>CM063510.1:12267045-12402045 GCA_032207245.1 Pardosa pseudoannulata
AATTTATAAACAAATTGTTCAAATTTTTCTGGAAGAACTAAAATTTATTGTTTTACGCTAGATTAATAAAAATTTAAGCTTTGTTTTAGATTTTTGCTTTACTTACTTTTAATTTATAGATTCCTCAGAACTGCCGTGTTCGTTAAAGGTGACTGAGGCACGTAAAATATGTTCTTGGTCACAATTTCCTCCAAATTCTCAATCAATACCTCTGGGGGTGGCAGGCCAAGCCTATGGGTCTTCTGCTTGGTCCCTGCTTCAAAATTACGAGGACTCACTTGAGATAAAGTCGTACTTTCACCCTTGCGGTGCTCGTTAAAACGAAAGGCCCACCCCCTTTGTCTTAATACGAGAGGCATATGGCTTCAATGGTGCATGGTTTGACCAGGTGGCATCAGAAACAACAACAATATTTTATGGATTATTATTATTATTATTATTATTATTTGTGTGTGCCCTGTATCCTGTAGGAGAAAGAGAGATTCCAGTAAGAAGAAAATATCTAGACCCCAAAATGGTTTAATCTCGCCCTGATTCTTAAAGATTCGTTTACGCTTGTTATCGATCATCATACTTTTCTGATGTCACCAGAGGGTAATGAGATAATCGTTGTAACTGCAATTGGTAACCACTTGCATCATTCCCCTTTTTTTAGGGAGTACTATACGAGAAATTGTATTTTCTTTTTTCTTCCTCGTTCTACAACAGAAAAACATGTTTCGTGACAAACGTATCAGATGGTGAAAATATATTGTTATACTGCATCCTTTAAGTTCCAAGAAGTGTAATGTATCACAGAACATGATAACTGTGCTTCAAGTTGGAAATTCGGGATTCAAAGTTAATAATTAGTGTTACTATAGTCCATGTAAAATCTATTGGCACTTCAAGGTCACACTTTCTCGTTTCCCTAGTCATCGGTTACTATGGTAGCGACCAAGAAGCCTGTGCATTCACACTTATTTTCAGCACTTCAGTTGAGGATTTGATTCCAATACATTCTTGCTTTTCTTTTTTCTTGTAGATATTTATTTTGCGCTTATCTGATATTACCCTCTCATTTTTTATCTTTTAATTCATTGTTTTATTTAAATTTTGCTTCATATTTATTTAAATTTTTTACTTCATAAAATATTTCCTGTAATGGCTAGTTTTGATGTTAGAAAACAGTCCAAAATACTGATATTTAACGTATACAGGTACTTGAAATGTTGTTGAATCCAATCCAGTTGCTACAGTTTTGGAATTGTTTTTGCAAACTCAACAAGCAACTGATGATGCCCGTGGTATTTCTAAAAGAATTTGTGCCGATCCAGAACTGCGACAATATTAAAAAAAATTTCACATAAAAGGAGCGTAACAGAATTAGATGATTTTGACAAAAGTGTCACCTTTTCTGCCTTTAAAATGCCGTTTAACTAAAACACAGGAAATATTTTTTATTTAGTTTTTAAAGCTTTTTTAAATAAATTTAACTACAGTTTTTTTAACAAACTACTAATTATAAGCAAAGTTAAAATTTTCAGTTGTGCATGAAAACTATTTACATAAAGAAAAGTTTAACAATATGTATAAAAAGTTTATAATAAATCATAATGTTCTTGTAAAAATACAAAAATTTATTTTAATTTAGAATTCTTACTAAAACATTAGGAATCTGTACCTTCTAAAGAAATTTTCACTTTCTAAAAATGTGTCAACAGACCATAAATCTTTAAATACATAATAAAATTATACAAAATATTGTTATTGCATTAAGACCTCTTTCAATTCTTGTAAAATCATAAAATAATTAATTCAGTGCAATTTTGGAATAGAAAGTTTACCTCCCCACAAGATGCATGACACCCCTTAACACAGTGGGAAAAAAGAGTAAAGTCTTTCCCCAACTGTCGTTACCATAGTTACAGTTGGTGATAGAGAAAAATCAGTGACCTTGAAGTGCATATTGAGTTTACACCGAGTATAGCACTGGTCAAAAGTACTAAGCACACGCTTCGGACAAAATTAGAAAATAACTCTTCCTTCCTCATTAAGGAAAAAATATAAAATTTTCCCATAATATGCGGACTTTTTCCGATGCAGTATAACATAAAATGGATATTTATTTTACAAATAAAAAAAAATCATAACACTGATTACTTATTCTTATTGCAATGAATAACCTCATTGTTCAGTTTTGTCGCCCTTAAAGATTAGTTTGGTATGGTAAGCTTAGAGCACTACAGTCTACTGTGTTGTTATTTGAGGGCTAGTGAAACTGGTTAAAGCCGATTTCGAATGTCTACGAACATGAATGCCGGCAACAAGGGAATTCGAGCCAGCGAACTCAAGTACCGAAGAGCAATGCCCTACCCATTCGGCCATCGTTCGGCATCACCCTAAAATTAGTAACTGTTTAAGTAAAATAATTGAATAACTTTTTTTTCTTTTATAATAGGACAGAAAATTCTTGTGGAAAAAAAGCATACCAACATATGATTTCTTGTGTACTTATCAGAACAAATTGCTGCACCATGTTAATTTTAAGAAAAGTCATTCTCAAATGTCACAAATTGTACTAAAAATTGTACGTATTTCAATTAAATCTAATAAAAAATACTTATTTTATGCCTTCTAAGGTATATAGAATTATAGTTTGTTAAAGATTTTTACACAAATATTTTCCTGGTAATAAAAAGTATTCTAAAATATTAACCTAAATACTGCCCTGGACAGCAGACATTTAACAAGAGCTACAACTACTCCTGATACTGTATAACAATTGAATATAATTTTCTCTATCTTTCAATAAATACAATAGTGTAGTGTTACCTGAACTGCGGTACGGAAGGGGGACAGAAAGAGTTTGAAAGGAGTACTTGGCTCCGACTGGTACCACAGGCAGCTTAGTTTTATTCGATTACAAGTACAGGTAAAAAAAAAATAGACATTTTCGTTACTTTTCAGTATTCCGTATCTATGGTATCACCGGGTGATAAATTTCCATATTCTCTCTTGTAGAAGCATCATAGGGTTAGAAAGGAATTTGGTCGCCAGTACTGTGTGGAAGAGAGGAGGTGAAATAGAATTATGCTCTAATCCTATTGTCGTAGCTAGTAGTTTCGGCAAAGGCTCAATACACTTTGATACTAGCTATTTTCCTATGCGTTTAAATAATGTTCAACAAGTTTAAGAGCCTCGGTTTTAGCTGTTGTAGGCATTAAGTTAAAGCAAAAGTAACAGGTTCTTGGATGTAGAGCCATTGCATCTCATAATAAAACTAACCAGGAAGCCAAATTATGGTAATCTGATGTCTCAACATAAACAGTTTTATCCTTATCATTAATTACAACGAATTTTATTTATAATATAAATCTTATTCATATTGCATTATGGATGAATTTTATTTTTCATTTATATTTTTTCGTTTATGTGTTGAAAAAGGAAAAAATATAATTTAATTGATATTAAAATATATCTAATATTTTTCTTTTGATGCGTTGTACTCAGGGTTACAAAAATTATAGAAAGAGTGCACAGATGTAAAAAATTTGGGCAACATTGGTATAGTTCCTAATAGCCAGAATGATCGTAACATTCTGCAGTGATAGCAACTGCGTAGACTAAGAGGGATTCAGAGATTTGGATCTTTGCTGATTACAATGCATCTGACAAATACTGGAAGCTCTGTTATAGAGGATCCGTAAAACGTACAAAATGATCTATGTAATCCAACAGATACTTGATTAGGCTGAAGCCCTAGGAAATAGGAAAATAGGGAATTTATTTTGAAGCCTTGGGTGTGCTACTCCAACTACTGTCAGGCAATCAGTTTATGCGCATGCATACTTTTCAGTCATAGATCCATAAAATAATTTGTAGAAAAAAAAATGTTTTCCTGTATCAGTGATTATAATCAGTACAAAGAAATTCTTCAAGTTGAGCCGAGTTGAATTCGTCAAGCTGCAGAGACCAACTTATATTTTTCTCAACTTTATTTGCAGAATATTTATTTTCTGATAACAAATTATATTCAAGGTTCATGTGAAAAACAAAACTTGACTCTTGGAGAAAGTAGCTATTCTTTTGTTAATTCAATGTTTTAGGTCCAGGACCTGCTCAAAAGGCAGGTAACCCGTAGATTTGTATCGGTTTCGACAAAATTCCGAGACGACATTTTGGCAATGTAAGAAAAAATGATAAGTTAAGTTTGGTATTGATCAAAATTTATACATATCGATTTTATCTTTTGCTAAGAACTTACACTTCGTATTTTTATTGTTTATATCTAAAAGCTAGAAATATTTATAATCCATAATTTTAAAGTAAACAATAAAAAAGTATCTTTAATTGATAACCTAAAGTGTTGTAACTATGTATTACAGGGAAACGAAAAATTTGAACAATCATTTTGTGATATTGATTTTACAATCTTGAAAGATTTCAGGGATATAAGGACGGGAAGTTGATTATTTTTGTGTATCATTTTGTCTGTTAGTTTATTTTAAGGTTTTAATAAATTTTTTTTTGTTATGCTATATTTTGTTTGCAAGAATTATTCACGTTTCTTACGTTTGTTTCTGCCAACCATTTATCTCTGTCGATAGTAATTTTTAATGTGAGAAGAAGAGACAGAATTCTAGATTTTTATCTGAGTGGCGAAATACTAAAATTCAGTCCTGTTAAATTCATACTGCAGAGCAAATAGCATCCTCTTCTACTGTAGTTTTTGTCCACAAGATTACTTCCAAGTACCACAATTTTTTATCAGTGATTCCCGGATTTACAGAAATTACAATCACAAATGAAAAGCACAGCCAGATATAGATCTGTCTCACTCAAGATAATCATCTTATCTATGAACAAAGAGGAAATCTTAAGTTCGAATGTAGATGGACGGGATTATGAAACAAGTTTCTTTGTAAATCATTTCTAGCAAAACTAAACTAAAGCTTAAAACATGCAGTTTTTGCAATTTTTTAAAAATTAAATAATACGTTTTATTGCCTTATTTTAGTTTGATATTGTAAAAACATACTTAAATAACATGTTCTTGGATTCGACTAAATATGCTTTATTTTTTAAAAATTCGAAAGTTTAAACCCTATTTTACTTCTATTTCCCTTCAATATTTTAGAAAAAATATTGTTTAGCTACTATATGTACAGTTATACAGAAAAATTAAAAAATTATTTGATAATGAAAAATTTTTAGATTACAAACTTTATTAGCTTAAGTAAGAAATGGTTTTAACCTTAAAAACAATTTACCAATATTACTTAGAAAATCTTAGAAAGAGTATAATCTTAGAAAAAGCGTTTTTTATAGTTTTAGAATATTTCATAATTTTGTTAACGGGGTAATACGGCTTACTTGCTTAAGTTCATCCCTAATGATTACATTACTCTTTGTAAATGACTTATCCCCTGGCTTATTTAGTAAGAAAAATTTTGCCAAACATTAAAGTATTTCTTTTTCAGAAGTTTTCTTTCCTCTTCTTTTCCCCTCCTTTTTCTATATCTCCAAATCCGTCATTAAAAAATGAACAAATATCTTTGAGGCGAATGTTCCCGAATGATTTTGCGAAACTATTTTTCTCTTAATAAAATAAGCCCTCGTGGAAAACATCAAAAGACAGAATTTTAAAAAGACTTAATGCAAAAGCTAGCGGCTCTAATAAACACCATTTTCTTTCCAAAATTCCTTAAAAGCAACTTTCACCAAAAAGCGTACAAATTACATAATATATTCCTATTAGAACAACTTTAAAAAAGCGCCATTTCCTAATTCAAAGTCCGTCTGAAACTTTTGCACTTTAGAGGCTGCCACTAAGCTCGTACCGGGGCAAAAAAAAGGAGGGTGAACAAAGAAATACACGTGGCAGTGGCATCATTAAGTGGCATAATGAGACCCTCACTGCGCATGTTCAGCGGCCATATTGTAATGGTCCCGCTAAAAGGTTTTGTTGTGTGTTTTCGAGTGCCTCGGGGTTTGAAATGCAATAGCTTTTAATGAATATTTGACACGTTTTAGGTGATGATAACGTGATGAAAAGCTTGGTTCTCGTCCTTATTTTTAAGAAGGAAATGAAATGGAAATAATAAAAAAATTAAGAGCTTCTATGAATAGAACGAGGTTTATTGACGTGGTGTATAAGTTAATTAGTTTAGATGTTTTGTTTAGTCTGAAAAGGCCGGCTGCTGAAAAGATTTCGAATACTAAGGTCATACGAGATGGGAACATGTTTATAAGTCAAATGGAAGTTTAACAAATGGTACAAAAGAAACCTTTTGTTTATTTTTCAGAATGCCCTGAATGAATCCAAAGAATCTATTCATCGATGTGTATTACACTTTCTAAAATAAGAAATTTCTCCCAAGAATTCTTGGTATGTTCCTCTGGATCTGTTTAAGAATACAGATACAATGGACGTATCACAAAAGTCATGAGGCACATGCCTTTCATAAAGATATTGCAATTAAAATATAATTAGAAATAAAGTTTTTATGTCATTTATTTTATTTTATAGATATTTTCAGACATTACATTCGTGCCCTAAAAAATGCGTGCAAAAGGAAAAGGACGCATGATTAAAGATTAGCAGAAAAAATATTTCGAAATGGATTACACTAAAGTAAAATTAAAATTTCTTTTTCGATTTTCTCTAGAAATTTATTATATTGTCTCTACATTAAATGAGAGTTTTAATTTTTTAGCTTTGCAAGCATCTAGCATTTCCCATCTTATAGAGTATTATCTTACCTTTTTGACTACCATTTCAGTAATCATTTAAAAAGAAAATTGTTTACAATTTTCAAACTAAGTTATCGTTGAATATGGTCTATAAAACGCAAAAAAAAAACGTCATTTCTTCTCAGTTGGAGATTTGATGAGCAAATGTTCAATATACTGTTATTTTGCAAATATAAGAGTAATATTTGCTACATCAAATAGGGATATAACACAATAAACATAACTGGTGTATTTATTTGGTTTGGTTTTGAGTGCTACGGTCTACTTTTCGCAACACGAGGGCTAATGAGACTGGGACCTACAGCTTAAAGTCGATTCCGACTGGCTATAAACATCCATGCCACAGTGGGATTCGAACCCACGAACTCCGGGACCAAAGGCAAGCACCTTAACCAATTGGCCATCGATTGACCTGATGGATTTAAGTATAAGCTAAAAAAGTGCCTTTTAGGGCAACGATTAGTAAATGCGGCTGGCTCTTATGCTTTTTTTAAAAAATCCATTTATTTGCCATATTATTGTAGATGGACCACCAGTTTGTGAAACTGATATTTATTGAAAAAAGTTCTCGAGGACTAAAATTATTATGAATGGAAGAGGCATTGCAAAAGCAGCACGAATCTACTTCTGGGTGAGTTTTGGAAACTCTTACCAGAATCAAATTATTCATTCTTCAAGAAAGCTACTTGCTGTGTAATTTCAATTTTTAATATAACTTATTTGTATGAATCACTTTTAAGGATTAGTATAAATATTAATTTCATAAACCTAAAAATTAACCAGCATGTTAAAATGATTTAAATCATTTATATCTAAAGAAAGCAATAAATTTCAAAATAATTTATTAAAATACATATGCAAACTATATTTTGACCAGTTCTTCTCAGAATATTTTATAAGAAAATATTAGAAAGGTGAGAAGATAAGAAGGTAAATATAAGAGTTACCCTCTTACCTTTATTAAAAGCTTTCAATCCCGGAGAAGATTTAATAGAGATATCACCGCATTGATGAATTCCAGTTATTAGATAAAATGTCACTGCTGAAATGAAATGCCAAAATAAATTATGAAATTGCTTCCTTTCTTTTGTAGGAATGCAAGAATTTTTCTTTGTGTTTTGCGTTTTTTTCTACTTTTGTTTCTTATTTTACATTTATTTCTTATGTTATCCAAAATTGTTTCAATAGAACATCTGATTTTAAATTTTCTTTAAACACTTTCGTTAGACACGTTTTAAACTTCTTTCTCTTAATTCTCAGTGTAAGAAATTATACATCTTATTACTGTTTTAAATAATTGGTCATTTTAGTTCTTTAATTAAATAAGGAAAACATTCAAGTGCATACTTTTATAGCAAACACTTTAAATTAGTCACTGAGACGTACACTTGAAAAGGTTCTTCACAGCACAGGGTTAAATATGGACTTACTTTTATAAAATTTCTTTTAACACTTGGCATGCGGGTATAATTCATCGCCAACTTACGCGTGCAGCTGGCGTTTTTTCGTGAATCGAGCGAAAGTTTAGTTATTCAGAAAAATCGCAGTAAATAGAAAACTACTTTGTTTTTATGAATAAACTTTTTTTATTTTACACTTTAATATATACTGTATGATTATTTAAAAAAAATTATGAAATCCCAAAAAGAAACGATTTTCAAAATTAAGGTCGTATAATCTTTCACCGCAAATTTCTGCATCACTATTTTTGTCACAGCGGCTCATTTTATCAATTTTGTATTCAACAATAAAATAAACTAAGCTTCAAATTGACAAAACACTACTTGTACGTTCCTGAGCTAGGAATTCGATTGAAGACGAAATAACGCAACAAAAGACCAAGTAACTCGACAATCATAAGTTGTGGAAAGAAAAGATGCAAAGAATTGCATAGCAACGCAAACAACACGCTATAATGTCACACATACATATAATTATACGTATTTAGTAGATTTGTGGTGGATAGCGGGTATCCACCACAAATCTACTAAATGCGTATTTTTACATGACCTGCGCTTCAGTGACAGACTGCAAAAAACGAAAAAATACGTTGCCCGCATGGGAAGTGTTAATGAGTAGAACTGCTATGACGGTTAATCACAGCTATTTTCAGTTTGCTTACAAGAAATTAGGTTGATTTACCTTCCCTGAATTTGATAACGATTAACGATTTTAAATTAAAGTTATTGCTTGAGAAATATATAAAGAAACAGTTGATGACTCTTTCTTCTTCTTTCAGTGCTCTCAGAAATTTATCTCTTTCTTCAGACCAATTGGAAGGAAGCAATTATTGTCCGTTACAATATAGAGATTTTACCACTCTGCTAACTTCATCGAAGTAAGCTGTAATTTTTTTCGTATGCCTGTGTAAGCGCTCAATCAGTCTCATAATTCACCTTTTCTACTGGCAGAAGGAAATCCTCTCGAATACATACATTTTGTTCAATTGTCACGATTTCTGCAATTATACATTTTGTTACTGTTTTAAATAATTATTCTTCTTAGTTCTTTAATTAAATAAAGAAAACACTCAAGTGCATAATTTTATAGCAAACACTTAAAATTAATCACTGAGACGTACACTTGAAAATGTTCTTTACAGCACAGGGTTAAATATGAGTGAACTTTTATAAAATGGTTTTAATGAGTAGAACTGCTATGTTGGTTTAGCACCAGCTATTTTCAGTGGGCTTACAAGAAATAGGGTTGATTTACCTTCCCTGAATTCGATAACGATTAACGGAAGGAAATTAAAGTTATTGCTTGAGAAATATATAAAGAAACAGTTGATGACTCTTTCTTTTTGTTTCAGTGCTCTCAGAAATTTATCTTTTTCTTCAGACAGATTGGAAGGAAGCAATTATCGTCCATTACAATATAGAGATTTTACCACTCTGTTAACTTCGTCGAAGTAAGTTGTAATTTTTTTCGTATGCCTGTGTAAACGCTCAATCAGTCTCATAATTCACCTTTTCCACTGGCAGAAGGAAATGCTCTTGAATACATACATTTTGTTCAATTGTCACGATTTCTGCAATACCACTGACCTTCAGGGTCAATTACAGAGAAAGTAGGTCAAGAGGCCCTACCTCCCCCTTCATCGAGCTTGAATGATTTCGAAGTCTGAAAAAAAATCCGAGGCTATAGAAGTTAACTGATTTCAGAAGGAAATTAACAATAGTGTATACCCCAAAATTCATCTTTGTAGAAGAGAAATTTTCAATTTGTGTGCCACGACACATTAGTGAGCCGCAAGAATTTTTTTGGTACTTAACACATTGTATACGGGACACGTACTAGTACGTGTTTTGACAATTGATACTTGAGCTCGGATCACGTACTAGTACGGATTAGTGTAACAACATGGTTTGTTTGTTTGTACAAAAATAACGGTATATACAGGAAAACGAAACGGAATGTTCTTGTCTACTACAGAGATTCTGAAAAAATTTAGACAAATAAAAACTAGTTTTTACATTACTAGTCTTATAATTACTCTTTTCATTTTTTATAAAGTAAAAATGTTTATATATAACATAATTCGAAAAAATTAAAACTATGTACTACTATTTCTATTTGATTTTTCCTATTTACGATACTATTATAAATTTATCCACTAAAAAAATATTTTTTGTTTACAAAAATCTTATGGTTGTTAGTTATATATTTCTATTTATGTATTTGTTTATATATTTCAATATAAAATACGAAAAATTGGTTAAAAATTTAATTAGTTTTCGATCTATTGAGATTTAACTGAATAACTAAATTTACTCGCAAAACGCCCGCTCCCGGTACAATTCCTCTGCGAAATGTATCCGCACACAATGTGTTAAGCTCACTTGGTATTGTATCATTAAGACCTTATCCCACATCAACTTGTGCTTCTTGAAAAAGCAACGCATTAAGTTTAGGATTCCTTTTAACACTGAAGATAACGAAATTTGATAGCGAAAAATATTCAACTGATTTATTTTGATTGAGATTAATGCGTGATAAGGTTATTATCAGTTGAAATCATTTCACCATCACGTGAAATATCTGTGCAATCTTTTTTAAGAAATGGAATCCTAAATTGTATACGAAAGAGATTCAACAGGTATATGTCGATGAGTAATAAAATCTTTCGTATGAAATTATATATTTCGTATGAAATTAATGTTTGTTATTTGCCATTTTATTTGTTCAATCCTTTTCCTATACCAGCTTTTCAAGCTTGTTACTTCTTTGTCCCTGCCAATTAGAGTTATGCTTTCATTTTACACTATGAGTTTTGATTTCAGCTCGACAAATGTTCGTTTTCAAACTCTTTGATTGGGATCTTTTATCTGGGTTGATTTGGTTTGGTTTGGAGTGCTACGGTCTACTTTTTGCAACACGAGGGCTAATGAGACCGGGACCTACAACTTAAAGCCGATTCCGAACGGCTACGAACATCCATGCCACTGTGGGATTCGAACCCACGAACTCTGGTACCGAAGACCAGCACCCTAACCAATCGACCATCGTTCGGTTCTTTTATCTCTTAGCATGCCGTTTATTTTTTCTAAGCATAAATTATAAAACAGGATACACAGTTTATATACCTACCTATATGAAAGGTTATTCGTTATTTTACCTGAACGAAAGTTAGGTGTAAGGTTCATTTTGTATATCGATGAAAGAACTGTAATCGTTTAGTTTATGTTAACTTGTGAAAACGAATGTTGGCAACATATGTATGGTTGTCGATGTTCGCCATGGTTGTAAACTACGCAGCTGCTTTACCAACAATAATATATCTTTATGTTTCTAATTAAGAACTCTTTCTTAACATCTAAATTTCAAGAGGCTGATTATAAATCAACCTTATATAGGGATGGTTCTACAACAATGATAATCCACATCTATGGATCAAACTCATATCAGTAGCTTATCGTCCGTGTTTTGTCGTCCCTTGATTAAATTTCTATATACTGTTATCGCAAAATAGTTAGACAGTATTTGAACTACTATAGACTTAATCATATTAACTGCACCTTTAATAAAAAAAAGCAGTTTTTACAATCTTCCGATGTGGTAACTTGTTGAAAGACGAAGCATCTCACCACCATGTTTCAGGGCTGTAAAACTAAACTATCCGCTAATGTTCCGTTTCTTCGGAGGAAGTGTTCATGTGGTTGTTTTTTTCCCTCAGTCCTCCTTTCCCATTAATCCAGGGAATGTGTCTGTGTTTCTTTCCCCTAGTCTGCTGGATGATGGATAGTTCTCTGCCCTCGTTCATATCCATAGGCAGAGAGTCTTTAATTGGCTAAATTCTACTCGACGACACTCCGAAAGATGGATACGTCTGTTTTCACTAGAGGGGGTGGACGAGAAAAGCTTGCGTTTGAGGAATGACTATTTTTTTTTATTATTTGCTAGTACAATAGTTGGATCATTTCGCGATAAAGTGTTATTTCATTTCTGTGACTCGTAACATTAAGCCTGAATTTATTCTCTGTTTATTCATTACATTAGTTTATAATTCTCAGATATTTACACTCGCATGTGATAGGCAAATAAATATTTACTATTGGTCCTTAATTTGCTTTGTAAAAAGTTATATGATCTTCAAACAATCGTACAATTGTTATCTGTAGCCTTAAAAAATAGCTATCTGTTCTCATAACCTAATTACTACATAAATAAACTAACTATAAAATCACACAACAATTAACCCTCTGACTGCTCAATTTGTAAACCGAGATCTCTTTAAAAATTGAGTATTTTTTGTTGCATAGTTAAATCACACACATATATATATATATATATATATATATATATATATATATATATATATATATATATATATATATATATATATGTATATATATATATATATATATATATATATATATATATGTATATATATATATATATATATATATATATATATGTATATATATGTATATATATATATATATATATATATATATATATATATATATATATATATAAGCATACTATCAATAATTCTATTATTTAATATATCTATAGTTTTAGTCATACAATTCTATTTATTACCTAATTAAATGTCTAATACTCTATATAATTTTTTCCACTGGTTAAACGGTGAAAAAGCGAAATCTGTTTCTTAAAAAAGGAAGAAAACACATGCTCGTGAAAATCGCGGGATGAGCAGTTAGAGAGTTAATTGAAAAGTTGCCATCGAAATTTCTTAAATCATTTTTAAATTCCAGTGTTATAAAGTGTTATATATATTAAGGTACATTAAGAGAAAGCTTTATGATTTTTGAGAATTTGATTTTTGACCGGGCAAGTAAAAAAACAATACATAAAATTTTTACATAAAATTCTTCTGTCCGTGTGTTTCTAACAGAACTCCTCCTAAACAGCTGGACTCAGTTTGATGAAATTTTGTGTATATAAGTTGTTGTACGTTGATTCGAGAATAGTTAAGATTCACAATTTGATCTGATAGGAAATGTCTTTTTATTTAAAATACCCTTACAGGCGATGTGGGAATTTTAATTTAATCTAATTCCGTTTGTGATGACTTTATGTGTGGTATGTCAAGTATTTTTAAAATATTTTTTCTTTACTTTTCCATCAAAACGGTCCAATTTATAATTTGTTTAAAATCATTCTACAATTTTTAGATTTACAGCGTTGAAAACAGGACAACGTCTGTCAAATCGTCTAGTATATATATATATATATATAATATATATATATATATATATATACTATATATATATATATATATATATAATATATATATATATATATATATATATATATATATATATATATATATATATATATATATAATATATATATATATGTATATATACGTATGTTGATTAACTATAAAAAGTAAATATTTAAAACAAATTCAAGGGAAGCTGCACTGATAAAATGTATATCTTCTTCATACCTGCTAATTGTGTTTAGAATGAGCACTTTTTTTTTTACAGCTTTTGAAGATGTAATATAAACAAAAAAGGGCCATTCACACTCACCAAAAGAAAAAGTTTTTAATGTTTATTGCTTGATTTAAAAAAATTATAATCCACCAACGTTTAGCATCGAATAACTGCTACTTACCTTTATTACTCAATTAAAAAATGCGAACATATGAATATCAATTAAGTATCAGAGAAGTTTATTTTATATTCATTTCCCTATTGTATTTGCCTTTTTCCACAATCGGCTATTTAATAAACAAAATTATTAATATTTAATACACGGTTGTGGAAATATTTTTAGATTTAGTTGCATCTAATGATTTTTAAATTTTACTGAATAGGTTTCATTCTTCCAACGTATGATTAATATTTGAAGCACTTTAGTTATTTTGCAATGTTTTCTTGTAATATATATATATATATATATATATATAAATGCATATATATATATATATATATATATATATATATATATATATATATATATACATATATATATATATATATATATATATATATATATATATATATATATATATATATATATATATATATATATATATATATATATATATATATATATATAAATGCATATATATGTATATGTATATATATATGTATATATATGTATATATACATACATATATATATATACATATATATACTATATCTATATCTATCTATCTATTATCTATCTGTCTCGCTCTCTGTCTATATATATATATATATATATATATATATATATATATATATATATATACGTACGTAACATATACAATACTAATAACCTTCTCGTATAATTATTTCTTTTCAAAATATTTCTTTACTAACTTACACTACCAAAAAAGGATGAGAACACTTATTTTTTTACCTTTTTTGTCTTCATTTTTTTTCGACTTCCTATAGTTATTTGAGATATGTTACTTCAAAATTTCGTGACTAATGACCTATAATCAGAGACTGGAAGCTTGATTTATGGTCAACATTTTGGAAAGCAAGGAAAAATTAGAGCGTGATCTACTGCTTAAAGGCAAGTTTGAACATCTCCAAACATCCATGCCATCATTAGTACATAAACCACAGACTATATTTCTTGTTTGGTCCGTCTGGAAGCTAAGGGGAAACCTCGGGATTCCTTGCTGTAGCTAATAATAGAATTTAGCCTATTTTTTTAAGAACAGGTACTTGTACCTAAAACCTCCCTTAAGCATACTGATCTTTAGAATGGTCTATACAAATACATGTCATACTGGTCTATACAAATTATTTTTTTAACCGAAATTTCGAGAAGTTAAACAAGACAAAAAATAATTTTAAGTATAAAAAATAAAAATTATCTCATATGAAAAATATGCCCTAATTCCAAAACTTGTATATTCCAAAATTTTCTCTTTGAAAGAAACGTCATTTTTTTTCTTTTATCTTTTTTATCTAGACTTCCCTAAAATTTATAATTTTTCATTGCATCTTTCTCTGGCTGGATTTCAAAACTATTATTTATTAGAGATTGCATTTTCATAATTTATTTTGGAAAAAAACTATTATTAATTAGAGATTGCATTTTCAAAATTTAGTTTGGAAAAAAAAACTATTATTAATTAGAGATTGCATTTTCAAAATTTATATTGAAAAAAAATTATTATTAATTAGAGATTGCATTTTCAAAATTTATTTAAAAAAAACTTTTATTAATTAGAGATTGCATTTTCAAAATTTATTTTAAAAAACTATTATTAATTAGAGATTGCATTTTCAAAATTTATATTGAAAACAAAAACCTATTATTAATTAGCGATTGCATTTTAAAAATTTATTTTAGAAAAAATACTAAAAAACTATTATTAATTAGAGATTGCATTTTCAAAATTTATTTTGGAAAAAAAAACTATTTTTAATTAGAGATTAAATTTTCCAAATTTATCTAAAAAAAACTATTATTAATTAGAGATTGGATTTTCAAAATTTATTTCGTAAAAAAATTATTATTAATTAGAGATTACATTTTCTAAATTTATTTTGGAAAAAAAAATTATTATATATTAGAGATTACATTTTCAAAATTTATTTTGGAAAAAAAAATTAAAAGAAGAAATTATATTAATAATTTATTTTACATTGAATTAAAATTTTTATATTTAATTACTACACTCTTTTATAAAAAAATCATTAAAATTATCAATTTACTGTTTATTGTATTACTTTAAATCACATCATACCAATGTATTTAATTTTAAATAATTTTAAAAAGAATTGGTGTACTTTTAACACTCAATGCATTTGGTCTCCAATTAAAACGCCTCTCTCACCAGAATCTCACAGAAATCTCTAATTTCAGTAATAAAAATTAGTGTAAAATAACTTTCAACAAATTTTTATCTTCAGTGACATATTTTATACTTTCAAATTTCATATATGGCATCAGACTTAGTTTGGGGAACAATTGGTAACGCATGATGATAAAAATTAATTTCATAGATTTGTCAAAGAACAGGGCCCGATCAAGATAAGGTTGGGCCCAGGGCCTGGTAGTCTTTTGCCCCCCCCCCCCTACCTTCCTTACAAGGCAAAAAAAATAGTTTATAAAAGAGGATACAAAGGAATATTTTTGGAGGAAAGTTTATACTAATTTTTTTATGTTTACATACCTTTGTAGTACAGTCGCATGCCATCAATCTGTATATCCTCAAGGATGTAAACTGTAACACTTGCAATGAAGTTTTTAGATAAAAAATTAAATAAAATAGCATAGTAAGATTAACAAATGATAGCTATTCATAAATTTTAAGACAAAATTAATAAGATAAAAAATAATAAAATAGATAAAATTGTCAACATTTTCACTTTTTTATTTAATTTCTGAATAAGGTTTCATTAAATATTACTTGAAGAATTAACAAAAAACATTTTCAAATTTTGTTAATTCAATTATTTAAAATTTAATAATTAAGTACTAAATTTTACGGGGTCCCTAAAATTAGGCCCAGTCGGCTTTAATCAGGCCCTGCAAAGAAGTAGCGTTGTATCTGATGTTTGTCTCTTTAGAAATATTAATTTTTTTTAACCCTTTAACGGACAGTGGTTTCGTAGCAAAACCACCTATTAAACATCTTTTTTTTAAACTTTACTTTTTGGATTACTTTACTTTATCTTTTTATAATTATTTATGGCTCCAATCTCATACATCTATGATATGTGGAAGCCAATGATGTAGAATCAAGAGCTTTTGCAATTAAAAAAAAAACTTTTTGGAGACATGGATGAGCTTTCGATTACATATATATATATATATATATATATATATATATATATATGTATATGTATATGTATATGTATATATATATATATATATATATATATATGTATATGTATATGTATATGTATATATATATATTATATATTTTACATATTTTATGCATTTTATACATATATTTTTGATATTTTGAATATATAACAGATGATAGTACTACGTTTAACCTATTTTTTTCTTTTTCTATTGAAATATATGCATTTAAACTTTCTGTACTTGAGAATTGAGATTTAATTTATCTTACTTATGACCTCAAATAAAAGTATCTGTACAAACAACACTTTTAAGTTTTTAAGCTATTTATTTATTATACCAGTTTAAGGATTATCATTTATTGTTCTTCCAGTATAGTTAAACTTTTAAAAAGGCATAATATTCAAGCTGTAAAAAGGTAGGGGTTAGTCAGTTAAACCCCTTCTCAAACCCTAACTTGGTATCCTCTAAGACAATCCCTTATAAGGAATGTAAAAAAAAAATTATATATTTTACATATACAATGCTTAGAGATAACATTTATAAACAAAATACATTAAATTCCCATGAATTTATTTTGGTGACTTTTAAAGGGTTAAATACCATTTATAACAATATAAATTGCTAAAATAAGCATAATTTATCTAACTCTGCTTTTATATTTCATATTTTCAAATGTATATGTATTTTCTGCTTTCTCCCAATTATTCAAACCTCAAATGAGAGTCCTTGAACTTTCCTAAATAGTATCCAGATTATTTAATTTTCTACATAATTTCATAATTCTCCAACCGTTTAGGCATGACATTTAGAAGAATGTTTTTTCTTTGATTTTTATGTAATAAGATAATAGAGCGTGAGGGTTAGACGAAAACAAAACAGCGACTTTTTGGGTAAACCAAAATAGTGATTTTATGTGAATGTGATGATTTCATTGATGGGTAGACACATGTGATTGAAGAGGACAGTAAACGTCACTTTACAAAGCATCTTTAGAAATTATTTTCACAGAATTAAGGAATTTGTATAAAAATATATTAAGGTAGAATTTAATTGCATTTAGAAAGTAAAATCAGATAACTTTTGTAGGAATGCATTTCAAAATATTAATTTTTTAAATGTTCCTTACGCAATAATATTCAATTTTGTCTTCCATTTTTGCTTTATTATTACTTAAAAACAACTTTTAAACATTTTTTTAAAATTTCGTAGTAAGAATGAATAGTTAAGTTATAAGAAATTTGTGTAGTATTTTCGTAAAAAAAATCCAGTTTTAAAAATTTAAATTGAATTTTAACTATCTTAATTGAGTCAGAATTTAAAACAGATACCCAGACTTATTTTGAAGTATAGTAAGATCTACTGGTATTCATTTTTTAGAATTTACGAAAAATTAAGAAGCAATTTTAAAAAGTAATAAAAAATCACAAGTCGATGTTTAAAAATATATTATCTTATTTTAGGAAAAAAATTATGATCAAATTTCTTAAAATAAAAATTATATTTGGACTAATTTTCAAAGATTTAAGTAAATAGTTTAGAAAAATGCTTTGTAACGTTCGTCAACCTTTTAATAAACAAAAATCGTATAGAAATTTCCGACTACTTTAATAAGAGGTGGAGGATGAATTATAGAGTACCGGTGCAGTATGAAATTTTCTCCGCTAATAGCTAAATCATTATTAGTGATAGGCATTTTTGGAGAAAGGCGTCTAGAAAATTAAGGACGAACAACAACAGTAAATAAAGAATCATAGGTATCACAAAAGCAAAAAATTGGTGGTAGAGATAAGCAACAATATTAATCAGTATTTAAAATATAGAGTACAGGGATTCTGTTCTTATTTACATGATGTCTATTTTTCAGATAATAAATATCTTTTCAATTTATTATTATCTCGTTCAATTTATTATTATTACAATTATCTCGTAAACTCTGCTGAGACATAATTTTCATTAAAAAGGAACTCCTAAAGAAATGAATCTCTTATAATCATGTTTTCCACTCAAGGAGATAAATAAATCTCAACTTACTGAAAACATACAAATGCGATTGAAAGTAAATTGTCTTTTGTTTTCTGGAAATAACTTGACACCATGCAAATGTCATAGTTATGCCTTTATTATCTCATAGAAATCCCGGTGTACCATAATTTTTTAATTTTCTGAAGTTCATTATATATGTATATGGACGGTTTTCAGTTGTTGAAAAGAACTAAAAATTACCTCCCCTTTTCGCTTTGCCTTTTGTTTTCTGTAAATAACTTGACACCATGAAAATGTCATCGTTATGCCTTTATTGTCTCATAGAAATCACGGTACACCGTAATTTTTTAAGTTTCTGAAGTTTATATATGTATATGAACGGTTTTCAATTGTTGAAAAGAACTAAAAATTACTTCCCCTTTTCACTTTGTGTTTTGTTTTCTGGAAATAACTTGACACCGTGAAAATTGCATCGTTATGCAGTTATTGTCTCAGATCACGGTACACCAAAATTTTTTAAGTTTCTGAAGTTTATATATGTATATGGACGGTTTTCAGTTGTTGAAAAGAACTAAAAATTACCTCCCATTTTCGCTTTGGCTTTTGTTTTCTGGAAATAAATTTGCACCATGAAAATGTCATCGTTATGCCTTTATTGTCTCATAGAAATCACGGTACACCATAATTTTTTAATTTTTTGAAGTTTATATATGTATATGGACGGTTTTCAATTGTTGAAAAGAACTAAAAATTACCTCCCCGTTTCTCTTTGGCTTTTATTTTCTGGAAATAACTTGACCCTATGAAAATGCTATCATTATGCCTTTATTGTCTCATAGAAATCCCAGTGTACTATAATTTTTTAATTTTCTGAAGTTCATATATGTATATGAACGGTTATGAGGAATTTTCACGTTTTCTAATTTTGATTTTAAACGATAGAAGACAAAAAAGTAAGCAGGACATTAGCTATTTTTCTTTCATTTGGGGGCTTAATGAGTGATTTCTGATGGGTTTTATAGCGGACTCTTTAACGTCTCTCAAAAACGATACTTTTTCTTCGCCGAGTTTGTGACGTCATCGTTCACGTCAACACCGACCGCCTATGCTGTTTACATGTTAAAAGGCGACTTTTAAATTTGTTTCTGTGTAAAGTATCGCATATAATAGAAATTTTTTTATTATGTCTGGCATTAAAAAATCATAGTATAAATATTGTATTGTGCCACTCTGTCAAAATACAGCAAGTAATTGCAATGAGAAGATATTTTTCAGCGTTTCCAAAGATCCACATACATGTAAAATCTGGACAACTGCGATGAAAAGGGATGAGAAATTAAACCCCAAATTATCATATAAATCATCTCTATGGGTTTGTGAAGACCATTTCTCGATAAGTAAATGCTTACTTTTGTTTAAATATTACTAATTTAGAACAAAAATACATCTATACCTTTAAAAGGATTGTTGATTAACCACTCCTATTTAACTTTTAAAACTGCTAATTTTCGAGTATTATCACAGAGTTCAAGTACAATAAATATTTTATAAAGCATATAAATATCGAAAAACATATAAATATCTAAAGCATATAATTATCTAATAAATAACTCGGGGGAGGGGAAGGTTATGTATTTTCAAGGTATTATAAATATTTTCTTCAGAGATGCATACTTTCTTGTGTATCAAATCACAGTGATATTTTTCGATTAAATTGGTGACTAATTTGAAAAAAAGTATAATATTTTTAAAATACTTAATAATAATATTACTTTAAAAATTAAATTTAATTTGATAAATGTTATACATTTTTTAATTTGACATTAATATTAAAAGCAATAAAATTGTATTGCTATTTAAAAATGTATAAATAATTAAGTAAAGCCGTTTAAAGATTTTAAATTTCTTTTCATCATATTTAAAATATCTAAGAATTGGTTTGGTTTTGGTTTGGTTTTGGAGTGCTACGGTCTACTTTTTGCAACACGAAGGCTAATGAGACCGGTCTCACAATAAATACCTCCTCTAATTTTTATTTTAATATTACATCCTTCTCTATTTATAAAAAACGATGCTACTACAAATGTGTGTGTATATGATATATGTATATATTTATTTGACTTGTTTGTGTTTACAAAGAAAAGAGCTGTGTTTAGCATGAATAAAGTATTAATAAATGTTAAGTAAAATTGGAAAAAAAATATAAAGGATTTTGCACACCTTTGGGTTTTAATTCCTCGTATTTCTGCTCCCATAAAATCCGGGTTTTTTGCCAAGAAAGAAAATATTGACATGCTGTCAATTTTCTGGAGGTTGATTGTCCTTTGGTAAATCCAGGTAGAAGAGACATTTATGACAAATTGAGATAACTAAGCTATCTAGATCGATAAAATAAACCTTCAGGTTTAAATAAAAATAAATTTTGATTGCTAGAAAATTTCAGGAACTTGCAAAAACAAAATCGGAAAATAGTGCGCGCTTAAAAGCAATACAAAAATATTGGTCTGCATGAACGATGACATCACAACCAATCACGGTGCGTTTTGATGTCACGTGATTTTCGCTTAACTTTAAAATTAATTTTTTAAATGATGGACCCAGTTTTTTACATTTTTGAGAACATTTTTGGAATCTACGAGTCTGAAATTATCAAAAAAACACTAAGTTGTTCGAATCCCCCACATGTGCAAATTCCTCATTGTTGAAAAGAATTAACAATTACCTCCCATTTTCGCTTTGACTTTTGTTTTCTGGAAATAAATTTGCACCATGAAAATGTCATCGTTATGCCTTTATTGTCTCATAGAAATCTGGGTGCACCATAATTTTTACAGTTTCTGAAGTTTATATACGTATATGGACGGTTTTCAGTTGTTCAAAAGAACTAAAAATTACCTCCCCTTTTCGCTCTGGCAACCAACCTCTCCCCCTTTCTCCCACAAAAGGGGATAGAGCTGCCACACGGATATACGACTAGTGTCTGCGGGTGATAAGGGAAAGCCGCAAACTTGGTAATGTGGTCGACACCAGGGTTTTCTCTCCCTGTTCGGGGGCCCCACCGCCCCTATTATGCGGAAGCCCAGAGTGTCCTCCTAATGCATAGCAGGTTGGGGGTGTAACATTATCGGGGCTTATCATATAAAGCGGGTCAAACGTGATGCTATGGAAGTGGCTGCTAAAATGCTGTTCGCGGTAGATAAGTCCATATAGAATAGGTTATCATGGAGGTGCATTAGAAGCGCATTAAAGAGATTGGGTTTGGTCTGACTTCATACTTTCTTTCCTACAGCCTTGATACTTTAATTTATTGAACAACCTTTCTTCCCGAAATTTGGTTAATTTATCATAAAACGCAGCTTTAGAGAATTTACCATTTAGTTGCAGTAAATATAAGTTTTACTTGGGACAGAGTAAATTTGTGTTACTCAATGAAATTGCTTGATTAAAAAAAATATATGTTAAGAAAATATTTCTAGATGGAATGGTCTCAGATTATTTTTGGATTAATTGTTAGTATTAAAATTAAAATGAATTAAATTTATAAAAGAAATTCACTCACTGTAGATACCCATATTTGAATTTCTGAGCGAATTATTTCAAGATCTCTGCCCTTTTTATTCGTTATGCTTTTATCTTCATTTATACTTGAAATCTGCTATCCAATCGACATAGTGGTTAGAACGTTCACATACTACGCTGGAAGTTGCGGGTTCAAGTCCCACGTAACACTTTGGTGCCTTGTGTTGTACCGTCATAAGGAGCAAAGTCGATCTACCTATATGGTGATCTTATAATAAATTGATCAACAGATACCTGAGGATTCCTAAAATATGAATGCTAATATTAAAGACAAGCATACAGCCCGTCATATGACGAGATCAGTAAAATTTTTAATTTTCCAAAATTGTTAAGTACCTTATGAGGCAGGTAAAAAGTAGTTTGTTTTTTGGCTGAAAATTATCTGGTACACGCTGAATAATTTGTTTAGCTTTATTGACCGCATGTTAGTTGCCACCTTTAATTTAACTTGTAATATTACTTGATAGGATGGACAGCATAGGTTTTAATATGGACAGTGATTATTTGGCGGTATATATGAATGATGGCCAAAATTTAGCGAATGGATCGCAAACCCTGTGGTTATGTATAAAAAACAAACACAAAAACGAGCAAACTTCTTAATTTTCAAAGATATGTAAATTAAACGCTAGATATATATTAGTCCATGAAATAGACTCCTAGTCTTTGTTGTTAATACCTGTGATACAATTTTCATTGCAACAAAAAATAATCGATGATTCAATTTAAAATGATCACATATGTACCTAATCTATTATTGAAGCCAAATATAAAAGAAAATTATTGACGTCATATCTAAGTTCAATGATAAAACGTATGAAAATAAGGCATAATTTAAATAATTTAAAATAAGAAATGATTCAATGAGATGGTTAAAGGAATGACGTCATAATGCTAGAAAAATGTTATTTTTGCCTATTTATTATGGGATAAATTGATAAATTTAATCGCCTGCTCTTAACCGGGGAAAATAGGAGTTGAAATAATGGCATTAAAAGCTCGAAAAGAGGGGAAGGGGTGGATTTCGAACGTTTTAAAGAAGGAAGTATTTTTCGCTACGATATGAAGCATATTTATACCAATTTATTTTAGAATCGGATCTATAGTTTAGGAGAAGATAAACATTACTCTCTTTGAATTTTGCTAACTATGGATGCCTCTATCCATTCCAGGTCCAACCGCTTCATAAAATCGTGGACAGACGGACAGATAACTTAGGCTATTATTATATAGGAGACTAGCATATAGCCCGTCATATGACGGGATCAATAAAATTTTCAATATTCCAGAATTGTAAAGTACCCTTTAAGGCAGGTAAAAAAAATGGTTTGTTGTTTGGCTGAGAATTATTTTACAACAAAATATTACCTTAAGAAAATTATTTACGTAATATCTAAGTTTAGTGATAAAACGTATGGAAATAATGCAGAAGATATTTAAATCTAAAATAAATGATTAAATGAGATGATTAAAGGAATGATGTCATAATGCTAGAAATTTTTTTTATTTTTACCTATTTATTATGTGATAAATCGATACATTTAATTACCTGCTCTTAAATTGGAGCTTGATATAATAATGGTAATACTTGAATTTAATAAAAAAAATCATAAAAATTTGAAAAATTGTAAAAATTTAAAAATAATAAAACAACTTTAGGAATAAGAATTCAAAAGAAAAAGCAGAAATTATTAAATTAATTAGACATTTAGATAAAATCGGTTACGTCGGGGGCAGAACCATTAATCTGAGAAGTATGACTATTTAAATGGGCAGACACTCTATCCCATGGGCCAGCTTACACGTGGTGAAGGAAATCGTTAGAATATATAAAGGTCAAGTAAAAACAGTCCAGAAATTTAAATATTGCACTCCGCCCTCGCCATCCTATAATAATGAATTTAGTATAGAATAAGACTTGAAATAATAGCATTAAATACTCGAAAAAGGGGGAGGGGCTTTCGAACTCGCTTTCAATTTTACTAACCCTAACTCATAAAAAATCCAATATGGATGCCTGTACGTATTCCAGGTACAACCGCTTCATAAAATCGTGGACAGACGGACAGATAACTTAGGCTATTATTATATAGGAGATAAGTACCCACGCGATGAAATAAAATATTTGTAAAGAAGCAAAATTTTTGAACTAGTTAAATATGCTACATATTTTAAAATAACTAAATGGTTCTTCGAATAAACCACTCTGAATATGAGCGGAAGTAATTACACATGTATAAGAATGATGCATAATCACATTTCGTTTTACACAAAGCCTAAAAATAAACGAAAAAGAAAGAAAAGTGTTTGCATTAAATTACCTTCTGAAGATAAATTAAATTTGTAATTAATAGGATTTTATCCATTGTCGAATTTGCTAATATGACACTAATTTCGCTATTAGTACGTTCTGTTAGCAAATAGAAAATTAATCAATGTTATAGTTATAATTATTAAAATTTTAATTTCCAAACAGAGTGTAGTTTTATGCCACATTTATATTGATTTATTCAAATTAAATACACACACTGAAATTTATTTGGTAAAACACTGTAAAGGGGCTATTGCCTAGTAATAGATATTAAAAATTGAAATATTGTTAAGTTCCACAGTTTTAAAAGGTAAATCTGAACGTTTGTAATAACTACATTAATTCTAAACAAAACATGTAGGGGAACATATAAAGCAAACATATATGGGATTAAAAATCTTTTACTGCAAAAATGAAAGGCTCTTGAGTTTTAACTCCCTTTTTGTATGAGTGTAGAGTTATTTTTCATAAAATTATCCTTTTTGTGGAATAAAGATGACAATTAATAAAATGAATAATATAAAATTGAAAATAATTATGAATTATCTAACTATCATAAATAGGGAATTTTATTTCTACAACATTTTTCATTTCACACTATATTAAACAGATAAATAAGACTATGCAAGCGATTTCTTGGGAATTAATACATTTTAGATACAAATTAGATGGTATATTATTTTTGTTTTGTTTTTACTTGCAAGCCTTAAATTTAGATTTAATTTTAGTCTGGCATCTAACAACATTCGTTATCAACAGTATAAACTAATCCAATCATTGCTTTCGTTCTATTGTAGTGGGCAATTATGCTCAAATCGTACCTTTTAAGAAAAATCGCAATTTTTATCAGTTATTTACAATGAAAAAAGAAACACACTTTGGTAATCAAAACTTTATTAGTAAAAGTTATTTCGGAATAAATTTATAAAATAATCAAATAAGTTTATAAAGAAAATTAATCACTTAAAGAAGTAAAATATTCCTAAACACTATTATTATATGACAGATATGTTTGAAATGTTGTGTATTATGAGAAAATAGCCACATTGAATATGACACAATGTAAAAATATTTCTTCCCTAATGCTGAAGCTTGAAAATCAGAAGTTTATAAAATAACAAAATATTGAAACTTTATATATATTTTACCATTTGCAATATTATCAATCCGATTTAAACATGCATGCCGAAACCGAGATTTGTATTACATAAAAACAAATTGTAGAATTGTCAATTCCAAAACTCTCTAAGAATGGACGCTAATCAAACCGCAGCACTTAACAAATTCTTCCCAATATGAATGGTATGGCTGTCTAAATGTTGTCGCGGTGTACAAAGGAATAACAATGTTGAACTAATTTACTATTATCTTAATTTAAAACAATTTATATGAAAAGATACGTATAAGGAAAAAAACTATGCGAGCAATTACTTGTGAATAAATAGATTTTAACTACAAATAAGCATATTATTTTTGTAAGATTTAACAGCATTCATTATCAACAATGTAAACTAATTCAATAATTACTTTTGTTCTATAGGAAATGATGCTAAAATTGTACCCTATAAGAAAAATCACGATTTAATCACATCCACAATGAAACAAAACACATTTTGGTAATCAAAACTTCAGTAGTAAAGGCTATTTTGGAATAAATTTATCACAAATTAAATAAGGTTATAAGTAAAATTAATCACTTAAAGAAGTAAAATATCCATAAACACTATTATCATATGACAGATATGTTTGAAATGTTGTGAGTTATGAGAAAATAGTCATATTGAATATGGCACAAAATAAAATTATTTATTTCCTGCTGCTGAAGCTTGAAAATCAGAAGTTTATAAAATAACAAAATATTGAAACTTTATATATATTTTACCATTTGCAATATTATCCATCCGATTTAAAGGTGTAGCCGAAACTGAGATTTACATTGCATCAAAATAAATTATACTCTAACAATGGACGCTAATCAAACCGTAGTACTTAAAATATCCTTCCCAACATAAATAGTATGGTTGTCTAAATGTTGTCCGGGTGTACAAAGAAATAACAATGTTGCATTAATTTACTATTATCTTAATTTAACACTAGATTTACGGACCGACCAATTTGAATCATTAAAAATTTGATAATATATATATATATATATATATATATATATATATATATATATATATATATATATATATATTATATATATAAATGTGTGTGTGTGTGTATATATATGTGTATATATGTGTATATATATGTATTATATATGTATATAT
This sequence comes from Pardosa pseudoannulata, assembly GCA_032207245.1. NCBI lineage: Eukaryota > Metazoa > Arthropoda > Arachnida > Araneae > Lycosidae > Pardosa > Pardosa pseudoannulata. The sequence goes on from CM063510.1 coordinate 12,294,160, forward strand.
ATGTATATGTGTCGATATATATGTATATATATGTATATATGTAAGTATATATATATGTGTATATATATGTATATATATGTATATATATAATATATGTATATATATATGTACATACGTATACAAATATATATACATGTATATATAATATATGCATATATATATGTATATATATATATATATGTGTATTATATATATAAGTATATATATATATATGTATATATATGTATGTATATATGTATGTATAATATATGTATATATATATGTATATATATATGTATATATATTATGTATATATATATGTATATATATGTATATATGTTATATATATGTATATATATATATATGTATATATATATGTATGTATATATATATGTATATATATATGTATATATGTATGTATATATGTATATATCTATATATGAATATATATGTATGTATATATATATATGAATATATATGTATATATATATATTTGTATATATATGTATATATATATATGTATATATATATATATACATATATATATAACTATAATATCACTTTTCAAAAATATACGTTGGTTTTTAGTTGAGTAATAAAATATATGTAAACTTTCATTCCTCTTCCCCGCAGAGCCTTTCATTTCGCATTATCAAATGTAGTATACCTATTTTCACGATTGTGAGCCAATTTGACTCATAGAATGTATATGAAAATAAATAAATATAGTAATAAATATAGTATAAAGTAGATATAAAGTATAGTATAAAGTAAATATAGGGAAGAAGTCGAGAACACTTCCATTCCAATGACAGAAATTCATGCTACTGACGCACGAAAGAATTGTCAAGTTCAACAATCATGCAAAAGAAACAGATGTAGAAAACATTGTGCTAAATGTAATAGAAATGTTTGCGGAAAATGTGTTTCAAAAATAGATTTTATATGTAAAAAATATTTTTCCAGAATTTTATAATAAACATTTTATTTAAATTAATTTGGAACTATATTCTTTGTAAAAAACTTCAATTTTAATGTATGAGTCAAATTGGCTCAATTCAGTAAAAATAGGTGTATGACCAACATCCTTAAATCTAGTGTTAAAACTTTTTAAATAAAAAATGCGTATTAACAAAACATTTTGATAGCTGCTAACCACCACCAAATTCTAAACTTTTTCAAACGATAGTTAAAATTCAAAAACATTTATCTTAAAAACATGAATAAAAAAGTAAAATGTACCTTGTAAAAAAGAAAAGCTTATTTCTTAAAGAGTAATAATGAAAGAATTAAATATACAAGGGAAAACAAAACTGTTCAACATTTTGCAAGCATTACATTACAAAACAACAACTATTTAAACATTCTGTAAACATTACAAATATCTAAACATTTTGAAAGTTGTGTAAACCGATGCATTTGCTTAGAAGAAAGCAAATATATCTATTCGCATAGCTTTGAAAAATATCACAAAAGCAATTGTCTTGATAATAATTTCTTAATTACTCAAGATATTCAAGAATCTATTGAAGAATAAAATATACGTAAAATAGATTAAACGAAAAATTATATTTTATTCATTGTGAAGATATGTCATGAAAATCGAAAAATGTATATTTTTTTTAGCACTGATGCTTAACTCTCTTATTACATAGTATTATATTACAAAACAACTATTTAAACATTCTGTAAACATTACAAAAAAACATTTTGAAAACTATGTAACAGAAGCATTTGCCTAGAAAAAAGCAAATATATCTATTCGTATAGCTTTAAAAAATATCACAAAAGCAATTTTCTTGATTATAATTTCTTAATTACTCAAGATATTGAATCTATTGAAGAATAAAATATACATAAAATAGATTAGACGAAAAAATGTTTTATTCATTGTGAAGATATGCCATGAAAATCGTAAAATCCATATTTTTTTTAGCACTGATGCGTAATTCTCTTATTATATAGTATTGCATTACGAAACAACTATTTAAACATTCTGTAAACATTACAAATATCTAATCATTAGCATGCATTTGCTTAGAAGAAAGCAAATATATCTATTCGCATAGTTTTAAAAAATATCGCAAAAACAATTGTCTTGATTATAATTTTTTAATTGCTCAAGATATTCAAGAATCTATTTTTACTTATTTTTTTATTGTTGTACCAAGCTGCATTGTTATTGTCCCTATTTTTGTATTGTACTACCTATCTATGTTATTTTTGAGCAACATTTTATGGAATTATATAACTCTGTTAACCATCCCAATTGGTCACTGTCAAGGTTACAGTCTAATTATCCTTTAATTAGACAACGCGTTGGTTACTCATAATTTTTTTATGAGAAACATACTCACCTCCTCGCTCTCTTGTGAGCTGGAGCGTTTTTAAATTCTTGTTTGGATTACTTTTTGCCTAGAGGCCTAAATTTATGTTTTGATCACTTCACGTTCGGAGGTTAAAGTGAAGACTTTCCACTTCGCTAGGTACTCCGTTAACCCAATTACCTTGACCTTGACCTTGAAAAATAGATTAGACGAAAAAATGTTTTATTCATTGTGAAGATATACCATGAAAATGGTAAAATCCATATTTTTTTAGCACTGATGCGTAATTCTCTTATTACATAGTATTACATTACAAAACAACTATTTAAACATTCTGTAAATATTACAAATATCTAATCATTAGCATGCATTTGCTTAGAATAAAGCAAATATATCTATTCGCATAGCTTTAAAAAATATCACAAAAACAATTGTCTTGATTATAATTTCTTAATTAGTCAAGATATTCAAGAATCTATTGTAGAATAAAATATACATAAAATAGATTAGACGAAAAAATGTTTTATTCATTGTGAAAATATGCCATGAAAATAGTAAAATCCATATTTTTTTAGCACTGATGCGTAATTCTATTATTACATAGTATTACATTACGAAACAACTATTTAAACATTCTGTAAACATTACAAATATCTAATCATTAGCATACATTTGCTTAGAAGAAAGCAAATATATCCATTCGCATAGCTTGAAAAAAATATCACAAAAACAATTGTCTTGATTGTAGTTTCTTAATTGCTCAAGATATTCAAGAATCTATTAAAGAATAAAATATACATAAAATAGATTAGACGAAAAAATGTTTTATTCTTTGTGAAAATATACCATGAAAATCATAAATTCCATATTTTTTAGCACTGATGCGTAATTCTCTTATAACATAGTATTACAGTACAAAACAACTATTTAAACATTCTGTAAACATTATAAATATCTAAACATTTTGAAAACTGCGTAAACAGATGTATTTGCTTAGAAGAAAGCAAATATATCTATTCGCATAGCTTTAAAAATATCACAAAAACAATTGTATTGATTATACTTTCTTAATTTCAAATATATATAAGAATTTTTGAAGAAAAAAATATGCATAAAATAGATTAGACAAAAAAATTATCTTTTATTCAGTGTGAAAATATACCATGAACATCGTAAAATGCATATTTTTTTTAGCATTGATGCTTAACTGTCTTATTACATAGTATTATATTACAAAACAACTATTTAAACATTTTGCAAACATTACAAATATCTAATCATTAGCATGCATTTGCTTAGAAGAAAGCAAATATATCTATTCGCATAGCTTTAAAAATATCACAAAAACAATTGTATTGATTATAATTTCTTAATTCCTCAAGATATTCAAGAATCTATTAAAGAATAAAATATATATAAAATAGATTAGACGAAAAAATATTTTATTTATTGTGAAGATATGCCATGAAAATTGTAAAATTTATATTTCCTTCGCACTGAAGCGTAATTCTCTTATTATATAGTATTGCATTACAAAACAACTATTTAAACATTCTGTAAACATTACAAATATCTAAACATTTTGAAAACTGTGTAAACCGATGCATTTGGTTTGAAGAAAGCCATTATATCTATTAGCATAGCTTTAAAAAATATCACAAAAACAATTGTCTTGATTATAATTTTTTAATTGTTCAAGATATTAAAAAATCTATTGAAGAATAAAATATACATAAAATAGATTAGACAAAAAATTATCTTTTATTCATTGTGAAAATATACCACGAAAATCGTAAAATGCATATTTTTTAGCACTGATGTGTAATTCTATTATTACATAGTATTACATTACAAAACAACTATTTAAACATTTTGCAAACATTACAAATATCTAAACGTTTTGAAAACTGTGTAAACCGATGCATTTGCTTAGAAGAAAGCCAATATATATATATTTGCATAGCTTTAAAAAATATCACATAAACAATTTTCTTGATTTTATTTTTTTAATTGTTCAAGATATTCAAGAATCTGTTGAAGAATAAAATATACATAAAATAGATTAGACGAAAATATTATCTTTTATTCATTGTGAAGATATACTATGAAAATCGTAGAATGCATATTTTTTTAGGACATGCGTAATTCTCTCATTATATAGTATTTTCTTAAGTGACTATAGAAAATTCGTAGGAGTTGGAGGTTTCGAAATGCATATAGGAGGAAAAGAACTTCCTCTTAATGTCTATTATATGGATAGAACTTAAATATGGAAACATTTGAGACACCAAAATGTAACACCGTAATATAGCTTGGTTCACCTGCAACATTATGTGGCAAGCGAAATAAATATAGAAACGGAGAAAAACACAAATACACCTTTTAACATCTCCTGCCTTAACTGTACTCCCGAAAGTATCTTTACTCCCAGGCACTGGGGACACGTTCCTCTTCCAGAATCCCTTTATCGAAGGTCTTGGACCTTAGCCCCTACATTTTTTTTTACGCCGCCCTCCCAGCCTGTTATTTTCGCATGCCAGGCAGCAGTAGGGTCAGTTAGAGGGAGATATACGTCCACGCTCCAAATGAGGTTTGTCCACCCCAGGGAATGCCCCGGTTAAAAGACTGCTGGCCATAACCGTCTGTCTGGCGTGGGGTGGGATGGTCAGTAATTGTCCAAAGGGGAGGCGGGGATCAGAAAATGATCAAGATTTAGGAAGTGCTGGAGCTGAATTAGAGGAATTCGTGCATGGGGAAAGGATACGGGAATGCGGTTTGGAGTTTTTATGGGATTTGCTTGGTGGAAAAGCAAGGGCACGAGAATAAGCTAGAGAAAATTTTGTGTTCTCTTTTACTGAATGAAAAAAAGTGTGAGGTATGTTTACCAACAGTTTAAAAATTATTGAAAAAATAACTTTATATTTATAAAATGTACGTTTATTAGATGTACATTTTTAGTCAATTTTTGGTTATGACTAAAAACGTTTAGTCATAACTAGTTTAGTCATATAACTAAAAACGTAAACTAGTAACTAGTAATAGTAGTTTAGTCATATGACTTAAAAAGTAAACTAGTAAAGTTTACTCATATGACTAAAAAAGTTTAGTCAATTTTAACCAAAAATTTTAACCTATTTTTGGTTAATCTTTTCATTAGTAAAGCCTTTTTTCATCCAAGCAAATACAAACCAGCTATCATATGTTTTTTATTCATTATTCCGATATATAATTCATATTTTTCCTAACACGTTAAATGATAATTTGACTGAATTTAGATACTTAAGACAAAGACAGCATTATATCGTAGATATAAAGTAACTTTACGTGAATTATGAGTCACAAGCAGTGTTTATTTTATTTTGTGCTGTCATATAATTTCTTTTTGAAAATATCCATTGAAATATCATGAAAGTAAACTTAGGACTTAAATTTCATTAAATCATTTTAAAATCCTTTTTTATATTCTTAAGATTAGGACAAGAGATAATAACAATGCATAAACAGTTTCCTATGATTTCATAAAATATGTAAATCCTCTGAAACCATGTGAAGATTCTTAACACTAGATTGCCCAAGGCAGTCATTTTGACTGTTTTTTAATTTCAGTTAGAAAAACAATTATGAAATATAATGACGCAATTTCTTAGAATTTGGTGACTTTTTCTATAACATATAAATGGGTTTATGAATAATTGTAGTTACTTCCGCCCTCCTTTATTATATAATATTAAAAATTAATTTTAAACAAATTTCTTTACATATTTGTTATTTTTTCACAATGAAGTCATTTTGACTGTGTTGGGGCAATATAGGTATGCAAGAAATCTCGGGCAATCTAGTGTTAAAGTTTTGCAATTATATTTTTTCTGGAGACACTAGTCATATGTCGTAATTTGCATAATACGTAAATAGAATAATTTTCGAATAGTTACAAGTGTTGGGGAAATTAATTTCCTAGTAAACAGTTTTCTAGGACAAACACACATAAAATACTGTAAAAATAATCTTAATGCATGTACAATTTTTTAAAAATTCTAATATAAGAAATAAATTATATATTCAGGCATTATAGTTAATTATAAGTTTCTAAATCCTTCTTTTAATTTTGATTTACGGATAGAAAGAACCATTTGAAGACAGTTTTGTAACCTACCAAGTTGGAAAAGGAGTATCGTGAAGTCGGTGATTAACATTTTTTTTATTGCAAGAACAATTATGCTTACTTTGCATAGTTATATAAAGCTATTATACCTCAAAATCAGAAACAATTTAACCTCCTCGAGGTATTTCGCTAAGCACCACCACAATTTAGATTATTTTTCCTGAATCTCATTTTATTCTGGTCTCTTTAAATGCAAGAATTCATTGTTCCTAGAAACAGACATTCCTACCGCTCGAGAAACAGTAAAAACGTGCCTCCGAGGCGATGAAACTCGTTAAGTACCTTCACTTTCCCCTCCATTAATAAAAAAAATCCCCGTTTTAGTACTTACAGAAAATTACTGGTGCCCGAAAATAGCAACGATACTCTTGGCGTGTACCATACAGTGAAATTAAGCATTATTACATTATAGTTTTGAGGACAGCACATTTTTAAAACAGTCTCTAATTTAATAGCATAAAACACACTCTTCCTCGTCTACCAGCCATGATCTACAATTATGCCAATTCATGCGCCGATTATTCCGTCCCCCCGATCACTAACGACAGTAATTTTAAACCAAAATATACCTCGGAGCTGCCGGTTCCCATCTTTATCTAAACCGTGTAGGTCAATCCCGCTTGACCTTCAACCTCCAGCTTCAAAGCGTCGTTTCCCCAACTGCAACACAAAATGCCTGTATTTAACCCCCAACAAATTGAGTACAGGCATATCGCTTGCCCCCTCGTCCGTCCAAGGATGTAGAGGATACGGTTACTTTTAAAAAAGAAGAGGGGAGAAGTGGTCCAAAAGAGTTTCAGAAGTCCGTGGTCTTTTCTAGCTATATCCAACCCTGTAGCATTCCAGACTGAAAGATAAATAAGAAGGTGTAAACAAACTCTTTTGGGGGGCTTTTGGACGTGAAAAAGGTTTCTTCCCCACTCTCACCCTGAGACTCTTGTAGGTCGTGTAAAGGTCAAAATGTCTGTGGTGAAGAGTAGTGGTGATGCAGAAGTCGGAATTTATGGCCATGTCATTTAGGGTTCGGCTTACCGTACGAAGATCTTGTAAAATATAGTTCATTTAGTGGTTTACGACATTTCAGGCAAACAGAGTACGACTAACTCACATGAACTTTGTCTCGCGTGTTAATAATTAAATGTTTCGCTTTATTTATAATAATACAAAAAATCATTTGAGAAGTTACTTTTGTCATTAAATGCCAGTTGATACATTAAAATTACTTTTTATGGGGTAACAGAAAAATAAAACTTAAAGAATTGTTTAATCCCGTATTTATGCTTGTCTAACAGTAATTTATTTAAAAAAATTTAGAGCATAAAATCTAGTTGTTATATACAAAATAATTTTGTACTTCTCGTGAATCACATGATATACGTATGAAACAAGCCACTCAATCAAAGAAGAAAATTAAACTATAAAAATCTTATTCGATAGAAGTATTCCCCCAATTTTAATATCATTCCTATTAAGTTTCTTTCACATAACAGTACTAGTAACTCAATCAACTTTTCCAATTAGTTCTCACCAAATTCTAGGCTATGTTACCTTTGCGTTTTTTAGAAAGGATTATGAGTTTAAGAATAAGGATTCTTTCGTACTCATGTAGTCAGCTTAAGAATGTCATTGAAGCATAGCTAAAGAGGGATTCAATTGATCCCAATTTTAATTGGGTTAGTCATTTGAATGTAAGATGTATGTTAAGCGAGATAAGTATTTTCGCAATTTTTTCTTGTGAAGAAAATGGTGCTCGTCATATACGAATAAATATGGTTTATAAATTAAGTATTTTTAGAGTTTAGAAATTTTGGATGTATCAAATGTACAACTTCATCTTAATTTTCTTGTACAATGTAATATTAAAATTATGCGGTTGATTTGAAGAAAATTCGAGAACTTAAATAATCAGAAATTGGAGAAATCTGGCATTTCGAAAAAAATGTCTTTTATTTTTATTTCTAGAGTTTTGTATCAGCATCACATATTCACTTCATATTAATGTGTTTGCAACTGATGTCACAATTCATATAGATAATACAAAGACTAGGAGAAGGTGAAGAAACAATCCCCGTAAATTGTTTGGATTAATGAAGAAAGAGAAGATAGTGAAGAAGGAGAAAATGTAGTACTTATTGTAGTACATGTAGTACAGATTTTTAATGATTAGAAATTTTAGATATATCGAATGTACAACTTCCTCTTGATTTTCTTGTACAATGTAATATTAAAATTATGTGGTTGATTTGAAGAAAATTCAAGCATTTAAATAATCAGAAATTGGAGAAGTCTAACATTTCGAAAAATGTCTTTTATTTTTATTTCTAGAATTTTGTATCAGCATCACATATTCCTTTCATATCAATTTGTTTGCAATTGATGTCATAAATCATACAGATAATACAAAGTTTAGAAGAAGGTGAAAAAACAATTCCCGTAAATTGTTTGGATTAATGAAGAAAGAGAAGATAGTGAAGAAGGTAAACATATAGTTCCATCTGCATCGAAAGCTGTAGATAAATTAGAAAAAATAAGACAGTTGGTTGAAACATCACTTAAAATTTAAATTAAGCAATTCAGCTGCATGGAACTAATCTTCATTGTCTATTACAGGGGTTTCTAACTTGTAAGTGCTGGATAAATACTGAAAACATTCCACATTCATAACATTAAGCATGATTGCGAACTTATTTTTATAATCAATCAATTTAAGCAAATTTCTGCTAGTAGAACGATGCTATTAGTATGAAATAATCACCTCAGATTAATAACAATCATGTGTTCAGTTTTTTAGTTTCATAAAACAGTTGAAAACCTTTCGCTACAAAATAAAATTTTGGACGGTCATGAATATTTTAAGGGTAAGAATAAACATGAAAAGGCAGAAAATCAAAATATAAAAGTATCTTTATTGAAGTCTAGACCAAATTCGTTTAATGGCTAATCGCATTTAAACCATGGTTTCAGCCAATAGTGGGACGCAATTATCCGTTTAAACAGAGATTAATCGAGGTTAACTGTTAAACAACTTTGAGACCGACCCTATGATTTACTAAAAATAAAAAGATATAAAAGGATAATTTAGTGTGTGATTTGGAGATGGTTACCTGCATCAGTCAATGAGTAGATGTCTGCAACCAGCTCTATCAATGCTAATCTCTCGTGTAGCACAATCGAAGACTGTAGCATTCCAAGCCAAACCAAACCAATTCTAATCTCAGAAGATACAGCAAGGACGAAACTGCAAGACAAGTTTTGCACTGATTTTTAATGAATTTCACAGAAGAAAAAAAATACTATAACTCCTCTATATAATAATAGCTTGAGTTGTCCGTCTATCCTCGAATTTATGAAGCGGTTGAACCTGGAATGGATATAGGCATCCATATTGGATTCTTGATGAGTTAGGGTTATCAAAATTCAAAGCGAGTTCGAAAATGTTCGAAATCCACCCCTTCCCTCCTTTTCGATCGTTTAATGCCATTATTCCAAGCCCCCGATTAAGAGCAGGCGATTAAATTCATCAATTTATCACATTATAGGCAGATGAAAATAACATTTTTTCTATCATTATGACGTCATTCCTTTAACCACCGCATTTAATCATTTCTTATTTTAAATTATTTAAATATCAACTTCATTATTTTATCTCTGAACTTAGGTATTACGCAAATAATTTTCTTTTATATTTGGCTTAAATAATAGATTAGGTACATATGTGATAATTTTAAATTTAATCATCAATTTTTTTGTTGTAATGAAATTTTATCAGAGGTATTAACAAAAAATTGTTTTCATAAAAGTCTAGGAGTCTATTTCACGGACTAATAAATATCTAGGGTTTAAATTATATACATTTGAAATTAAGAAGTTTGTTCGTTTGTGTGTTTGTTTTTTATACATAACCACACGGTTTACAGTCCATTCGCTAAATTTTGGACATCATTCATACATACCGCCAAATAATCACTGTCAATATTAAAACCTCTGCTGTCCATCCTATCCCGTAATATGACAAGATAAATTAAAGTTGGCAACTAACATGCTGTCAGTAAAGATAAACAAATTATTGAGCGTGTATCCGATAATTCTCAGCCAAAAAACAAACTATTTTTTAGCTGCCTCATAGGGCACTTTACAATTCTGGAAGATTAAAACATTTACCGACCCCGTCATATGACGAGCTATATGCTAGTCTAAGTAATATTTTACTTCTTTTTTTCCAAAGATCTTTCGCGGGGTGCCAGTTTAAACTCCCTGATCTATACACCTAGACATGTGCATGAATCATAAAGTTTAACCATAATCTAGTAGGTCTCCTAGTCGAATACTTGTTTATTTTCTTTTCAATACGCGATATTACGCTCTTTTCCCACGTCCTTCGAAGCGTCTCTTGTAATTACGAAACACCATGGCCAGGAAAATGCATTATATCAGCAGCTATTAGATTTTTACTTCGGCAACAGGTGGCGTGCGGCTGGGGTCTTGCGAGGAGCGGGGATGAAAAGAAACAGTGCAAGGTCTTTAATTTTTTAGCCTGTCATTTTCACAGACCGACTTTTTCCTCCCTGTAATCTTGGGTAAACACTTGTTAACGAAATTGCTATTTAGGCTCATTCGTTCATACTTTTGTTCTTGAACATTTAATTAGCGAATCGTTATGTGTTGCAAGTCTACATACTCATCGTGACTTGATCCTAAGGACTGATAGTGATTATATAATTAATTCCAACTCGGCGTAGACGGGTAAATTCGCGGTGGATTCCTTGTACACTGATTAACTCCTAAATTTAGAAAGTAAAAATGCCATATTTGTTTGTATAAAACACCGCATTTTTTTTTCAAAAATTTAGATGCAGTTTAACTCTGACTAAAAGTGCGCGTTTTACACAAAATAAATTTTGATGCTTCCTAGAACCCACGCGATTTACGTACAATAAAGGCACCTATTTTAACTAGATAGTAAAATGGTAAATACGAGATCTCATCGTGAGTTGATCCTAGGCACTGATAGGGATTATATAATTAATTCCAACTCGGCGTAGACTGGTAAATTCGCGGTAGATTCCTTGTACACTGATTAACTTCTAAATTTAGAAAGTAAAAATGCCATATTTGCTTGTATAAACATCGCATATATATTTTTTAAATTTAGTTGCAGTTAAACTCTGATTAAATGTGCGCGTTTTACACAAAATAAATTTTGATGCTTCCTAGAACCCATGCGATATACTTATAATAAAGGCAGTTATTTTAACTAGGTAGTAAAATGGCAAATAAGAGTCCTCATCGTGACTTGATCCCAGGGACTGATAGTGATTATATAATTAATTCTAACTCGGCGTAGACGGGTAAATTTGCGATGGATTCCTTGTACACTGATTAACTAATAAATTTAGAAAGTAAAAATGCCGTATTTGTTTATATAAAACAACGCATTTTTTTTCAAAAGTTTAGGTGCAGTTAAACTCTGACTAAAAGTGTGTGTTTTACACAAAATAAATTTTGATACTTCCTAGAATCCACACGATATACGTATAATAAAGGCAGCTATTTTAACTAGATAGTAAAATAGTAAACACGAAGGTTGGACCTTTATTACTGGCAACTATTTATCTACATTTAATACAAAAGTGATTCGTGTCAACATATGTTACAGTAATTCAGTATAGTCGCATGCATTGTGTATAACCCGTTTCCAACATGTGGAAGTCGTAGAACACATGTATCAGCTCCTGTACTGTTGATAGTTCGGATGCGCCGGTCTACTGACTCAAGAATCTCTGGAACAGTTCTAAAGCGAATGCCACGAAGTGGTTCCTTCATCTTAGGAATTAAGAGAAAGTCACAAGTGCTTAGACCTGTAGAATAATGTGGATGATAAATATGAAGCATATTTATATCAATTTATTTTAGAATCAGATCGATAGTTTAGGAGAAGAAAAACTTTACTCGTTTTGAATTTTGCTAACCCTAACTCATCAAGAATCCAATATGGATGCCTCTATCCATTCCAGGTCCAACCGCTTCATAAATTCGAGGACAGACAGACAGATAACTTAAGCTATTATTATATAGGGGATAATTATGCTATAAAATGACTTTAGGTAAAATTTTAAGTGTTCAGATGAAAGGCAAGACAAAATTGTATATCATATATTCTTGTTATCCACTGACCTTGAGGATATATGCACCACAAAACTTTAAACTTATACAGAGTACTAATTTTATTCTTAAACTAACTGCAAGAGCATTAAACGGCTTTTGATTGAAGCATTTGTAGGTTTTATAGGTAGCTTCTAATATATAACCCCATTCGTATTTGACACAGATGTGCATTTACAGACGTACATCTTATACCTTGTAGATAAAATAATGCTAATTGTAAAGTCTAAAACGAAAAGAATGCAAACTAACTAAACCCGTTAAATGAAAAGTAGTGGGTGATCCAAAACTCAGGACACAATTTAAAAATATATTATTCTCAGATAAATAAAGTTTATTAATGCAATTAACACCAAACAAATGAAAACGAAGCCAAATATTTTGTAATGTAAGAAAATATAATTTTTTCCCTATTGGATTATGCAAATCAATAGATAATTTAAAATAGTATATGGAGATAATAGTGGTCTGAATCGCATGCAAAAAAATGCTGTTCTTGGTGAAAATGTTCCTCTGAGTTAAACTGTATATCCAGAATGCCAATGCGAATAATTGTGGGAATATCGGTACATGTATAGAGAGCTGAAAGAATATGGACGTGTTCTGAATTGATCAGCATTATTGAGATATTTAAGGCTCCAGGTTCTTTGATGTCATATATAAGAAGTAGGCATACTTCAGCAAGATACGTCTGCTAAGTCGATAGAAATGTTACTTACTGCTGTGAACAGTTCGATGCCACCTATCACAACTACGCTGGATGGTGAAAAGCACGTTGAACATTTGTAACGTGTAAGCAATATTCAGCTTGTCCTATGAATAGATTAGTGGAAAAAGGAAAAATTTCCAAAACATTGTGAACTAATTTCTCTAGTTTAAAAAACTATTATCTAAATATCTAATAAAAATAGACACCATTCTCTTCTATTAAATATACATTGTCAAAATAATCAGCTGTCCAATAAAAATATTTTTAAAAATTTAACAATTTCGTAAAAAATATTCAATTTTTTCAACTGTTCCAGAAAAAAAACTTGATTAGACTGTTATTCTCTTTCCAAATTACCCACATTTATGTTTCCCAACAATGGCCGGATGATAACGCGCTACTGGAGTTTGGTATTGGAGTTCGCGTGTTCGAATACCATTTCTGTCATGGATGTTAAGAATCGGCTTTAAGCAGTAGGTCCCGATCTCATTAGCCCTAGTGAGCAAAATAGTTCTCCAAACCGAACCATTTATATGTTAGTCAAGTCACGAATTATAGCGCCATCTCTCTTTCGCAAGCAGAACTAATCTAGCATTTTAGTGTTTTCACTCCAAAAAACCCAGTTGTATATCCACCAGACTGGTGTTAACTGCAACTTTTTAGCTTTATTTGCTATCGAACTATTCAGATTGAAAGTTTGACCTGACTTTTTGATCACCTCATTGTTATGCGTACAATAATTTGTAAGCTGTTATACTTTTAAACCATTTTTGATACGAAATAATTCTTTTCTGCCTATCGTATCTGACTTTTGGGCATTTTTCGGTTCTGGATGCATCGCAGATCGATCATGAAAACAACAGTTCCTTGTTTTCTTTTTTCTTCTTCCTTTCCTTCGAGTGCCTACATGCATTCGCTCGAAACATTCGGTGGTCTCCCCGGCTGTTGCGTAGTACATCCATCACGGATTAATGCGTCTCTTAACAGGCCAAAATTGGAATCATTGAAATCGCCTCAACACACAATTATTAGCTGGGAAGTAGTTTATAACATCTTCCCAATGATTATTCCGCCACGCCCCCTTGTATCGGAACTCCGTATCTATCTGCTGCCACTCACCGAGGGAATGGCAGAAACACAAACTAGCTAATCTCCGTTTGGTGAGGTAATTGGAAATCGGACGGGAACAATAGACAAAACCCCAGATAGATTTTTCTTTTATTTTTGGTTTAGGAAACTTTTTCTTCCCGCCTCCGTGGTTCGCGGATGTAATAACGTATTTTGGGATTATTAATTAAAACGTGAGCTAAGGTGAAGTGAAATTTGTTGGTTATATGTTTGGCTTTTCTTTGAGAGCGAGGTTGGTGATGTGATGACTTACCCATCACGTGGAAGAATGATTTTCTTTTTTGCTTATTTTTATAATTCTTGAGAGTGTGGCATCAGAAAGTCTGGTCTACTTAAGAATTGGGTTCCCCTTTTCAAATTTCGCTAAAATATTGGCGATATTTACTAAAACACAAAGGTGATCCAACCAAACATTGTATTTCTTGCTTTTTCTGGCGACTTTAATGAATAGTGCTCCATTGTAATAGAATTATATACTCTTATTTAATTAAAGTAAACGACTTGAAAACCGGACATTTATATTTATGGGCAATTAATCTCTTAACAGTTTACAAACGCAACAGCTCCAAATTATTAAAAATCAGCCATAGTGAACCATTAATGGTTTGTTATATCTAATTGTTTTAAGGATTACGCACTTTTAATATATAAGAAAAGAGTTACACAAGGAGAGTTGGATGCAAATATCATATAAATTATAATATAGATACAGATTGTTTGGACATGGTGAGATCGGGAGAAAATGTTAGGCGACCATACTTAAACCATTATCGCCAAGTTGTCGGGGGAACCCAGTTCTTTAGTCAAGCCCAGAAAGTCAAACATGCAAAAAAATTATTCAAACTAATTTATTTTCCTCTAGATGGAATAGTGTTGAACATAGTTACATAAATATAAGGTGATTATTTTAATAAATTAACAACTGCTTTTCTCTCCATCTTGATAAATTGAATCCTCTAATTCGGACATTCCCTTAGTCTGTGCTCAGGCACGGAATAAAAAATCAAGTGGCATTTATAATTCTTGATGGTGTGGCATCAGAAAGTCTTAGAAAAACATGCAAAAAAATTATTCAAACTAATTTTTTCCTCTAGGTGGAATAATGTTGAACAAAGTTACATGAATATAAGGTGATACTTTTTAATAAATTAACAACTGTTTTTTTTTCTCAATCTTGATAAACTAGCATATAGCCCGTCATATGACGGGATCATTAAAATTTTTAATTTTCCAGAATTGTAAAGTACCCGATGAGGCATGTAAAAAAACTGGTTTTTTGGCTGAGAATTATCTGGTACACGCTCAATAATTTGTTTATCTTTACTGACAGCATGTTAGTTGCCAACTTTAATTTATCATGTCATATTACGTGATAGGGTGGACATCAGAGGTTTTAATATTGACAGTAAATATTTGGCAGTATATGTGGATGATGTCCAAAATTTTGCGAATCGATTGCAAACCGTATGGTTATGTATAAAAAAACAAACGCACAAATGAACAAACTTCAAATATATATAACTTAAGCGTTAGATATTTATTAGTCTTGGAAATAGACTCCTAGACTTTTATGAAAAGAATTTCTGTTAATACCGATGTTAAAATTTTCATTGAAACAAAAAATAATCAATGATTAAATTTACAATTATCACATATGTACCTAATCTATTATTTAAGCAAAATATAAAAAAAATTGTTTACGTAATATCTAAGTTCAGTGATAAAACATATGAAAATAATGCAGACACTATTTAAATAATTTAAAATAAGAAATGATTCAATGAAATGGTTACAGGAATGAAGTCATAATGATAGTAAAAATGTCATTTTCATCTATTTATAATGTGACAAATTGATGAATTTAATCATCGCCTGCTCATAACCGGGGGAAATAGGGCTTGAAATAATGGTATTAAACAATGGAAAAGGGGGAAAGGGGAGGATTTCTAACGTTTTTGAACTTGCTTTGAATTTTGCTAAGCCTAATTCCTCGAGAATCCAATATGGATGCTTGTATCTATTCCAGGTCCAACCGTTTCATAAATTCGAAGACAGACTAACACAGGTAACAGGACAGGTAACTTAGGCTATTATTATATAGGAGATTGAATCGTCTGATTTGGACATTCCATTAGTCTGTGCTCAGGAACGGAATAAAAAAT
Source organism: Pardosa pseudoannulata (assembly GCA_032207245.1). NCBI lineage: Eukaryota > Metazoa > Arthropoda > Arachnida > Araneae > Lycosidae > Pardosa > Pardosa pseudoannulata. Next base: position 12,310,789 of record CM063510.1, read on the forward strand.
CAAGGAGCATTTATAATTGTTGATAGTGTAGCATCAGAAAGTCTTAGAAAAACGTGCAAAAAAATTATTCAAACTAATTTATTTCCCTCTAGATGGAATAATGTTGAATATAGTCATATGAATATAAGGTGATACTTTTTAATAAATTAACAACTGTTTTTCTCTCAATCTTGATAAATTGAATCCTCTAATCCTGGCCGGATGAACATTCCATTAGTGTGTGCTCAAGAATAAAATATCAAGGAGCGTAAAATTAGTAAAACAAATTTTAAAAAATAGCAAAGGAATATCTTAATAGAAAACTTTCCTAAAAAGATTATAGAAAACGATGAAACAATAAAATTTTATATACTAATGACCATAATCTTTCAAGGCACTGCCCTATTAACACATTATGTGAGGGTACATTTCGAAGCGTAATTGTACCGGGAACGATCGTTTTGTTCCAAAATTTAGTTATTCAGTTAAATCTCAATAGTTCGAAAACTATTTAATTTTTTAACCAACTTTTCATATTTTATATTGAAATGTGTAAACAAATATATAAATAGAAATATATAAATAACAACCATAAGATTTTTGTAAACAAAAAATATATTTTTTAGTAAATAAATTTATAATAATATCGTAAATATGAAAAATCAAATTGTAGTATATAGTTTTAATTTTTTCGAATTATGTTGTATATAAACATTTTTACATTATAAAAAATGAAAATAGGAATCATAAAACTAATAATGTAAAAACTAGTTTTTATTTGTCTAAATTTTTCCAGAATCTGTGTAGTAGACAAGAACATTCGGCTTCGTTTTCCTGTATATACAGTTATTTTTGTACCTACAAACAAACCATGTTGTTTCACTAACCCGTACTAGTACGTGACCCGCGCTCAAGTATCAGCCGTCAGAAAACGTACTGGTACGTGTCCCGCATACAATGTGTTAATATATAAATACATTTGGTTACAAAAGCTGGATTTTATAAAGTTTAAAAGTATGAAATACTCACAGCAGTTAAAAACTTAGGATCAGTAGATGTAAAAATTGTGCCATTTAAATCTTGAATGGGGCTTAAAATTGTAAAACATACGTTTGGAGTATGGATAGGTAATATCTTAAATGATCAAGCAGAAATACATAATATATAAAACTTTTAAAATCTATAGTCTAATCAATTTTAGTTAATCTGTTCATCTGTTATATTGCGACTTAGTATTTCCTCGATTTGTACAAAATGTATACCAAACACCTCATGCAAATTAACATTTAGATAATTGAAGCTGAATCTAAATTTTAAAATATCAGATTTTTTAATGAAAATTAAATGTTAAGGCATTAAAGTATTTCTCAATAATTAACTGCATAACCAGTCAATTAAATAATATGAAATATGTTCTAAATATTTATTTTATTACTAATACAGTAAAAAGGAAAAAAATTGAAAATAACTTTATAAGAATTAGTTTAGTCATTCGGCTGATATTTATGCTGCAGTATTCAGTTTTAAGCATTTTCTGAAACTTTTATAATTTATCGACCATAACTGAAATCCCTGATATGTTTTCTTTTTTCTCGTTCACTCTTTCAGATTTGAAAGACCCCGTTGTAAGGAAAATTGTAAATTTTTGTTCTTTGACATAAGCATTTAACTTACAATCTGACATTTCATAATGCTTTAGTTAATGATAATATGAAGTAAAACCACTATTAGTTACAGTTTAATAATTAAATAGAACAAGTAATATGAATACAGATAATTTACCTGCGCATACCAGGGAAAATATAAAATAAATGAATTGTACCAATTATATTGGTATATTAATTTTTGTGCTTAATTTTTCTATCGTTTCTCCTGTTATGACAATATTAAAAATAAAAAAAAATTCATCTCAATACCAAAAAATATATAAAAACGCACTTTATGATATACTTTCATTGAAAGAAAACCGAATTTAGACTCGTTAAGCCTCTAAGCTATGCAAAGTGCAGACTTCTACTGTTTTATATTGCATCATCTGGTGTCAGAAAAATTTACGATATGTATGCTTTTTAAACTTTAAAAAATATATGTACTTTTAATTTTATTAAGATAATAATAAAGGATGAGAATGCAGAATCACAGAACTAATTATACAATTAAAGAACTTAAAAATGGCATATAAGGCTTATAGAACAGATATCTTAAATAAAGCCGAAAATTGAAAAATAAAATTTAATATAACACTAGCCCCTCATTATATCGTGCTTATCGTGAGTCAAGCAAAATGCAAAATATATTGGGGGGGAGGGGGATATAGTATTTTACTTTCATGAATATAACCACTTAAAATAAAATGATAAAATTACTAGAGTAAGAACAGTAATAAAAAAGAATCACTTATGCTTAATGAAGATGCCTGTTTTTTTATTATGTTAAACTTAATGTTTTTAGAAGAGTTTGTTTTAATTCAGTGATGATATTTTAAAAATAAAGGCAGTTACCATCGCATGTGAAGTGATCATCTTTTATTCTGCAAGGTTATTTTTATCGATGAGTTTGGATGGTTCAAAAGAAACCAGGAATGATGTCAAGAAGCTTCCACGTTATAAAATGTTTACATATTATATAACTTATCATTGTGATATGTATGGCTTAAGCTTTTTTTAATGAATTTTTGCCAATTTATACATATTTTTTATTCAAGACCCTGTTTCTAGATTTCAAAGCTGATAACTTATGCATGAAAACGTTTTTTACTGTTTTGGAGCGCTACAGTCTACAGTTTTCCTCTCGAGGGCTAATGAGACTGGGACTGACTGGTTAAAGTCTATTCCGAACGGCTACTAATAACCAAGTCAGCAGTGGGATTCAAACCTGCGAATTCCGTTGTCGAAGGTCAGTACTCTACCATTCGACTATCGTTCGGCTGTTTTTGATTGTAAACAGTGAATATATAAATAAGTAAAGTTAGCTAAGCTGGTCTTTTCTTTCGGCTTTATATAGCGAATAAATATATGTGGTACATTTTATTTGGATAGTAAGGGAACAAAGAAAAAGTAAGCCATTGTAAATAGGTTAGTCTCTTAAAGACGAATCATAATAGAATATTGACTTTTCATTTTATTAAATGCCGGATTTAAAACCAAACTAACTGTAGATGTGTGAAATTTCAAATGCCATAGTCAGCAGTGTTAATTTTTTTTTTCACTATGCCAAGATTAATGAAATCAGAACCTATAATCTTAATCAGATTCTAAATAGCTAACTCTGTATATACCAACACTAAGACATCGGCTCCGAACATCAGCTCCTTAACACTAGTTGTACCAAGGTTCATTTTGACCCCTCTAAGAAAATTTTTCATTATTTTTCTACAAGAAAATTGCTATTTATCAAAAATTTTGTACTTTAAAATAACAAAAGTAAATAAATAATAAATAATACTTATTATAACTGATGCAATTTTATTGAAGTTCGGTTTTTTTTTTAATTTTAATTTCGTAATAGATAAGTCAGTTTATATTTTTTCTAATTAAATATTGAAGAGAGTCAACCTTTCTTAAAAACAGATGTATGTCAATTTAGAGTAAACCTAGTGTTGATTACTTATTTCTCACCTGGTCAGATATATGAGTGGCATAATTATGTCTAATTCGACGTTCATCTACAAATAACCATAAGAATGGCCTTGGTTGAATACAACAATGTGGTCCAAAAGAGGTAACGGTATCACTGAATAGGTGATGCTTATTTTCTTCTGTAATAAGGTATAGTTATGAGACCAAAATTGGATTTAATTACTTTTCCTTCCAATCTGATCTTATAATTGTATCTGACATTTCAATCGGCGCAACCTCATTAGCGATTTGATGAACGAACCGGCGCTGTTATACCCCATCTTCACCTCTCACCTTCCGCTTGCAACAATAGGAGGGAGGATGTAGAAACTTTTTGGTTTATTTGCCAGTAATTAGCTGCCAGCTGAGGTCCTAAAAACACACAGACAAACAGCTAATGTTCAGATTAGATCGGCAAAGTGGAAAAAAAAATCAACTTTCAACCTTGATGAAAGATAAGTAAAAGTTCGCGGGTGTCATTAATTAAAACGCCGTACAGGAATAATGAAGTTTAATTTTGAAGTATTGTCTGTAATTCTTTTTTACTTTTTTCAAATATAAGCTAAAGAAGTCTGGTGCGTGGGTTGGGGAATGGAGATTTTGTTAATTTAGCTGCGACGTACGGTAAAACGCATGTAAATATGTTGATTACCGCTTCTTTTTCTTTTTAGTTGGAGGTGGAGAAACTTAATGCTGTGATAAATAGGATATGATACTATCAACTTGTATGTCAGTTGGTTTTTAGTATAATAAGGGTTTTGTACCTTGAGATTGCTATATGCTATAAAACAGTATTATTACTCAGTATTATTTGTACCCTTTTAAAATGTACTTTTAGTCTATTGATGTCTGTTCTACTGTATTGCTGTTTTTTTTACTTTTTATCTGGAGCATTTTGTCCTCTTTGGACCTTGCGACATTAAACCTTATCCAACCAACCAACCAACCAACCTTAACTTTGATTTGGTTTTTTTTTCAAGCTGTAACGGCGTTTTTTAACGGTGTGTCTACATCCAAGAACTTTGCTTTGAGAAATGAATTTAGCTTATGTGGATACAAAGGAGTTATTTTCCCCGGCACCACGATGTCTAGACTTTTGTGTCCTACAGTAGTGAAACAACAGACCAGATAACCGGGCGCCCAGACTGACAGCCAGAAATATGACCATTGGAACTAAAAAGGAATGCTGCGACATGGGATCTTCGCCGACACGAATTCCAGTGACTCCTGGGTTTGCGGCTTGTGATTGTCTAGCCCAGACCAATCCAGTTGGTTGAAGGTGAGGTCATCGCCAGATGATCCAATAATGAAGTTGTGGGTGAGGCCCCTCCACTAGAAAGAGACGAGAGAAGATATCTTTTAGGGAAGTAGTTAGTTATCTAGCAACCAGCTAATTCGGAGGTCGCCTTGACAAGTCTCTCTATCGGAAAGTTTCTTTAGCGATAATCCCACGTTGATCACTTCTTTAGGAGTTAGCTAGCAGTCAGCTAACTCGGAAGTCATCTTGACCAGTCTCCACGGGAGAGTTTTTCTTAGCGAAAATCCCACCTTGGAATATATCTCTTTCTGAGATTGATAACGATACCCTGTGCCTTGGATTTTCTTTTAATTCGATCTTCTTCAGGATTGAACGTGTATTTCGGACTTTGTTTTATTTTCTTCGAAGATACCAATTGCTACTTCAAACTTTCGTCTAATTGAGTGTACTGCCTACATAATTACTACCTAGAACTTTTACTCTAAGCTACCGAATTGTTATCTTCCGTCGGTTACTAAACCATTCGGCAGGGACCCTTTTTCATACGTCTCAATTTAGGCCTACGTCTAGTGTTTCACATGATTGTGAACTGTATTTGTGTATCTAGAAATGTGTATATAGCTGTAATATGTAAATAAATCATTTATTCAAGAAACACCTGCTTCTTCATTGTGTCACCTAAGACAGGGACCAGATACGTTACAATGCCAAATCAATTCCATTTTTCGGAGTGCAATAGCGATCATTTTCAAGTTTAAATGTCTTTAACATTTTATTTTTCTCACGTGTTGAGACCCGGTTTCTTCCTGATTGATTAGAGATAATCAGGGATTATTTACTAAACAAATGTACCGTAGTTTATCTCTGATTACTTCTAATTGACTTTGGTGACATTGAACCTTAATTTCTTTTTATATTTATCTGGGTTGTTTTTAAATTATATTGCATCAAACTCCAAGTGCAAGAATAAGGCGATTTCAAGCAGTAGGGCATATCTAAACTTATAACAATTCTGGCTTTATTTTCAAACGGAAGGGCAGTTTATTGTTTGTCTATTGTCTGTTGTAAACATGAAAATGAATGGGAAGGGCATTATAGTAGTTCGTGACGTTGCGACAAATTACTCTATAAATAGACAAACGTAACGCATTTATTTAAGTTTATTTTATAAAAGTAATTAAAATACAATGTGTTATTTAGTTTATGAGAGTATTTTACTTTATTTAGAAATGATTTATTGCCGGTTTAGTATGATATTTCATATCATTTTTGAGATGATATAAACTTCCTAAACTATTCAAATCGAAGGCTGGGTACGAAATGGCTACAATTCAAAATTCAAATATGCATAAATGTGGAATTAGTTTTAAATAATATCCAATGTCTTAAAAACTGTTACGGTTTTTTAAAATCTCATTTTTCTATTCAGACCGTACTAACGGTTGTCCTGCACCATACTAAAAAAACCTTTCTCACGACCTTTCATTTAAAAAGTGGTGTAAAGTCCTTTTTAAAAAATCTAGTCCGATACATGACACGGTGTGACACAACAGTTACCAAAAAATGAATTGCATTATATCCACTCCCAGACGATGATGCAGCCTAATCTTTTCTAATCTGCATTTGCATTTTTGCCCACTATATTTAGCAATATGGAAGCGTGACAGTGAGCCGCATTGGATATGTATTTTGTGCTCACGCGCCAAACAATGGGCAGTTTTTTGGAGGTTTTCATGAGCTACCTGGGGCGATGGTTTAATCTCTATGAGAGCTTTGTAGCATATTTTTTTGAGCTGTAGAGTCGGGGTGATTTTGAAGCGTAGTCAATATAACTGCGATCTTTTGTTGTAGATTTATTATTTTTTATTTTTTAATCATTGGGTGGTTTAGAGGTGTTTGAAAGTTCTCGTACTCTATTTTTGGAAGTAAAAGGGGTGGTTTGTTGGGTGCGATTATGGACGTTAAATATTAATAAGCGTGTGCAGTAGGTTTGAGATAATCTTTCAGAAAGTTTTTTTCAGATTCTTTTGAGTATCACTTTGTGGATATCACTTACATGAAATAGTGAAAGCAAAAGTTATACTATTGCAAATAAAGAACAGGGAAAAAACATGCTGATATATAAAAACTAAAATATTTTACTCTATATATTTCCTTATACTAAGTGATCACAAAACTACTAATACTTCGAAAGTTTTTCGAAAGTTTAAAAATATGTATATACGACTTTTTAAAAGCTATAAGCTTTTAAAAAGTTTCTTTTTATTCAGCTTCTTTTGAGTATTTTAGGATATCACTTACATGAAATATTGAACGAAAAATTTATACTGTTACGACTAAGGATCAGGGAAAAATATACTGATATATCAAAACTAAAATATTTTACTCTAAAGATTTTCTTATACTAAGAGATAAAAATACTAGTAATGCTTCGAAAGTTTTTCGAAAATTTAAAAATTATATATATATGACTTTTTAAAAGTGATGCGCTTTTAAAAACTTTCTTTTTATTCAGATTGTTTTGAGTATTTTAGGATATCACTTACATAAAATAGTGAAAGAAAAATTTATACTGTTACGACTAAGAAACAGGAAAAAACACTGATATATCAAAACTAAAATATTTTACTGTAAATATTTCATTATACTGATGAAGATAAAAAAACTAATAAGGCTTCAGAAGTTTAATTTAAAAACTGTATTTATATATGACTTTTTAAACGAGAAACGCTTGCTTCTAAAGAAAAAGCATAAAACATATTCAAAAATATTAAAATATTTTACCCTAATATTTTTATTAAATTATGAGGGCTAAAAACTATTAAAGCTTTAAAAAATTTAATTTAAAAACAAAGAACTGTAAGATTGTTTTCTAAAGCAAAAGGTTTATTTGTAAGAACAAAACATAAAACATATTAATATTTCAAAAAGAAATATAAGATTTTTAAAATCGGAAGGCTTATTTGTAAGAACAAAATTCAAAATATGCTAATATTCCGAAATAGTAAAATATTTTACTCTACTGTTTTCACTGAAATGAAAAGTCAAAAAACTACTAGGGTTTAAAAAATTCAATTTAAAAAACGGAAATGTAATATTTTTTAAAAAGTGAACGATAAGAACAAAGCCCAAACAACATGCTAATATTTCTCAAAGAAACAAAAGATATGAAAATCTACAGACTCATTTCTAAAAAGAAAACTTCAAACATGCTAATATTTGAAAACAATATTTCAGTCTATAGTTTACATTAAACTAAGAGGTAAAAACCAACTACTAAGGCTTATCTGGAAGAGCATAACACAAAACATACTAGTACTCAAAAACAGGAAAATATTTCACTCTACAGTTTTTGTAAAACTAAGAGGTAAAGACCAACTGCTAAGGCATCAAACATTTAATTTAAGAAAAAATATAAAACTTTTTAAAAGTGAAATGCTTATTTTTTTAAAACAAATCCCAAAGCATGTTGATATTCTTAACAGGCTGTACATTTAACTTTAAAATTTTCAAAGCATTGTGTAGACTTCAAAATTTTATTTTAAATAGTAGTAAGTAAATGAAAGTTTTCTAAAAAAAGAAATAATATACTTTTAAGAGTAGGACATAAAAGCAGGCATGATAAAGTAGCAAATTATTCCAAATTTTCAAAAAACTAAGAGTCAAAGGATAATCTTTTGACCTCTTAGTTTCTTAAAAAGTTTTTTGGATAGTCATGGGACCACCCCCTAGCATTTTGATTTATTAAATAACCAAAAATGCTGAAAAGGAACAATTTAGTGAATAATAATGAAATTACTGATGATGTGTGATAAAAAAGTGAGGGAAACAAATTGCTTGTGATTTAAGCGTAGTTGATGTTATTTTTATTTGATTAGAAAAAGCACATTTTTTAATCATATTAAAATGCGAAAAATGAATTTGATTAATCATAACCATGATATTTATTTTTTGGCTAGATACAGGTATTTTTTATTTAATCTCTACTGCATTTCGTAGACGTTATTGTATGTTACATGTTTCCGTTGAAATATATGTGTTCATTTAGTTTTAGAACTATTTGCCTTTTATTTAAACTTGAAAAATACTGTATGTTTAAAAAGACACAATTTGTCTTTTTGTTCAAAGCAACGTAACCACCAGAGAGGGCGCTACTAGTGTTGACAGTTATTAGTTTTAATCTATTTTAATTTTGTATTCCTTTGAAATTTGTGAGAAAGAGTTTGTTAACCCGTTTAAAAAAACTCCTAGAAACTCATAAAAAAGCTATCACCAAGAAGCTAAAAGATGCTCAAAATGTATGCAAATTTTACTCTCTAAAGGTTTAAGTGGTTTAAGGGCTACGGTCTACTTTTTGGAACACGTAGGCTAATGAGGCCTGGACCTACAGCTTAAAGCCGATTCCAAACGGCTACGATCATCCACGCCACAATGGAATTCGAACCCACGAACTCCTGTACCACAGGCCAACACCCTAACCAATCGACCATCGTTCGGCCTACTCTCTAAAGAGAATAATCAATTGGCCTACTCTCTAAAGAGAATAATCAATTCAGGTTTCACTAGTATGAAGAGAGAGTTTGCAGCAGAATTTTTAAATAGAAGTAAACAAATAAAAAATATAATAAATAACTCTAAAATTTAATCACTTTTATTTAACTATTCTTTTTATACTTTATTTTTAAAACCGATTAAAGAAGAAACTAGACTTAAATATTAAAAACATATTGCTGTAGCTGTTCTATGGACTGCTGTGTTCATATGGACTGTTGTCAGTAAAAAAAGTTAAAAAAAATTATTTTGCAGAAATATTTCCTTATCGCTTTATTATTTCATCTTTTAAGGAAATTTAGTACCATTAAAACAATGGTACTAAATCAATGGTACAATGATTCTAAAAGAAGAGAATGCAATATATATAAACGAGACTATTTGGATAAAAAAAAAAGAAATTACTTATATTGCAAGATACTTTTAAGATAGGCTTCTGTGAACGTAAGATTCAGTAAAATATCTACCCAAAAATTTTTATTTATTTTTTTTTTGTTTTGTTTTCTCAAAATCCACTTATACAATAATATTCCTTTAGTGTATACAATATATTTAATAAAATAATCTTAAATTTAAAAAAATGTTTAAACGGTACGAATATCCTTAAGGTCAGAGAAGAAAGTACTTTTAAAATGTATTACATCTTCCTAGAGACAAGTTGTCATTGTTTGTCGTTCCAACATATTCTTTTGTTGGCTACCCTACAAAGCAAACAAAAATTGTGGTAACTGGCTGTAGAAATCGATCGTTATCTGCATTTAATGCTGAATATTCCTTTCGCGAACTCTTCGTCCGCTTCGTTTCAAGCTATTGTTGAGCGCTCAATGCGGCGTGTCCGAAATCCAGTTTCCCACTCAGTGACCAGTGGTCATCGCTTATTCGCACTCAATTGAAGACGGCGGTCGCTTTGAATGTTGTCGAAACCGGAGAAGCCGGGGTCAACAATGGACTGTCCGTAGTTCAGTTGTCATGACCGATGATCTTGACCACTGTCCGCAGTTTCCGGTTTGCAACAATTAGACTCTTGGGGGAAAGAGAGAGTGAAAAGGGGATCGGACCAAAACTGAAACGGGGGAATTTTCGTTCGGTCACGTTACTCGAATGCATTTATCTGTGACAATGCACTGCATCTATTCAAATAATGCATTGAACTTGTTTAAAGTGCGTGCTGTATTTTTTGCTTTCGTGTTCTTCTAGTGTAATAATCTTAAAGAGTAAGATTTAGCATCGTGGAATTCCAATAGTTTCTCTTTTTAGATGTCTAAAATAAAAATACTTTTTACATGGTTTCATGTGCTCTTAAAAGTATTCTTTATGTTTTGTTTATGGTTTAAACTTACCGTCTGGTAATTGATTTTTTTTTTTTAACCCTTAATTTGGCTAAGTCCGCTACAACGAACAATCAAATAAATAAAATTTTTATAATAAATATATATTTTTATCAATAATATATAATATATTAAATATATTATTTACGTTTTGACTTATTAATTATTATTATTATTATTGTTATTATTATTTATTTATTTTAAAATATTTTTAATCGATATTTGAAAAACATCTTGTCAAATTAAGGATTAATATATTATTGTAAAATGAAATTTCAGAAACATTTAAAAATAAGCAAAGATTCTTAATATAACAGAAATTAGAAGCAAAAATATGCATCTGCAAGAAGAAACAAAGGAAAAAATAATGCTGTTTGTTTTCAAAAATGTATGTTTCGTATGTATAATTTAACTAAAATGTAAATGAAATATTTTGGTATTTCACTGGTTAAATTTTAATTACACATTAACTTAATATGAAAATTTTTCGATAATATGTATTCAATGTTTTTTAACATTTAAATGTCAAAAACTGACTATTCTTTTTTCTTTGAAAAAAAATTCAATTTTATAAGTAATTCTTAAGATATTTCATAGTACCTCGTTCTTAATATTTAAATTGTATATATTCCTTACAATAAATGTATAAGGAAGCGATTTATCATATAACTATGAAAAAAACAATGTTTAATATTTTGATTAATTAAAAAGTTCTACTCAGCTAAAAAATATGAAAACAACACATTTAAAATCAAAACACAGTTATTCTTGCAAGAAAAATCTTCCTTTTTTTTCAAGTGAATAAGTTTTATAACTACAGAGGATTGAATTTAAGGAAAATTTGCCAACTTTTCATTAAGACTTGACAGATACCTTAAAATAACATAAACAGAAAACACTATATATAACCATTTCAGAAATGGATTTATCTTCCTCTAATTTGGTTTAGTTTGATTTCGTTTGATTTGGAGTGCTACGGTCTACTTTTTGCAACACGAGGGCTAATGAGAACTCTTCTAATATGGTAAGGTAAGAGGAAGGCCTTTATTTTTATGTAAAATTTCAAACTCAAATATACACTGAAGTGCATTTAGTAATTACGTCATAATTTATAGCATAACTAGCAAACTACACAAGAACATATCTATATAAATACATTAAAGCATAAATAAAATAGATAAGTATTTATGTACTTATTTATTATAAAGTAGTTTTTTTAATTACTCTTTACAATTTCCATAACCATTACTTAATTTTCCACAGAAAATAGATCTAAAAATATTCTTAGCTAGATGGCCGAAATGTATAGAATATTTTAGAGTTCAAATTTTGTACCAAAGGGAAATATATAATTATATAATCATTGTCAAAAATAGACGGTAGTTATTTGAGATTGGTTTAAAACAATGAACATTTTTTAGGCGCAAAAATTGAAAGAAAATAATTTGTTGGGCCAAGATAAATTTTTCTAAATTTTTAAAACAATATACAAGTACTAACTTTAAATACGTTAATGAGATGAATGAAATTGCATTCATTTTTAAAATTTTATACTGAGGTTCGAAGATGTAGAGTTTTGAAGGAATGCTAAATGCTCATCTGTCAGTCTACTTCTGAAATTATTGTTTCTAAGGTTCAAAGTTGAAACACTTGTTTACATATAAGAAGCAAATATACCGCTGATCTTTATGAGATAATAAATTATATAATATTTAAGCAAAGTAGAAAAGGAGATGGATATATAATGTATAAATATATATTTTATTAATTTGCCTACCGGCAACTTAAAATTCTTATTCACGGTCCGGATAAAAATTTAGTTTGTCCCTGGTTTTAAAACAATATTTAACTTAGTAAAATAGCATTAGATCTAAGTTATAATTGGATATTGGTGTGATTATGTAATGACCAGAGTTAATCAATTTAAATACGTTACGTAAATAAATCAAAATTCATAATTTTTAATAGTTATGACATGTATAATAGGTTTTAAATTAACAAGAGTTTTATTCGTCAGATAATAAGTTGTATATTTCTTCTGAAATGAATGTTTAAAATAGCAAGTTAGTCACCAGTATTTGGCTTAGTTCATTATCAGCAAGTTAAGTTTATAATATTTATCAATAAAATGTAAATTGACGTGTAATGTATTATTAAATATTATATTAATAACAAGTGTTATTAATATAATATTTAATAGTATTATTTAATATTTTACAAATCTATAACTTGTTACAGACAGTCCGATTTCCTAACAAGACAAGAATGGCATTGAGGAATAATTTAAACTGTAGTCATGAATATGCTCTGACCTTCTCCTCATCAATTTATAATAGTACTAAAATATCTACAACTCTGATTCATATAGATGAAGTAGTTATATTGATTCTTTTACAAATCTATAGCTTGTTACAGACAGTCCGATTTCCTAACAAGACAAGAATGGCATTGAGGAATAATTTAAACTGAAATCATAAATATACTCTGACCGTCTCACCAGTTTATAATAGTACTAAAATATCTGTAACTCTGATTCATATAGATGATGTAGTTATATTGAATATTGTAGTTATGTTTATGTTAACTATCATAAACAAACAATATATGTTGAAATAAATAGTAAAGTGAGCAGTAGTGTTTGGCGTGAACTGATTCCTTTTAATCAAAACATCTCAACTTAAAATACAATAGAATTTGTTTGTCTCGTGTTGACCACGGAGGAAATGGAAATAGTGTGTTAAAACGATCGCTTTTTTGTCATCCCGAATTCAGCCAATGGATGGCCCCCCGACCTTGAATTCCTCCTTTCCTCCCTCACAGTGGCGCCTAATTTAGTTCCGAAATGCCATCTCTCTTGCAATCAATGGCTGCACCCCGCGGGGTTGACCATGATTTTGCTGGGGAAACAGATTCGGTAAATGATCTGATGAAGTAGAACTGACCGCTGGACAAAGGAGTAAATTATGTGGGAAAGTTGCTTCTCTGGGAGTTCAGGAAGTAAAAATTGGAGAATGACCACAATGCATCGCGCTCTTTCTTTCGCTCTCTCCATGAGTGTAATAAATTGATAGAAGCGCATTACTTATGGGGGATGTCTACATACAAAGGGTTTACTGTAGTTAAGTAGAAAAAAAGTAAGTCATTAGTGCTTTTCCTCGAAACAGAATTTTGTTCGGGATACAATATATAAGCATAAATTTAACCGTTTAGATACATGCATTTCACAACTATTGTTACATTTCATACAATATTGAAAAAAAAATTCCTTTAGTGTTATCACCTTTGCTAGAAAATTTAATCGGAATAGACTATTTCAGATTCATGATGTTCGGAAACCCATGCATTTTAATGTAGTATAACCTATTTTAATACTATTCATCAATTTAGCTAATTATAACTTTTAATCTTTTAATCAATTTTTTAACATTTTATTCTATTCTAAAATATATCAATCTTGAATTAATAAGTTATGTAGACTGTTATAATTTTCAAACAATGATTATTTATTACTAGTATTAATTAAATATCTCTTACTTAGAAATAAATCCTGATATATATTCCCAATTTAAATGATTGGTGTAGAAAATATTCTGTTTGTAATGAGAATTTTTTTTCGAAATCTTGTAATTCGAAAATTAGTGAGATTCTAACATTAAACATGAAATGTGCAGTGGAAAAGTAATGTTAGATAGATTTTAAGTTTATTCTGATCATTGTTGAATTAGGATTTATCTGAGTTCTTTATACATTTTGTTTAGTCTTGTAATTCGGAAACTAGCGAGATTAGATTCTAACACTAACCTTGAATGTGCAGTAACAAAGTAACATCAGATTGGTTTTCAGTTTAAACTTATCACTGTTCAATTAGGATTTATCAGAGTTTATTTTATGAAATATTTTATTTGAAAGTTGTATATTATTGTGAGTTCTTTTTATTGCTCTATGAGTGAATCTGTACTTGCGATATTATATTCCTCTCGCTCCATGTTAACCTATGGGGAAAAATAAAATTTCCCTGGCCGACCCGAAATTTAAGAATTTTTTAAAATATATATATACCACGGGATAAAACAGCAATTTCTTTAGATTACTATCGTTCCCCCTTTTTTTAAATAAATAACACCAAGAAAAATATATTTAGTATTAAATTATCTGTGAGACACTTTGGCATATTTTTTTTTCTAACGCAAATAAGAACGTTTAATTAACTGGCATAAATTTAATAAAAGAGCTAAGATGTTATCCTAAAAAATTTACTGCATTGTCATGTGGTATAAGTTTTATTAAATTTTCTTAAAATGCAAGCCGGCTAGTGGAAATTATCTTTTTTCTATGTTTAACTTTGAGCTAGAGGAAATCCAATATGGAAGATACAAATTAAGCCTTAATAATAATAAAAAAATCTTAATTTTTCTAAATTGCAGAGCTGTCAGTAACACAAGATTTCAAGAATTGTGCTTGAATTCGAATCACCATTCAGGTTGAGTTTTGTTATCACCCCAAGAGTTTATTTTCTTTTTTTCTACTTTATAGTGATTACACAATAAAATGGTTAGTATATTTGCAGGACGAAATGCTGAAAATAAGAGCCAGTTGCATTACAAAAACATTCAATCAGAAAAGTAACTGATGAAAAATTCTTTCCCTTTTTCGAACTCTTTTGGGCAAGATTAATTCCGTGGGTCTGAATATCCTCTATCTGGAAAGTTGAGAAGTCTGAGCGAGGCTTGGAGAAAGACACAAAAATCCCGCTCTCCCCCACTCCTGAGGACAATCAATATTTAGGGGATGCTATAACATGGCATCACGAGCATTTTACATCCTGCAGGGTAAGTGGCCAGTTGTGATGTAACACTCCTATGAAATAAACGCTTATATCTTCTTCCAAGGAACTGCAGCCAGTTACCGGCCAAGGCCGTTTAAGTTAGCTTTCTTCATCTTGATCTTCTGGACGATCTATATTTCTATCTGCTAACTCCTTCAACCACTTTTCCACTCGATCTATCCACCTTGTTCTCGGTCTTCCTCTTTTTCTCATTACCTCTGCAGTTTGGAAAGTTATTTTTTTAACAGGATTTTCCCAGCTATATCTAAATACATGTCCTAGCCAGTTTATTTGGGAAGCCTTGATCACATTTACTAAGTTAAGATCTGTATTTTGTTTGCAAATCATTGTAAACGCGTATAAAATATATAAAATAATTACATTGACATAATCCTTTGAAGTCAAGCTTTGTAATTAAAAAAGTAATTATCTAATGGCTAATAGTTAAAATATTTCCGTAGGACTTTAATATGCATTGATGACAAGCCTTAGACAGAAAATAATTTCAGAATGGGTATGTCTTCTTCGAGATAATAAATAAAATATTTTTTATAATGTAACCATTGAATTAGCCTTCGAATGTTTCCATACGTTGTTGATTATCCTTATACATAATAATTATATTGGACAACAATTTACACAAAAATATCTAATTAACAGATGAAGTTTGCTGTTTATATTATAATATTTCGTAGGAGTGGGGGATTCCGGACACATACGACTCCCCTTCTGGGTACTGAATTTACTGAAGCACTAGTCTTTTTTGTTAACATTTATAAAAATTTTCCACCACTGTAAATGCAAGAAATATGCTTTATATCATGCCTGGAGTCAAGAAAATTGATATAAAAATTCAATTACCTCTAAGAATATCCAAACACTATTTTATTGGATGGGTCAAAAAGAATAAAGTATATTAAGTAATGTATTTTATTCCTTTAACGCCTTAAGCGGTTTGCCCGTACAGTGTACATGGTACCCAAAATTCGCCTCAACTGTTTTGCCCGTACGGCGTAAGGGCATTGATATTTTCTCCTTTCCTTTTCTGATTTTCGTGTATTTTTCATTATTGTAAAGAGACTATTTAGTATCAATATTTTTCGACATTGCTGTATGGAACTCATATGTCGTTAACGTAAAAACGGAGGAAAAAACACGCAACTAGAATTTAGACTTGATCTCGTTGACTGTATAATTGAAAAGTATCATTCGGGAATAAATTTCCGATGTGAACGACCAGGTTTTGGGTCTAATCCTCTGAGACTGACAGAGAGACATTTTTTGGAAATAATTGCCCCCACAAATAAGAAACTGAGGCCTGCAAGACACTGTGCAGTGTGCTGTTAGAAAAGAAATGAGAATGGAGAGAGAATACAAAAAGAAACACAGTATTTCTGCTCTGATTGCGACATAGGACTTTGCAGTACATGATGCTTCAAATTGTACCTTACACCAAAAGACTTCTGAACTGTTTGGAAAAGTGTAAACTTCAAAATTCACACTAAGTAGAGAGAATTTTTCGTAGAATTTGTAAACCATTCATCACTGCATGCAGAATGCACTTCAGAAAAACAAACATTTAGGCGTTTTTGTGTTCCAAAAGTGTAAAATAAAATATGTTGTAAAAGCATTAAAAGTGAAAAATAAAATAAAAAATACTCTTATTATTCTTATTCTATTAAGTATGGTACTTAATTATATGCAATAAAAAATATGCCTTTTTTGGAAGCATTTCTGGAAAAAAAAAATTAATGCTTAAAGGGTTAATATAATGTAATACTTAATGTAAAGTATATTAAGTACATAAAGTAAATTAAAAGAATACTGGTCTGAACAAAAAACAACAAAAAAATAGGTTTGAATATTTAGTATAAAGGTAAATTAAAAAAAAATTGCTTTTGCGATCCCAAAAATCCAGGAACCAGATACACTAAAAAGAGTAATTCTTATAGTTACAAACCGGGAAGCACATCGTAAATATTTTACTCCATAATCACATTTACAGTTTGCTTAAAAAATAAATTTTATTTAAAAAATATTTAATTTAAAATTTTCTAAAGATTATAAACTTTAAAATTTTAAAATACTTTATTAAATTCGTTTAGAGATAAAAATTCCAATTCATAATATTTAATATGGTGGTAATAAATTGAATTAAATACAGCAATCTCTTCAGAGCTTTTTAAAACAGGAAATTCTGACCTATAAATTGAGAAGACAGTTTAAGCAAAATCTCCCCTATTCCTTTGTCTAGTGAAAGTGTCCTCTTCAGATTTGGGGACTAATGGTGCTCCACATGATGAACAACAGCGAGAGACGTCCGCTAAGTGCGGCATTGACTTTGTGACCACTGGTCAGCGTAATGTCGATTGTTACTCTTTAGCAACGGAAGTATGTATGTGTGTGTGAGTGAGGGAATTGAATTTAGAGTGTTTTAACAGACTAAACATTATTAATCCCCTCTTTGCTGTGAGAGGAATCCTTTTACTTCACCAACTTTATTTAGTTTTTCAATCGTGAAAGTAATCTTGTTATTTATCAAGGCATTTTTAAAAAGACTTATTTCTTCCAAAATGTACATCAATAAAAACGCTTGTTGAATCATTATATCAAGCCCTATTTTCCCCGGTTAAGAGCAAGCAATTAAATTTATCACATAAAAAATAGGTAAAAATAACATTTATTTCTTGCATTATGACGCCAATTCCCTTAGCCATTTTTTATTTTAAATTATTTAAGTATTGTCTGCATTATTTTCATACGTTTTATCTCTGAACTTAGATATTACCTAAATAATTTTTTTCTATATTTGGCTTAAATTATAGATTAGGTATATATGTGATAATTTTAAATTTAATCATCGATTATTTTTTGTTGCAATGATAATTTTATAAACACATTTATTAACAACACATTTTTTTTCAAAAAAGTCTAGGAGTCTATTTCATGAACTAATAAATGTCTAGCCTTTAAGTTATATATCTTTCAAAATTAAGAAGTGTGTGTGCTTTTTTTTTATACATAACCACACTGTTTGACTAAATCCTTTCAACGTGATTCTAAACTGCATTCGCACTATCGGGAGACTTTAGAGGAGTATGAAGATAAACAAATTATTGAGTGTGTACCAGATAATTCTATGCCAAAAAATCAAACCACTTTTTTTACCTGCCGCATAGGATACTTTGCAATTCTGGAAAATAAAAAATTTTACTAATCCCGTCATATGATGGGCGTGATAAGTATTTCGCTACACAAAATAAAATGGTTGATTTTTCTGTAGATTCTTCATATTTTTATCTGTTTAATTATTTATTGTTTATTTATTTGTGTACTAGTTGATTTAAATGTTCAAGATTCATTCTTACCTCCCGAATATATTAATTTAGATTAATTTCTCACGAGAAAAAAATCCCGTCATTAGCTCGCTATGGGGCTAAAATAAGTCTCAAATGTGCTTTGAGCAAGTATTCTAGGTTCAGCTGGTACATTGTAAAGATGTTCGGTAGACTGATGCACTTTTGATATTAAATAAATATGAAGTTCCATGAATGTCTGGACTTCTGATGTCACAACTGCCATGTTAGTATGCTTTCCCTTTGCCCAGCAACCTTGGGCAAATTAAATAATAGGGGCTAATAATAATAATAATAATAATAATAAAATTTTACCTAAATTGTTAGTTTATCCCCACTTTTATCATGTGCTGAAAAGCAAAGTGATACAGACACACACACACATATATATATACATATATATATAAAGTAGTATAAAAATACAGGTCTTTTAAGCATGCCGTCATATAAGTTTTTGAAATCCCATTTGTATGACGCTGATTTAAAACCATTTGTTGTGATAATTTAGTCATTCAATTATTCACTCCTCATGACAGAATTTTCAGAAATCAACAGAAGACCGTTTGTCTTTTAATTGTATATGACGCGTATGTCAGTTCTCCGACTTTAAGATAAAACTAAAAGATAAGTTTGATAAGTATCTGCCTAATCATGGAGCTCCAGTAAGTGGTCTAACGTGACGTGACAGCAGTAACGTCACCAAGCAGGCCTTGTAATTAAAAAAATATAGACTATGCCCCTCGGGTGAAAAATTTAACAATAATAACTTGGATAAAAATTTTTACTGGTTATATATATATATATACATACATATATATATATATATACACATATATATACATACATATATATAAATACATATATATATATATATATACACACATATATATAAATACATATATATAAATACATATATATATATATATACACATATATATATACATACATATATATATATATATATATATATATATATATATATATATATATATATATATATATATATATATATAGATATATATATATATGTGTGTGTGTGTGTGTGTGTGTGTGTGTGTGTGTGTGTGTGTGTGTGTGTGTAAGGAAAATTCTCAGGGGTTTTCAAAACTTAAATCAAGGGTAAAAATTCCCGCTTCATTTTCCATTCCCCTTTTTAACCCCTAACCTAAATTGACCACTGATGCTACAGGTTACGCCCTCAGAGAAGGGGCCTGGCCAATTATAAACCTACATGGCCCTAGCGGACAATTTAGGAAATTTCCAAATAAAAAGGAGATACACGCTAGCGGAGACAGATTTTTCTAGAGATATTTTCCCACAGATGTTGACCCAGGTGTTACGTGTCTTGTACATAGAACTTCATGCTAGCTGACTCTTCAGTTTGTCCTGTCCCTATGATGAAGTGGGAACCCGTCCTTCAACGTTATCTTAATAAAGGTCTTTAGCTCAAAATGATAATTTTTATGGCCATGACTGCAACCACCCATCGAGAAATCCGTCTCATTATATATATATATATATATATATATATATATATATATATATATATATATATATATATATATATATATATATACTCACTTCCAAAAATTAAGCATAAAGATTTAAAATGCAAAAAAATTAACAAATACTGCTGCTTTGATTAACTCAACATTCGGCAGGAAAGTAGCATATATATTTATGCATTAAACAAAATCAATAATTATATACAGAAATGAAAACAACACTAAATTTTTGTAAGTTATCAGATAACAATATACTGGAGACTTAAACAGAATTATGTATAAAGTGAAAATAAACAGCATAAAGTGAAAAAAAGGGCATTAATAGGGTATGGGATCCCTCCTCATTTGTATATAAAGTTTATACCTTGCGACCATGCTTTCAATTAGGTGGTCAACCACCGCAGAATTAAGCAATCGCCATTCTTCTTGTAGAGCAGTTCCCAGCTCAATAAGAGAGGCTAGAGGTGAGAAACGTGAAGATACAGCAAGACCGAGAGCATTCTAAAGATTTTCAATTGGATTAAGGTCGGGCGAATATGCTGGCCACTCCATACGCACAATCCCTTCACTCTCCAGGTAGTCATCGACGATGTCAGCTCTATGGGGACGTGCGTTATCGTCCATTAAAACAAAATTAGAACCAACTGCTGCAGCGTAAAAGCTCACAATGGCTTCATCTCGATTCGAGACAGCGGTCAGAGAACCCCGTTTAACAGTATTTCAATTTCTTAAAACCTGAAATCGGTTTTTCCAATGCATAATATTTATTTTTCCCTTTTCCCAATAGATAGAGGTACTTTCCCTCGAAACGTTTGTGAGTTTCAAGCCATTCGTCGCTATTTCTCGGATACTGTAAAGGATTTATGAAATTCAAAGGAATCTGAATGGCATGGATTTCATGACAGTTGGTATAGATAATAATAATGTTGCATTAGTTTATTGCATTTATCCATAAAATTATATAATTTTATTTATTTTGCTGTCGTTTGAGCAAACATTTCTGTAATCCTTTAACATTTCTCATACACGTGAAAATATTGAAAATAGTAGTTACTTCGTTTAAACTTTTTTAAATAATCTATTTCTAACATTTTGCTGATAATAACTAATAAAATTGCAGAATTTTTTTCCCATTTTTGGCACGTTTTTCTCAAATATATTCTACAGGCAAGGTTTAAAACAAACATAAATATTTCTTTTATTCCACATAAATTATTTATGCAATGAATAATTCCTCGATAATAAAGTCTTATTACTTGTTAGACAGTTTACTTGTAGGTGTACAAAGCTTTATAACTCTAAGTTAACCCTCTAACTGCTCATCCCGAGATTTTCGTGGGCATGTGTTTATCTTCCTTTATTATGAGCGTATCCCGCCTTTTCACTGTTTAACCAGTGAAATATATTTTATATAATATTGGATGTTTAATTATGTAATAAATAGATTTATATGACTAGAATTATAGTTTTATTAGATAATGGAATTATGGACATTATGTAATAAATAGAAATTACTTGTTATTCAATTGAAATTTATTAATAAAATAAATTTTATGTGATAACATCTGAAATTAGTTTTTGTGACAGATTAGTTTATCATGATGAAAATCAATGTAAAAATTCTTTTTTAGAAAGACAAAATGTGCATTTCGATTCTCCAATATATATATTGGGTTGTTCGGAAATATTTTTTTTTTTTTTTTTTGGTGGAAATGAAAGACAGTTTTCGTATAATAAACAAATACTTTATTAAATTATATATTGGCCATTCTAGTCCAACACCTTTTGCCATTTTTCTGGTAGTAGCATAATTCCACTCTCATAAAATTTTTGGTCTTTGCTGGCAAAAAACATCTTTATCAGCTTCAACCGACCTTCCCGAACGTAGTGCATCTGCGACATCAAAAATTGCCGGATCAAAATTTAGCGAACCAGTTCTGGCACTGGCGTACTATCAACACACTTTCTCCATACGCATTGGTCAATTTCTTTCTGGCCTGAAAAACATTTTTACTCTTTCTGTAGTAAAAGAGTATGATATGTCGAAAATGTTGCTTATCGCTCTCTATATTTAAAAGGGTACCAACCAAAAACTACTGCGTAGAATTAATTGGAATTTTTCACACACAAGCCTTGATATATGAGCTCTCAAAGCATATAAAAATTATACGGCTTAAATGTGAAGTTGGGTGCAAAAAATACAATTAAATCCTCTGTCTGGAAAAAACGAAATTATTTTCCGAACAACCCAATTGATTTAAAATATGAAAAATACGCAATTTTTGAAGCCGTTTCGGTTAACAAATTTAGCGATCAGAGGGTTAATAATTCACATAAACGCTTTGTAAATTTCACCGTCTCCTTAAATCGTATTAGACACTTTAACTTGTCTACTTAATTCTCCTTTGTGTTATAATTATTTCCCCTTTCACGTATTCTTCCTTTACCATTGACCTATAAGTAGTTCTTTGCAGCTAACGCACCTTCCCCGATATCAGTTTATTCATAGCGAGCATCCGCTCAAGAGCACATGATTTAGCAAAACATGGTGTCCCCTTTAATGGCCAATTGACCCCCTTGACCAGTGGTCAGAAGGTTGTGATTATGTCCGGCATATAGTAAAGGGGAGTGGGGGATATGTCCTGACGCAGACGAGTTGTGTTAGATTCGGGGGGACAATTGAAGCGAGATAGGTTCGGATTTGAAAGATCGAGCTATGAATTCAAGAATCGATAAGTGAAATAGAGGATTATTCTCTTGTGTTGGGGTTTATAGAGGGAAGAACATGTTTTTCAACTACCCCGCTGAGTTTAAAAATAGAAGAGCTTATGTATTACAAGGAATTTTATAACGAATATTCTTTAGTTATAAGTCTGCATTAACTGGATTGAATAGAGTGAATATATGCATATTTATTCTATTAATAGTGAAATGTTCTAGCGCGATTAATAATAAATAGATGGTTTGTTACTCGCAAATGGTCAAGTCTTGCTAGAGGGTAGTCTTATTTTGGCTTTATAAGACTATATTTAATGCCATTTTAAATATTTCCTAATATTGTCGCACGACGGCGGAATCTATAGAGCGCTGTATATCTATTCCAGAGGCCGAACGCTCGAATTCCACTTCTGGCGTGAGAATTCATGGCAGTTCGAAATCGAATTTTATCGAAGCAGCATGTTATATGCTAGTTAGCCTGTATGTAGAAAAAACATGACTTAGCGTCAAACCAAACTCTATTAAAAGTGTAAGTATAGCAATGTCATCCAACACAGCATTTGGAATATTCAGAATAGGAATAAAAGGTAATAGTTTTCCTAGAGATGATAAGCTTGTATATTGAAAATTTTCAGGGTAAGTCCCAAACATTCCCATTATTTTTCCTTAGACTAGCTGGTCCCTTTCTATACAGCTCTAACGGATTGAGACATACGAAAGATTGTTTAGGTACATATTCCTGCTTTTTGAATGGTACGATGGGCATTATTCACACTATTTCTAAAGAAGTCATATGGCAGTTGATATTCATATGTATCTCTAATTTATTGAGCTATAATTTGATATTCCCATTTATTTCTAAGTAGCTAAACTATATAATGGTCGATATTTTTTTTTTATATCTAAATCATTGAGCACTGATCAGTATACGTTTATACTGTAAGATAACCATTATTTCTATTCATTTCTAAGTGCCTGAGTTATATGATGGACTAAACTTTCACTTAAGTCTAGTTTACTCAGCCTTAACAAAAAAAAAATTATCTTAAAATCAGAGCATAACGATGGTCGAATGGTAAGGCGCTGTTTTTCTGTATTAGAGTTCGCCGGTTTGAATCCTGTTGTTGGCATGGGTGTTCGTAGTCGTTTGGAATCGGTTTTAAGCAGCAAGTACCAGTCTCATTTGCAATCTTGGAACAAAAAAGTAGACCGTTACGCTCTAAATCATCTTATAGTCGGAGAACTTACGAACACATCAGACTTTGCAATAAAGAACCATGCACCTGTTGATTTGTGAAAATGTTGTCTTGGAGTAGGATAATGTCATAAATAATTTCCCATTGAGACTTACAATGGTTCTCTTGGGGCTAGTTAAAAACTGTGGTGGCAGATATTCATATAACGGCATAAAAAAGATAGCAATGATCCCTAGTTTTTCTAGGGAGAATCGATATTAGGTTCATAAAATGAATAAGAATGCCAAACACAGCAATTATTCTGTCTCTAGTTTTGAGAAGTGTGGAAGACTGCAATCTCTCAAAGAATCACATCCTAGATTTTAAATACAGTAATGGGAAAGTTATGATTAAGAAAGAAAGAATGTTGATTGGGACAATCTAAGAACTTTATAGAGGCTGTTTTTTACATATTGCAAGTACACACAATATATATATATATATATATATATATATATATATATATATATATATATATTTGTGTGTGTGTGTGTGTAATATATCAAAATTATTTAACTTTAATATTTCCTTAAAACCTCCTTTCTCTATATTCTAATTCCTTAAAATCTTTTTCACAACGTCTAAATGTCTTAATCAAAGGAGCATTCTCGACTTAAAATTCTTTCGATACATTTCCCAAATCTATCCTATAGTTGTAAATTTTTTGTCTATTCAATATGTTTCCCAGCTGTCCCTGCAAATGGATCCCAGTTTTTCCTGGTCTTACACTTAAATTCGCTGAGTAAGTGGGAAAGTTCTTTCTGTGTTCGTTCTTGGGTGCACCTCTGTTCGAGCAGAGTGATTTTTGTGTCTTTCTTTTGTCTGCCGTTGACTAGTAAAGATGTCCGTTTCACAGCTCTAAAATAAAATTTTAATTAGACTTGTGCTGTTGTCTTCAATGTGGTCAGACTGCTTCGTTAGATATTACTGCTAGCTGGATTAGCTTTCTCCTTGCCCAGTAACCCGGGCATATAAAAATAATAGGGGAACATGTGTCCAGCAGTTTTATAATTACTGGATTACACACGCACACACACACACACACACACACACACACACACATATATATATATGTATATATATATATGTGTGTGTGTGTATATATATATGACATGGACTAGTGGTTAAGGCATGGAAGACACATTTTATTTCATATATAAAAACTTCTTTATTGTAATCCTTCTATCCATAGCTATGCCATTTAGAAATCCTTTGTTCTCATAATTTGCCACGACAAGCGTGGAGGATGTTATCAGCCCGTGTTCCCGCTCAGAACTGTCTCTTTTGGCGTTACTACTTAAGCAAAATTCCTATGTCTACTTCCGTGTCTACTTCTTTACTCTGTATAGTTCCACTTGAGTGTGTGTCTTTCTCCTTTTACGTTATTGTCAATGAGTTCTAACTATTTTTAATTATAAATCGCTTAATTCTTAACCCCCCATTTCTAAACCTGGCATATATATATATATATATATATATATATATATATATATATATATATATATATATATATATATATTATTAGGTCATTAGTCACGAAATTTTGGAGTAACATATCTCAAATAACTGTAGGAAGCAAATACAAGTGGAAAAAAAGGAAGAGTAAAAAGGTAAAAAATAAGTGTTCTCATCCTTTTTTGGTAGTGTAAGTTAGCAAAGAAATATTTTGAAAAGAAATAATTATCCGAGAAGCTTCCCAGTATTGTATATGTTATTTATGTATGTATGTATTTATCTCTCTCTCTCTCTCTCTCTTATACACACACACACACATATATATATGTATAAATAAATATATATATATATATATATATATATATGTATGTATAAATAAATATATATATATATATATATATATAAATATATATATATATATATATATATAGATATATATATATGTGTGTGTGTGTCTGTGTGTGTGTGTGTGTGTGTATGTATAAAAAATAATTCTTTTGTTAACGGGTTAATGAAATACCTAACCTAAGTGTTTCATAAAAAGAATGAGAAAAGGAAACTACCATCTACTCTTTATGCTGTAGAAATCGGTATCGCTGGCTAAAATAAAGAAAATCTTCGACAGCTAAAGAAAAAGTCTTCCGTAACAAGCCCTCTTGTCACCTTCCTTTGCCCTAAAGATCTCTCCCTCATTCACACGACATGCTCTTTTTAACCCGTAGAGGGAGGAGATCAGAAGGCTGTTCCGATTCACCGTCTATCTCAGCCTCGGAATTTTTCGAATGGATTTTTCTTCTCTTATTTTTTCTCACCACACCCGACTCTTGGAGGTCGTTTTCATCATCAAACATTTTCACTCTTTTGTCACTGATTTGGTTTTTGGCTTCTTCTTGAGAGTGGAAAAATTAGTATTCGAGTAAACTATTATTCTTGTTTAATATTTCTAGTAAAAGCAGTTTAATCATGTTTCAAAAATAAGGTAGTAACTTCTTGGGATAGAGAAGCTTTTCGGCTGAAGTTTCTCGACAGATTGTATGTAAGTTATAGATAATATATGATATGTACGGAAATATTCTCTTTTAAATAGCTTTAGAGACTTTTTAGAGTAAGATTAAACAAGTTACAGTAAATTACAACTTATAATTGATATTACCATAATTTTTATATTTTTTCGCAATGCTAAACTTATACTAACACCCTACTTTCTACCGATCCTATATAAGACAATGACCAAACATTCAGGTTATTGTCTTTTGGAATCTGTTGTAACGTACTGGAGATATGGTAAGCGAAGCCGTCAATGAAACAGGCTAGAAAACTGTTTAATCTGGACTAAATATTTTATTCAGGTGAATAAATTATGTACAGCTATGTACAGATTCAGTAGATTTCTAAATATTCTGGGATCTCGTGCTGAGATGACATTCGCACAATTAGGATGCGTGGGTACTGCGTACAATGTGGCTGGGGCTTCCAAATCACTGGAAACAGTTCGCTAATTAGTGCCGGTACGGAACGCTGACACTGTCACCTCCGGGTTGACGATTAGTACAGTTCACACCAAGGTTCAAACGCTCAGAGTGCATATCACGCTGGAGTTCGTGAAGGAAACTCGGGATGAAGACGATCCAAAATGAGAGAAAGGGTCACGCTCAGCAACCTACTTCTATGCACGAAGTAAAACAAAATAGTAATATAACGGGAACGGGATCAAAAAGTCGAAAGTCGACTTCTTAGCAAACAGAGACGTTGGAGGTCTCTAAAACAAGCAAACTCCGGAAATCGGAGAGACAAGTGGACTTCTCTCAGGCTCCACACAACAGCTCCAAAAGCAACTCTCAAGAAGAAGCCTCAAGAAGAAAAAACCCCGTCTTGGCTCCGCAACTCTTCTTTTACAGCCGTCCCGGTTCCTTTAAGCGATTCTTCTGGAACCTTCCAGAAGCAGGATAATGCAATCTTGCGGTCACTTTCCGCCTGAATTAGCTGTTTTGTTTCCAGATGTGGCCAAATAGCCGTCTTTAAATCAGCCGATCCAAACAACTTAATTTCCTTTTTCGCTACCACTAATGGGCGCACATGTGGCACTCTAATAATTTACAATCATTTCCCCGATTCTTTTCACTCAATAGTCTCACAAAGTCTCAGACGCGCTGGCTCCAGCACACGGACAGTTTTCAATTAAGTCCTGGACCCAGTAGTACACAACGTGTATTGTTAGGCACCTCCGTCTCTACCTGCCGCTAACCGTAATCGCTGCGAAAGGTCACCTTCCGCTCCTCTTTCGTTAGGGTCATGTAACGGACAAATCCGCTGTGGTATAGGTGTTTGTAGAAGTATAAAAATAACCGATAAAATAGGTATTTGTCTCATTAGCCCTCTTGCAGCAAAAAATGGAGCTAACTCTCCTTTTTCATTGTGTTTAGGCAGACAACTGTAGAAGCCCCTGCTCTTATAATCTTTAAAATATTACATCATTATTTAGTAATTTAATGCTTCATGAAAAATAGGGCATATACAATACGTTTAGACCTTAGTGTACTTAGATTATATTAATGAATATCAAGCGATATTTTATATTAATATATTGTTACGAACTTCAAAGCTAGGTTCCGTGATTGAATGGACTTTAAGTAAGACAGCACGAAAACAATAATGTATTGGCAATCAGTTGGAAAATACAATATCAGAAAGGCATCAAGGTTAAGGTACTGCACACTCGTACCAAGCTTACAAAATCTTCACGCATCAACTCGAGTAGAATGCTGTGGACTCATGTACCTCTTTCCGCATAAAACAAAACGGAATCACTGGTAAAACACAACACACCGAGCGTACTCTGTAAACCGAGAAATCTACTTAACGACCCTCTCGTTTTGGGATGCAGTCTGCCTTATATAGGCCCTTAGAAACTGCTGGAATACTCCAGAAACGGGAACCGGAAGTAGTAAAGTATCACCACACTTGGCAACATTTGGCGACATTTGGCGACGAACTGGGTGACAAAAATAGGTTGCCAAAACTGTCACCAAATTCGATCCAGCATCTCGCGAATTTGGCGAGATACCCATAGAGTCCCATGCTAAATTTAAGGTTTACTAACAATTCGAAACAATATTAATTAATTAAATAATTCTGAAATACATATTTTTCTTATCAATGATGGATCTTTTCTAAATGGACTGAGATTGTTAAAAAAATAAAACAGAACTGAAGACGAAATATTCATTCCTTCTCTTTCTTGAAACTAATTTTTCTGGCTTTTTGTCACTATTACTTAATCCCTGGGTAAGTGACCTCTAAAGAATCATCTCTGACTTCCTTTTTACCGTTCCTGATAAAAATCAACAATAATTTAAAGAAAGCCTAAAATTCTGAACACGTGTTCAATGACTCACGCGAGAAGCTTGCTCTCTTAATCTGTTCCAGTCAGTAACTATAGTTTCTCCGACTTCTTTGCCAAATGTATCTGCTTCCACACAAATGCCTCTTCTTTGACATACTTCTTACGGTCATCTAACTATATGACAGGATATCTTGTCAAGACAAAGCCTTCGTTGGGCATCTGTGCAGGGGTATGTCTATCATTTTCAGAACATAGGGACACCCGAGAACAAAGCGGAAAAATCTATTTGCAAGGGTGCGCAGGCTATACATCGGATACGCCAGTGAGATAGGGGTGAGATGAGGAGAAACAGGAAATTTCTCAGAGGCATAATCAAAATTATATGAAGGGCACTGACACGTAAATATATCATTCAGATACCTACAAAATGATCTTAAATATTAATAAACACACGGAATATAATTCTGTCGGAGAAAGTGTTTTTAAATGCTTTTTATGGGTCAAATCTTCGCAAGATTTCCACTTAAAATTACATAATATCTTAATTAAGCAAATAAAGGTGAAACAGACTTTGAATTTTACCAAAAGTATGAATTTTTCTTTTTTAATTTTTATTAATTTATTTATTTTGGAAAAGATATGCTAGGCATATGCTTCATAATTAAACTGAATTTTGAAATTGAATCATTGATTTATTTCATTATAACCAATTTTTCCACACACGTTTATTTTAAAACTGAAAAATTATATTAACCAGTATGATGCTTTTCGTATCATATTATAGACTTCAAAATCTTCCTTACTTTTTTCCCTGTCACTCTCAAATTTTGTGATATTATAAATTAAAGGAACCTAGTACCTTTGAAGCTGAAAAATCTTTGCTATAACTGCATGTTTTTAATTCAGCAGAAAATAAAAAATTCTGCTCTATTTAGAAGAAATTTTTTTCTTAGATCCATAAAATGGGCCAAACTATATAAAAATATTTATTTTTGTTATATGAAATAATACATTTAAAAAACAATAAAAGATATACACTAAGTTAAAAATATAAAAATTCACCTACCCTCAGAATAATTTTAAAAATATATAAATTAGAATTTAATTTTTATATCAAATAACAGCGAATTATCTTTCTCCTTCGGTGAACTTTCATTTTAAAAATATGAGTGATACATTTTATTACTTATATGAGTGATACGTTTTATAATAAAAATGTTTTTTTCAGTTTTCAACTTCATAAGAGTTTGTAAGTTTTTTAAATATCAAATGCCATATACCTATACAATTCTACAACTATAGAAAGAAAAAAAATATTTACCTTCAATTTGATATAAGAAGTTATTTCATAGTTAGATAAATTTAATTTTTTATATGCTGTATATTTTTATGTTATTTTAACAAATATGCTACTTGAATCTATTTATTTTATGGCGAATCAAAATAATGCTGTTATGATAACTATTTTAACTCTCGAAAATTATAATACTATGTCCCCTTAATGATTTTGCCATATATATATATATATATATTTTCTATCTAAAGTATTTTGTGCAATTACAGAGAGTTTAATACCCAGATATAATTTAAGAGACTTCTAAAAAATTTCAAAATATGAAATAATTTTTTTCTATAAATTTTGTTTAACTTAAGTAGAAATCAATATTTATGGTTTATTACTAGTTTCTGTGTAAATGCTAAAGATATAGTGAAAAAAGAAAATAATTAATTAACATGTTTTGTTGATCTGCTTAAAATGTTTTGTACATCAGTCACAAACATTTTTTCTTATAGGTTTTAGTGTCTTATATGCTTTACATAACAGCAGTATGTATGCTTGTTTAACTAAAATTTAAGGAGAAGGGCTGGCATTAAAAGTGTTTTTTAATATGAATTAAGAGATATGATATTTTATGTACATAAAAAATAGAGGTATAAATAAATTAATTACATTAAAATTTTCTTAAAATTTGTTAATCTTTTTAAATTATTAATTTTTTATGAAATTTTAAAACTCTTTTTAAATATTAATTGTCGTTCACTTTTCATAGATTTCTACGAAAGGTTTTTTAAACATTCTTAATATAAAACAAAATAAATCTGTGTATTAGTTACAAATCTTAACTTTATCTAGGTATGCTAAAACTCAATTTAGGTTTTGAAAGTTCTAAAGTTTCATAAAAAACTTATATACAGACATAAAAATATCTTCTATGAATATCTACTACATTTATCGACAAATTAATACTCAAATACGTGGTAAAGATATTTTAAAGTTATAATATGGGAAAAATAAAAGAACACTTGAGAATTAGTATATAAGAAAATTTTACAAAACAACAAAAAAATTGTAAAAAATTTAAGTTCAAAGAAAAATAATCTGTTTTGCAAAATATTTTAAAAAATACTTGTTTAGTTACACTTCAGTGTACATAACTTTAATTAATAATTTCCAAAATCCCTTAGCAACGTCCACCGTCTCCTTAAGGTCTCTTAGTCCCATAAGCTAAATGTGAAACTGACTTTTAAATGTGATTACAATGAGCTGAAATAGAGAATTAAACCTGTATGTCCTTAACACTACCAGATTCACATTTTACAACTACTATTTCCATAATTTCTTCATTTATATATTAGATAATGTCGATATTTAAATGATTGTTGACAAAAATTGCAATAATATTTTATAGAATAAAATAAATTTATAACTAAATATAATTTTTTTAATACAATGGTAGGAATGTGGAAATTTTCCAACTGCAATTTATTTTCGAGAAATAAGTTTGACGTCTTGTAATATCATGTAAATTGATATAAGATACAATGAATTTCGCTACAGTTGTATATGAAGTATCATTCCACAATTAGACAGAAAATATAATATTAAGGGAAAAAGAAAGACTACAGTTTACTATTTGTATAATATTTTATATATTATTATTCATAATATATAAAAAACAAATAATAGTAGATGGTATTAATATGCATTTTTCTTTATATTAATATTTTATTGAAAAAACTATAAATAAAAACATGAATTTTTTTGTACTATAAACATAGGAATGTGGAAATTTTTTAACTACAATTTATTTTCTAGAATGACGTAAATATGACGCATTGCCTCATGCCGTAAACTAATTTAAGATATAAAGAATTTTGCTACAAATATATGTGAAGCACCATTCGAAAAGTAAATAAAGAATGCAATATTACCTAAAAAAACATGGCCATTCTTTGCTATGCACATAGTATTTTAAATATTAATATTCATAATATATAAAATAAATAAAGACATATATTTTTGTTATATATTATTACTTATAAAAAGTAGTTCATCCACAAAAAGAGGTTTATAAATAAATGCAATACCTTTCTTATATTATAATCGTAGGAATATGGAATTTTTTATCTACAATTTATTTTCTAGAATGACGTAAATGTGACGTATTGCATCTCGACTTAAATTAATATAAGATAAAATGAATTATGCTCCAAATGTATGTGAAGCACCTTTCAAAAAGTAAATTAAGAATGCGATAATACCTGAAAAAAAATATGGTCATTCTTTGCTATGCACATAGTATTTTAAATATTACTATTTATAACATATAAAATAAATAAATAAAAACATATATTTCTATTTTATCTACTTATAAAAAATATATCATTCAGAAAAAGAGGTTCATAAATAAATACAATACCTTTATTATTTTATAATCATAGCAATATGGAATTTTTTAACTGAAATTTATTTTCGAGAATGACATAAATATAACTTTTTGTAATGTCACATAAGTTAATATAAGATACAATGTATTTCTTGTAATTATATTTGAGACTTCATTCAGAAATTAAATAAAGAATACAGCATTATATAAAAAAGAAATGTTACTCTCTGCTATGTGCCCAATAATCTGTCAAAATCATTAATTAAATCTATACAGTTTAAGATTCATATACGAATTCAATGTTCTTTTAAATTAATTAATTTTTTTACTGAATATGCAGCAATTTCATAATTATATCCTACTTTTACAAGTTTTTTAGCAGACTGGTCATTAATAATTACATTTGAAAGATTTAATGCAAAATACCCCTTTTTAGGAACCATTAAAGCACTAATCCTATCATTTATTATGCCATACTTTGACCTCCGGACGTATGTATCTCTTGAAGTCCATTCATATATTTTAAATTATTCACTTCTAACCTCAATGAAACTGTGTTAAATAGTTAATTAGATCCCCCCCTTTCCCTTTGCCCCAGATTAATTACCAAATTCTAGTTTTTCTGTCTTAATTCAGCCCAGGCTTTCATTATTTTCCTGAGGTCGAAATCGAAGAGATTATTTTTTAATTTATAACCTCGATACGCATTAAAACTGAATAAATCATCTTTCTTTAATTGTTTTTTAACTAAAAAATAGATGTCTAAAAAGTTTCAAGTGAGATGAATAAGTTTCATCCAGTGGAAAACACGCAGTGAAGGGTGTTTAAACTTTGAACAGAAATCACCGAGACTATACAAATTTAGCTAAAAATTTGACATTTCTCTGTCATTGAATTTTAAAATGTGACTAAGAAGATTGAGTGAAAAGGTCTTTTTAAAATTCATCATCCATTAATACATACAATTACAAGTATAATTATTAAATATTAAATTATTATAACCTAAGTATATTTATCAAATAATTAGTATTGAATATTTTATTCAAAACAAATATTTTAAATTATTATTTTATGAATCTGAAACACTTTTGCTAAACACACGTACTTCTAACTTCCTATCAGTTTGAAATTTATCAGCAACAGATAATCTATTAACACTTCGCATTCGGGCAACGTAGTTTTACGTTTTCTGCCACTGGAGAGCGGGTCACGTAAAAATACGTATTTAGTAGATTTGTGGTGGATACCCGCTAACCACTAAAAATCTACTAAATACGTATAATTATATGCATGTGTGACATTATATGCGTGTTGTTTGCATTGCTATGCAACGCGTTGCATTTTTTCTTTCCAAAAGTTATAATTGTCGAGTTACTCGGTCTTTTATTGCGTTATTTCGTCTTCAATCGAATTCCTATCTCCAGAATGTACAAGTTGTGTTTTGTCAATTTGAAGCTTGGTTTTTTTATTGTTGAATACAAAATAGATAAAGTGAGCCGTTGTGACAAAGATAGTGATGAAGAAATATGCGCTGACAGATTATCGAACTTTAATTTTAAAAATCGTTTATTTTTGTGATTTCGTAAAAATATTGTTTTTTTTCTTGTTAAATAATCATACAGTATATATTAAAGTGTAAAATAAAAAAAAAGTTTCGTTCATAAAAACAAAGAAAGTTTTTGATTTACTGCAATTTTTCTAAATAACTAAACTTTCGGCGCTATTCACGAAAAAATACCTGCTGCACGCGTAAGTTGGCGGTGGAGAATACCCGCATGCCAAGTGTTCAGAAATATCACTACCTTTCAACAAGATCTAAGTACCATTTATTAATAGATTTTAGCTTGTTATATATCCCAAAATATACATCTAAAGGATACATCACATTATCTGAATATAATAGAATCTCTATCCTTTGAATAAACGTTATTGAATATGCAGCAAAGAAATAAGAAATTAATTAAATACAGTGAAGTTTAATATAACAGTGGAATTAATTCGTACTGAGTTATACGGAAACCGTATTATATGAATTAATTCAAATCGGGAAATGCATTCTATGCAAAACGCGTTTCTGTGAGAAACAGAAATACGATAAATCACTTTATACCAAGATATAGTCAAACCACTCCCATGTTATAAGAAACTCAGAATTGATACGAATTCGTACTGCATTGTGTAGAATCGCAGAAATAAATTGTACATAAATCAGACCTATTCAGACATATATAAAAATTACATTCTTAAAGTATCAAACTGTGACTGATAAAGATAAAAATAAAATTTTACAATAGAAATAACAATAAATAGGTAGATTTTTACAAATCTGAATTTAGAGTTATTGGATATGATAAAATGTTAATGTAATAAAATCATAAAATCATCAATGTAAAAAAATAAAATCATTCTGTATAAAATTCTTTCATACAAAAAAAAAAAATCGATGTGATATAGATTAGATTATTTTAATTTTCAGCATTACAGTTAAATATATACAGTCTAACCCCTTATTTTTCTTATTATATAAAATCTATTTGGATTTTTGAAATGCTCTAATGAAAAACACATAATAAAAGAGACAGCTTTATAGGAGCGTATATATTGTCTTTCCATGTTACATGAAAATTGCGTTATGGAAACACCACCTTATAGGACAGTAGGCTACATAAAAAAATAAAAACCACTAGATACAATTTTAACCACTCCCACGTTATAAAAAACTCAAAATTGATACAAATTCAGAATTAATACGAATTCTTACTGCATTGTGTAGAATCGCAGAAATAAATTGTACAAAATCAGACCTATTCAGACATATATAAATATTACATTCTTAAAGTATCAAACTGTGATTGATATGATTAATAAAATTTAAAATTTAATATATTGTCTTTCCATGTTACATGGAAATTGCGTTATGAAAACACTACCTTATAGGACAATTGGCTACATAAAAAAAAAAAATAAAAACCACTAGATAAAATTTTAACCACTCCCACGTTATAAGAAAATCAGAATTGATAAAATTCAGAATTAATACGAATTCTTACTGCACTGTGTAGAATCGCAGAAATAAATTGTACATAAATCAGACCTGTTGAGACATATAAAAATTACATTCTTAAAGTATCAAACTGTGATTGATATGGTTAATAAAATTTAAAATTTAATATATTGTCTTTCCATGTTACATGGAAATTGCGTTATGGAAACACCACCTTATAGGACAATTGGCTACATAAAAAAATAAAAACCACTAGATACAATTTTAACCACTCCCACGTTATAAAAAACTCAAAATTGATACAAATTCAGAATTAATACGAATTCTTACTGCATTGTGTAGAATCGCAGAAATAAATTGTACAAAATCAGACCTATTCAGACATATATAAATATTACATTCTTAAAGTATCAAACTGTGATTGATATGGTTAATAAAATTTAAAATTTAATATATTGTCTTTCCATGTTACATGGAAATTGCGTTATGAAAACACTACCTTATAGGACAATTGGCTACATAAAAAAAAAAAATAAAAACCACTAGATAAAATTTTAACCACTCCCACGTTATAAGAAAATCAGAATTGATAAAATTCAGAATTGATACGGATTCGTATTGCATTGTGTAGAATCGCAGAAATAAATTGTACATAAATCAGACCTGTTGAGACATATATAAAAATTACATTCTTAAAGTATCAAACTGTGATTGATATGGTTAATAAAATTTAAAATTTAATATATTGTCTTTCCATGTTACATGGAAATTGCGTTATGGAAACACCACCTTATAGGACAGTAGGCTACATAAAAAAAATAAAAACCTCTAGATACAATTTTAACCACTCCCACGTTAAAAAAAACTCAAAATTGATACACATTCAGAATTAATACGAATTCTTACTGCATTGTGTAGAATCGCAGAAATATATTGTACAAAATCAGACCTATTCAGACATATATAAATATTACATTCTTAAAGTATCAAACTGTGATTGATATGGTTAATAAAATTTAAAATTTAATATATTGTCTTTCCATGTTACATGGAAATTGCGTTATGGAAACACCACCTTATAGGACAATTGGTTACATAAAAAAAATAAAAACCACTAGATAAGATTTTAACCACTCCCACGTTATAAGAAAATCAGAATTGATAAAATTCAGAATTGATACGGATTCGTATTGCATTGTGTAGAATCGCAGAAATAAATTGTACATAAATCAGACCTATTCAGACATATATAAATATTACATTCTTAAAGTGTCAAACTGAGATTGATATGGTTAATAAAATTTAAAATTTAATACATTGTCTTTCCATGTTACATGGAAATTGCGTTATGGAAACACCACCTTATAGGACAGTAGGCTACATAAAAAAATAAAAACCACTAGATACAATTTTAACCACTCCCACGTTATAAAAAACTCAAAATTGATACAAATTCAGAATTAATACGAATTCTTACTGCATTGTGTAGAATCGCAGAAATAATTTGTACAAAATCAGACCTATTCAGACATATATAACTATTACATTCTTAAAGTATCAAACTGTGATTGATGCGGTTAATAAAATTTAAAATTTAATATATTGTTTTTCCATGTTACATGGAAATTGCGTTATGAAAACACCACCTTATAGGACAATAGGCTAAATAAAAAAATAAAAACCACTAGATACAATTTTAACCACTCCCACGTTATAAGAAAATCAGAATTGATAAAATTCAGAATTGATACGGATTCATATTGCATTGTGTAGAATCGCAGAAATAAATTGTACATAAATCAGACCTATTCAGACACATATAAATATTACATTCTTAAAGTATCAAACTGTGATTGATATGGTTAATAAAATTTAAAATTTAATATATTGTCTTTCCATGTTACATGGAAATTG
Source organism: Pardosa pseudoannulata (assembly GCA_032207245.1). Classification (NCBI taxonomy): domain Eukaryota; kingdom Metazoa; phylum Arthropoda; class Arachnida; order Araneae; family Lycosidae; genus Pardosa; species Pardosa pseudoannulata. The sequence goes on from CM063510.1 coordinate 12,348,545, forward strand.
CGTTATGAAAACACCACCTTATAGGACAATTGGCTACATAAAAAAAAAAATAAAAACTACTAGATAAAATTTTAACCACTCCCACGTTATAAGAAAATCAGAATTGATAAAATTCAGAATTGATACGGATTCGTATTGCATTGTGTAGAATCGCAGAAATAAATTGTACATAAATCAGACCTGTTGAAACATATATAAAAATTACATTCTTAAAGTATCAAACTGCGATTGATACGGTTAATAAAATTTTACAATAGAATTAGGTAGATTTTACAAATTTGAATTTAGAGTTTCTGGATATGATAAACTGTTCACGTAATAAAATCGTAAGCTTAAAAAATTCTTTACAACAAAAAAAATCGATTTAATACAGATTAGATTATTGTATTTTTCAGCATTTCTGTTAAATATATAAAGTTTAACCCCTTATTTTTCCTATTATATAAGATCTGTTTGGCTTTTTCGAATGCTCTAATAAAAAACACACAATACAAGAGACCGTGTTATAAGATCGTATATATTTTCTTTCCATGTTACATGGACTTTGCGTTATAAAAACATCACCTTATAGAACACTTGGCTACATAAGAAAAAATATAAACCACTAGATAAAATTTTAACCACTCCCACGTTATAAGAAATTCAGAATTGATACGAATTCGTACTGCATTGTGTAGAATCTCAGAAATAAATTATACATAAATCAGACCTATTCAGACATATATAAAAATTACATTCTTAAAGTATCAAACTATGATTGATACGGTTAATAAAATTTTACAATATAAATAGGTAGATTTTACAAATTTGAATTTAGAGTTTCTGGGTATGATAAACAGTTCACGTAATAATATCATAAGCTTAAAAAATTCTTTCCAACAAAAAAAAATCGATTTAATACAGATTAGATTATTGTATTTTTCAGCATTTCTGTTAAATATATAAAGTTTAACCCCTTATTTTTCCTATTATATAAGATCTGTTTGGCTTTTTCGAATGCTCTAATAAAAAACACACAATACAAGAGACCGTGTTATAAGATCGTATATATTTTCTTTCCATGTTACATGGACTTTGCGTTATAAAAACATCACCTTATAGAACACTTGGCTACATAAGAAAAAATATAAACCACTAGATAAAATTTTAACCACTCCTACGTTATAAGAAATTCAAAAGTGATACAAATTCAGAATTGATTCGAATTCGTACTGCATTGTGTACAATCGCAAAAATAAATTATACATAAATCAGACCTATTCAGACACGTATAAAAATTACATTCTTAAGGTATCAAACTGTGACTGATACAGTTAAAAATAAAAATTTACAATAGAAATAGCAATAAAAAGGTAGATTTTTACAAATCGGAATTTACAGTTACTGGATATGATAAACAGTTTATGTAATAAAATCATAAGCCTAAAAAATTCTTAAAAAAAAATCGATTTAATACAAATTAAATTATTGTATTTTTAAGCATCACTCTTAAATATATACAGTCTAACCCCTTATTTTTCTTATTATATAAAATCTATTTGGATTTTTCGAATGCTCTAAAGAAAAACACATAATAAAAGAGACAGTGTTATAGGAGCGTATATATTTTCTTTTCATGTTACATGGAAATAGCGTTATAAAAACACCACCTTATAGGACAATTTACTACATAAGAAAAAATAAAAACCACTAGTTAAAATTTTAACCATTTCAACGTTTTAAGAAACTCAGAATTGATACAGATTCGTACTGCAATGTGTAGAATCACAGAAATAAATTGTACATAAATCAGACCTGTTAAGACATATATAAAAATTACATTCTTAAAGTATCAAACTGTGACTGATACGGTTAAAAATAAAATTTTACAATAGAAATAGCAATATGTAGAATTTTACAAATATGAATTTAGAGTTATTGGATATGATAAACAGTTCATATAATAAAATAAGATTAAATTCTTTCTAACAAAAAATCGATTTGATATAGAATAGATTATTTTATTTTTCAGCATTAATGTTAAATATATAGAATCTAATCCGTTATTTTTCTTATTATATAAAATCTATTTGGATTTTTCGAATTCTCTAATAAAAACACATAATAAAGGAAACAGCGTTATATATTTTCTTTCTATGTTACATGGAAATTGCGTTATAAAAACACCACCTTATAGGACAATTGACTACATAAGGAAAAAATAAAAAACAATAGATAAAATTCTAAATATTTTCTTATGCAAACGATTTCAGTTTTGCTTTAAATTATGCATAAAAATTATCGCTAGCAATACGTTTTATAAAGTACGTGTCTTTTGGGATCAAACAGTTATTTATTTAATAGTACTAATTTCAAAAATATATATATAATTAATATTAAAAGAAAAATAGCAATTTTCAAGTATATGAAAGGGTAAAACAAGTTTCTCTGATGCAGAAAAGATTGAGTTATGTTGAAATTGACGCTTTTAAATGATTTTTCATATTAGAAAAAATTTATGAAAATATACTTTTTAGTTCAATAACCATCCTTTGCGTAATGATATAAAAGGATGTTGGAAAACAAATTAGATCCATTAATACATTTACCCTATAACTCACAAATGTTTTTTGTTAGGAATCGTTGTAAAGTGTGCAAAAATAAATAGCTAAGATTTTTCATATAAATTTCTTCTGTAAAAATTTAATTTGGGGCAATTTATGTGTAGTGATCTCGTTCTCAAAAGAAGTATTATAAACATTTCGAACAACACTACTCTAACAGCTCTAATTATTAACTTCGAAAACTAAACTTTCTACTTGAAGAACAATTGTAATTTACAGCTGTATATTGCACTACTTGGAACTTAACTACTGCAGTATAACTAGACTTCTTCTCCATCTTACTCACCCATTCACCCAATACACTCTACTCTTATGCAATGAAGAGAAATAAAGAAAATTAAATCGTTCTAATAACAAAAAAGAGGTGTTGTACAATGTCTTTAACCCATCCACCGACCACCCTCCCCACCTTTTTCCCTTTCAAAACAGTCACCCTTTTCGTAAATTCCAGACGGAACTTACCGTATCATACTAGAGTTGCCGGTTTAAAAGTTGTCAGACTACTTTTAAGTTATTTTCCCTGCAAGGTAAAGGAGTTCCGTTACGCAAAATTAGTTTCTTTCATTTATTATCGCTTTGCAATATTTTTTTTCCTCAAAAGTGTGTTATACGAGTGCGAACGAGAAGGGGTCAACAGGTCCGTTTTCGAACAGGAATTCGCTGTCGAACCCCCGTCGACGCGTCCGTTCAGTGGGTTAATTTCAACTTTTATGGTTATCTTATAGATATCCCTGTGAAGATCCTTTTTGCTCGGAACACTAACGACCGAAATCAGCGGAATTGAGTCTGTAACCTTAACTGAAGTTCTCAGGTAACTGGAACCGTAACTAACCCCCAGGTATAAAAAGCCTAGAATCTTGATACTCGGGGCTTTTCGACATTTTATACGTAGGTGTTTTCACCTCTTGGAGGCTTCCGCGACTTTTGACTGGAGCCAGCTTTTTAGCAATTACTTTCGGGAGACTCGTAAGGTCCGCTAATATAAGGAACGGCAGGGTCTCGGACACCGAAGGGGGATAGATTGAGTTCGCGTTGCACACTGGAAAAGCTTCCCCATTGAGAATATTTTTCTTATTTTATGATTGTAATCATCGTGATTATGTTGTCCAAGCAACAATACTTTACATTTCGCAATGTTTTGGGATATTAGAACCCCTTTGTACATAGCCAGTATTTACTCCAGAAATAAAAGTGATTTCCAATTCTGTTATGTCTGTGATCGTTCTTCACGCTACCTCTTGACTCAAGAACACTGAAAGCGTCACATCCCTTCCTTCCCACGCCAATCCTCAGACGACATATAACAAGCATAATAGTCATCCCTGAGAATGGAGTCATCTTTAGAATAATGTTGAACGAGCGTTGGTTATTTATTGGTTTTAGCGGAAGTTTCTTTACAATCTGGAAACAACCATTGTTTATACAATTAATACGAAACCAAGCGTAATACACGAGATATATTTTTTCGTCATATTTTCTTGTATGAAACAGGGTACGCCTCATACACTCATACGTACGCGCATAAGCCAATAAATACAGTATATTTAAATATATATCGAGATTTCTTTAAATGATTATTAAAAGTAGATTGTCTATTTGCAGTATCATAGAGTACAACTTCCAAAAGAGAAAAATCTGTAGTTTTCGCAGTAACGACATTTTTTAGTACATAGATAAAATATAAATTTTAAAAAGTAAAAAATAGGGAAAAATTGCAAGGTTTCTTAAACTATGAAATATATATTAATTTAGTATTCACAAATGACTTAAAAGCAAAAAAAAATTCTGTTGCTTATTGAAATAACATATTTTAGTATTGTTAGCCAATATAGGTTGGCAGAAACGTGATCGATATGCAAATTACTACCTTCGATTAATCAATAGAAACTGCTGCTTCGTTAAGTTCTCTCTATATATAAAAGTGTGTATTTCGTACCAAAATGTATGGAATGGTGGACTTATTTTTGTTTGTATATTTTGTTTATTATTTTAATTTAAAAATAAATTTGTTAAAAAGAATATGCTGTCTCATGATGATTGCCCGACTGTCAACAAGTGTATATATAAAACATAATTAAAAAGGTGAAAAATTGTAATACTGTTTCCCAATATATAAAACAAACATATTAGATTTTAGCATTTCCAAATGTTGTTTTACAAGATTTTGCTTTTTTCAAAAATTGATTGTCAAACTCATTTTCAAAACCTTTTACACTTTTACTGAATTTCATAATTTATTAACTGTTTCTAATTTTTATTAGACAGAGATTCTTTAAAATCAATTCTGATTTTTTTTTTTAAATTTGGCTGAATAGTCGTATTTTAGTTCTTGCTGGAATACAGAATTATCGACAGAGGAAAGAACAAAATGGTAACTTTATCTTAGGGATTTTAGGCTATATCGCTGGAAATAGGAAGAATTAGATTTCCGATAGGAATATCGGAAACAAGCCGAAAATCTTCCGAGTATATCGGAAGCACTGACACCTATGTAATATATGAAAGCAACATAAAGTTTGAGAATCAACTTTGAGGTAGAGTGGTGTCCATTTCTCTAGATGCAACCTATAAATTTCCGATAGCGTCGTGCATGGCAGGCTATGCACATTTAAATTTTTATAATTTATTACTGAATATCAAAGTCAATCAAAACAAAAGTTTTGTAAACGACTGGATCTGGTAAAGCGCTTATTTTGCGCTTTACCAGACTTATGCGCAATATCAGTTACTTATATCTATGAGCAATATCTTAATATCTATGCACAAAATAATCGAACTGCAGACCACTTCCTTCTTTGCAAAAATACGAGGAAAAACATACGCAGTCACATTTCTTTATTAATTAATATAAATGTGATGAAATAGAAATAGAGAATTTATCTTATTCGGGATTCGAGATAGCCAAGTCATTAATGTGATAGGCTAAAATCCCGAGATGGCGACTTCTAGCCTTTTAGGCATACTGATCATCTCCCTATATAACCAGACAACGTTTAGGATAAATCTGTGATCTGAACGTTCTCTCTCTGAAAATTTGGCAAGTGGGAGAGAGGTATGGAATCTGAGGCAAAAGTTCCGCCTCTTAAAGATGATCAAATTTGAGGGGATTTACTATCGTGACATCAAGTTGTTGTTGTTGTTGCAAAAGGTACTTGTACAAGTCAAGCACTTGAGTCAGAGACTACATAATTAAGGCGAAGGATTGTGCTTCTCGTTTGAAGATCGACGCTAGGGGAAAAGTAGGACTTTGTTCAAAGTGAGAGTCCTTATATATTAGAATCAGAGACCAAGCATAAGTTCCCTACTCTAGACTTACCACCGACAGATGTATCATTTGATCGTGGAGGACATTGCGATCATAAATCTATTTTACTTGCCAAAGCCGTGAAGACCGACGACAAGAAGGCTTATTTTACCATCTCATGGGGTGCCGTTTAAACTTGGATATTGCGTATCCCAACCACCATTAACCCTTTCGTGAGCCGTGGGAAGATTACTTCCCACCTACACGATCTTACAAAATACACCTGTGGGAAGCGCAAAACCCATTATAATATATTGATCTTGTTATTGAAACGACGGGAAGACTGATTCCCGCTTCGGTTTTGCGCTGTCATAAATTGTTCGATCGATTGAATAAAATTAGCAGCTCTGTTTTAAAAATTTGGAAACGTGTAGTGAGAAATAAATGGCCCACGAAAGGGTTAATACGATAGATTTTTGACCGGCTCAAGTTCCGAACCAACAACCCTCCGATTATGAACTTGACTTCTTTCCTCGACTAAGCTACCGACAGCTACATTATGAAGGCTTCATACGTGGTATCTATGGCAGCCTTTTGCTAGACATCAAGAATTTTTAGTCAAATTTCGCTCATCTGACAGTCTATTATCGCCTTTAATTGTGAAAAAAAAATATGTTATTCTCCTTAAAGGATTAAATGTGAAAAAAAAAATCTGTTAGTCTCCGTTAAGGAATCCTGGACATTATTTTAAGAATAATTAGACAGGCTAGGGAATAGACTCAATACGGTCTACCTTGCAGTGTTTCAGACTGCCCTAATCTGAGGTAGACAGTGAAGGCTATATATCCTAGCTTAAAAAAATTGTTTAGAATTCATAACATGGCATCACTAAACATATATGATAATAAACGCCAAGTAACAGTTTCTAATACAAAACTCTCACAAATTTAAAATTTTGAACTGATAAAATATAATTTTTGATCAAGGGTCTTACTTAATTCCAACAAAGTATTTACTTTGAATAATTAGACTTGACTCGCACGCCTGCTGTTGATTGCACTACTAACCTTGGCGTGTGTGTGTGTGAGACGGATATCAAATTATCGCATAACTGTCACTGGCACTACAAGTTTTAATTAGCTCATCTTTTGCGGGCGTCCGCTCCCATCCCAAGGACACGGTACCTTATTTAACTCACCCCCTATTAATAATCTCATTAGTAGGTTCGGGCCAACAATTAGTTATCATTCCCGGATGCCGTACATCATCGGCTGCGGCCGCAGGGTCAAAGTTTAATGAGTGCGTGCGAGGACTGCCCACAACGGGCCCGTCTTGGCCCTCCTACCCAGGTGTGGGCCCATTCACAATCGAATCTTTACAGGAATTGGATTTAAATGAATTCACAATCTCCCCTCCTCTACCGCCTCGGATTCAGGCACGGAGGAGTGTTTTTGTGTTTTTGCTTTTTGAAATGCTTCAGGATGTTAATATGTTCCATTCTTCCCTGGACGCTCTTAACTAAATATGCAATTGGTTTCAGACACCATATGAATATAAAATTGAATTGCGTATAAATCTTCAACTATTGAGATTATAGCCATTTGACGGCCGAGAGACTTGGAAATAGGGGGATGCCGCCAAATAGGAAATAATTTATCTCGTGGTTCCGGTAACTTTCTGTGGTTCAAAAGTAAGCATACCAAACAGTTCAGGCAAAATTTTATGCTGCAAGCATTCTATGAGGAAAATGAGTTGCAGTTATTCATGTTTGTCTCCGACATGTTTTTTCTTAGGAAGAGATATTCCGATGGAAACATATGTAGAATAAAATACAATCCCCTCCCTTAGTATGATGTATCGTCATGAATATCAACAGCAAAATTCTCCTTTTTTAAACCTTCTATTATTGTGTATATATTCCTTGATGCCCTTTTTTGCTTCTTATAATTGGAATATAATGACTAATATTTTATCATTTACCTATAACAGAGCCGTCTTTAGGCATCTAGTATCTCCGGTCGCAATATTTTTCAGAACTTTTATTTCTTACCGTAATAGAGCCTTATAAAGAGTTGCTGAAAAATACATATTTTCAGCTATGAAAAGTGTTGGGGTAAATTTCATGGATGTTTGTTTATTCGTCCAGATCGAAAAAAAAAATATTCTATATATACAAGGCATTAAAATCAAATTTAAGAAAGCATTTTTAAACATAGTACAGCGATTTTGCTTACCAACATATTTATTAACATCAAAATAAGAGACAAGGCAAAAGCACCTGAGCCTACCGGGGAAGTTAATTTATATCATGGCTAACTCAATATATTTACATAATATGAAATGCGGTTAAGGCCGAAATAATTTGTATCGATATGTTCTTTTTATCGATGAACCTTTCCAACAAAAAGGGCACTTATCTTGTGAGAGATACAGAAAGTTAAACCTAATTCACAAAAAAATCAGTTCACATGACAATATAAAAAAAAGCACATATGGTAAAAGAATTTAAACAGTCATATCAGTAAAAGCTCTGTTATTATGAAGATCAACATTTAAATCAAGTAAACTGAGCAAATTATTTAAAAATTACTAATAGCATACAACTATAAAAGATTCTGGAGTATAAAAATAGAATTTTTCAATTAATAAATGACTTACACAAAGTTAAAAAAAATTAATATTGTCTTTAAAAATCCTTTGATATAATCAAACATTTAATGTTTAAATTCTGATAAAATATTAAATAATACACAAGGAAAATAAACTTATTATCCTTTCACACAAAAATAGGAAGAGGATAGAAATTATGTTTAATAGGCTGTAACTGATTCCTTGAAACTTAATACAGTACACAGGGAAAAAGTAAGTAAATGAGAAAAAAGATTTCAATAAGAATTTTTCTTTTATTTTACGCAAAATAAGATGCAAAAAAATATTATGATGTTTAATAACTAAGCTATTGTGAAACTAAGAGTAATAGTAATTCTCTATTAAGTTATTTAAAAAATTTTTAAAGTAAAAATTAAAGTTTGGTTGTATAGTCTAAATCTTCAAAATAAGAGAACAAAAGAATATTCAATGCCTAAAGTTTTAACAATTTAAAAATATAATTTAGTTAGTGTCTGTAATTTTGGTAAAATTCTTTTGTTTAAAATAATGGTAGGCAAATCATTTAGTTGTGAATATTTTTTTTTATTTAAAAAATTTTTTTAGCACATTAATCATTTGTTCTAAAATTTACATACAGCAGTGATATTTATGCTAAAAATTGTAGTTTAGTGAACTCAGAAGTACTCACACATTGGTCAGTTACTTGCACTTTTATTTTTACATCACAGTAACACTCCATGCCTTAAAGTTACAATAGAGAAACTCTTTCTTACTGACCACGACTGTTTTTCTCTTATTAAGTATAGTTACAAGTCATTTCTGCATATTTTCAACAGTTTATAGCATTTTTAAGCATATTTCTTACAAAATCAGTTTTTTTTTCAATCCTTGCATGATAAGTTACATTTACCCATTTCTTCTCTAAATCCTGGTTTCAAACAAAGCCAATTTTTAATTCTTTTAAAATATTTAAGTAATTACACTAACTATTCTACATTAATAAAAATTATAGTCTTTTAAAAACTTATTACATTACTACCGAAGCCACCCTACAGACCTAAAGTCCAAGTCTACTTGTCCCCTCTAGGAATGTTTCTCTTACAAAACCCCCTGTAGAAAATAACCTCATAAGCAGCAAGAGTTTACTGTTTGTTCTCAACACAAGGAGACGTAGGGGACCACTTGCGATAAAAAAAAAATAAAAATAATTCGGAAAGTCCTGCGGTTACTGCTCAGCTGTTTACTAGACATTTCTAATGTTGGATGTTTACATTTTGCTCACAAGAAAATGATTATTATATTTGTAAAAGAGGGGGAACGAATACCAAAAAGATAAGGTTACTTTTCCCTTTGAAAAACATGCTTACATAAAAATAAATAAATAAATAAAGGAAACAGAAATGATGTTTCATAGACTTTTGGAATCTTAATTCAAACAAGACTTTTCCATTGCTAAAAAATATTTTTGCTATCCTTTAACAAAAGTGTATATCTGATATCACCATTCAGATACATTATTATTATACAATAATCAGAACTGACTATATATAATTTTAAATTATAAATAACTTTACAAAGAAAACTGTATCAGGTCTAAATATTGGATTACTTATTACTAATATAGATTTAGGATTTCTCAGTACAACAATGTAATTCAGCAATACAAGTCAAAAACTGGAACTCGATCAGTGACGTTTCTAGTTCTAGTTTATACCATTTCATCTAATGTTTGTACCGGTAGGTTTAAATCTCGAAATAAATGAATCTTAGAGGAACATCAGTAACAAACTGTAAAACGCGTCGTAGTTATGTCTGAAATTTATTTTCGGATGATCACAGAAAAATAGAAATTGTAAACTTAAACAGAAAAAAAAACTGGAAGTTTTGCTAATTTTGGATTATTTTTTACATAGGTTTTAAAATTAGAAATCATTAGTTAAAGAAGAAATTTCCTGTATAAACATTTTATCTAAAATAATGACCAAATTAATAAACGTTCTCAGTGTAGTGATGCATATGAATCTCAGTGTACTCAGTGTGTACGATTTTGAAGGGAAACTTCCTATACGACATAGGTGGAGAGCATGCGGCTCGAGAGTTTCTGGTGCGGCCTCCTGTAAGCCAGTTATTGTATTAATTAATATTCAGTTTTATAGATTACACCAATTTGAAAAGTAATAGAATTAAATACAGAACGATAGGAATGCAAATTTCAGTGATTACTAGTATAAATAGCCAATTATAATTTTCGGTTTTATCTCTTTTAATGCAATACATATATTTAAAAATTCGTCTACTAATATTACTATTACTTTTGTTTAATACTATTTTTATATTGTATTTATTTATAATAAAATTATTTAAAATTATTTATACTTTAATATTTTTATGTAAAGCGGTGCTTATGTATATAGTTTTTTATTAATAAATAATTAAAGATTAATGCTATAATAATTAATTGCCCTTAAGTGAATTAAAAAAAATATTTTTACTTATTTTAGGTGAAATAGTAAATAAATGATTTAATGTTTCACGTTGTATTATTTCTATATATTGCATTAAATTGTTCAAACTATACAAACACTTTAATAATTTCACAAAAATAGCATTGAATAGGAATTTATACCTCCTTTATACGTTCCTAATTTAAATATGGCCTCTAGTCATAAAATGGTTCATAACCTCTGCCTAATTGGTTACGCAGTAAAACGCTTGCATTTAATATTACAAGTTGAGAGAAAATTGATATTTGATAAATGCCACACAAAATACTTCTGTTGATAAACATTTGTTTATTTTAATGCACATTTATAGTAATTTTGACCGTTACATTTTAGGACACCATCTCCCTCGGTTGCCACTTCTCACACACGAATTTCTTTTTCTTTCTCGTGAAACATGACAAAAACGCCCCCTATAGGCGTGAATCTCAACAATATTAATTGTCGTTTGTCTATTATCATTTGCCGTTCATCTTGTAGATAGCTTTCTGCTTCTACAATAAGAAGGAGGTATTATAATTGATGCAGTTTTCGCATGGAAGTTTGAAAAAATGCAATTTTAAAATTTTCTATCCTATTTTAATTACTACAATCCTATTATTAATATTATCCGTTTGAAGAAACTTTCTTTGAAAACGAATGGCGAGTTGTATTACAGAATATTTATGTATTAATTCGTCTTTATTCCAATATATAATAATGTTCATTTTAATTCCAACGCTTACAAATGCGTTTTAATTCCTTCTTTTTAAAATATCACTATTCTCATTCTTCTTTCTTGACAAACTATACCGAAAAATTCAAGACACCGATTATATAAACAATGGAAAATTTTTTCCCCAAGCTGATTATTACAGATAGATTTTTCGTTATTCTCTCCTAAAATGCGCATTTTCTTTTAAAACTCACTCTGATGCTGATCATAATTTTAAACTTTTTGTCCACTCTTGAAAGAAATTCACAGCTGTTTGGTAAAAGTTATATACCATTCCCTAAAAATTTGTAACTTTAACATGATCATCTTCCAATTAAAAATTTTCCGAAATAATATTGGATGGTGTGAAGTTTTCTACGTTCTCAATGTTTTAGCTTTTCTGAGATTTCCTTTATATTTTATTTGATTGGTCCATTCAGGGGTGGATCGAGAAGGAAAAAGACATGGAGGTGTAAGTAAATAGCAAGTAGTTCTTTCGTCAATAAGAATCAGAATTATGTTTATGATCATTGATCTTATTGCAATATTAGTAGATAATGTTCTTCTTCTGCTTTTGTATCACTACAGCTTTCTACAGGCCAAGGCTGTCTCTAAAAGTTTCTTCCATCTGGAACCATTCCCTGCCACAGTTCTCCACTGGTTGACTCCAATTTCATGTGAAAGTGAAAATCGAGTGTAATGTCTTATTCAGGAACTGTTCTAGCAGTTTTATTATCCCAGGCAAAAAGGTTAAATGAAACCCCTCCTAAAACTACGACAAAAATTATAATTGAAAGAGATAAATTGGTGATAAATACAAATCTTTAAAGCTTCAATAGTTATTAAAAACTGAATAAATAAAAAAGAGCATAACAAAAAAAGTCTTTATTAAAAGCCATATTGAATTACAAAAGAAAAACAGTACCACAATCTTTTTTTTAAATGTACTGTAATATTACAATTTTACTTGCACTGGTTATCTTATCAATTAAATCTAATAAAAAAATAATATAAAATAATTATGTTACAAGTTTCCAAGCTATAAAAAACTCTGTTTTGTAATATATTTTTAAGCAAATATTTTCCTAATAAAAACGTATTTCACAAGTCCAAGAAAAAAATACTGCACCGGACAGTAAACTGGTTATTCCACCCTAAGCCCGCTCCTGCTCTTACATCACATACCATCCATACTGGTATCGGCTCAGTTGTTACGTCATTTCCGAATCTTAACAGCACGCTGACTCTGGTTGAGTCCACAATGTTCTGTTGGAATCCAAATGACATTTTGGATGTCAGATATCTACTAGAACATGTGTACTATGAGGTAAAATTATCAGAGGGTTAAAAAAAATTACTTACTGGGGAAAATATGTGAAACCGAAGATTACACATGCAAACAAGCTTTGATGAGTTTAAATGTAGCAGAGTTTACTGACGTATTCTTTCATTCTTTATGTGCACGGAGTTTATTCCGTCTTTTACTATGGGATTAACTCCTTAATGCACAGTTTTTTTGGAAAAGGTCGACCAAAAAAAATTCAATTTTTTTATTGTAAAAAACTCAATTTAGAACGTTGTCTCACCAAGAAAATAACAAAAATACGAAAATAATCAAAATTGGAGTAGAGTGTATATTAGAGTAGATTAGAGTAGTATATTGGAGTAGAGTTATACAATTGGTATGATTTCTAATTTTTAGAAAATTATTATTATTGTCGAAATAGTACATTGTTCAATTCGTAAGCAATCTACCAATTGACAATATGATGTGTCACCCCTTGATGCGTAGGTATCAAATATGAAACCCTTATGTTTCATATCTCAAGAATAAAGTATATAAAGTGAAGCCTCGAGTCAAGGATGTCTTTACAGCCAGAGCTTAGTAATAAAATAGTTAACAATTATATTTTATTTTACATTATATTTTAGTAATATATATATATATATATATATATATATATATATATATATATATATATATATATATATATATATATATATATATATATATATATATATATATTGAAAAATGAGCGAATCAGAATCTGAATATGAATACGTTGTCGGAAAGCGACTCACAAGGAAGAGATAAGTCATAAGTGATAAGTAGAAAAAATTTATATATTTTATTTTTGAATAAGTAAGTGTTATAGCTTACAATCCCATGTAAATGATAAATATCAATAAAACGATTGTTTTATTTTTGTGCTTTCACATTGTTATTTTCAATTCTCGATTGCATTCGAGTATGAAAAATTATAACAACAGAAATTACAACGCTGCTCGAGTTATCTCGAGTGTGAACAGTTTGGCTATTTTAGCTCGCTCGAGTTAACTCGAGAGTGCACTTTAAGGGGTTAAACGACTACCAGGCTGTTTTTTGCAACCTACATTTTATTCTTAAATCCAGAATTAATCTCTCGTTCTAAAGGTCTCGAATATCAGAAATTCAGAATGTTTCTATGATAAGAAAAAAAAAATCCTAAGCAATACCAAAAGACCATCTCGATTGTGCACAGTTTGAGCAGTTTAGTGCGCACGAGTTAACTCAAGAGTGCACTTTAAGGAGTTAAATGACTACCAGGCTATTTTTTGCAACCAACATTTTATTCTTAAATCCAGAATTAATCTTTCGTTCTAAAGGTCTCGAATATCAGAAATTTTGAATGTAAGTATGATACGAAAAAAAAATCTTAAGCAATAACAAAAGACCATTTCTGATATCTAAGCAGATGAAAATGATTAAGTAATCCCGAATAACAAACAGTATCGCTAATGCACCTATGAAATGGTAAGGAGAGATATTTCAGGTGTAACCAAACTGTTCCCGTCTGTTTTTCTTTAACCTCCACCCATGAAACGAGATTTGCACACATTCGCGAGGCCATTAAAATACATCAGTACCTAACATACATATTACATGTATGGATATAGCCAATAAAAGAGGCCGCGGATGTTTCTTTTTTAACCAAAAGTCGTGATGCATTCTCCCCCTCCACGAGCCAAAGAATAGCATTCCCACGCAGTTCCGCCCCCCGTGCAAATGGAACTCCCCCCTGGCTAAAAAAGGTAATCTTTTTCTTAACATGTTAATCGTGATGTGCTCAACCTTCAGTTGAATTGAGAAGGGGCCATTCCGAAGAGCGTCATTACAGGAGGTATGGAAGATACTTTTTAAGTCTACCCCCTGTTTAAGATATTCTTGTTTTCTTTCCGAGCCGAAGGTGTGGGGGTAGGAAGTAGTGAATATAGAGGTGATATGTAATTACCATAGACGATAGGTTTTTATTTAAAACGTGACCAGCAGTTCATTTTTCGATGTTCATTCTCGGATTCCGAGGAAGTGAAATTTCGCGGCTTGAGGTAGTATTCCCATATCTCTTTTTCCTTAGTCACCAAATTCGTTTTGCATGAAGAAAATTACACAGATACTAGAAAAATCTTTTGTTTTGCTTATCTTTAGAAACACATCTTACAGTACAATAGAAAGAAAATAGCAGAGAGCTGGCATTAAAATTAGCAGCTTGCCCACCTTGCAGCACGCTAAAATGAAAAAATTTAAACGTTAAAGTCTATTTGTTTACAAATTCGACTAAATTCGGTTTACAAGCATAATGTTACATTAATTCCAGTGAAACCATACATATAGTTTATATTTCCAGGCATACTTTAAGGTGTCCGTCTACGTTAAAAAACGCCATTTTCTGCAAAAACCA
Source organism: Pardosa pseudoannulata (assembly GCA_032207245.1). Lineage (NCBI taxonomy): Eukaryota > Metazoa > Arthropoda > Arachnida > Araneae > Lycosidae > Pardosa > Pardosa pseudoannulata. Next base: position 12,363,916 of record CM063510.1, read on the forward strand.
TAATTTTTTAAAAATTTCTCTATTGTAAAATTTCAACTTTTAGGCTTCTAAATCTGTTTTTGTTTTGTCTCTACAGCATTTTAAAGAAAAGTTACAGTTGTTTAAACACCAGTGACAGCTGTGAAAACAAAACGGAAGTAGCAACTTTGGAACCGGAAGTTGTGAATTTAAAGCCTTTTAAAGAGCATTTTTAAGACAAAACTTTTTAAATTTTCATGAAGATTAGTTTAAACATTTTTCTAGTATTTTTAATAATTAGCAACTTGGCAATTAGAAAGTTTTGAAGCAAGAAAGTGTGGGGAATTTTAAACATGTATTTTAACTTTTAAATAGTTAAAGTGGCTTTCATAAACTTCAAATGTGTTTTTCTCAGAACGGTATTTTTAATGAAATGTTGAAACTTGAAATGTGATTTCTCAAAAAGTTCTTAAAATATTTTGTTGAAAATTATTATGAATGCTTTTGACAGTATGTACTAATAAATGACCTAAAAGCTTTAAATTTGAATAATTTTTAATGATGTTGCACTCATAGTTAGACATAAAGGTAATGAAAATTCGTTAAAAATTCAATGTGTATGATTTTGAAGAACCCACATTTTTTACTAAATGTAAATTAAGCAAAGATTTTAGGTGAGTTACTAGGTCCAGTGTATAACAAATGTATTGCATAAAAAAATATTGAAATAATTTAATTTATTAAAAAATTAGACCTTTTAAAAAAACCCGATTTTTTACTAAATTTTCTTCATTTATTAGAAATTTTATAAAAAACTTCAGCAGGAATAAATTTTTTAAGTGCAATTATCTATGGTGATATAAAAAAATAAATCTAAAAATGTAAAAGTGAACTAGTTTCTACGTTTAAAGAAAAAAGTTCTCCGAACGTAGACGGATACCTTAACGTGCAATGAAAAGGATATTTTCTTAATATGTTTTAGATTTGACATAAAAATTAGCAGTTTAGAAACCTTTCAGCAAATTAAAATGAAAAGATATAAACATATTAATATCCAAGAGTATACAAATTCAATTAAATTTCTTTTGCAAGCATAATATTACAGCGATCCCATTGAAACCGTCTGTTTGGTTTGGTTTGAGTTGTAATACAAAGGGGAAAATATTAGAAGATTGTCTAATACAAAGTTGTAAACTGTTACGTTGTAATACAAAGGGGAAAATATTAGAAGATTAATATTTATAAACATATTAAAGTCCAACCGTATACAAATTGAATTAAATTTCTTTTGCAAGCATAATGTTACAGCGGTCCCATTGAAAGCATCTGTTTTGTTTAGTTTGCGTTGTAATACAAAGGGGAAAATATTAGAAGATTGTCCTAAACATTAGCAGCTTAGACTCCTTGCCACAAACTGAAAGGAGAAGATATAAACATATTAGAGTCTAACTGTATACAAATTCAATTAAATGTCTTTTGCAAGCATAATATTACAGCGATCCCATTGAAACCATCTTTTTTTGTTTGGTTTGCGTTGTAATACAAAAGGGAAAATATTAGAAGACTGTCCTAAAAATTAGCAGCTTAGACTCCTTGCCACAAACTGAAAGGAGAATATATAAACATATTAAAGTCCAACCGTATACAAATTCAATTAAATTTCTTTTGCAAGCATAATATTACAGCAATCCCATTGAAACCATCTGTTTTGTTTGGTTGTAATACAAAGGGAAAGATAGTAGAAGATTGTCATAAAAATTAGCAGCTTAGACACCTTGCCACAAACTGAAAGGAGAAGATACAAATATACTAAAGTCCAACCGTTTACAAATTCAAATAAATTCGTTTTTCAAAACCTCATATTCCACAGACCCCTGTGAAAACATCTGTTTTGTTTATTTTTAATAGAGCATTCCTTATAGTACAATGTTAAGAATATTCTAAAATTGGTATACAAATTAGCAGCCTAAATTCCTGGCGGTTGATTAAGATTAAAAGATACAATAATATTAATACATTGTGTGCTGGTACATTTCGCAGCTGAATTGTACCGGGAGCGGGCGTTTTGCGCGTAAATTTAGTTATTCAGTTAAATCTCAATAGATCTTAAATTATTTAATTTTTTAACCAACTTTCCGTATTTTATATTGAAATATATAAACAAATATATATATAATATATAAAATAACAATATATATATATATATATATATATATATATAATATATATATATATATATATATATATATATATATATATATATATATATATATATATATATATATATATATATATATATATATATATATATATATATATATATATATATATATATATATATATATATATAATATAAATATTCATATCTATAATATAATTTTCGCAAGGATAAATAAAAAGTTAATTTTAAATCTAAATTGATTTTTTTTAATCAACCTTCCCGTTCTGTGGTTCCACATCGACTGATGTAAAAACTAGTTTTTATTTGTCTAAATTTTTCCAGAATCTATGTAGTAGACAAGAACATTCGGCTTCGTTTTCCTGTATATACCGTTATTTTTGTACCCACAAACAAACCATATTGTTACACTAACCCGTACTAGTACGTGACCCGCGCTCAAGTATCAATCGTCAGAAAACGTACTAGTACGTGTCCCGCATACAGTGTGTTAAGATTAAAATGCATTTACAATAACCTAAATACTAAAGCTATGCACACTTTAATGTATTTATACAAAGTGAGATTAAGAAAATTTAAATACTTCAGGTATAAAATACAACGAAATGGTTTAAATATACTAAACATTTTTTAAATGACAAAACAGTGTTTTATATGAATATGGAACACGATTTTAATTGACTGCATCCCATTAGGAAAAATAACAAATAGATTGCATTAAAATATTTATATTTAAATTGATGTTGTAATTGCAGCAATCCAACAATAGGAATTACAATATTAAAACTATTTTTACAAAATTATTTCGTTGATAGAAGAAGAAACAAAACTTAACGGTGCCTGGGATAGGTACTTCGTGCTACTTACGGCATGATCTCTGAAATGCTATGTATACTTTGTTAAAAGCCATAAACAAGGAAAACTTTCATTGGGCTCATTAAAATGTTTGTTGTTTTGAAGGCAAAGAAAAAAATATCTAAACTTTACACCCGGTGGTCGATGGTTATAACAGCTCGACCGAGAAAATGCGTCAGAGTGACGTCATGGCGGACTAAAACGTCTATACTTACCACTCTCAATTGACGTTGCAAGGCACCCATTAGATGCCGTATTTACCTACATTGCATTTTTTATTTGGAATCCATCATCCTCAGTTATGGCGGCGATGACGTGACGCAAAGCAACGCTTATCACAGTTTCACTGGAACTGTATCTGCGGGGACCCCCAAAATAACCCTTTGGGTCCCCCAGAATTTGCGATGAAAGCTAGAATCCACATGATCTGCACCAGATCACTGTGATGCATATTTTGCTGTGCATTGCTTCCAGGAAGTAAACATTGCGATGGTCTTGGGGTCGCCCGCATTTCCGTTCGACTTTTATTTTCGAGAAGTGAAAGTAGTCTTGAAGATGTGCCTATTAAGAGAATTCTACTTGCTAAATCAGTTTTGGTGTACTCTTAATTTTGTGAGTAATTTAACATTCTTAAATTGTAAGTTACGATTTATTTAATAAAATTTTCTGAAAAGAAACCGACTTATGACCTCCAACCCAAAAAAATCTTTGATTTAAGGTTGCTTTTCAATACAAAATAGGGTATTATGCGGAGAACAAAGGCTTTCTGTTGTTGCATCCCTAGTGTATATATGTTTTTTAAAAGAAATATAATAGGTGGTACATTAGACATCTGAAAATAATAAGCTTCAATTTAACTAGCACATTAATCGAAAAATGATAGCCATCCCTAACGTGACCAGATGTCCCGTTTTGAATGGGACTGTCCCTTTTTATGAGTTCCGGTGTCCCCAAAATGGACTGTCGGACGCAATTGTACCGTTTTCAGAAACCGAGCGAAAATTTGAGTAGCAGACGGCCGACCACCACCCTGCCGTCTGAAGCTGCTAAAGAAATCAATCAATTAAAAGCCAATTTAACTCAAAAACAGACCAATCAGTTTCTTCCATTTATGGTCCGTCAATTAATGTTAAAATTGAAAGATAATGGTACTGATATCGATGAAGAATTTGTGAAAAGGACGGCTACAGAATTTTATAAAACAAGCCGTGAATATCTGGAGCAGTGGACTTGCTTTCTTACCAAAGAAATATAGATATTTTATTGGGCAGATTTAAAAAAGATGTCTTCCCACAAGGGAAGACATTCAAAAATCTCTGGATGTGTTAATTGAAAAGCAATATATTGACTGTAATAAAGATACTGAAACTTTTGACGAATTTTCATTAATTTCTAATTACATTACATCTCAAATAACGCAATAGAATAATTTAAGTGTTTCCTCGGAAACCCGTTAGGTGGAAATATTCAAACACTTTCTCGCCAACAGTCTTCAGCATAAAAACTTTTCTATTGTAAATGAATATATTTTATGTTTGCCTACTACAAATGCTCCAGTAGAAAGAGTATTTTCTATTATGAACAAATTGTGGTCATCTGAGAAAACCCAGTTACAAATTTCAGTTCTAAAGGCGATGTTGATAATTAAGGTGAATATAAAAAAAACGTGCCAACAGTTTCATTCTTACTTGAAATAGTCACCAGCTGAATTAAAACAAATTTGTTCTTCTGATAAATATAAATATAACTAAACATTTTGGGTACCTATATTTTGTGATTCGTAACTTTTAAGCCAACTAGCTTATTCTGAATAAATAACTTTAAAAAAAGTGTTGTTTTTTTCATTGACTACCCATGATTTGACCTAAAAAAACCAATGTCCCGTTTTAAGTCAAAAAATAAATGGTCACGTTAGCCATCCCATATATAATGAAAATATGGTACCAATCGAGTACATTTTGTTATATGACACAAAATGTTTCAGATTACACGATGAAAGTAGCATTATTATGGAGTTCACTAGAGATTCAAGGAAAGAACACTATCTATTTTCCATTACAAATTCAGCTTTTGAGTCATGCCAGAGAAAACATCGCCCTCAGGTGTTGCGCTTCATTAGGAAGCACAGGGATGACTGTCACAGAATTCGAAATTCCTCGGTCAGTGGGGCACTAGTTCTTTCTTCTCAGCCCAGAATTTTCGAAGTCGCTGCTGAAAGCCGGTGGAAGCCTCGCACGATTCTGACTTCCGCTTCGGACACCCGATCCAATGTCCACTTCCTCCAGATGTCCGGAAAAGGAGATCGTCTGTCCGGCGTCCGGTTGAACGACCTACGAGATAGGAAAAAAAGCCCACACACTTTCTAACGGTCACTCTCGCAGGATGTACTCCCACGATTAAAGAATGAACTCTTTGAGAGCGGTAAGAATCGAAGGGATTATAAAGTAACTGATGAATATTTTGCTGCTGCAAGTGAGTTATTGTGAATATCTGGTGGGGACGGAAGGTGTCAAAACCCGTTGTTCTTTTTGACTGACACCAGAAAAGCGTGTACCTACATCCGGCGTTTAGGAAACCCAAAGAAGTTTTCTTGAGAACTGAAAGGATTACATTTTTCAGGCTCTACTTGGATATATATTTACTAGGTCATTTCCAAATATTTAAACCACAAAGGGAAATTCACCACATGACAAAGTACTAATTATGGGGAAAGTATGGGAAAGAAGAACCACATTTTTTATTAATTACGAAACTTTTGTTATGCATAGCTATACTGATGAAATATACCGTAATATTGTGAATGCATACTCTAACAATTTATATATATATATATATATATATATATATATATATATATATATATATATATATATATATATATATATATATATATATATATATATATATATATATACATATATATATATATATATATATATATATATATACATACATATATATATATATATATACATATATATATATATATATATATATGCATATATATATATATATATATACATATATATACATATATATATATATACATATATATACATACATATACATATATACATATATGTATATATATATATATATATATATATATATATATATATATATATGTGTGTGTGTGTGTGTGTGTGTGTGTAAGGAAAAGTAAACTGGATCGGGAAACTAGTGTAGGCATTTTGAATAAAACCCCTAAGACATCCCGAGAAAATTCTCAGGGGTTTTCAAATCTGAAGTCAAGAGCTAAAAACCCCAGCGTCCTTTTGCTTTCCCTTTTTTAACCTCTAACCTAAATTGACCACTAGGGCTCTCAGAGAAGGTGTCTAACCAATTATAACTCTACATTACCCTAGAGGACAATTTAGGAAATTCCCAAACAAATAGGAGATGAACGCTATCGGAGACTGATTATTCTATAGATTTTCCCACACGTGTTGACCAGGTGTAAAGAGCCTTTTTTTTCTAACTTCATGCTAGCTTACCCGTCAATTTGTCCTGTCCCTATGATGAAGTGGGAACCCATCCTCCACATTTATGTTGATAAAGGTCTTTAGCTGAAACGGTGTCCTTTTTATGTATCATGACTGGAACCACCCATCGTGAAGTCCGTATTATTACATACGTGTGTGTGTGTGAGAAATATATCAAAATTATTTTACCTAAAATATATATCTAAAATACTCCTTTTTCCTTTCTCATTCTTTCATACATAATTTCCCAGCCACTAAATCTCAGATTTGAAGGAGTGTTCGCCGACTTACATTCTTTTTAATAGTCTAGTAACACTAATGCTAGAATAAATCCTAATTTTCTGTCCACTCGCTACATTTTCCAGCTGTCTCCGGAAAAATGGTTCACTCCTCTAGTGTCTAAATTGTTGCATAGCGCTGACTTAGCTGTTGGTCTCATGGGGGAAAAATCCACGTGATCACTGGCTGTTGTGTGTAATATGTAATACAGGGGGGTTTTCGATACTATTCGATGTTTTGTTCTTGTCATGCAAAGACGTTCATTATAAGTCTTAATAAACTTCAAAGTTCTACGTTAGACTTTGCAATTTCTTTTTAATGGAACCAAGACCTAAATTTACTTAGGTTTGCTTATTGCCCAGTAAGCCTTTGCATTTCAAAATAATAGGGGACTAAAACTACTTTATTATATCAGCGATAATAATTTCGCCCCATTACTTATTTATATATCGGTATGAATGCAAAGATGTGGAAAGAACAAATTTATTAATAAGTAGCAAAGAAAGTAAAAGGTCCATCTCTCTCGTACAACTATAGGGTAGATGGACCATATATGGGAGAAATAGTCGCATTCAAACTACAATTAAGGAAAATATTATTAAGGAAATTAGATTTGCTTTTCAATTAAATCCAGGTGTTTTTTTGCATAAAAGACAAAATTACACACTATGGTTGACTTTTTATGAACTTTTATACTTTGTTACTTCTAGATTTTTCACCCCGTAAGTGACATCTAATGACATATTTTCGAATTATAAATTATTAATGCATTTGACGCCTTACTACGGAAGTTGAATGCTATAAATCCTTTGCGGCAAAAATTTTTGGTTTTAATCATATAAAAATAGTCCAACTCTTTGCTTGTGATTCTTGTTCATTTCTCCAAAAAATAGGTTTTGTGCAAAGTAATCTGCAGTATTTATGAGAAATACGTAATGTTTGTTTGTATTTTGTTTAAAATACGCATTTTGACAGTAAATTTATATTTTTTATGTTTTAAGTTGTTTGAATTTTTTATATATTTGGAATGTGTGAAAACGTCTCTCACGTTACGCGGCCACGAGCTTCAAGCCGTACGTGTCCTCCGGGTAGTGCTAAATGAGAGACAACCTCAGGGGTATACCTCCTTTAGGTATACACGGGTGTCACTAGGCCGGGGTTTACCTGAGTGATCTTTTTCTAGTTTCTTCTCTGGTAGACCAGAACTTTGCTCTGTAGCTCAATATTCCTTACCGGAGTTGACCAAAGTAATTCTCGAGCCATGACGGGAATCGCGTAGGTCAGCTGCAGCTTTATAGCTGTCGTGGTTGCGGTCGTGACAACTGGTTTTCAGTGAAAGCTGCTGTATGGCGAAGAGCCTGGGTCAGTGTAAGGATTCCCTTATATATTTGGAATGTGTGCTAATTAACATTTAAGGAGATATTTTTGTAATATGAGGTTGGTGAAGTGAAGTTACAAAATGTTAAAATTTAAATTATTTATAAACCTAACATATAATACAAGTAAATTAATTCTCCGTAAATGTTGCTCTATTACAGCATTGATTCTCAATAAGGGTGATACCACCCCCCGGGGGGCGGTGAAATGATGTTGATGGGCAGTGAACTTGTCTCAAGGGGAGGCATGGGGGGCATATGTGAGCAGGTTTTGTCTTTCAAACTTAATTTTAAAAATACTAAATAAATTTATTATATTAACCCCTTAATGCACAGTTTACCAAAAAATAATCAATTTTTTAATGTAAAAAACACAATTTAGAACATTGAATTTAGAAATATTATATTATATATATATATATATATATATATATATATATATTTTATACTTGAATAACTAAGTGTTATAGCTCACAATCCCATGTAAATAATAAATATCAATAAAACGATTTTTTTACATAGTTATTTTCAATTCCCGATTGCATTTAAGTGTGAAAAAATATAGCAACATAAAGTACAACGCTGCTCGAATTATCTCGAGTGTGCACAATTTGGCCAGTTTAGTGCACTCGAGTTAAAACAAGCGTGCTCGTTAAGGGGTTAATTATCTAATTTACATGATTTTTACTAGTAATAAATCGATCTTATGCAGCAGTACCAAAACCAGTTATTTTTATCCCCTATATTCTGTGTGAAATTGGGCCAATATTCAGAAAAATATATTTAATCAACAGCATTCGTTTGAGTGTTGCTTGGGCTTGTCTTTGTAACAAAAAGTCAAAGTATAACTCTATTCAAGAAATTACTTAAGCATTTTGTCTCTTATAATTAAGAATTTTCCTTACCCTATACTTAAAATTGCGAGATTTTTGCAAAGGGTGGATGTGGAGCATTGAACACATTTCAGCTCCGTAGAGGGGTGGCAGCATAAAAAAGGTTGAGAATCACTGTATTAGAGGTATGGAAAATTCAACGGTCCCAAAATATGCAAGAATATTAAATATACAAAAATTAAATATTATTATAAACAAACTTACGTAGCAGTATCAAAACCAGTTATTTTTATCCCCTATATTGTGTGAAATTGAGCCGATATTAAAAAAAATATATTTAATCAATAGCATTTGTCTGAGTGTTCCTTGGGCTTATCTTTGTAACAAAAATTTAAAGTGTAATTCTATTCAAGAAAATTAATTAAATATTTTGTCTTTATAATTAAGCACTTCTACTACTCTATACTTAAAATTGGGAGATTTTTACAAAGGGAACATTGAACACATTTCGGCTCCGTAGGGGGGCGGCAGCATAAAAATGTTGAGAATCACTTTATTAGAGGTATGGCAAATGCAACGGTCCCAAAATGTGCAAGAATATTCAATATATAAAAATTAAAAATTATTAAAAACGAACTTACGTAGCAGTATGCCCTATATTCTGTGTGAAATTGGGACAATATTCAGAAAAATATATTTAATCAACAGCATTCATCTGAGCGTTACTTGGGCTTGTCTTTGTACCAAAAATTTAAAGTATAACTATATTCAAGAAAATTACTTAAGCATTTTCTCTCTTATAATTAAGAATATCTCCTACCCTATACTTAGCCGAACAATAGCCGAATGGTAGAGCGCTGCTATTCGGAACCGGAGTTCCCGAGTTCTAATCCCGCTGCTGGCATGGATGTTTGTAGCCGTTCGGAATCGGCTTTAAACTGTAGGTCCCAGTCTCATTAGCCCTCGTGTGCAAAACAGTAGACCGTAGTGCTCCAAACCAACCAACCAACCAACCTACCCTATACTTAAAAATGCGAGATTTTTACAAAGGGTTGCTGGGCGTTGAAAACATTTCGACTCCGGGGGGGGGGGGCAGCAGCATAAAAAAGGTTGAGAATCACTGTATTAGAGGTATGGAAAATGCAATGGTCCCAAAATATGCAAGAATATTAAATATACAAAAATTAAAAATTATTAAAAACTAACTTACGTAGCAGTACCAAAACCAGTTATTTTTATCCCCTATATTTTGTGTGAAATTTTGCAAATATTAAAATATATATATATATATATATTTAATCAATAGCATTCGTCTGGATGTTGCTTGGGCGTGTCTTTGTAACAAAAATTTAAAGTATGACTCTATTCAAGAAAATTACTTAAACATTTTGCCTCTTACAATTAAGCATTTCTCCTACCCTATGCGCCACAATGACGCTTGCTACTCCTCTTCAAGTTAGCATTCTATCATCTCTCCACTTCATTCTTCCTTTCCGCTATCATGTTAAACTTCCTCCTTTTATTTTTATTTAATTAATTTGTATATATATATTATATATACATAAAAAAATTATAAACTAAGAAATCCACAAAAAATTATTAAAATTTTATAAACTTGATGCTTGCATCTGCATAAAAACTCTCTATCCCTTTTTAAACTTCCTACTCTCTATTAATAACTTTTTACTTTACCACTTTACTATTTATATTGCTATCTAGGGCCAAATTGTTTTTTCTTTTAATGTAATTTTAATCTTAATTATTGTGTTACCCTAACTGAACTGGCAAATCCTGATACTCACCCTGATTGATCTAATTCACTCTCACGACGAGGGATACAGCTTTCAGTTAAGGAGCCCCGATCAAACTACTACTAGTCGATTTATCCTATACTTAAAATTGGGAGACTTTTACAAAGGGGGGCGTTGAACATAATTCGGCTCCTTAAGGGGGGTGACAGCATAAATGTTGCAGCAAAAATGTTGAGAATCACTGTATTAGAGGTTTGGCAAATTCAACGGTCCCAAAATGTCAAGAATATTCAATATATAAAAAATTAAAAATTATTAACCCTCCAAGCGGTTTGCACGTACAATTTCGCCAGCTGTCACAGACAATTTTCGACCTCCAAAAATGTTCCAAAAATAGATGCATTGTACATTTCTGACAGTGGTTTCCCCCATGAAATTATGAGGTAGGAGGGTCAGGTCGATTGTTTAGGAACTGCCCCCCTCTTTGACTGACATTTGTTGAGGGATGCACCCCTCAATCTCTGAGGAACAAAGACGCTGATAGCTTCTCATGGCTTTATCAATCTCTATTTCGAAGTATTTCGTTTGCGGTAACATATATATCTCTAATTGTACCACTGAAATATCTTGGATGACTTTAGTAAAAAAATATAAATAATTCTCAAAAAAAAATTTTTTTTCGTACTTTTAGAATACATTATTTCTTATGGGATGAACTTCGAGACTTGACGAGCTTTATGTGTATTAAAAAATTAACAACCAATAATGACTATTTATATATCTATTTATAACCGGAAGTAAAGGGACAATAACGAGAGTGGGTCAAAGGGTGAAGTAAAAAATCATAGAACACTTTGGCCACTAACACAATAAAACTTTAGCGTATTTTTGGAGACTTTTTCCTCGGTGTGTTCCACTCGAAGGGTTAAGTATAAAAAAAACTTGTGAAAATTTAATAGTCTCGGGATTTTTTAGTTTAAAAATAGATTGATTCTTGGAATGTCTACTATTTTCATCTGAGACTCTTGAGAAAGTAACTGTAAAACTAGAAAAAGTGAACTTTTCAACCACACCTTTGCCCTCCGGCCACATGTTTCTCTTCCGAAATCAAGCGTAAAAAGCTATGCAAATAATAAATTATTCGACCGATTGAGTCCCCCGGACACTTGCATAAACAGTGTTGAGTGGAGAACAACTCTTCCTTGAAACCTCGAAGAATGTTTTCGTCTCCAAATCTCGTAAATTTCTGCACTCAACAGGAAGTTTTTCTGTAACACAAACTCACACGGGAGTAGTTTTGGCTCCCATTTGCTTTTTCTTTACTTTCATTCTCAGTTTTTTGTCCGTGCTAAGTTTACAGAAATTGAGCAATATTTCATTCTCGCCATTTTCTTTTTCCTTGGTGAAGTAAATGTCCGATAGGAAAGCACTTTCGCTTTACCTAATCTTTTTTTCTTACCCTTTGCAAGTTCATAGCTTTATTAGTAAATTTGTTTACTATTTAAAAATATACGGGAGAAATTTTCTTTGTTTTGGTTGGTATGCTTTCTTATATTAATCCTAAACACATAATTTTTGTGTAGGTAGACATTTTGATCGCTATTGATTTATGATCGTTAATCTGATTTAATATCAATGAATTGGAAGCAATTTCATTAATAATCTAATAGTGAGGTAATATTTTTGAAGATTTTTCTATGAAAATTAAGCAATTTATTATTATATACATAATATTTCTCGTTGGAATAACTTAGTTACAAACAAAGTTAAAGATAAGAATTTATAAATCTTTTCGTGCAATCTCTGTAATTTTAAATTCTTTTATGCAGAAGAAAAATTGAGCCATATTAATATTTTATTTAATTATTTATTTTGAAAAAAAATTACAAAACTTAATTTTACAGTTTTTAAATAATAATACATAATTGACCTACAGCATCATATTTCCACTTTCCAATTGAATAATAGCACATACGTTATGTAAGGCATCAATTTTGAAGATATTATAAGACTATAATAATTGAACACCTTTGGCAGTATTCGTCTGTTCTAATGTTATAGCGAATTCGACACAATTTTAATGCTACTTTATTAGAAGGAAGAATATAATTTTTGTAAGTTTCATTATTATAAAAAGCCTTCATTAGAGTGTTATGTTAGAATAAACTTATTGTCGTAAATAATGTACTGAAATATAAAGTTTTATACTTTTGGTTTCTTTTTTAGTAAAGTAAAAAATTCACTCTACTAAAGTAAAAATTTTACAAAAAAACTATTTCATATTTTATTAAAATTATTAATGAAATTAAAACATAATAAAAATGCAAAATATTTAGCTAAGACCCTTGATCAGATATTAAAAATTGGGCATAAAAATTATTAAAGCCATTGGCAAAAGTTCTGTAAGGTGATAACTTGTCAATTGTCAACAATTGCTATTTTATGGAATTCATCGTAGAGTAAAAAACTCACTCTACTAAAGTGTATCAAAAATTAGCGTAGATATTTTTGAGTCTAAAATCTTAGTTATTACAATAGATCTGTGCTGTATTTGAAATGCTTTTTTCTTTTCTAATAATTTTAGTTCTCCAGCCACTTTTTCATTTAGTATCATTTCACAAATGGAAGATCCATCTGCAATATTAATCAGCAATAAATGCATTTATGATATAAGCATAAAAACTACACTGAACTTGACGGAGAGATGCATTTCCGAATTGGTGTAATAATGTCTTTAGCAGGATGTTAATATTTGAAAATGTTATGACTTAATGTAAAAAAACTAGTAAATGAAAAATCATCAAATATAGTCATAAATGAAGAGAATGCAAAATAAATTTAATTTTTTTTTAAATTGCTGATAAAAAAATTCACTCTACTAAAGTAAAAATTTTACAAAATCATTATTTCATATTTTATTAAAATTATTAATAAAATTAAAACATAATAAAAATGTAAAATATTTAGCTAAAACTCTTGGTCAAACATTTAAAATTTGGCATAAAAAATTATTAAAGCCACTGGGAAAAGTTTTGCAAAGTGATAACTTGTCAACTGTGATCTATTGATATATTATGGAATTCATCGTAGAGTAAAAAACTCTACTAAAGTGTATCAAAAATTAGCGTAGATATTTTTGAGTCTAAAATCTTAGTTAATGCAATAGATCTGTGCTGTATTTGCAATGCTGTTTTCATTTCTAATAATTTTAGTTCTCCAGCCACTTTTTCATGTAGTATTATTTCACAAATGGAAGATCCATCTGCAATATTAATCAGCAATAAATGCTTTTACGAAATAAGCATAAGAGCTACACTGAACTGGACTAAGAGTTGCATTTCCGAGTTGGTGTAATGCCTTTAGGAGGATGTTAATATTTGAAAATTTTATGCCTTAATGTGAAACAACCCGTAAATGAAAAATCACCAAATATAGTCATAAATGGAGAAATCCAAAATAAATTAAAATTTAAAAAAAAAATTGCTGATAAAACTAATTTGCTCATTTTTCGATTTATGTATTGTACTGAGACATGTTAATCCAGTGCCAAAAACGTGTATCCATTATCGTGTATTTATGTATAGTACTGAGACATCTTAATCCAGTGCTAAAACGTGCTGTATCCGGTCTCTGAATCCGAGTCCTTTTTTCACACCAATCTATTTCTCCTAAATAACCGGGGCGAGACAAAAATGTCATGTTTGTATAGAAGAGGTCTGCGCATTCCGGCGTCAACCTCCGTTTTAGCACCCGCGCTCCAAATACGGCCGAGCTTTGGCTTGTTTACAATTTACGTTCTGTTTAGAACGCGGGAGTTGCGTTCTGTCTTATTCCCCTACCCCCTAACCTCGGCTCGCCTTTGACCTCTCCCAACATGTGCTTCTCTCGAAGTGCCGCTATTTTGGTATTTTTGGGGAACAGAAAGGGGGGAGGAATAGAAAGTTATAATTTACAATGGCATCTGCGGATATTTAGGTGTTCGGAAAGAGGTAAAAAGCTGCGCTTGTGTTTTCAACACGGAGTTGCTTTTCTTTCTTTTCCCTTGCAGGCGATAAAGAGGATAAATCTGTTAATGAGCATATGTGAGTCTTGATTTTCTGGTATCCTTCACATCGCAGCCTATAGCAAATTATGCCCATTAAAAAATCGATGCTATTAATGGACATGAAGCTGATTAGAAACTAGCATTTTTGTAAACCAGCTCTATCCTACTTCTCCAAGCCTGTGGGGTATTTTATTTTCTAGAAACACTTCGAGGGCCAAAGAAGAATAGTAATTAAAATTTCGTATTGCTATATAACGACTTTTTTCTATGATGCCATTAAAAATATCTGGAGGCTAAAACGTTATTGCTATTAATCGATATGATGTTGATCAGAAACTAGCAATCTTTAATTCAGTTTTGACCAACTTCTTTTATCTCACGGGCTGCTTTATCTTCTACAAACATTTCGAGAGCCACCGTAGCTCATTTGGTAAAGGCAACGATTTCGTAACTGAGAGGTTACGGGTTTGGAACTCGAGGCGGAGTAAGACCCGCCATGTTCGCTTAAGGTGACTGGGACACGTAAAATATGTACGTGGTCCCAATGTCCTCCATGTTCTCAATCAATACCTCTGGGAGTCCAAATCTTTGGGTCTTCTGCTTGGTCCCTGCTTCAAAATTACGAGGACCCACTTAAGCATAAGTCGTACTTTCACCCTTAAGGTGCTCATCGAAATAAAAGGAGCATCCCTTTGCTTTAAATCGAGTAGCCTCCGGTTCAATCGTACTTGGTCTGACCTAGTGGCACAAGGCAACAACAACAAACATTTCGAGAACTTAAGAAGGATAATAATTAAAATTTTATGTTCCTATATAATGCTCAGATTTGCTCTATGGTGCCATTAAAAGGAATTGAAGGTTTCACAATCTGACAATTATCATGGGTGTTAAAAGACGAAATAAGAGAATGTTGTATGTAGGACCCCGGGAATTTCAATCGAAAAATGTACTGCTTCGTTTGAACTTATAAATATCGGTTGTGTTATGTAGCGTTATTTCTGGTGAGAAAAATCGGTGTCACCAGAGGCCAAATTAGGTTTCTCCTTTCCCTTATATACAAAGTTTTTCATTGTGCATTTTTGATACCTTGTTCAAATGGCCCAGTTTAAAATTTTATCGCTCATTACTTAAAAATACAAAATGAAACATATAATTAGAACTGGTGAAAATGGATCTATGTGCAAAATTTAGTGACTTGAGTCTTTATATTAAAAAATTTATTTATATTAAAAAAATTTATGTCGAATATACACATGATTTCTTTTATTTATTGATATAATTACTAACTTTACGTCAACAAATCGATTAGTCGTAATTTATTTCACATAAGCAAGCTTATAGATGATTGGTTAATGTGTAGAGGTACATTCTATTGTTTTGCTACACAAGGGATAATGAGACCGAAGCCTACTGCTTGCAGCCGATTCTGAAAGGCAACAAACATCCATGACAGCTCTATGATTCGAACCCATGAATTCTAATGAAGAGCA
Source organism: Pardosa pseudoannulata (assembly GCA_032207245.1). NCBI lineage: Eukaryota > Metazoa > Arthropoda > Arachnida > Araneae > Lycosidae > Pardosa > Pardosa pseudoannulata. The sequence continues at coordinate 12,380,164 of CM063510.1, forward strand.
TTGGCCTACACATTAAGCCATCTTTCGTCTTATATAAGAAAGATACATTGTGGATAAAAGCGATGTTCTGTAATAAAAAAAAATAAAAATAAAAAAATAAAAACAAAAAAGATAGACTGTTTATTATTATTAATTTTTATTACATTTAATACACTCGTAGAAATATAATTTAATTTCTTATAAAGTAAATGAAAATGTTTAAGGAAGATAAAAGATATCGAGTAATTTATCATAATCATGGTGATTTTTATGTAAGGCAATTGAAGGAGAGTTGAACATAATGTTTTCTCAAAAACCACCTTTTTCTCCGTTCCCCATAATCGTGTGTAAATTCGGGAAATAATCGATACCGTTCAATAAAATGAAATTTTTATTACAAAAATAATAAATATATACATAAAATGAAAAACTTAAAATACTGAAATTGCCTTGATAATATTTCCTCAGAAGCATTAAGTCGGAAGAGAATCAGTAGGGCGCTGCTTTTACGCACAAGAGTCCATGAATTTGGATACCGCTATGGGCTTGAATATTCGCGCTCCTTCGTAATCAACTTTAAACAGTAGCTTCTATTATAATTAGCCCTCACGTTGCAAACATAAATAAATAAATAAAATTTGACTGTAGCTCTTCCACACACCTAACTCCTAAGTAACATTTCTGATAAATTTTAGGCACATTCTATGTACTGTATTTACTCGTCCAGCGCACATTTAAAAAAAAAAACTAGCGCAAAAATTTAAGATACTCATCATGCATGGAATAATTTTCACAGTTTCCGATAATTACGAGATACATATATGTATAGATAAATGAATGGATGAATTCACATTCAGAGCATCTTTTCAGGGGTTCCCTAGAGCTGCATATAAAAACAGGTAGTTTAGTAATACAATCAAAGGTAAAGATCTCACTCAATAGAAGTATTGCTGTATCTATACTTCATTCCTATAGTGCTTTTTTAATATAATAGAGTTAGTAGCACTAGTTATTAACATTAAACGCCGAATTCCCGACGAAGCATAGTTTTCATTACATACTGTTATATATTGTACTACTTGCAGGTAAGATACTGCGGTAAAACTAGATCTCGTCTCAATCTTGTATCACAAAATAGTCTTTACTTATAGAAATATGGCAGATCATTCGTAGATCACTTGACAAAAATGCAGCTTTGTATGAGGTCTTCAGCCCCAAATGGTCATTTCATAGTAGCCTGCCCTAAACCCTCCTATTGACCTAAGACTGGTAAGAACAGTGACTTACTCTGGTCTAGAATGGAAACTAGAATGACATCGAAAGAAGTTGAAGCTTGATTCTTGATTCTGCGTAGGAATTGGTTTTCAGTTTGGAAAGTCACTAATGTACATGAGATTTCGCCATTTTTCCTCGTAAAAAAACATGGTGGGTGGTTAATGCAGAATTTTTGAAATTATATATTAAAGAAAATATCCAAAACTATCAGTTGATTTTCTTGGGATACAAACAGAAAACCTTACTCATGTAAAACATGAATAGCCATTCGAATCAGCCTTCGATTGGTTCGGCTTTACTTTTATGGAGAACGATGATCAACTTCTCACTACTAAAAGGTTAATCCCACAGGAATTTCCTGTTAAAAGAAACTCCTCATAGTAACGAATATTCATTTCATTAGCGGGATTCAAACCCACGGACTTCGGTAACGAAATGCAGCGCGTCCCGGCCATTGCCTGGCCTCATTTACCAAGATCCCGATAGAAATGTACAGAAGATTAGTGACTAATAAATTATGTTATTAGATTGATTTTACTCTCATGTGTATTAATGTTAAATTGATATGTTGTTATTCATGTAAATTATGAATATCCATTCGATTCAGCCTTTCAATAGGTTCAGTTTGACTTTTATGGAGCACTATCGTCAATTTTTTGCTATCCAAAGCCAGATTAAATCGGAACCTACCAGTAAAGGTTGATTTCTAAGGGCTAAGAACTTTTATTCCATTCGTGGATTCAAACCCACGGACTGCGGTAATGAAAAGCAGCGTTCTATCGTCTCAGCATTGCCCGAACTCATTTACTAGGATTTCACTAGAAATTCACAGAAGCCTAGTGACAAATTACTTTAACATACTAAATTATTAGACTGATTTTACTCCCATACGTATTAATATTAAATTGCTATATTTTTTATTTATGTAAATCATGAATAAGCATTTCGATCAGTCATTCCGTTAATTCGGCTTGGTTTTTATGGAACACTATTGCCAATTTTTCACTATCCGAAGGCTAATTAGACCAGAAGCTATTGGTAAAGCTTTCTGAACATTCGTTTCATTAGCGAGGTTCATACCCACGGACTCGAAGAGAACGAAAGGCAACTTTCTACCGATTGATTCATTTTCGGTCCCATTTACTAGAAATTCATTAAAGATAGAAAAAAATATTGAACTTATACTAACTTAACAACAAATATATTCCTTAGACATCGAACACTATCATGTCAATTTTACTTCTATATATTTTATAGCGGCAAATATTACATTTAAATATTGAGTCCAGCAATATTTTAGACGTTAAATTATGTTCTTAAATTTAGTGTGCCTACTTGAAAGAAGAAAAATATAAACTATTTTATTTTTTCACCATTCTCTTCATTTCAGTTTGTGTAATTATACATATTTACTGATAAGCAATTTTGAACTGTTTTGGAATACTTAAAATCTCCTATATAAAGCAGAGTTTTGTAAGATTTAATACCGATTTAAATGAATAAATTCTTACAAACGAAAAAATTTATAAAATTATTTTTCCGGAATTTTAATTTTTTTTTGGCAAATAATATGAAAAGTTTATTTTTTTTATTCCAGCATAACTTCATCCACTAGTGGCTTTAAAATGTTGTGTAAGTTCTATTATTTGATTCGAAATCTTTGAAGTTCAGTGTATGGAAAATGTATTAGAGTTTTATTTGTTTTCTGATCTACAAAACTTCCTAATATATCTTATTTCATGTAAGTTCGACACAGTATAAAGTTATGTAATAATTTCTAACATTTTTGTCTCAATATTAAGTAATATAAACAAAATATACTCCAAAAAATATTTTCCTCAAAAATAAACTAGAAATATTAAAGTTCTTTTAGTATAAAATATACATAGTTAAAATCATATTTCTGTTTATTTTATACTTAAGCTAAAGTTCACTAACTTTTTTAATTCAAGATTTTCCCAACTGCTTAAAATGAAGTGATACATTGAATCTAACATCAGGAGAAATTATAAAAAAAAAACCATACTGGTAAATTTCTCTAATTCATATTACCGAATAAAGCTTGAAAAGGGAAAGTTTTCTCCTTCAGGTTTATAAAATTGTTATAATATATCTGTTTGAAAAATATTTTCTACGTTGGTTTTCCCAAAGTCTTGAACCGTAAATTAAATACAGAGCGATAAAGGTAATTCACAATTTATTTACTCCTGTGGCGCCATCTGTTATCACGCCTTGTAAGATGATTTCCGGTTTAAGCGGTTCATTCGAAAATGAATGCCGGAATACTTTCAACTTAATTTAAAAAATTTTTTTTATCACAATGTAGCATATAACCTTATTTACTGATACAAAAAATTACTTATGATTCAAAATAAGTTATTCGCTTTTTGTAATATAAATGATTCTATTAAACTACATAAGAAATTTTTTAAAAAAAAATCTATATTTATTTTCTGTTACAAGCTGAATAAATTCAATGCATCGATTTTTTTATTAATTATAATACTTTTCACTCTTACTTATAACAATTGAACAACTTTCGTTGAATATTTCAACTTGAGATATTTAAAGGTTTTTGTACCCAAAGTTAGAGAAAAGAAACTTTTTTCCATTACAGGCATCTACTTTTATTGATAGTTTTCACCATACAAATTCGTTCATTTTAGTCAAACTTTTTAAAATTCTTCTAATATAACCAGACGTTCGCAATTGTAAACGGCCTAGAGAGAGAGGGCGGCCTGGAGCCTTCCTCTATCTCTAATTTTTAAATATAAAATAATAATAATAATAATAATACGTACTTGCACAGCAAAAAAAAAAAAAAAAAAAAAAAACAAAAAATTTTAAATTAATGCGTATTGAATTTTTACTTTATTATAGTAAAAAAAAACCTCCCTATCATTTCGTTCACTCTCTCTGAACCCTTCCTAGTAACAGCGAAGATTTTCTCTAGGTCACTAGTTTTCATGAAGTTCGTGGATCCCAAACCCTATCCTTTATTTCTTTCTCTATTTCTGTCTACTAACTCTTAGCAGACTCCACTGACAAGCCAACCAACGTAAAATAGCCAGCGCACGTGGGGGAGGTACTCCAGTGATGATGACCTACGTCACCCTCATCCTGATGGTCCTGATGGCAAAACTTTTTAACGTTACAGCACCATATAGGTAATGAAACTTCGCTCCCTAAGAAGGGACAACACAGATACATACAAGGTTCAATCAGGAATCAAACCTAAGTCCATTGGGTGGGAGCACAACATGCTAATCACTGTACAATCTTGTAGAGTGATAATAATATACTTAACAAAAATATACTTAACTTAATCGCTATCGGTTTCTTAGCTGTCTCCTCTTGGCAAAACATACTAGGTTCACTAACACAAAGGGTTGAGAGAGACGCTGAACCCGAGTCTGTCTAAGAAAAAAAGGTGACTGGGGCACTTAAAATATGTTCGTGGTCGCAATGTCCTCCAATCAATATCTCTCTGGGTGGCAGTCCAAGCCTACGAGTCTACTGCTTGGTCCCTGCTTCAAAATTATGTGGACCTACTTGAGAGAAGTCATTCTTTCACCTTAATGGGGCTCATTAAAACGGAAGGTGCAGCCCCTTGGCCTTAATATGTGAACCTGCAGACTTAATCGTGCTTGGTTAATTCCAAGTGGCACGTGAAACAACAACAACAATAAGTTTTGAGAATCTAGATTTAATATTTAGTACCACGTACTATTTCAGTTATTATTTTTACTTTATGATGTGTACTTTAAACTGATATTCCCAAAAATGAACACGTTGAATGAATGTATATTTTGTAAAACACTAGGTAGTATTATCATTGACATCCTAATTAGGACGTTGATTAGTTTTCCTATTTAGTTTCATGTGCAAGAAACTAACATAAGATAAAGGTCACACGTTTCTATCCTAATACCAACAAAGTCATCCCTTTTCTCATTTTCAAAAAATGAACTTAACGATTAGTAAATTATAGAATAATAAATTATTTATTTATATGAAACACTCACTTATTCAAAAGCATGTCCGACCCTTCTTTCTAACAGCATGTTCGATATATTTTAGGGCGTACTTTTAATTCAGTCATATAAAAGGATAAAAACTTTTTAGCTTACAGATTATTAATGTGCACATTAGGATCTCCCTATGGTTTTTTTCCCTTTTCTTAAGACTTTTGTTGTATTATAAAAAGTAGTGAGAATTTTTAATTCGTGTTGTTTATTTCTCTCAGCATTTAATATTAATTTTCTACAAGTGTTCATTATATGCATTTATGCGTGTGTTTAACGAATACAGAAACTTGCTGTATTTAATGTAGATGACATAAATTTTGTTAACTTTTTACCTCTTATTACAGATCTGTTTCGGTTTTCTTAGCTGATATTTCTGAAATTCTATTAAAGAAATAATTCCTTTTAAAATCATTGCAAATCAACATTCTTTTTTCAAATACAAAATATGCGAAGATGTATTCATTAAAAACTAACACTGGTTTTAACTAATACAACCATCATTCCAGGACTGAAAATGCTAGAGAGAAAAGAGATTTTCTCACGAAATATTTTCGTAAAGTCCTCTTTTTTTTATAAAAGAAAAAATTATTCAGTCAGCATATTTTAATGTCATTTATTTCATCGCCCGTTCTAGAAGTTTGGCCGCTTGCGTGCATGCACGCTGTGCACACCTACTGGTCTCGGCTCTGGTTATATATATACATGATTCTCAATACATTGTATGCGGGTACATTTCTCAGCGGAATTGTACCGGGAGCGGAAGTTTTGAGCGTAAATTTAGTTATTCATAAAATCTCAATACATCAAAAATTATTTAATTTTTTAACCATTTTTTCATGTTTTATATTGAAATATATAAACAAATATATAGACAAATATACAAATATATATATATAAATACATATATATATATATGGTTTGGTTTGGAGCGCTATGGTCTACTTTTTGCAACACGTGGGCTAATGAGACCGGGACCTACTGCTTAAAGCCGATTCCGAACGGCTACGAACATCCATGCCAATGTGGGATTCGAACCCACGAACTCCGGTTCCGAATGCCAGCACCCTAACCATTCGGCCATCGTTCGACATATATATATATATATATATATATATATATATATATATATATATATATATATATATATATATGTATATATATATATATATATATATATATATATATATATATATATATATATATATATATATATATATATATATATATATATATATATATATATATGCATATATATATATATATATGTGTATATATATATATATGTATATATATATATATATATATATATATATATATATATATATATATATATATATATATATGTATATATATATATATATATATATATATATATATATATATATATATATATATATATATATATATATATATATATATATATATATATATATATATATATATATATATGTGTGTGTGTGTGTGTGTGTGTATAATATACAAATATACATATATGCCAGGTCTAAAAAAGGGGTAGTTGGAAATTACGCGAGTTATAAACGATTTTAAAAAAGGTTCATTTGTTTTATTATTTTAAAAGATTTTTTTCTTTTAAAATAATAAAACAAATGAAAAAAGACCACGATTGCGTAACCTTTTGCAGTAATCCGGTCAAGCGGAAAGATATTTGAGGTATTTGATGATTAAGCGAACCGATATGAGTTAGTTAGCTAGTGGACATAGAGCTGTCACCACCTTTCCACGCTTAGCTCCACCACGAACAAATGAAAATGGCGCAAGTTTTGCTCTGAATGAACCGATGATTTAATAAACTTATTAAGAAAGACTGTTTTCCATTCGCTTTAACACTGGATCGTGTCATATATAAAATATCAATTTCGCTAGGATAAATAAAAAGTTAATTTTACATCTAAATTGATTTTTTAAATCAACCATCCCGTTCTGTGGATCCACATCGACTGATGTCAAAACTAGTTTTTATTTGTCTAAATTTTTCCAGCCTCTATGTTGTAGACAAGAACATTCGGCTTCGTTTTCCTGTATACCGTTCGTATACCGTTATTTTTGTACCCACAAACAAACTATGTTGTTACACTAACCCAAACTAGTACGTGACACTCGCTCAAGTGTCAATCGTCAGAAAACGTAGTAGTACGTGTCCCGCATACAAAGTGTTAAGTATTTGGTCTGTGATTTGTTAGTCTTAGCTTGTGTAGTTACTCTCTCAGCATGTTGATTGACTTAAGTCATTTTAGCCTGCAGTTGGAAATTCATTTTCTTCTTTTTAAAATCACACTTAAGAAATTAGCGAAACTTCGTAAAGTGCTACACGGAGTTGTCACTTACCTTCATAAAAGCTTTAAAAACCCACAAATTAGGCAACGTCTTACGATTGCTCTTCTTACCTCCCCCTTCACCACCCCCTTCCGGTTTTTCTCTCACTACTCCCCCCCCTCCCGTCCTTTGCCTTCACTTCTGCTAATCGACAGATAACGGTTTTTAAATATCTTGGGATGCATTAAAAAATTACCATACTGTCGCTGGAGCCCTCTTAATAAGTGATAACGCAGAAAAGATGTTAGCTAAAAACCAACAACACAAAACCGATTCTGTGTGTGTGTGTGATTGAGAGGTCTGGGAAAAAGACAGAAGGGAGAAAAAAAAATAAAAAGTCGGTATTAGAGCTCTGATTTGTTTAAATATTCTTTCGCCATTTTTTTTTTTCAGTTCGTACCGTTTTATCGAGAGCTAAAGAAAGAAGGTGAAAAAAAACCAAGAGAGGAGAGTTTAAAGTGGTTTTTAAAAATTCCTTTATATAAATATGGCTTTTCCCTAATGCGGCCTGGGAATTTCGGAAATATGGCAAATAGAAAATTGTTTTTTGTAAATTATTTATATGCTTAATAAAGATAGGAAGTTGGTGGAATTTTTTCGAGGGGAGAGGAGAAGGTAAGAACGAAAATGAAATTTCTGGGCGGTGTATTTAATTGAAATTATTCCTCGTGATAGAATAAAAGAAACATTTCGGTTTGGGGAGTCTCAGCTGTTGCTATAGCAACAAATCAAAAGTGAGAGGAGGTTGCTTAATGTGAGCGATATTTGCACTTTAAGATAATTTAGAGTAATTACGCGCTAGAAGCTGAGGGAGAAAAAAAAGAAGTAGATTTTAAGAAAAGCGTCTAATTGTTTCACATTCAGCTCCGACGATAATTTTCGATGTAAAAAAAGTAGATCTTCTTTTTAAGCTATCAATTTAGCGTGCTAAAAAGATGTCCGCTTTCTTACACTGGAGACTGCGAGATTCTTTAGAGCTGATAAATTTTTTTAATGCGTCGTTCATTCCACTTTTCACTTGAGTATTGATATATCGCGTTGGATCAGAGTGAATCTAAAACAAGACAAAAAAGGGAAAGATTTTTAAATGTATCATAGACGTGAAACTTATTGTTTTTTGGAATAATTCACAACGCTTGATATTTAAGAACTAAAATTATTTAATGTATGATATGACTAACTATAAAAATGACAATATTTTCCCATACATAGACTTCACATTCGACGAATAAAAGATAAACCCACATTTTTAAAAAGAGAATTTACTTTGGAATCTATCACCAATTTGCACTTTTTATTCTTTAAAAACAATTGTGTAAAATTTTTCTGGTTACAATTAATCACTTACTCCTTGAAAAATTACTATTTTAATAGTTTTATTTTTGTGTATGTGTGTGTTTACAGTTGATAGCATTTTCTATCTTAAAAAGTTATTGTATGATTTTTTTTTTTTTTTGGGGGGGGGGGGGGCTATAACTCAATATTTTTTTTCACGAAATCTAATTACTTTTAATTATTTTGCACTAACATTTGATCAATTTTTTTCCTATAAATAATAATTTTGAAATTTTACAAATCATACAATTTAATATTATTATCTCTTCTTCAATGTATATCAAAAATTATTTAATGTATGATATGACTAACTGTAAACATGACAATATTTTCCCATACATAGACTTCCCAATTGGCGATTAAAAGATCAAACCACATTTTTAAAAACAGAATTTACTTTTGAATCTATCACCAATTTGCACTCCTTATTCTAAAAAAAGAATTGTGTCGAATTTTTCGGTTACAATTGATCACGTCTTTCTTTTTAAAAATAAGTATTTTAATAGTATTTTTGTGTGTGTTTACAGTTGATACTATTTTCTATCTTGAAAAATTGTTTGATTTTTTTTTGGGGGGGGGGCTATAACTCATCATTTTTTTTTTCACGAAATCTAATTACTTTGAATTACTTTGCACTAAGATTTGATCAATATTTCTTTCCGATAAATAATAATTTTGAATTTTTACAAATCATAAAATTTAATATTGTTATCTCTTCTTGAATGTATATCAAACATTATTTAATGTACGATATGACTAAATATAAAAATTGCAATATTTCTCTATACGTAGACTTCAAAATCGGCGAATAAGAGATCATCCCAAATTTTTAAAAAGAGAATTTATTTTTGAATATATTACCAATATGCATTTCTTATTCCTTAATAAACAATTGTGTGGAATTTTTCAGTTACAATTGATCACTTCTTTCCCCTTGAAAAATTACTATTTTAATAGTTTTTTTTGCGTGTGTTTGTAGTTAATAGTATTTCTATCTTGAATAATTATTGTTTGAATTATTTAGGGGGACTATAACTCATCATTTTTTTCTTCGCGAAATTTAACTACTTTCAATTATTTTGTATTAACATTGGATTGATTTTTCTTTCTGATAAATAATAATACTGAATTTTTACAAATCATACAATTTAATATTATTATCTCTTCTTCAATGTATATCAAAATTATTTAATGTATGATATGACTAAATATAAAAATTACAATATTTCTCCATACGTAGACTTCACAATCGGCGAATAAGAAATCAACCCAAATTTTTAAAAAAGATAATTTACTTTTGAATCTATCCCAATTTGCATTTCTTATTCCTTAAAAAAAGAATTGTGTGGATTTTTTCGGTTACAATTGATCACTTCTTTCTTTTGAAAAATTACTATTTTAATAGTAGTTTTTTTTGTGTGTTTACAGTTGATATTAGTTTTCTATCTTGAAAAATTATTGTTTGAATTTTTTGGTTGGCTATAACTCATCATATTTTTTGTCCCGAAATTTAATTACTTTCAATTATTTTGCACTAACATTTGATCAATATTTCTTTCCGATAAATAATAATTTTGAATTTTTACAAATCATACAATTTAATATTATTATCTCTTCTTCAATGTATATCAAAATTATTTAATGTATGATATGACTAAATATAAAAATGACAATATTTCTCCATACGTAGACTTAACATTCAGTAAATAAAAAATAAACCCAAATTTTTAAAAAGAGAATATATTTTTGAATATATTACCAATATGCACTTCTTATTCCTTAATAAACAATTGTGTGGAATTTTTCAGTTACAATTGATCACTTCTTTCCCCTTGAAAAATTACTATTTTAATAATTTTTTTTGCGTGTGTTTGTAGTTTACAGTTGATACTATTTTCTATCTTGAAAAATTGTTTGAAATTTTTTTGGGGGGGGGACTATAACTCATCATTTTTTTCTTCACGAAATTTAATTACTTTCAATTATTTTGCACTAACATTTGATCAATATTTCTTTCCGATAAATAATAATTTTGAATTTTTACAAATCATACAATTTAATATTATTATCTCTTCTTCAATGTATATCAAAATTATTTAATGTATGATATGACTAAATATAAAAATTACAATATTTCTCCATACGTAGACTTCACAATCGGCGAATAAGAAATCAACCCAAATTTTTAAAAAGAGAATTTATTTTTGAATATATTACCAATATGCATTTCTTATTCCTTAATAAACAATTGTGTGGAATTTTTCAGTTACAATTGATCACTTCTTTCCCCTTGAAAAATTACTATTTTAATAATTTTTTTTGCGTGTGTTTGTAGTTAATAGTATTTCTATCTTGAATAATTATTGTTTGAAATATTTTGGGGGACTATAACTCATCATTTTTTTCTTCACGAAATTTAATTACTTTCAATTATTTTGCACTAACATTTGATTGATTTTTCTTTCTGATAAATAATAATACTGAATTTTTACAAATCATACAATTTAATATTATTATCTCTTCTTCAATGTATATCAAAATTATTTAATGTATGATATGACTAAATATAAAAATGACAATATTTCTCCATACGTAGACTTAACATTCAGTAAATAAAAAATAAACCCAAATTTTTAAAAAGAGAATTTATTTTTGAATATATTACCAATATGCATTTCTTATTCCTTAATAAACAATTGTGTGGAATTTTTCAGTTACAATTGATCACTTCTTTCCCCTTGAAAAATTACTATTTTAATAATTTTTTTTGCGTGTGTTTGTAGTTAATAGTATTTCTATCTTGAATAATTATTGTTTGAAATATTTTGGGGGACTATAACTCATCATTTTTTTCTTCACGAAATTTAATTACTTTCAATTATTTTGCACTAACATTTGATTGATTTTTCTTTCTGATAAATAATAATACTGAATTTTTACAAATCATACAATTTAATATTATTATCTCTTCTTCAATGTATATCAAAATTATTTAATGTATGATATGACTAAATATAAAAATGACAATATTTCTCCATACGTAGACTTAACATTCAGTAAATAAAAAATAAACCCAAATTTTTAAAAAGAGAATTTATTTTTGAATATATTACCAATATGCACTTCTTATTCTAAAAAAAGAATTGTGTCGAATTTTTCGGTTACAATTGATCACGTCTTTCTTTTTAAAAATAAGTATTTTAATAGGTTTTTTGTGTGTGTTTACAGTTGATAGTATTTTTTATCTTGAAAAAGTATTGTTTGAAATTTTTGGAGGGATATAACTCATCATTTTTTTTCTGCACGAAATCTAATTACTTTGAATTATTTTGCACTAATATTTGAACGATTTTTCTCTTCCATACATAATAATTTTGAATTTTTACAAATCATACAATTTAATATTATTATCTCTTCTTCAATGTATATCAAAATTATTTAATGTATGATATGACTAAATATAAAAATTACAATATTTCTCCATACGTAGACTTCACAATCGGCGAATAAGAAATCAACCCAAATTTTTAAAAAGAGAATTTATTTTTGAATATATTACCAATATGCATTTCTTATTCCTTAATAAACAATTGTGTGGAATTTTTCAGTTACAATTGATCACTTCTTTCCCCTTGAAAAATTACTATTTTAATAATTTTTTTTGCGTGTGTTTGTAGTTAATAGTATTTCTATCTTGAATAATTATTGTTTGAAATATTTTGGGGGACTATAACTCATCATCTTTTTTTTTTCACGAAATTTAATTACTTTCAATTATTTTGCACTAACATTTGATTGATTTTTCTTTCTGATAAATAATAATACTGAATTTTTACAAATCATACAATTTAATATTATTATCTCTTCTTCAATGTATATCAAAATTATTTAATGTATGATATGACTAAATATAAAAATGACAATATTTCTCCATACGTAGACTTAACATTCAGTAAATAAAAAATAAACCCAAATTTTTAAAGAGAGAATTTATTTTTGAATATATTACCAATATGCATTTCTTATTCTTTAAAAACAATTGTGTGGAATTTTTCGGTTACAATTGATCACATCTTTCTTCTTGAAAAATTTCTATTTAATAGGTTTTTTGTGTGTGTTTACAGTTGATAGTATTTTTTATCTTGAAAAAGTATTGTTTGAAATATTTTGGGGGACTATAACTCATCATTTTTTTCTTCACGAAATTTAATTACTTTCAATTATTTTGCACTAACATTTGATCAATATTTCTTTCCGATAAATAATAATTTTGAATTTTTACAAATCATACAATTTAATATTATTATCTCTTCTTCAATGTATATCAAAATTATTTAATGTATGATATGACTAAACTGTAAACATGACAATAATTCTCTATACATAGACTTTACAATCGGCGATTAAAAGATCAACCCACAATTTTTAAAAACAGGAATTTATTTTTGAATATATTACCAATATGCATTTCTTATTCTTTAAAAACAATTGTGTGGAATTTTTCGGTTACAATTGATCACATCTTTCTTCTTGAAAAATTTCTATTTAATAGGTTTTTTGTGTGTGTTTACAGTTGATAGTATTTTTTATCTTGAAAAAGTATTGTTTGAAATTTTTGGAGGGATATAACTCATCATTTTTTTTCTGCACGAAATCTAATTACTTTCAATTATTTTGCACTAACATTTGATCAATATTTCTTTCCGATAAATAATAATTTTGAATTTTTACAAATCATACAATTTAATATTATTATCTCTTCTTCAATGTATATCAAAATTATTTAATGTATGATATGACTAAATATAAAAATGACAATATTTCTCCATACGTAGACTTAACATTCGACGAATAAAAGATCAGCCCACATTTTAAAAAGAGAATTTACATTTGAATCTATCACTAATATGCATTTCTTATTCCTTAATAAACAATTGTGTGGAATTTTTCAGGTACAATTGATCACTTCTTTCCCCTTGAAAAATTACTATTTTAATAGTTTTTTTTTTTGTGTTTGTATTCACAGTTGACAGTATTTTCTATTTTGAAAAATTATTGTTTAAATTTTTTTTTGGGGTTGGCTATAACTCTTCATCTTTTTTTCTTCACGAAATTTAATTACTTTCAATTATTTTGCACTAACATTTGATCAATATTTCTTTCCGATAAATAATAATTTTGAATTTTTACAAATCATACAATTTAATATTATTATCTCTTCTTCAATGTATATCAAAATTATTTAATGTATGATATGACTAAATATAAAAATGACAATATTTCTCCATACGTAGACTTAACATTCAGTAAATAAAAAATAAACCCAAATTTTTAAAGAGAGAATTTACATTTTCTCTCACCAATATGCATTTCTTATTCCTTAAAAACAATTTGTGGATTTTTCGGTTACAATTGATCAATTCTTTCTTCTTGAAAAAATTTCTATTTAATAGGTTTTTTGTGTGTGTTTACAGTTGATAGTATTTTTTATCTTGAAAAAGTATTGTTTGAAATTTTTGGAGGGATATAACTCATCATTTTTTTTCTGCACGAAATCTAATTACTTTGAATTATTTTGCAGTACATTTTTGATCAATTTTTCTTCCCAATAAATAATATTTTAATTTTTACAAATCATCCCATAATTTAATAATTATTATTTCCTTCTTCAATGTGTATCAATGCAATTACTTTTTCTTTTCAATAAATTACTTTTCTTTAAAACTAATTTTTTTTTCAATATTGATCTATCAGTGTTGTATCAGTGACACGAGGAATTTATTATCCAAACTTCCCCTCCCCCATCATGGACTATAGCAAAGAGCATAGGTGTTCAAGCAGGGTGTGCAAGAACAACTAACAACAATAATTAAAAAAACCATAAAAATGTACATTAAACTCTTCTTTAACGTTTATTATTCATTTGTACAAAAATCCATACGTTTTTCGTATTACTAATAAAATTCTATTTAAAGGTTATTTCCTGAAAAACATGTGTGTTTACAGTTGATACGGCGCCAGCCGCTGCGGTGCCTCATCCGGGTACTCATTTGACAAAAACCGAAATTGTTTGCAGATGATTTCACTGCACGCTGGCACAATAGAACGAACAGTTTTCTAGATTGGTCAGTGGATTAAATTATATTTATTAATTGTTTTTAACATTTGGAAATCATATATTCTGCGAAAAACATCTTCACAATTTTTAAAAACAAAACCAGGGATATGGTGTTACAGATATAACTTATATACTGTCTGTAAGACACAATGAATGGTAAAATTTGGACTGTTCTGTTAAAATTCGTTTCTTTAAAACAAAACAACATTGTTTTTCAGCGAATTATTTCAATAGATATAATACATCACTGAAATTTACCGCACTAAAACATTTTCTTTATATTGATGAAATACTTCTTTTATATTTCCATGAAAAAAAAATCTAATAATATATAAATTTAAACATTAACCGTCTGCAAAATCGTATGGTCAGTTAATCAGTTAAAAAACCAAATCGCTTCAGCACGTAAGTCCCCGCTCTAATACAACGCTTAATAAACCGTACCTTCGGATGATTCTGAATGCCAAGTGCAGGAAAAATAGCTGCACTTGCCTCAGTGCCATAGTATGCTGTTCTCCAGTAGCCCATACATATAAAGCGTGATTTTCTATTAGTGCGCAGTGCGTACACATAAAAATTTCTTATGTTGTTGCTTTTGAACGCGCTACGTAATTAGCAACCTATACCGCATTACGATAATACACAAGCAAATCAACATAATATTGAATATTTTATATAATATTATTAAATAAGTAAATATATACATATACAGAAATTATTCTCTCAAAATTTTGTAGGGTTGCAGTGCACAGATATTGACACTGACTATAGGTCAATTCTTAAAATTTATCTTGATACTTTTTTTTAGTATTGTATTATATTTATATTCTTGTAATATTTTTTAAACTATAACACAATACGCACTTAATATATAATAATAGTAATTTTTGTCCTCTGTCCTAATATATGAAGGACCTGAATGGAAAATTAAAAATATCGGATTTCTGATGAGTTAGGATAGCAAAATTCAAACCAAGTCTTTAAAATGTTTGAAATTCCCCCCTTTTTTCGAGATTTAAGGCTATTCTCAAATCTATTTTTCCAGGTTAAGAGCAGGCTGTTAAATGTATTAATTTATCAATTAAATAATAAAAATAACATTTTTTCTGCATTAATATTGTTAACCATCTCATTTATCACATATTTTAAATTATTTAAATATTGTCTGCATTATTATACGTTTTACTTTCTAATTAACTACTTAGATATTACGTAATAATTTTTTTTTATATTTGGCTTAAATAATAATTAGTACATATGTCATAATTTTAAAATTGATCATGAATTATTTTTGTTGCAATGAAAATTTATACCGATATTAATCAGAAATTCTTTATAAAAGTCTAGAATCTATTCACTGACTAATATGTATCTAGTTTCAATCATATAACTTTGAAAATTAAGAAGTTTTTGATTTGTGTTTTGTTTTTTTACATAACCCCACGGTTTGAATGTGCATTTAACATGATTCTATAAAACATTCACAGTATCGGAGACTTTAGAATGTGAAGATAAACAAATTAAGCCTATACCAATAATTCTCAAAAAACAAGCTTTTTTTCTTTTTTTTTTACCTGCCTCATAGTGTACTTTACAAATTCGAAAATTAAAAATTTTACTAAATCCCGTCATATACGGGCTAAATTTTTATTAAAATTGACAGAAGAATGGAACAATAAAAATTTTTAAACCCCCCATTGGAGATATGCGTTTAACCACTGTTGTGTATTTACAATGCAATTTCAACAGCTTCCACTACAATTTAAAATTTTGCGACTTCACTTATAATGTTTTTAACTTTTTAATTCCCGAATCATTTCTGAAGATTACATATGGATGCATATCTTAAATCTATGTTATTATGACTGCACAGAATAAAATAAATATGAAGTTTAAATAACTTTAAGTGCAACAGCACATTACGTTAGGGATCACCTATCGTCTTAATCCCTTCACTTGCACACTCGAGTTAACTCGAGCGCGCTAAACTGGCCAAACTGTACACATTCGAGATAATTCGAGTGTCGTTGTACTTTGCTATAATTTTTCACACTCGAATGCAATCGAAAATTGAAAATAACAATGTGAAAAAAAAACAATCGTTTTATTGATATTTATTATCTACATGGGATTGTAAGCTATAACACTTACTTATTCAAGTAAAAATATATTTTTTTTCTACTTATCACTTACGATTTATATCTTCCTTGTGAGCTGCTCACGGACAGCATATTCAGATTCAGGTTCTGATTCGCTCATTTTTCAATATATATTTACGTTCTAAATTGTGTTTTTTTACATTAAAAAATTGATTTTTTTGGCTGGCCTTTAAAAAAACCGTGCATTAAGAGGTTAATCATTTAGGAAAAATAAAAACTTCGTGAAAACAGATTTATTTGGCATTACATGTAAAATAAGTACTTTAAAATGTATTTGCATAATAGACAAAGCAATAGGTCATAATTTCAATCTATGTACCTGCAGAAAAAGATAATTTATGTGCCCTGTTAGAAAAATAATAAAATGTTGATCCAAATTAAGAATTTACCTATAATATACATTACTTGAAAATTGTGTAGATTGTTTATAAGATTGCCCTCTACCTACTCACGAGAGGAAAATTCGTTCTGAGAAGATATAAAAGTTCTTCAAGCTTCTTTTTAGCGGTACCTTAAATGATACACCAGGCATTAAAGGGTTAATCAAGTAGCTGAATTACAGTTACTATTTAACCTCTTGCCTTATGAATCGAGCGACGATTGTGTGTGCCACTTTCGACGAAAGCTTTTCTCATGCATCGTGACCAGAAGCAGTTTCATCACGAACTAAATTGCGAGCAAACCAGTGGACATTAATAGTACTGCATTTACTATTTAATAAAAACACAGAATTGGATAATTATATTTCATTTAATTTTTATTAAAAATTATTAGTGTTTTTATTTCACATATTATTTCTATGTTTTTGGTTATATGACAAAAGTAAACGTAGTGAAGAATTGGTATCTGTTTCAGTTACTAAGGTGTAATTAGGACACTTTCCAAAACCGTTAGTAGTATCAATTTTCCGCTTTGCCACTAGGTTAAATTTTTTAGATTTTTTTAAAGAATTTTTTAATCACCAACAGTTAATTATTTATTGCATATAATATAATACTCTATTGCAATTACACATAAGAATAAACGACCAACTCTTATATTGCAACTGTAACAAACAATAACGCAAAAATAAAAACTTTATCGCCTAAAAACAATAACATGTCTTATACGGGCTTTTCACTTTTGGCCAGAAAGAATTATCACGTGTGTGATACGAGGTTCTCATTTTAGGCACAGCAGTACGATTAAGTCTCCCATACGTTGTTTTAAGGCAAAGCGTTAACAACCAAAAAATCAGCAGAAGGAGTTTTAAAAATACTACCTAAACACCAAAATGTTCAATTCCATAGCAAAAAAAAACTGTTCATTACATAAAATGAACACCAGTGCAAGAAGCAGCAGCATTTTTAAAATGCATTTTTAAAATGTTTCTTTTGGAGCAGCATTTTTAAAATGCTGCTCCAAAAGAAAATATAAAACAATTTTATTCCGTAGAATAATATGATTCATTGCATAAAGCGACTATTTGTTAAGTCTTTTCACTCTTGATAAAGTTTTTATTCATCCACTTGTTACCCATGACAGCAGTACTGATAATTTACAGATTTTATTTCATAGTAAATTTGATACCATCTCTTTGAATAGAATATGACAGATACTATGTGTCTAAAACTTTCAATGGCTGACCAACAAATAACAATATTAAAATATTTAAACAAAATTATTATTTCTAACAAACTTTCTTAATGAAAACCTAATTGGCACCACGTTGAAATAGCATTCTTCTATTAGAGAACATACTAACATGTACTGTGCAATCATATACTTGTAAATTTGTCAATAATGGGAGTAAGAGGTTGTAAACTTAGTGACATGCAAACTATTGTTCAGGTATGTAAACTAATGCTATGTAAACTATCAATTAAGATATATAAATAAAAAACAAGAAAGTATCGTATCATATTACTTACGATATTTGTTATATTAGAGTCACTATATCATTTTATGGTAGTTAACTATATAACTGTTCGGTTATGTTTAACTACTTAGAACGGATGTCTTAGAACTAATTTTCCTTTCGAGAGCAGGTAGAGGGCAATTTTATAAACAATCTACAGAATTTTCATGCAATGTCTATTATAGATAAATTTTTAATTTGTATCGACACTTTATGATTTTCCGAAAAACGCACATAAATTTTCTTTTTCGGCAGGTACATAGACGGAAATTATGGGCTATTGCTTTGTCTATTATGCAAATGCATTTTAAAGTATTTATTTTACATGTAATAGCAAATAAATCTGTTTTCAAGACGTTTTTATTTTTCCTAAATGATTAAGAGGATAGCTGATCCATAACGTAATGTGTTGTATTTGTTTGAAGTTATTTAAACTTCATATTTATTTTATCCTGTGCAGTCCATAATAACTTAAATTTAAAATATGCATCCCTATGTAATCTTCAGAAATGACTCGGGCATTTAAAAGTTAAAAAATGTTATAAGTGAACAGTTATATTATGGTGACTGAACAGCTGGTGACCGTTGGAGTTAAAACTACAAGTTAGATAGAAAGATAGAATGGTTTGGTGCACAACGATCTACTGTTTTGTTGCTTTCTATGTTGCTTTTGTGTTCACAATTTAAGGACCATAGTTTCTAGAAACAATCTGCAAATCAACGACTTAACCTCATGTTTGTTCATTTAGTAAATTTTCTCACATTTGAACAATAAATCGTTTCTTTCTGTGAAATGCCCATAACTGCACTTTGAAGTCATATTTCCGTCCCCTATGGCTGCAGATTTACATTTTACCTGGTTCTTTTAAAACTATTTTCTCTCTTGTATACTGACGATGGCCAGAGTTTGATGGTACTGGAGCTCATGTGTTCGAATCCCGGTAAAGACATGGATATTCGTAGTCGTTCAGAATCAGCTTTGAGCAGTAGGTCCGAGTCTTATTAGCCATAGTGTAGCAAAACAGCAGATCATAGCGCCAGGGCCCGATCAAGGCAAATTTTGCCCGATCAAGGCAAGGTAATCTTTCGCCCCCCCCACCCTCCTATCAAGGCAAAAAAAAATAGTTTATAAAAGAGGGTACAAACGAATATTTTTGGAGGAAAGTTTATATTAATTTTTTTTATGCTTACATACCTTTCTAGTACACCCGAATGACAAAAATCTGTATATCCTTAAGGATGTAAACTGTAACACTTGCAATTAAGTTTTTATATAAAAAATAAAATAAAATAGCATAGGTAAGATTAACAAATAATAGCTATTTGTAGATTTTAAGACAATATTAATAAGAGAAAAAAATAAATAAAATAATAAAATTCTTAAGCAAATAACAATTGTAAAACATTTTCAAGTTTTGTTAATTAAATTATTTAAAATTTAATAATTAAGTACCAAATTTTATGGGGCCCCAAAAATTAGGGGGCCCAGGGTCTAGGCACAATCAGCCCGTGTTTTAATAGGCCCTGCGTAGAGCTCCAAACCTATCTATATACTATTATACGTTTAACGCCAATATAACCCGTTATATTATGGTGCTATTTAGGGGATTAACATATTGTTAAAAAAAACTGTACTTTCAGCACACTATTGATGTATCTGTGTTCACACCCTATAGTTAACTAGCAGATGAAGTGATATAGTGACTCTAACATAACAAATACCTTAAATCATATGATACGATACTTTCTTTTATTTTTATTTATATATCTTATTTGATAGTTTACATTCATTTATTTAATTTATTCTACACATTCGTTGTACGTTTGTGAAGGTATATGAAAAATCTCATCTTAGTCCATTCTCATATCATCCGTAAAATATATTCCAGACTGGATTTAATAAACATGCATGATTCGAAATATTTAATGTTCTTTAATGACCTCTTTAAAAAATTTAACCGGGTCATTGGCTAAACTACAACTTTACATTTTACTTTTATAAAACCTACCGATATACCATTAGAATCTTAGATGATATTCTTTTGGCCTTGAAACAAGGCTACGTGATCATTTATTTACATAAATATGCTGTAATTCGCTCGCCATATTTATAGCTACCGCCAGTCTTTGTACTCCCAAAATTGCCCTATCATTTTGGGAGAAAAGAATTCACCATCATTTACATGACCGAAGGCCAAGAGTCAAAACGTTTCAGTTTTAAAAACGTCATCAGAAAACGATTATTCGCCAATAAACATAGAAAAATTCAATAATTGTAACTATAGTTACAATCGCTACTAAAAAATAGCTATTTTTTTAAATAGCAAAAGGAATTGGTGTCACGAATAAAATACCACCTTAGCTTTGTAATGTTGTTTTCCATGTTTGAACAATAGTTGCCATGAATCAGTCTCGATGCGTGCGAATGAGTTATGCTTACAATAAATTCTACTAACGCATTGACCCTTGCTACCATTTGAAAATTTGCATATGGAATAAATATGCTATTCAATGTATATTGCACGACTTTACTTTTTCATAATAAAGAAAACATTTTTTTTTGAGGCACAAAAGTTCTTCTATGGTAATTTTTTATTTAGAAAAAATGGATATATGCTCACAGTACTTATAGAATATTTTACGAATGGATCTGTATGTCATTTTATTTTATTTATCACGAGAAGAAATATCGAATGTTCTTTAAATGGTGATTTGCTTTCAAAGTCTAGATTGTACCAGTATTTCAGTATTTTCTCT
>CM063510.1:12409545-12419545 GCA_032207245.1 Pardosa pseudoannulata
ATCACGAGATCACGTACACGAGACACGAGACACGAGATCACGTACCGGGGCTCGGAGGTCCGGTGCAACTCTTCTGATCGAAACATCAACAAGATTGCTTTTGATTATAAGCAGAAATTGTGTGTCAGCAAACTTACTTTATTAAAATTTTAAAAATATTTCGGATTATTGGAAATATTAATTTTTAAATGTAATTCAGACTGTAGATTTTTTTTTATTAGCATTTCGAAAACACAAATATATGACACAAGTTAAAAACTAATCACATATTTATTTTTCATTATTTTAATCAAATAATGATGTGTTTTTGACATTTCTCCTCTGAACACACAAAAATCACGAGATCACGTACACGAGACACGAGACACGAGATCACGTACCGGGGCTCGGAGGTCCGGTGCAACTCTTCTGATCGAAACATCAACAAGATTGCTTTTGATTATAAGCAGAAATTGTGTGTCAGCAAACTTACTTTATTAAAATTTTAAAAATATTTCGGATTATTGGAAATATTAATTTTTAAATGTATTTCAGACTGTAGATTTTTTTATTAGCATTTCGAAAACACAAATATATGACACAAGTTAAAAACTAATCACATATTTATTTTTCATTATTTTAATCAAATAATGATGTGTTTTTGACATTTCTCCTCTGAACACACAAAAATCACGAGATCACGTACACGAGACACGAGACACGAGATCACGTACCGGGGCTCGGAGGTCCGGTGCAACTCTTCTGATCGAAACATCAACAAGATTGCTTTTGATTATAAGCACATAATTTGTGTCACCAAACTTACTTTATTAAAATTTTAAAAATATTTCGGATTATTGGAAATATTAATTTTTAAATGTATTTCAGACTGTAGATTTTTTTATTAGCATTTCGAAAACACAAATATATGACACAAGTTAAAAACTAATCACATATTTATTTTTCATTATTTTAATCAAATAATGATGTGTTTTTGACATTTCTCCTCTGAACACACAAAAATCACGAGATCACGTACACGAGACACGAGACACGAGATCACGTACCGGGGCTCGGAGGTCCGGTGCAACTCTTCTGATCGAAACATCAACAAGATTGCTTTTGATTATAAGCAGAAATTGTGTGTCAGCAAACTTACTTTATTAAAATTTTAAAAATATTTCGGATTATTGGAAATATTAATTTTTAAATGTAATTCAGACTGTAGATTTTTTTTATTAGCATTTCGAAAACACAAATATATGACACAAGTTAAAAACTAATCACATATTTATTTTTCATTATTTTAATCAAATAATGATGTGTTTTTGACATTTCTCCTCTGAACACACAAAAATCACGAGATCACGTACACGAGACACGAGATCACGTACCGGGGCTCGGAGGTCCGGTGCAACTCTTCTGATCGAAACATCAACAAGATTGCTTTTGATTATAAGCAGAAATTGTGTGTCAGCAAACTTACTTTATTAAAATTTTAAAAATATTTCGGATTATTGGAAATATTAATTTTTAAATGTATTTCAGACTGTAGATTTTTTTATTAGCATTTCGAAAACACAAATATATGACACAAGTTAAAAACTAATCACATATTTATTTTTCATTATTTTAATCAAATAATGATGTGTTTTTGACATTTCTCCTCTGAACACACAAAAATCACGAGATCACGTACACGAGACACGAGATCACGTACCGGGGCTCGGAGGTCCGGTGCAACTCTTCTGATCGAAACATCAACAAGATTGCTTTTGATTATAAGCAGAAATTGTGTGTCAGCAAACTTACTTTATTAAAATTTTAAAAATATTTCGGATTATTGGAAATATTAATTTTTAAATGTAATTCAGACTGTAGATTTTTTTTATTAGCATTTCGAAAACACAAATATATGACACAAGTTAAAAACTAATCACATATTTATTTTTCATCATTATATTTCATTATTTTAATCAAATAATGATGTATTTTTGACATTTCTCCTCTGAACACACAAAAATAAAAATGCAAAAGTGGATGAGCATGCACTAAGTCTCTGGAGCCCAAATAAATTAAAAGTATCTTTTTTTCTGAGAAAAATATTCAGAGAAAATTGCGAAAATGCATGTTATTGGAGTCTAAAAGACCTATAAGATAGCTACAGAAAATTTAGTTTACAGAATAGCTACGGAGAATTTACATAAAGTTTATTTCTATTAGGTGATTTTGTGTGGGATGTTTTTATAATGCTCAGGCCTCAGAGGCTGCGAGGTTCACGTTCTTATAGGTTAAAAAAGGTTTAAACTTCAGACAGCTCCTACTGTTCAGACTTCTTCAGTCTATTTTTTTAAGAATATTTAATGTGTTAGAGATTTTATACATTAATGTTTCCTGTCTCACACATTCTATGGTAGTTAGTGGCCCAGCCTTCGACTGAATGGCTATTCCGTCGAAGGCTTACCTGCTTATTTCTTTCAGTAGCATAAAATATGCTTATGAATAATATTGCTAGTAATATAACCAACATAGAATTGGATTCCTAGATTTTTCAGTTGTTAGATCAATTATTATTATTATTTTACGAATCCTTATAATTTCTTTTCATGTATTAGAAATACAAATAATTCTA
Organism: Pardosa pseudoannulata; assembly: GCA_032207245.1. Lineage (NCBI taxonomy): Eukaryota > Metazoa > Arthropoda > Arachnida > Araneae > Lycosidae > Pardosa > Pardosa pseudoannulata. The sequence continues at coordinate 12,412,157 of CM063510.1, forward strand.
AAAATTGTTCAAATAGAAGAATGCTCCAATGATTTTTTCTTTTTCTTAAACTTTTGCATTTATTCTTTTATTTATAAAAATCATTAAATAAAAAATTAGAATAATCCCTAATAAATGATAACCACTTTACAGATAACTCTTTTTAATACATTTATTATTCATTTAAATCAGTTGTTTTTATAGTCTTCCAAGCATTCATGTTAAAGCTAATAGGATACAAAAATTAATTTGAGATTGCTTCGGCAACATTTAGGTGTCTACTAAAGGTTTAATTTAATGTAAAACAATTATAACATATTTTTTAAAACTGTAATATATAACTGTAATAAATTGCGTTAAATAAATCAGTAACCATTTTGTTACTCTTCTCTTAAAACGAGATAAGAATTTACTTGCTTATTGTAAACACTTAGCAAGCTAATAGCACATAATTGAAAAATAATAACATTATTATTCAAAAAACAATGTATTGCGTTTTAATTTCAACAATTATTACTTTAAAAATCAAAACATTTATATTTTAACTATATGAATTATTATTATATTTATATATGGATTCTTTCGTTACTGTTAAAAATATCGAAATTAAGATTGTAATTGTTATTACACAGTTATTTAGAATTATTTTAAATGCTCTTGTAGCAAGGTGTTTGCTATTTGAATGAAGTGGTCCGTAGAAAAAAAAATTGAGAACAGCTGATTTGAACTATACAGCCTTTAAAATCAATGACAGTCACTGCTCTTTAATCTTCTTTTACCTTAGTTATTGTCTGTGTAGTCGTAAGGTAATTTTATATTTCCTTAAAGCAAAACTATTTATTATAAATCATCAGAAGCATGTATGTGCTTACAGGGTATTACTATCTAACTCTTCAATGAAACGACCTTACATACATCACAATACCTGTTAATTTTTCTAGTAACTGAATATTTCATATTCTTAGCCTCAAATTTATTCTACATATATTTATGTTCATGACATAAAATGGAAAATATTTTAGCCTTTACTACAAGATCTAGACAGCATTTTTAAAATGAATATTATTTTCTCTTACATTTAAACAAAAGGTTTTATGATCTATTTTTCCTAGGAGACTTCCAGCACATACACAAATGTGCATAAATAATTTCGCTGACGAAAGAAATTTTATAATCCGCTTCCTTAGATAACACATTTCCTTTATTCACAAAGCTAAGCATTCACTGAAGGGAGTTGGAATTAAGTAAATGTGAGTTTTATGTCGAGCCAATGAAATTAAGGGATTCTTCAACCACCCTTATACTGAGCACTGACATCGTTGTTGGCAATTTAATCTATTTCCAAAGAGAAATGATATTTCTTTTTGAAAACTTACAGCAGGGGTAGGTAATTGAATTTAAAATTGCATATTCTTAATGTCTGAAATGAAGTTTAATACTTATCAGTTGTCTAAACCTTTATAGTTTAGAAAATAATTTTTATTTTTTTTCTAACATAATATTCACATCTCAATGTTAAGCATTTGTCTTGCATATTGAATTAAAAGGGAACAAAACAGATGTAGATTACTTTAATCTTTTCATTCCTAACGTATTTCATTCGATATATATTTTTATCTTCTATGTCTAAAGTACAGTAGCCCCTCTTTATATCACACTTATCAATAGACATGCAAAGTGTACGATATATCCAATGGAATGATAAATCCAGAGATTAAGCTGCTATGGAGAAAATTTTACTGTTCTGAACAAATGCACTTAAAATACAATAATGAAATTAGTAGCTTAAATCAGTATTAAAACGTAATCACTTTTAAACGTTCGTTTGTGATATGAATAATGCGTCTTCTCACAGATCATAGGGCTTGTAATACTTCCTATGTGGCACTAGTTTGCAAACCTTTTTTATTGCTTGATTAGATGTGCATGATTATACAGTAAATGAAATTTGCATTTGACTATATATTATTAATTAACCTACCTGTTAGTCGAAGATATCAATAAAATCGTTAGATTAAGAAAAATTCTTCAAATACAACTCCCCAAATGTATCAAAAATTTATATTTTGGGATCTATATATAGTGGAGGGCAAAATTATTAAAGACTCTATTCAGAATTTTGTTACACGTAGTAGTAAACATAAAGAAATTCCATTAACCTTTTTAATTTAATTTTATGTACAGATACACGTGTGTATTTTTCAATGGAAAAAATTATTTACAGACAAACGAAAAACAAGAAAACGAAACAGGAAACGAAAAGCGAAATATACAGGATATATCCAAATTCCCTATATATCGAAGCACGATGTAATGACAAACACTGTATCTCATGCCCTGTACACTAAGAATACATTGTTTGATTGATTGGTTGGCAGGCATTTAGTGGCGATGATTCCTGAAAGGACAAACTGCGCCAAACAAGATGAAAATAAAAACAAAGTAACACACACATATATATATATATATATATATATATATATATATATATATATATATATATATATATATATATATATATATATATATATATATATATATATATACTAGCATATAGCCCGTCATATGACGGGATCAGTAAAATTTTTAAGTTTCCAAAATTCTAAAGCCCCTTAAGAGGCAGGTAAAAAAATGGTTTGTTTTTTGGCTGAGAATTATCTTGCAACAAAAAATAATCGATGATTCAATTTCAAATTATCACATATGTACCTAATCTGTTATTCAAGCCAAATATAAAAGAAAATTATTTACGTAATATCTAAGTTCAATGATAAAACGTATAAAAAATAAGGCATAATTTAAATAATTTAAAATAAGAAATGATTCAATGAGACGGTTAAAGGAATGACGTCATAATGCTAGAAAAATGTTATTTTTACCTATTTATTATGGGATAAATTGATAAATTTAATCGCCTGCTCTTAACCGGGGAAAATAGGAGTTGAAATAATGGCCTTAAAAGCTCGAAAAGAGGGGAAGGGGTGGATTTCGATAGTTTTAAAGAAGGCAGTATTTTTCGCTGTGATATGAAGCGTATTTTTACCAATTTATTTTAGAATCGGATAGATAGTTTAGGAGAAGATAAACATTACTCGCTTTGAAATTTTGCTAACTATGGATGCCTCTATCCATTCCAGGTCCAACCGCTTCATAAAATCGAGGACAGACGTACAGATAACTTAGGCTATTATTATATAGGGGATATATATATATATATATATATATATATATATATATATATATATATATATATATATATATATATATGTATATATATATGTATATATATATATATATATAAAAGAGAAAGGAATTTTAAGGATGAAATAGAAGAAACAATAAATTAAACGTTAAAAGCACATAAAAATGAAAGAAACGGAGATAGTAAAATAGCAAATATATACAAGATAGATTATTACATTATAAGAAAATTAAAAACGAAATTGAAAATCAAAAAATTGTTAAATTGAAAATTACTAATTAAAGATTGAAAACAAGGATTAGTGTACAAAAAAAAATATCTCAGAATTCAGATTTCATACAAAGACCTGTACAGCAAAGAATGATTGTGTCAAGATTCGGAGACAAATTTTTGAAAAATTTTATATACATTGATGTGAGACAACAGAATACATTGTTCGGACAAGAGTATAGAGATCCGTACTCTTGCTTGCGTATGTCTTCCTATATATTATTAACTATGGGTCACTAGCCCATATGGATGATCAAACAAAATGAAGAGAAAGCGAAAATTTAAATTAGATAAAGAAATGTTAGCTATATTATTCTTCTGTCTCCGAGTTCTATATATCTATACGAATCGACTTTCTTTAATTTTGACACTTGTTAAATTCAAATATGGTTCTATGATTTATGTCTGACAATGAAAAATCTTCTGTCAAGATTTAATTTATCCAGCACCAATTTCCATCCAAAAGTTTAATACAAGAACATCCATCTCATTAAAACATGATTTTCTATCATTAATTTCTGTGTATTGAAAACAAACCCTGAAAAAGAAACTCATTTATCTACATATAATGTTTACCAAAAATAAATTGTTCATGGTAAAATGCTTTTGTAACTGTTTGCAGTGAGAGAATTTTAGTTTAGTTATGGAACGCTCGGCCATCTGATCTGGTTAAGACAGGCTCCGAGACTCAGAACTATGTTATGTTATTTTACTTTAATTTTCGTCAATTTTGTAAATAAATTTGTGTTGTCCCTCTAAGCTTTGGAGGAATTATTTTCTTTATTCATCCTCTGAGACGACCGAGCACATCTGTCCCAATATAGTAGTTTTCCCACCGCAGTCGGGATGAGCCTGGAGGGCCTTACGGCTATATGGGCCCGGCCTGCGCTTGATTGTCCCAATATAGTAGGCGGGCGGGTCCCACGCTAACATAGCGCCACAAGAAAGTAAGTGCTTAACACCAATGATCCAATGAAATTTCATTTTCTTTTATACAATGATTATGTGTATAATTCCAGGGGGCTTAATAAAAGAATTTGCATTATTTTTTTTCAGTTAGTTATCAAATATATGTTCTGTATACTCTAGAGTGACTTATTTACCCGAAATCACTGAATACTAAATAAATAATTTAAATAATAAATAATCTGAGTGTAATAGGTAATTTTATTATACTCTGATTATTATTTTATTCATATGAAGTTAGAGGATAGAAAGAATAAAAACATTTTAATATTACTTACTTATACAAAATACATACTATGCATGCATCATTATACAAAAAATCCCTCTCTGCATCCAGCCTTCGATCTCAGTTTCCATTATTAGTGAGGTTTACCGAGGTTTTTTGAAAGCCATTCGAGAACTACTTCATCTAAATTATAGGATATTAAAAGATTCATATTTGGTGATAATATATGGTGATATATCTGTGAACGCGGGAATCGGAAAAGTATACTTTTTTTTCTTAATAAAATTCAATTCCCATGATACTTTTCATTAAACAAAACTAAAAGTATAATCCAGGCTAGTGTCAAGCTACCAGAAGAGGGAAAGCTTCTCCAGAATAAAAGTACTAATATTGTTATGAATAACTTAGTATGCCAATTAAATTTCCATTTAAGTAGTTGGTTTGATACAGTTTTCTTTATACTATGCTTTTAAATAGGATTTTTACCTCGAATTTATATTTTAATGCAAAAACATTTCACATTTACTTTACGTAACTTCTGGTTGTTAAATCACGAAATGATTAACTTATTTTTTTTTTCATGGGGTAAAATGCAACATTAAATTCGTGTACTACCACCTCTCGTAAACCAGCAACATGAACATTAGTTATATTGTCATTTCACGGGATAAAATTGTAAGACGTTATTTTAAAAACGACAGTGACCATCTGGTAGTATCAAAGAATGTATGTACTTAATATGGTACCTCTACAACAAGTGATGATATTTGTATGAAAGGCACACAAACGAACGCCATATATATATATATATATATATATATATATATATATATATATATATATATATATAAGATGTTGCATAAAATCACAGCTTCATTTGCAAATAAAATATTTATTTTGCAAATTCAACAATATTCAAATCCAGGAACAGGTAATGGGAGAAACACACAATATATATTGCAAAAAGTACTAGTACACACAAGAAAATGTCTGTAATGGAAATACCAGTTACAACATCTATAATTTAAATGAAAGTAACATAATCCAGAGTGATGCAATACAACGTTAAACAAAATTAAATGTAAGAAAATCACAAAAATTATATATAGAAAAGAAATAAATACCTATTGAAAAATTTCACATAGCATTATTTTTATTTAGTACTAAACAGGATTTCAAATAATAAATAAATAAAAAATGTACATTTAATTTACAAGTAAAATACAAGTTTGTAACTTCAATAATAATTAAACACAAGAACAGGTAATGGGGGAAACACTCGATATACATTATTACATGTACGATTACATATAAGCAGGGTTGGAAAAAAAATCATGATTTTTTTTTAAATAAAAAAAATCAGATTTATTTGATTTAAATCAGATTTTTTTTATTTAAATCGGATTTTTTTTATTTTTTTCTGAATACTAATTTTAATTGTTGTTTTTATGTTTTTTGCAATATACATAGAATAGTTTGTTATAAGAAGTCACATCTTATCTATCTAGTATATTCTGCACACTGATTACCTAAACTTAAATATATAAATTTTAAACTAAATACATTCTATTATTTTGTCATTGGATAGTGCAAACTCAATAAGATGTCAATTAAAAGAACAAATTAAATATTCTTTTAATGCAAACTATTTATTTAAAAAAACAAATCACAATTATTTTAATATTTTTTTAAGTACCTAATTATGGATTTAATTGTTTCAATAAAAACACTAGCTTTGATGATTTATCCACTCCTCATTGGTTACGAAGGCTAGAATGAACGATACCAAAAGAAGGAAACTGTCTTTCCATTCCAGCAGACGAAGCCACGGCTATTGTTATTTGGTAGACAAACTGGATTTCAGTTCTCTTTACCTCCCATTACATAAAATGAATTCAACCAGTCATAATCAATCATTGTACTACCCATGCTACATATTTTCTGATAACAACCCCTAAATTCTTGGAAAGCACATGCTATCTATTGACACTTATTTACTTATTGACCTATTGACACTTATTGGTATTACTGTGCTGACTGATTCTCAGTTCTCCTGTCTTTGGAATATAGGTTTTAAAAGAAGTGAAAAAAAATGATTTAAATCAATGATTTTTTTTAAAAAATCAACTGATTTAAATCAAGATTTAAATCATGATTTAAATCAACTGATTTAAATCATGCCAACCTTGTTTATAAGCAAGAAACTTTCAAAGGTACTATTACTAGAAACATCTATAATTAAGTGAAAATAACCCGTACAACAAAGACGAGTTTGTGTAAGTTAATCAAACAAAGTATATGTAGGAAATAAATAACTTTTGAATCATTCGACATAAGCTATTTTATTAACTAAATTTGACATTTGATACCCTTATTTTTATTGAGTATTGAAGAGGTTTTTAATAATAAATAAATACAGAAACCTACATCTCATTTAATAAATGTGCAATAGCAGTAATATAACAAGGGTGTAAATTGAAACAATTGAACAGAAACAATTACTACTCAAACATGAGAATAAAATATTTTTCAAATGACCGTTTTTTATAGGATCAAAATAAAGTGAGTTTAAAAGGAAAGTAATATTTAAATTTGTTTAGAAAAATTCAAATTATTTAAAAAAAAATATTTTTATTTATTTTAAAGACATTTCGTATAGTTTTTGCATGAATATTTTAGATAAACATTCCATGATATAATCTTGACAATTTAAGCTTACTACACTACAGTACACTAATCCAATTCG
>CM063510.1:12424545-12429545 GCA_032207245.1 Pardosa pseudoannulata
AGTTTTCCCATCCTCAGATATATTTCTATGCATTCATTTAAATAGAGAAATTAAATAGAGGATTTAAAGTACGATAAAATTCCAATCAAGCTATTTTCTTGAAATTTAAAATAATAACAGTTTTACTTCACAAACGTTAAATTTTGAAAATCTTTTGATTGGTTATTTGCATATTTTAACAATGCATGTTTAGTAGAAAAGCATGAGAATTCTCAATTTTTATTAGATATAAGTATTATAACGCCTTTCCTACTGTTCTCAGCGTCAGGTTTAGTAAGCATATTCATTTCTCTCAATACCTGTCATAAGCTGGTGATAAAATGGATAAGTCTTAAAATCTTAACCATCTTTAATTTCGGATAGGGTAACCACAACGTTTAACGTAAATCAGGACTTATCGCCAATGGTAGCTTAATCACCAAAAACTCGCACTAAAAAAATTACTAAGCTCTTAATACAATTGTTCATGGTCCCTGTTTAATGTTCTCCGAATTACCATGAGTTAATTGCGTCACCGAAACTTTGAGAGGTATAAGAAATAATACGAATAACTCATACATAATCACTGGTTAAGATACTATTTTATCCTATGCCATATTTTGGCTTGACTGCCAATAATCTGTTCCGGGTCCCGCCAATAGTAACATTTCACTAACATTTAAAAAACAATTAAAATCATTGACATTGTTAATAGACGCTACATCACGAAGTCCAAAACAGGAGTTCAAATGATGTCCCATCATGTCTGCGTCAGGCAATAAAGGCAGACCACACACTCCACCAGTCAACGTAAACAGATGCTTTAATGGTTAAGTAATCCTTCCCTTACATGCAAACAATCAGTTCAGATAGCTTATCTGGCCTTCTACCAGTATTTAAAAGTAGAGAAGTTAATTCAGGATATTTTGGAATATAATTCTTTTTTACAATCTCCCATTTAATTTCTTTCTTTCTCCTGTAGATGAAGCGTTTCATAAGAAATATGCTTTTATCTATTGAAAGTTCATTAATTAAAGTCACTGGCATCGTTAATAGATACTATGTCACAAAGTCCAAACAGGAGTTCAAATGATCTCCCTTCATGTTTGTGTGCGTCAGGCAAAAAAGGCAGGCCCGGACACTCCACTAGTCAACGTAAACAGATACTTTAATGGTTAAGTAATCATTCCCTCACATGCAAACAATCAGAACAGGTAACTGATCTGGCCTCCTTTCAGTATTTAAAAGTAGAGAAATTAATTCAGGATATTTTGGAATATAATTATTTTTTACAATCTCCCATTTAATTTATTTCTTTCTCATGTAGATGAAGCATTTCATAAGAAATAAGCTTTTACGTATTGAAATTTCATTAATTAAAGTCACTGGCATCGTTAATAGATGCTACGTCACGAAGTACAAACAGAAGTTCAAATCATCTCCCGCCACGTTTGTGTGCATCAGGCCAAGTGGGCAGTCCAGACTGTCTACCAGTACAAACATAAACAGATGCTTTAATTAAGTAATCATTCCCTCACATGCAAACAATCAAATGAGGTAACTGATCTGGCCTCCTTTCAGTATTTAAAAGTAGAGAAATTAATTCAAAATATTTTGAAATATAATTATTTTTTACAATCTTCCATTTAATTTTTTTTTCTTTCTCATGTAGATGAAGCATTCCATAAGAAAGGAGCTTTTATGTATTGAAAGTTCATTAATTAAAATCACTGGCATCGTTATCAGACGCTACGTCACGAAGTCCAAAACAGGAGTTCAAATGATATCCCGTCATCTGTTCGTCAGGTAAAAAAGACAGGCCAAACCAACATAAACAGATGTTTTAATGGTTAAGTAATCATTCCCTCACGTGCAAACAATCAGATCAGGTAGCTGATCTGGCCTCCTTCCATTATTTAAAAGTAGAGAAAATAATTCAGGATATTTTGGAATATAATTCTTTTTTACAATCTCCCATTTAATTTTTTCTTTCTCTTGTAGATGAAGTGTTTCATAAGAAATATGCTTTTATTTATTGAGAGTTCATTAATCAAAGTCACTAGCATCTTTAATAGACTCTACGTCACGAGGTCCAAACAGGAGTTCAAATGATCTTCCGTCATGTTTGTGTGCGTCAGGTAAAAATTGCAGGCCGGACACTCCACTAGTCAACGTAAATAGATGCTTTAATGGTTAAGTAATCATTCCTTTACATGCAAACAATCAGATCAGGTAACTGATCTGGCCTCCTTCCATTATTAAAAAGTAGAGAAATTAATTCAGGATATTTTGGAATATAATTCTTTTTTACAATCTCCCATTTAATTTTTTTCTTTCTCATGTAGATGAAGCGTTTCATAAGAAATATGCTTTTATGTATTGAAAGTTCATTAATTAAAGTCACTAGCATCGTTAATAGATGCTACGTCACGAAGTCCAAACAGGAGTTCAAATGATATCCCCTCATGTCTGCATCAGGCAAAAAAGGCAGGCTGGACACTCCACTAGTCAACGTAAACAGATGCTTTAATGGTTAAGTAATCATTCTCTTACATTCAAACAATCTGATAAGGTAGTTGATCTGGCCTCCTTCCAGTATTTAAAAGTAGAGAAATTAATTCAGGATACTTTGTAATATATTTAATTTTTACAATCTCCCATTTAATTTTTGTCTTTCTCTTGTAGATGAAGTGTTTCATAAGGAATAGGCTTTTATGTATTAGAAGTTCATTAATTAAAGTCACTGGCATCGTTAATAGACGCTACGTCACGCAGTCCAAACAGGAGTTCAAATGATCTCCCGTTATGTTTATGCGTATCAGGCAAAGTGGACAGTCCGGACAGTCCACCAGTACAAACAGAAACAGATGCTTTAATTAAGTAATCATTCCCTCACATGCAAACAATCAGATCAGGTAACTGATTTGACTTCCTTCCAGTATTTAAAAGTATAGAAATTATTCAGGATATTTTGGAATATAATTATTTTTTACAATCTCCAATTTCATTTTTTTCTCTCTCATGTAGATGAAGCGTTTCATAAGAAATATGTTTTTATGTATTGAAAGTTCATTAGTTAAAGTCACTAGCATCATTAATAGACACTACGTCACGAAGTCCAAACAGGAGTTCAAATAATATCCCATCATGTCTGCATCAGGCAAAAAAGGCGGGCTGGACACTCCACTAGTCAACGTAAACAGATACTTTAATGGTTAAGTAATCATTTCCTGATATGCAAACAATCAGTTTAGGTAGTTTATCTGGCCTCCTTCCCGTATTTAAAAGTAGAGAAATTAATTCAAGATATTTTGGAATATAATTATTTTTTGCAATCTCCCATTTGATTTTTTTTATTTCTCATGTAGATGAAGCGTTTCATAAGAAATACTCTTTTATGTATTGAAATTTCATTAATTAAGTCCTAAAGTATCGACCACAAAAAATGAACAGAGAAAGAACAGAGAAAAACTTGTTCTATCTACTTCATCAAGACCCATTATAAAAAAAAGTCTTGTAGAAGACACGAATACCATTCCATTATTAATCTTCAATATTGAGAAATGTTTTGAGTTACAATGCCGACTAGGAATATATGAGAAGAATAAAATTTAAAAGAGGGTGGGGGAATCTGGATATTAAATGCTTACTCAGCGCAATGGTCTTTAAAACTTTGTTCGCACAATGGCTCAGATATATCTCCCCTGTCTTGAAACAAAAGAACTTTCCCGCTTCAAATGCTAAGTTTTAATTTAAATGGTGCTCTAGACGAGGTTCTGGAGATATAAGCAGTTTTTGCTCAGCTGACGCGGTTGTTTTTATAGCTGCTGATGACGAAAAAACATTAAAGTGCAATTAAAGCTTTCCTACTCCCAGGCATTTCATGCACGTCATACGTATTAATAACGTATTTTCTGCTTGCATGTAATGAAGACCATGCTTATTTCATGACTTTTTTTCTTTGTCCTTTGTCTACGGCATTTCAAATTATATGGTTATTTTTAATGGGTGCAATTTCAGAAGTCAATTTCAAGGGTAATTATGAACTTATTGTGCTTAAGTTTTTGGGCTTGACATCTCGGCAAAAACGAATTTTAGCTTCTCCCGGTAATGCGGCAAAGTATTTTGTAGTAATTTTTCAAACAATTTTTAAAAATTAACATAATCAGCACGTGTCAGATAACAAACCGTATTTACATGCGAATAATGCACAATTTGTTTACAAAAATTTGAGGTAAAAACTCAAGGTGCGACTTATACGCGAAAATATTTTTACTACTACTCTTAATTACAGTATATCCATATAACAAAGACAGGTAAAAAGGGAAATAAATAAAAGGTAAATATCTAAACTATTTAGACGTATTAGTGCATCTACATATCCTTCATGTTGTACATCATTTATACAACAGTAACACCAATTATTAACTGTGAATTTTGACTTGAAACATGGCTCTCATCTATTGCTGCATATTGCATTTTTTAACACTAGATTTACTGATGTTGATAATATACTTATTTTTACAGAAGTGAGCCAATTTGACTCATACAAGAAAATTGAAATTTTTTGCAAAGAAAATAGTTCCAAATTAATTTAAATGAAATGTTTATTATCAAAAAATTCATGGAAAATATTTTTTACATATAAAATCTGATTTTGAAACACATTTTCCACAAACATTTCTATTACATTTAGCACAATGGTTTCTACACCTGTTTCTTTTGCATGATTGTTGAACTTGACAATTCTTCCGTGCGTCAGTAGCATGAATTTCTGTCATTGGTATGGAAGTGTTCTCAACTTCTTCTCTATATTTACTTTATACTATACTTTATATACTTTATATTTACTTTATACTATATTTATTACTATATTTATTTATTTTCATATACATTCTATGAGTCAAATTAGCTCACAACCCTGAAAATAGGTATACCACATTTGATAATGCGAAATGAAGGGGTCTGCGGGGAAGAGGAATGAAAATTTACATATATTTTATTACTTAACTAAAAACCAA
>CM063510.1:12437045-12497045 GCA_032207245.1 Pardosa pseudoannulata
ACCACACGGTACCAGATTTAATGCACGTTTGGGTCAACACATAACTCAAAAATCACTTAGAATTTGTTTGAATACATTTTTTAGTCGTAAGATTTTTTTTTTCACTTTAAGAAGACTTTTTTTGAGCTCGGTTTGGTTTGGAGGGTTACGGTCTATTGTTTTGTGACAAGAGGGATAATGAGACCGGGACCTACTGCTTAAAGCTGATTCCAGAAGGCTAAGAACTTCCATGCCACAGTGGTATTCAAACCCACTAACTCCGGTACCGAAAAGTAACGCCCTAACCAATCGGTCACCGTTTGGCTGACTTTTTTTTCGAAACTGAGCAAAAAATGACAAAAACTTTTACATTTATGTCACACGTTTATTTCATTAATGATGGTATCAATAAATGACTATTTTCTCCTGTCGCACAGACAGAATTTTTGTCCATTAATGGAGAGGTGGAGGCTAATTAACAAACACTACTTTTAGTTGAGAATTCTGTTTTAGAGATTTAATAGTTTTTATAGTTAAAGCTAGAAATTGGTTTCCAAGTTGCACTCGGCAAAATGTTGTAGGTTCACTTACATGCTATCAATTTAATTTTTGTGAATCACATTAACAGAAATCTCTTAATACAAAATTAGTCTTATTAAATGTTAACAAAAATAGATTTGTTTTGGTTAAATGCATTTGAAAAACTACTGATGTTTATATTGTAATAAAAAATTTTGGAGTTTTTATAAATTTTTATATGAATATTTTACATAAATATTATATGAATATTTAAGCTTCATTTTAAAAGTCGACTTCTGAGGATTTTGAAACATTACCGGATTGATGAAACAGGACAAATCTGTTTTTGTTAACTCTTAATACAAAATTGGTTGCATTAAATTAAAAAAAAACAGATTTGATTTGGCATTTGAAAAACTATTGATGTATAAAAAACATTTGCAATTTTAATAAATTGTTATATGAATAAACAATATTTTTCACAATTTTTCACAATAAAATATTAACCTATTGTTGAGAACCCAAAAATATTTATATTCTTCAAATTTTCAACAACCATCGAGTAACGAACGAAAAAAATTATTTTCTAGTTTTATTCGTAATATTTTATTTAAATATATGAATATTTCTTCTTCATTATAGCCTAACGCTGGCCGATTGGTTAGGGCGGTGATCATCGGTACCGGAGTTCGTGGATTCGAATCCCACTATGGCATGGATGTTTGTACCCGTTCGGAATCGGCTTTAACCCATCAACCGGCCACCCTCCCCACCTTTTTCCCTTTCAAAACAGTCACCCTTTTCGTAAATTCCAGACGGAACTTACCGTACCATACTAGATTTGCCGGTTTAAAAGTTGTTAGGCTACTTTTAAATTATTTTCCCTGCAAGGTAAAGGAGTTTCGTTACTCAAAATTAGTTTCTTTCATTTATTATCACTTTGCAATATTTTTTTTTCCTCAAAAGTGTGCGATACGAATTATACGAGTGCGAACGAGAAGGGGTCGACAGGTCCATTTTCGAACAGGAATTCGCTGTCGAACCCCCGTCGACGCGTCCGTTCAGTGGGTTAAGCAGTAGGTCCCGGTCTCATTAGCACTAGTGTGCAAAACAGTAGACCGTAGCGCTCCAAACCAAACCAAACCTCTTCATTTTAAAAGGGTACTTCTGAGGATTTTGAAACATTACAGGAGGAAGAAAAAACCAATGGTCTATAAAGAGCATCCAAATTAAGATTCTAGATACCTGTAATGTTTTTCACAATAAAAAATGAACCTATTGTTGAGAGCCCAAAAATATTTATATTCTTCAAATTTTCAATGTCCATCGAATAACAAACGGAAAAAATTTTTTTGCCCAAGACTAAAGAAGTTCCCTTTTAAAATCAAGCAGTTCTTATAAAATGGTTTTTCCACAAAATGAAAGTAATTTATTATCCAAGTTTTTTTTATCTATACATTTCCTTTTCCTTCTACCTTTATCAGCTTCCGAAAATTTGTGCTGAAAGATGCCTTCACTAACTTCCTTTCATCCCGAGAGTCTTTATCTAGGAAGTTTATAAATTAACCGGCAATCATTCGTTACAGCACCCACAATGGCGTCTGTTATTTGACCTCCGCCATCCACCGTCCATGCCAAGCCAATCGAAGATGTAATCCTTTCCTCTTAAAACTCCGTCAAGCCCTCCTCCTTCTGAGTAACCTTAGAAAGTCACGGGGGCGATTAATGACAGACACTCCACAAAGAGCTTTATTCTGCAGATTCTCTCATTTTAAATGCAATGGCCACAACTCTGCCTGCTTGTAATTAGCAGAAAGATTGGAGGGAAGGGGGATGGCACCTCCATTGTTCGCGGAGACCAAGTCAGCGGAAATTGTGTAAGCAATACTTTTAATGGGTGGAATGTCAAAAGGATGTTTCGGGGTGTTGACGCAGCAGTGGAGATCAACTCCGGTCCTCAAACCGAATCGATGACGAAGAGCTTGAACTTTTCGCTCAGATATATTTATTGTAAGTTTAGAGACCGAAAAATAAGACTAGTTCTGTAGAACAAACTATTTTATTTCTTCACATGAGGTTTTATTCATTTCATGTTTCATCTTCGTCTACCCGTTGTAAATCAATGCTTGGGTAAGATAAACTTTTTGATAAATGTTCATTACTTATTCTTTACTTTTTTTTTTCAAAATTCACGTGATGCTTTATTCATTTCATGGTTCATCAGTATCCACTCGTTGTAAATCAATGCTTGGGTAAGATAAAC
Source organism: Pardosa pseudoannulata (assembly GCA_032207245.1). NCBI lineage: Eukaryota > Metazoa > Arthropoda > Arachnida > Araneae > Lycosidae > Pardosa > Pardosa pseudoannulata. Next base: position 12,439,807 of record CM063510.1, read on the forward strand.
TTTCTCATAAATGTTCCTCACTTACTCTTTACTTTTTTTTTCAAAATTCACATGATGTTTTATTCATTTCATGGTTCATCTGAGCCCTCACGTTATAAAATCAATGATTGGCTAAGGTAAACTTTCATCATAAATGTTCATCACTTAATCTTTACATTTTCATTCAAAATTATGAGCTTTTTTAAATTGTCACCTTCTTCACAAACTGAAGAGGTATAATTATTGTTGAAATATCAGACTTTAAAAAGTTTGCCAACTTGAAAATGATATTTTTACCGTTTGAAAACCGAGGTTTAACCCCTTAATGCACAGGTTTTTTTTGTTTTTTTTTCCTTTAAAGGCAGGCCAAAAAGCATCATTTTTTAATATAAAAAACACAATTTAGAACATGCCAAGAAAATTACAAAAATACAAAAATAATCACAATTTTTATTGCAAATTTGGATTTTGATAACATTGCAGAAAATACTCGAATATTGTAATATTACATCGACTTTTTTACATCTTTCTTTTCGAATTCGCATTTCAGAATAAACGTTATCATCAGTAGAAAATACTTATTTATACTTTTAAGACATAAATAATAATAATACTAGTATTTATAAAACTAATCAAAATTTTCTTTTGTGTGATATATTTCGAAACAAGGTACAGCACACACCCCAACATTGCAACTATTATACATGTAAAGATTGTTTTTTTTTCTTTTCTTGCTTTCACATTGTTATTTTCAATTCTCGATTGCATTCGAATGTGAAATATTATAGCAACATAAATTACAACGCCGCTCAAATTGTCTCGAGTGTGCACAGTTTGGTCAGTTTATTGCGCTCGAGTTAACTCGAGCGTGCACTTTAAGGGGTTAAAGGAGAAATACGCTTCTACGAAATATTTTGCTTGGATACGAAAAATGATATGATAGTTTTCTATATAGTTTCTGTAGATTATTGATATTATACCTTTCTATAGAGAGTGGTTGGTTTGGTTTGGGGCGATAAGTTTTGCATTGTAGCACGAGGGTTAATATGGACTGCCCTATTAAATAAAGCCGATTCTGTAAGGCTACGAACATTCATGCAATCACCGAACTCTGCTATCGAAAAGCACCACCTTACTCACTCAGCCATTGTTCGTATTCCTATATTGTTTATTGCAGTGAATCGTAAACTGATTACACATATTACTTTGTAGCGTAAAAAATAAAAAAGTTGAAAATCGTAAAAGAACAATTTTTTATAAAGTTAAGGGTAACTACACATGGACACATTGTGTGCGGGTACATTTCGCAGCGGAATTTTACCGAAAGCGGGTGTTTTGAGCGTAAATTTAGTTATTCAGTTAAATCTCAATAGATCGAAAATTATTTCATTTTTTAACCATCTTTTCATATTTTATATTGAAATATATAAAGAAATATATAACTAGACAAACAAATATATATATAAATAAAAATATAAATATAATACATAAATATACATACATATATATATATATATATATATATAATATATATATATATATATATATATATATATATATATATATATATATATAATATCATTTTCGCAAGGATAAATAAAAAGTTAATTTTAAATCTAAATTGATTTTTTAAATAAACCTTTCCTTTCTCTGGTTCCGCATCGACTGATGTAAAAACTAGTTTTTATTTGTCTAAATTTTTCCAGAATATATGTAGTAGACAAGAACATTTGGCTTCGTTTTCTTGTATATACCGTTATTTTTGTACCCACACATAAACCATGTTACACTAACCCGTACTGGTACGTGACCCCCTCTCAAGTATCAATCGTCAGAAACGTACTAGTACGTGTCCTGCATAAAATGTATTAAGAAAATCAGTGTATAGAATTTGGTACTGTAAAATATAAATTTGGAATTTTTACTTTGTCTACCTACTGAATGAGTACAACTATAATTGAAGTACAAAATTTCGAAGAGTTAATACCTTTAGAAGTGATAATTGCTCGAAAAACTTTTGTAAATAGACGTATTTTGTTACACTCATTTCATGCAATACGAATGTTTATGCATTATGTGTAAATAAGTAAAACCATATGAGATATTATTTTTCAATAAAGTTTAATGCTGTGATTATAAACAGATTTCGAAAATTATTTAATTTTCGAAATTAAACTTTTCTGCTGTATAATGTTATACAGCAGAAAAGTTGAAAATCTTAATAAGACAAGTAATTTTTCATAAAATGAATGAATCACAAGATAAAAAAATTAATCCCCCGTAGAATTTAGTGTTGAGAAATCTATAATTATTAAAAAGGATAATTTGCAGTAAATTATAGCATTATTTCTGTTTTGTATTTTTCCTTGAATTCTCATAAAAGAACCAAGATCTAAAATGTATCCAATAAAGGAAAATTACAATATTTTATGTAAAATGAATATGCTTGGGGCATATTCAATAAGACTAATTTTCTCACAATTAATAATTGCTACCAAAATTAATATTTTATTTTCCAATTTACTTGAAGTTTAACTTAAATTTAATAACTTTTTTATTTCTTAAAGTAATTGCTGGAAATAATGTTTTCATGTGTCTGGTTACATTAACAATGTTTAAACCAGAAATTAAAATATTTTCTGTAAATGGCATATTATAATATCCTTTGTGTTTTTCATCTTACAAACTTTTTAGAAAAATTTATTTTCACGACTTTTATCCAACGTTTTTTTGGTTAACAGTTAACTTATTTTATTACCGTATTATAAAATATGGAAGCTCTTATTTTTAAGTTTTTTCGTTAAAAAACTTGAAAAGTTTATTAATTTGCAAAATATCTACTAATTTATTTAACAACTGTCACGTGAATATTTCTCTTAGGAAAGAATGTTGATATGGTTGTACTTTTTCTTTCCGCTCTGCGTGACGCATTATTTGAGAAAATCTGATCAACGCTGGGTTAAGCAGCTAGCACTGTTATATTTGTCTTTATTTTTATATTAAAACTAGCAAGTTTGCCCGTGCTTCGCTACGGTGAACTTAATATATTACTTTTAAACAAAGATTTATTTTTCGTGAATAACTCTCTAAATTCGTCACAGTTCAGTTCGAGACATTGGCATGTTTATATATTTCTATCATAAGCGTATTATAACATTATTCAGTTTTTATAATCGAATTTGTCTTATATTAAATTTGCTCAAACTTTTTTTTATTGTAAAATATAAGCTTAACCCTAAATTGCATTACTGTATTACTACTGTACGTTGATTAGCAAAGTTAACAGATCTTGCCATATTACGTGATAGAATAGGAAGCACAGGTTTTGACAGCAACAGTGCTAATTTTGTTGGTAGTAATAAATGTTTTCCAAAATTAAGGAAATTTATGACAAACCACATAGTTTTGTGTGAAACAGAAACACACATTCATATCGACAACCATATGAATATGAAGATAACTATATAAAATGATAGGTTTTATTTGGCCATGAGAGTCACTGAAATTTGTACTTTTTGTACTTAGAATATTGTTGATATGCATTTCATTGTAACATAAAAATGAACCAAGAATTAAATTTAAAATTAGTTCTCATATAAAAATGCTACAATTTGTGTCACATAGAAATGAAAGTGAATCACTTTATATCTCAAATTTCAGTTCAAATCGAATAGATACTAAGCAGACGATTTTAAATAATATAAAATAAGAAATGAATAAATGAAATATTTAAATGAATGACGTCATAATGATAGAAAAATATCATTTTCGCCTATTTATTATGTGATGAATTGAACATTTTAATCTCCTGCTTTTAACCGTGGAAAACTGCGTTTAAAACAATTACTTGGGATGACGTCACATTGCTAGAAATAGTGCTTCTTTCCCTTAGATATGATGCGATAAATTAAAAACTTAATCGTTTGCGTTTAACCGGGGAAAATAATGCTTGGAATAATGACATGAAATGCTCGAAAAAGGGGGAAGGAATGAATTTCGAACGTTGAAAATTTACAAAAACCTTCCCAGGGATATACCTAAACATTTCCCAAATTTTCATGGCGATTGGATGCATAGTTTTTGAGTCTATTGAGTACAGACAGACAGACAGACAGACACACACAAATTCATTTTTATATATATAGATTAACATTTTACTTCCCACTTTCCTCTCAGTATATTAAAAAATGGAGGTAAGCAAACTCATTTATAAATTTGTGTGTGTATGATTGCATATGAAAAATAGAGAGATACAGAGAAAGATGTGTGTAAAAATGGTCAACTTTTAAGTTTCAGTAAATTGTGTTTCTTCTTTGCTTTGCTCTCAGGGTGTTTAAAAATGAAGGTATGTATACCCAAATATGAATTCGTGTGTATATATTGTTGAATATTAGAAAAAGAGTGAGAAGAGAGAGAGGGAGATGAGAAGGAGGAGGGAAGAGAGAGTGAGATAGGAGAGACATTGAGAAAAGAGAGTGAGAATAGAGATAGTGAAAAGAGAGAAGTAATAGAGAAAAGAGAGAGAAGAGAGTGAAAGAGATATAAGAGAGGGAGAGGGGGTGTGAGAATAGAGATAAGAGTGAGAGAGTGAAAATAGATATAAGAGGGAGAGAGAAAGAAAGTGAAAATAGAGATAAGAAAGAAAGAGAAAGAAAGTGAGAAGAGAGGGAGTAGAAGAGAAAGAGAGAAATAGAATGAGCGTGAGAATAGAGATAAGAGAGAGAGAAATAGAATGAGAGTGAGAATAGAGATAAGATCGAGAGAGAGAAAGAGTGTGAGAATAGAAATAAGAGAGAGAGAGAGAAAGAGTGTGAGAATAAAGATAAGAGAGAGAGAGTGTGTGAGAATAGAGATAAGAGAGAGAGAGTGAGTGAGAAAAGATATAAGAGGGAGAGAGAAAGAAAGTGAAAATAGAGATAAGAAAAAGATAGAAAGAAAGGGAGATGAGAGGGAGTAGAAGAAATAGAGAGAGAGGGTAGAGAGGGAAGGAAGAGAGAGAAGTAAGGGAATTACAAAAAAACAACAAGTGTAAACGTAAAAATGGAAAACTTTTTAATTTACGTAAAACCGTGTTTCTCCTTTACTGTATTATACGCATAGTGTATAGAAGTAGAATACAATCAACTGTTAATAGTGTATATTCAGTCATTATATTTTATATTGGCTTTTCTTGAATGCCCTATTTTTGCTTAATAGCGACAGAATGATAGAATCTTTATTCACCTCTTCCCGATTTTCTTTCGGAACATTTCCAGCGGAGTCACAATTGGTCCTTTCCCCCTTCACGCATTCTGCCGACATTAATCACTTTGATTGCATCCTAAAGGTGGGCGAACAACTCAGATCTCTAAGGACAGGAAGCGTATTCGTTTACCACAAAAGACAGCGCTGCCTGTCTGCCGCTAATGCTGCACAGAGGTAAATGTCACAACAGACCACCAAAGACGGTTGCTTCTACAGGAACAACCCAGAGAATAAAATCTAACTCTGGGCTTCCTATAATGTTAGAAACAATGCTGCCTCTCCGCAGGGGAACGCTCTGCTTTAATATGTTCTAAAAGAGAGGGGAGGAGGTAGAAATAACATTCCACGGGTAATTACGCAATAGTCAGGTTAATTCGGCGTTCCATAAATTGAGAAGGGGCTGGATTCTTTTTGTTTCAGCACAGTAATTAAACGGTTCGTTGGGTAGCGGAGTTCCGTAGGGTGACCGCGTGATCGTAAACAGTTTGTAAGTATTATTCTTTCATTAAGGGAATTTCGTTCGTCAGGCATGAACTAAAAAGTACCAATTAAAAAAACACAATGAACCGTAAAAGGGGGGGAAAAGAAAGTAAACTACTACTGTCTTGAGAAAAGTAAACGAGATTAAAAGGATGAATGGGTATGTAAATATAGAATAAGTAGAAATTTTGCTTCTTTTCTCTACATTGTTTACAAAATGATGTAATTTTTTAAAAATACAAACCATGAGGTTAGTATTTTATATGAGTATCTCCAAAATGGTGGAATTTAACCCAAATTAAGAAATGTTTTGTTTCTAAAACAAGTGACTTTACACCCTAAAACAATCACTTTCATGATTAAGTTAAATTTCTGCAACCTAATGAATATTTTTTCCTTTTCATAAAAGCAGGCTGATTAACATCAGTTGAGACATCCAAAAAAATATTAGATCCTTAAAAAGAGAGAGAGAGAGAGAGAGAGAGAGAGAGAGAGAGATAATCAAGAAAGTAAAAAACAATACAAACCACTTTTAAACAAATAAAACATATTATATACTATTTATATGTTATTCAAACAAAATTTTAATGTAATTTAAATAATTTAATTACTTAATTTAAAATTAAAATATGAAAATATTTAATTTTTTTCAAGCTTTAGCCGAAAAAATATTAGATCCTTAAAAGAGAGAGAGAGAGATAATCAAGAAAGTAAAAATACAATATAAACCACTTTTAAACAAATAAAACATATTATATGCTATTTATATGATATTCAAAGAAAATTTTAATGTAATTTAAATAATTTAATTACTTAATTTAAAATTAAAATATGAAAATATTTAATTTTTTTCAAGCTTCAGTCTTTCAAACTTTTCAATTATCTTTTAATCAATACTTTTAAGTAAATCCCTCTCTATATATAAAATAGGCATGTTAGTTAATCTTTCCTTTGACAGGAAATTTCTAAATTAATTTTTTACTCTTTGGATGCAAGAAAATGAGGTTTTCCTCAATCCATTCCATATTAGCATGGATAACAAAATTTTCAAAATAGTTTTCAGATTTGAAGGAGTTTTTTCATATACTTTTTGTACATAACTAATTAATTTCTTCATTTAAAATGTTTAAAATATGTTCCAGTACATCTTTAAAAAAATTTAATCCCTCTAATCTTTATACATTTTTAATAAATATGTTTGTTTCCATTGCTTTCTTTCTTTTCTCTTGTATACAATATAGATAAATAAACAAAATCAAAAATTACTTAAAACATTTTTAAAGATTTTTCAATACAAATCCACTTCTACTATTAAATGTTCGCATAATACAAAGACAAATAGTAAAAACATTTTTCCGTGTTTCTAAATATGATCGCTTGCAATAATCTTCAAATATTTCACATGTTAGTCCGTTAATTTTTTATTCGATTTCATTGAAATTGTCTAATGTTTACATTTATAAGAATATTTAGACTCTTTAAAAATGACGTACTTTTAACTACGGTCAATATATTAAAAATTTGACTGATGAAGTTATTGTTTGTAAAATTTTATTCCACAAGATTAGTTACAGTTGTTTCACAATCTTTAAATTTTTTTTAAATAATTATCTTACTTCGATAACACTTTTGTTTACATTTGGGGAATTGAGTATCTTATTTAATGACTTTTTTATATTGTTGTAATCTAATTTTAATATTGAAACTGCATTAGCTCTGGCCTTGTATCTGACAATTTCTACCACCTTGTATCTGAAAATTTCTTTAATTAAGAAACTTTATGTAGTCATCGTATTTGCGTTTAAATCCGGCTCTACACCTACGCTGGAAAAATTGGAAAATAAAATTCTCCAATTTTGTATTGTTATCTTATATGTGACTTCAAAATGTTCTCGGTGTTATAGTTTCTTTTAATTTAAAAATATTTTAGATACTGTCTAACAAACTGGTTGTCATAAAATGCAGTAACCTTTTTCTAAAAATCGAAATTTATAGACCCCTTCTGCTTAATAGAAAAATCATTTTCAGAATTGATTGGAATTTTAGAATGCTGTTCTACTTTCTCGTATCTCATCTATTCAACATTAATTTAAAGCCTAAACTGGTGATTTGAAAGTAAATTATACAAGCAAGGATTTTAATAATTTTTTAACTAGTTTACTAAATAAGAATAGAAAACGTAATGGTTTTTACAGTAAGTTTTATACAATCATTGATATTAATAGTTATTTAGCTAGTTATCTGATTAGGAAAAGAGAATGTGAAAGGGAATGAAACGTGAAAATAATTATGTGAATACTGTATTTCAGATCCTATCAAAATAAAAATGCAACTTTGCAATGAAATATATCTTTGAAATACAGTAGATTATGTGCTAGGCACAGTTGATTTTGAGATTCTGGTAAAATGTTTTGCATTTAAGAAGAGCAAAAACTATTTAAGAGGAGGTATAAATATTAACTAAAATACTGCTTTTCATCTAACTGTAAATTTTGTTTTATTAACGTTTAAATTTTAATTTACATATGCATTGTAAATAATTTAGATGCTTAATTTTAATTCTTATCATGAATTTAACTGCATGTATAAATATGTAATAATTATCAACAAAGGGTAGGGGTATTTTCTTCCAAGTTTCATTCAGTTTCAACTTTAAAGTTATAATATATCCATTTGCTAGTTGTTTGTTTAAATAAGAAAGGATAACACTTACAACTTAAACTACCTTAATTTTGGGTGGATTAGCCGAGGTTTAAATGTATTTAAGAGTTGAAATTTAATTCCTGACGCGTATCGAAAGCTATTGTATTTTTCTGTTACTAGACCAAAAGTATTAGTTATTATTTTTGTTATTCTTATGGTGAGTGATTTATTATTATTAGTCTAGTTCCTATTTGAATTACAAGGTATGTACCTACTTTTAAGTTTTCGGAAGAAAAGAAATGGGCTGCGACTAAAAATTAAAATTTAGATGTGGCTAGAAAATCGAGAAAATGTTAAGAGAGGCATCTGTCAGTGAAAGTCCAGAGAAGAAAAATTAGTTTGGTTCGGAGTAAAACGGTCAATTTTTATTAGCTCAAAGACTTATGAGACCAAAACTGACCGACTCTAAACATCTATGAACATTCATGTAAGCATCGGGATTTGAACAAGGAACTTCGGTACCGAAAGGTAGTGCCTTACCTATCCGGTTATCACCAAGCTCCAAGAAGAATTAGACAAATTGTTCAAGAATAAAATCTCGTTGGATTGCCAGGACGGTTTTGGAAGACAAATTAGAGAAACGTATAATAAGGCTCAAATTATAGAGATTATAAGTGTCAACAATTAAAATTTAAAGTCAATCAAAAGTAATTGCTAAATAAATGGAAATTAAAAACTTTGTTGAAGCTGATCTGATATCTGAAGAACTTTTTGATCCAATGATCTGATAAACTTTCGTTTTCTTTATGTCAGTTATCATAAGTGGGACGTATATGCCAGAATGGCTTATAGATTGAACTTTCATGTTCTTTTTGTCTATTAAGCATTGGACTATTAAGTAATTTGGACTATTAAGTAATAAGTGACTTTGATGTTTAGTCAAGAAATTCAGTTATAACGTGTGCGAAGAATTATCTACCCGAAATTACAGTTAATCAGACAACATTTTATTTCCAAGTTTTTGATGTAACCAAAGTCTAAATTCGATTTCCCCATAGAATTTTTATTTTTTTGTGACTTATAGTCACAAAAAGTATTGCATGTGTCAGACTACTGATATAAGGGAACTATTAAGATATTCACAGTCTGGTTTGAATAGTTCGTTTAGTTACTGCAATATAGTAACTATTGCAGAACCACCAATTTCTTTTGGGTCGCATCTGAATCTTAACACAATAAGACTACTTAAAGTATTGACGGAGAATAAAACTTTACGAATTAAAATTTTACTTTTTACTTTTAAATTTCTTATGATAACCAATATTGTTGTTACTAACGTCCCCAGGGCAAGTATTTCAAATAATCCTAGTCCGAAGTATGGAATGAGAAACACAAAGTGGTTACAGCAGTCGCTTACCCAGAAATTAATTTTGGGGGGTGCATATTGTTATTACTAAAAAGGACACCCTTATGAAAAGTGCAGAAGGGGCTTGAGATCCCCCATTTTGTAAAGTCAGTTCTTTAAATTTGACAATTAAATATGCAAATACAACACATGCATACACACATTTTTTATCTCAGACACTCCTCCTAAATTTTCTCATACAGGCACCTATAATTGCCATGTAAAAATAGACTTCTTTAATTTAGTATTGTCATTATGTGAAAACTAAAGAATACGTAATATCAATCAATTTCTCCGTTGTAAAACTATTCATGAACTGATATAATTTTTATCAAGTTATAAAAATTAGAAAAATATAGCCACTTAAAAAAATAATAGATATAGTATGAAAACAAATTTTTTATTTACCAGAATTGATAGAATCTTGTATCATTGAAAATTGATAAAATACCATTTAATGATTGAAAAATGCAGTCAAAATTTGAAAAAAAAAGGTTAAAAATATTCGATTTCAATTCAATGCAAAAAGCTATTCATATTAGTTTTTACAAATTTATATTTATTCTCCACTTTTTTTGTAAAATATTTAAAACTTCATCTTCAGTTACAGGAATATTTTTCTAGATATACAGCAAGCAGAGTCCATTTAAACGCATTTCTGATGTACTGTTTCTCAAATAATTTTTTACATATGAGGCGCATCCAGAAAATAAGTTTCCCGGTATTTTCCTCTTTAAAGTAAATATAATTAGTTGTGTCAATTGCCTATGCGTAACAGATCTATGACGTATCAATCATATGTCAGCTGGATAGGTCCCGACTCCTGCCAGTAGCGTGGTAACAGCAGTCCGAAATGGAAACTCTAATTCCTTCTCCCGCTGCCTGCAAGGTTCGGTCGATGATCTTGAATGCACAAAGCATTGCACCAATTGAAATTCATCGTCATCTCTGCCAGGTCTATGAGCCAAAACTGACACCCGAACACAAAATTCAACTTTTAGGAGCAGCATTGACATTTCTGCTACGGTATCACTATGACGACGACGAGTTCCTCGACAGGATCGTCAAGGGCAATGAGGCTTGTATTTCGAACTTTACCCCAGAAACTAAGCAACTGTCAATGCATTGCCGTCATAGTGGATCTTCTGTCAGGACCAAATTCAAATAGACTCTGTCGGCACGGAAAGGGATGTGCAAGGTGTTCTAAGACAGGAAAGCTGGATCCATACACAGGCGGCATAGTTATACGACAGAGTTATACAAAAGTTGATCCCACAATACGACAAGTGTCTCAATTCTGGTGGTGGCTATGTTGAAAAATAGCTGAAACATTGCTGTACTTGTTGCCAATAAATATGTTCCTAAAAGTGAGTTCTTTTTTTCTTTTAAGTAGGGAAACTTACTTTCTGGATGCACCTCGTATTACATAGTTTTAAATAATCTTTCAGCTGTGCATGTTGTAACTGCCAAAGTGACTAAAATTTTAAAATGTTTATGGATATTCAGGAAAATTTCTCCATTGTAAAGCTTCTATGACAGTTAATCCCCTAAGATATTTTTCACAAAACAGAAATATTTCAAGATAATGTTCTTATTGTAGTGTTATGGTATTTCTAAATTTAAAAAGAAGGAAGGCAAAATTTAAAATTTCTTACCCCCCCCTCCTTCTTTTTTCAGTTTCGAGAAAAAATCTTTCGAGAATACATATGTCCCTTTTCACTCCTCCTGGATATACCTCTGGGTTACAGCATACCCATATTATTTATTACTAAACGGTATATTATATTACTGATAGCAGAGGACTTCGGCGATGTACTGGAGAATTGACCTAGTTTTGTTTCGATCCAGGATTTCATTTTAGGCGAAATATTGACTTTATCCAACAGAAGAAAACAAATTTTATAAGGAATTTGTACGGCAAGCGCCAGTCACTATATCGACCGACTGGAATATAAAAAATTCTTCGTATTGTAACGTATCCGGTCCCTGTTTTAGGTGACACAATGAAGAAGCAGGTATTTCTTGAATAAATGATTTGTTTACACCTCACAGCTATATACACATTTCTAGATACACAATACAAATACATTTCGCAAACATGTGAAACACTAGACGTAGGCCTAAAAAGAGACGTATGAAAAAGGGTCCCTGCCGAATGGTTTAGTAACCGACGGAAGATAACAATTAGGTAGCTTCGTGCAAAAGTTATGTGTGGGTAGTAGTTATGTAGGCAGTACACTCAATTAGACGAGAGTTTGAAGTAGCAATTGGTATCTTCGAAGAAGATAAAACAAAGTCCGAATTCCTAAGAGGAATACACATTCAATCCTGAAGAAGATCAAATTTAAAGAAAACCTAAGGCACAGGGTCTCGTTATCAATCTCAGAAAGAGATATATCCAAAGGTGGGATTTTCGCTAAGGAAACTCTCCGATAGAGAGACTGCTCAAGGCGACATCCGAATTAGTTGGTTGCTAGCTAACTAACTACTTCTCTAAAAACATCTTCTCTCGTCTCTTTCTAGGGAAGGGGCCTCTAAGAGAGGGGGCCTCACCTACAATTTCATTATTAGATCATCTGGCGATGACTTCATCTTCAACCAACTGGATTGGTCTGGGCTAGACAATCACCGGCCGCAAACCCAGGAGTCTCCGGAATTCGTGTCGGCGAAGATCAATGTCGAAGCATTCCTTTGTAGTTCCTATGGTTATATTTCTGGCTGTCAGTCTGAGCGCCCGGTTGTCTGGTCTGTTGTTTCGCTACCGTAGGACACAAAAGTCTAGATATCGCGGTGCCGGGGAAACCAACCCCTTTGTATCCACATAATCGAAGTTCATTTCTCAAAGCAAAGTTCTTTGATATAGACACACCGTTAAATCACGCCTTTACATATTTATATATCTGTGAGATATTTACTCGAGAACTATTCACCCTATATCCTAACGCTGTATCTATATCAATATTACTTGGATGTGTAGCAGTCAAAAAATAAAATCATCCCCCCTTTCTAAAGAAAAAAAGAGGATTAACCCCAACTGGTATTATTGAAACGCATAGAGTTGAACCTGAAAAGATATGATATTAAACTTCCCTAACATTCAAACACCCCTGGTTCTACGGAGGAATTCATACACAAATTTATTCACCAAGTGAAAAACATAGTCAAACGAAAGAAGTTTTTTTTCCTCGGGAAATGTTCACTTATTTTTTACATCGGTGCATGTCAGTAATCTCTGACTTGAGCAAACAAAACCACTGAGAAGATAGCACCTTTTTTTCCCTCTACCCATAAAGCAATTAATCTCAAGGGACATGAGCAAAGCTTCTAAAAAAATGGAAGCGAAAAAAAATCTGACTTTGAGCAGATTATCGAAAGCAGTTATCCGCACCTCTCAACAAATATAATAGAAAGTAAACACCCAAAGCTTTCGTGAATGACATTCTGTGAAAGGAATGTGTGTTTTCCGTTTTGTGATTGTTTAATTAGCATTAATCAGTAAACGGGTTTGTGACTATATTAAAAATTTGAGTGTTTGCTTACGTTTTAACAGCCTCCTGTTTGGGGTTAAAAAATATTAAAGAAAAAATTCCTTCTTTCATATGTAAAACGGATTTCATGCATTTTGTCCTAGATTTTAATTCATTTATTTCGATTGGATAACTTAGAAAAAGTTTTGTTAGTGTAACTTTGGTCTGTGATTACTCGTTTTCAGCTGGGAAATTCTCAAAGATTTACCAACCATGATATGTATTTGCCCTTCTGTTTCAATTTAAATGCATGTTCTTATTTTAATATCACTTACGCCATTTCTCTTATATTTTTTTTTTCAATTTTCGGTGAATATGTTTTTTTTAAAGTAAATAGTTCTTACTTTATATATATATAGCATGCTATTAAGAGGTGACTTACTCCTGAAGCTTTATAGAAATACACAATAAAAGATAACATAATTTGATGAAACCAAAATTACATGCTAATTAAATAATACCAATATTTTAACCAATCCAATGTTTTCAAATATAATAACTAATTTGCACCAAAAGTGTCTAGAACTAACTAAAATGTTTTTCACGCTGAGTCCAAATTTTTAAAGTCAGAAAAATATGTATGGCTTTCTGCATGATGAAAATGATTTCTCATACAAAAAGCATTTTATATGTTATACATAAGTTCTATTACAGGAGTTACTAACTTATAAAGGCTCTAGGGCTACTTTGGAAATCTTAAGCTATTTCCCTTATAAATAGTTTTTTTTTAATTTTCGGTGAATATGTTGTTTTTTTTTTAAAGTAAATAGTGCTTACTTGCTATATATACTAAGCTATTAAAATGTGACTTACTCCTTAAGCTCTATAGAAATACACAATAAAAGATAATATAATTTGATGAAACCTAAATTACATGCTAATGAAGTAATACCAATATTTTAACCAATCCAGCGTTTTCAAATATAATAACTAATTTGCACCAAAAGTATCTAGAACTAACTAAATTGTTTTTCCCGCTCGGTTCAAATTTTTAAAGTGATTCAAAATTTCTAAAACAGGAGTTACTAACTTTTAAAGGCTCGAGGGCTACATTGAAAACCTTAAGCTATTTCCCTTATAAATATTTTTTTTTAATTTTCGGTGAATATGTTGTATTTTTTTTTTAAGTAAGTAGTGCTTACTTGCTATATATAGCATGCTATTAAGATATGACTTACTCCTTAAGCTTTATAGAAATACATAATAAAAGATAACATAATTTGATGAAACCTAAATTACATGCTAATTAATTAATACCAATATTTTAACCAATCCAACGTTTTCAAATATAATAACTAATTTGCACCAAAAGTATCTAGAACTAACTAAAATGTTTTTCACGCTGAGTCCAAATATTTAAAGTCAGAAAAATATATATGGCTTTCCTGCATGATGAAAACAATTCCTAAAGCAAAAAGCACTTTATATATTAAACATAAGTTCTATTACAGGAGTTACTAACTTTTAAAGGCTCGAGAGCTACATTGGAAATCTTAAGCCACTCCCCTTATAAATAGTTTTTTTTTTTAATTTTCGGTGAATATGTTTTTTTTAAATAAATAGTGCTTACTTGCTTTATATAGTATGCTATTAAAATGTGACTTACTCCTCAAGCTTTATAGAAATACACAATAAAAAATAACATAATTTGATGATATTTAAATTACATGCTAATTAATTAATACCAATATTTTAACCAATCCAATGTTTTCAAATATAATAACTAATTTGCACCAAAAGTATCTAGAACTAACTAAAATGTTTTTCACGCTCGGTCCAAATTTTTAGAGTCATTAAAAATTTCTAAAACAGGAGTTACTAACTTTTAAAGGCTCAAGGTCTACATTGGAAATCTTAAGCCATTCCCCTTATAAATAATTTTTTTTTAAATTTTGGTGAATATGTTTTTGAAAGTAAATAGTGCTTACTTGCTATATATAGCATGCTATTAAGAGGTGACTTACTCCTTAAGCTTTAATCTCCTTAAGACTTCAAATATAATAACTAATTTGCACCAAAAGTATCTAGAACTAACTGAAATGTTTTTCACGCTGAGTCCAAATTTTTAAAACCAGAAAAATATATACGGCTTTCCTGCATTGTGAAAACGATTCCTTATGCAAAAAGCATTTTATATGTTAAACATAAGTTCTATTACAGGAGTTACTAACTTTTAAAGGCACGAGTGCTATATTGGAAATCTTAAGCCATTCCCCTTAAAAAATGTTTTTTTTAATTTTCGGTGAATATGTTTTTTTTAAATAAATAGTGCTTACTTGCTTTATATATATATATATATATATATATATATATATATATATATATATATATATATATATATATATATATAGCATGCTATTAAGAGGTGACTTACTCCTTAAGCTTTATAGAAATACACAATAAAAGTTAACATAAATTGATGAAACCTAAATTACATGCTAGTTAATTAATATCAATATATTAATCAATCCAATGTTTTCAAATATAACTAATTTGTGCCAAAAGTATCTAGAACTAAAATGATTTTCCCGCTGAGCCCAAATTTTAAAGTTAGAAAAATACACAGCGTTTCTTAAAACGACCGCATAAACTCTGCACAGCTAGATTCCTCGTTGGGAGTACATAAAAACTGACCAAAGAAGCGTTCCTGTATGATCCGTCGTTTGCGAGAAAAATACGAAAAACAGAGTATGACGTCAATGCCGGTGCAAGGAAAAAAAAAACACTTTATTGGACATATCAACAACAGTATTTGCATATCTTTCCAGACGAAAATGTTTAAAACACTCTCCGAGTATTAAGCGTCATGTATGCTTGCGAGCCATGGAATGACGTTAAGCCGCCGTTGAACTGGTATTTAAAAGGTTGCATCTTGCAGCTACCGGTAGTCTTCGTATGGTGGTCACGTATTCCGTTCGTGACTACTGCGACATCTACCTTATGACGGCCGATGTGATCGAAATGCCTTACGGATTGTTAGGGAGTATGCCCGTTCATATACTGCTGCTGATATATTCAATAGTGTTATTTCTTGCACCGGAAGTAACGTCATACTTTGTTTTTCGTATTTTTCTCGTAAACTATGGATCATACAGGTACGCTTCTTTGGGACGTTTTTATGTACTACCAACGAGGAATCTAGCTGTGAAAAGTTTATGCGGTCGTTTTGGTACAACCTGTATATGGCTTTCCTGCATAATGAAAATGATTCTTCATGCATAAAGCATCTTATATGCTAAATATAAGTTCTAAAACAGGAGTTACTAACTTTTAAGCGCTACATCGGAAGTCTTAAGCATTATTGCTAGCCGCAATTTCATAAAGGGCAAATTTTCTTATTACTCTGGAAGTTGAACAAGAGGTGCATGTAGAAATATGCCTGGTTTAATTGAAACAAATATTTTGCTAATTTAACTGCTGAAAACAACTGAAAACTCTTTTGTTGTAAAATACATTTCTGGTATCTCATGATTTTGAGTATATTAGAAATGTAATAAAAAATAGGGAATCGTTGTAACATTAATATTTATAATAGCATAAAAGATTGAAAATTAAAAATAAACAAAATACTGTCATACCCCAAACAATTAAATTTTGATGACGCTAGTCGACAGCATTAATTTATTTCTATTAACATTGATAAGCAGCAAGGAAAAAGAAAATTGGAAAACGGATTGATGAAAAGCTCCTAACATCTTGCCAGATCCTTTAAGGAGAACAAATGTATCTACAAATAAAAATATTACTCATGTGGCATAAATTTTTAAAACTTTATCAAACGTTAATGCTGTTAGCAATGAAATAAGACAGACTTCTAAAAATTAGATTAAATAAATGGCTCAACATAATTCAAAATAAAAGAAATTAACTAAAATAAAACCGATAAAATGATATAGTCAAGAAAATATGGTCAAAAAGTAAAGAAACACAATAGTAATAAAATAAAATAAAAATAAATAAATAAATTATATATATATACATATATATATATATATATATATATATATATATATATATATATATATATATATATATATATATATATATATATATATATATATATATATATATATATATATATGCTACACATTTTAAACGTTAGTAGATGAATTAAGTTACACAACAGATTTTAATTATTTTAAAATGTAATTAAAAGGAATAAAATAAATCCAACCACGCTAAAATATAGTCACCAAAAGCTATTTAGATTAACACATTGTGTGCGGGTACATTTCGCAGCGGACTAGTACAGGGACTGGGTGTTTTGCGCGTAAATTTAGTTATTCAGTTAAATCTCAATAGATCGAAAGTTATTTAATTTTACTGCAGTCGCATCGGGGGATGTAAAAACTAGTTTTTATTTGTCTAAATTTTTCCATAATCTATGTAGTAGAAAAGTATATTCGGCTTCGTTTACCTGTATATACTGTTATTTTTGTACCCACAAACCATGTTGTTGTAATAACCCGTACTAGTACGTATCCTGCGCTCAAGTATCAATCGTCAGAAAACGTACTAGTACGTGTCCTGCATACAATGTGTTGAAAAAGAGTTCTATCTCTACAAGCCCTTGACCTCCGAACAACCCGACTTTATATTAGGATGCTGGCCTTCGGAGCCGGAGTTCGTGGATTCGAATCCCACTGTGGCGTGGATGTTCGTAGCCTTTCGGAATCGGTTTTAAGCAGTAGGTCCAGGTCCCATTAGCCCTCGAGTTGCAAAAAGTAGACCGTTGAGTCCCAAACCCAATTAAACCAAACCGAACAACCTGATTTGCCTAAAACCCTAATCAGAATGTAAATTTTGTGAAGATTGATCCATCCTTTTGGGAATGCATAGCGATCATACATACATACAAAAGATTATACACACACACACACATATATATATATATATATATATATATATATATATATATATATATATATATAGTATATATATATATATATATATATATATATATATATATATATATATATATATATATATACATACTTACACACAGAGAGAGAGTGAGAGAGATAGGAAAAATATTAAAAAATCCTTTTTGTATGCCATTCTTAATTATATTTTAAAATTTAATGAAATAGAAATAACGAGTTTTTTGCTGGTTTTTGTTTAGCTAAAAATCCTCTTTCGCCTATACGGCATGTAAAACACAATAATGTTTGTATGTTATCGGTGATAAGGAAAATAGCTTGTTGGCGACATCAAGTGCAGCAAAAGGATCCACAATCCTTTTTTTTTTCAGAATTAAAGTTATTTAGTTCAGAAGAGTTCAGAAAGTTATTTAGTTAGAAAAGATGAATCGACAAATAACGACAAATATAATTATTTTATTTCTTTAGATTATATTTCTTTAGTTTGTAAGTAAAATTAAATTTAAATGTCTTAAATGTTGGGAGGATGTTTGATTCTGGATTTCAGTATTGAATTACTATGAAGTAAGATATTCCTTGTTTAAATCTCACTAATTTTTTTTATTTGATCTAAATTATCTTAATTTGAAAACCTCTAACGCGTACTTTAATTTTTTAATACTTTCGCAATATGGGACGAATTTAATGAACTACTAGAATAGTAAGATTGACAATATATTAAGAAATGCCATAGTATTACAAAGATATCATACTTTTATTTTTCACTTAAGTTAATTTTTTACATTGCATTACTTTGGATTTCTATCCTAAACCCAAACAGAAACAAACACAGTGCATTAATTTGACGTTTTGATGAAGGTAATGTCACCTAAAGTTGCGTAAAAAGAAAAATTCCCTCACAAAAAAGGAAATATTTTTTCTTTATTGTTAATATAAGGGCCAGATTATTTTACGTAGGAATTATAATCAAAGAAATTTAAAATAAGAACATTAAAATAAAATTTATCTTTTAAGATATTCATAAAAAACGTGATATCATCATAATGTTCTATTTTCCCAATGATTCTGGCAATGCAGATATCTTTAGACCAGATATAGCTACAAATTTTTTATTCATTTAACATTACCCGAGAAAGCACGTGTAGTTTAAAGAGTGTTACACTAGCGAATAACGCTGCTACCTTTCGGTCATTGTAATTTAGAAGCAAAAAACGCCCAAGTTTAGCCTGCTACAAAGGTGTTATTTGAACTTGAACATTGGTGTCACAAGCGCATAATGTCCGGGAACTTTCTAATAGTACTTCTCATAAATTGTTTGGCAGAAAAGGTTACGCATAGATTTAGTTAAATCCCTGAAATAAATATTCGACTTTTGAAGCAAACTTTTCTTTAAACATTTCTTTCAATGACTTTATTACGTTATAGAACTAAATATTTCATACATTCTATTTTCAATTTTTTGAGGAGATCAGTTTTGGAAAACTGAGGATCTCCTCAAAACTGAGGAGATCAGTTTTGAGGAGATCTAACTTTATATAATCCGAAGTAATTATAGTAGGCCTTTTTAAAATTGGTAATTATTTTGGTTCTTTGTCAAAAATTAAAAGATAAACTATGAGATATAAATAAAAAAGAATTAAAGCTGTTTGAATGCGTTATATTTTTGTATTAGAACTTTTTAAGAATCTCTGAGATCTGCAAAACATAAACAGAACCTGATAATAATAAAGGCAATCCCAACAGAAGTAAAGCAGAAACAGAAATATACTATGCGTATTAATTAGTTTTATATCTAACCATTAATGAATTTTAAACTGTTACAAAAGCTTTTACATATTTTCACTCAAATCCTTCTTTTAAGTAAAATAGAAACTGAAAAGTTAGCATACATGAGATGTAGATTTAATTTTTAATTCTCTTTTAAAATCCACAGTATGCCGCCATTTTCTTTTTACTATAAAATAATTGCTTTAATAAAAACAAAACGAAAAAAATCTCTATTTTTGCCTTTTTTCCGTTGTCATTTTATTTATTTCTACATGCTGGTGCAAATGTTTTGCCTTCTTGTAATAAACTGAACCTTGTAGATATTTTGGAGAGTTTCAGAGCAGAAGCCACCATGTTTGTAGTATTTCTCTCAAGTACCTAGAAAGCGCAAACACTGTTAAAAATTTTCTAAATAGAAAGTCACATAAACTTTTCTCTTTTAATATGAAGATAGCATTCGTCATGATTGGTTTATTTGTTAGACCATATGTAGAATTTATTTCCCTACTTTCAAAGATCCTAGCTTTCTTTAGAAACCTACGTCCAGCTTAAATAATTTCCTGCTGTGTAAGTCTACAGTATGCCACCATTTTCTTTTTACTATAAAATAATTACTTTAATAAAAACAAAGCAAAAAAATCTTTATTTTTACCTTCTTTTAGTTGTCTTTGTATAAATTTCTACGTTCTGGAGCAAAGGTTTTGCCTTCTTGTAATAAACTGAACCTTGTTTTGAGTAGTTTTGAAGCAATGGAAGCCATCAAATTAGTAATATTCCTCTCTGGTACCTAGAAAGTGAAAGCACCATTAAAATTTTTCTAAATACGAAGTTACATAAACTTTTCTCTTTTAATATGAAGATTGCATTCGTCAAGATTGGTTTATTGGTTAGACCATATGTAGAATTTATTTCCCTATTTTTAAAGGTTCTAGCTTTCTTTAGAACCTACATCCAGCTTAAATAATTTCCTGCTTTGAAAATCCACAGTACGCCGCCATTTTCTTTTTACTATAAAATAATTACTTAATAAAAACAAAATGAAAAAATCTCTATTTTTACCTTCTTTTCGTTGTCTTTGTATTTATTTTTACATGCTGGTGCAAATGTTTTGCCTTCTCGAAATAAAATGAACCTTGTAGATGTTACCCTTTTTTGGGGGGATTTGGAAGTAATGGAATCCATCAAGTTTGTAGTATTCCTCTCTGGTACCTAGAAAGCGAAAACACCATTAAAATTTTTCTAAATACAAAGTTAAGTAAACTTTTCTCTTTTAATATGAAGATTGCATTCGTAATGATTGGTTTATTGGTTAGACCATATGTAGAATTTATTTCCCTACTTTCAAAGGTTCTAGCTTTCTTTAGGAACCTACGTCCAGCTTAAATAATTTCCTTCTTTGAAAGTCCACAGTACGCCGCCATTTTCTTTTTACTATAAAATAATTACTTAATAAAAACAAAAGGAAAAAATCTCTATTTTTACCTTCGTTTCGTTGTCTTTGTATTTATTTCTACATGCTGGAACAAAGGTTTTGCCAGTGGCGTGCGGTACGTTTTCATGTAGGGTATGCAGAGAACATTAATTTTCCAATAAATCTTTAATTGAGGCATCTGAGTTCTTCATTCTGAAACGGGTTATTTATTATGAATATAAATTTAAAGATTACAATAAATAAAATATTTACCTACGATTAGTCGAGTTACAACAAAAAAAACAGCTAAACTTATGAGAATTCTACTAGCACTGAAACAAAAATCATGTCTTTTGTTGTATGGTGTCATATTGGCGTCGAAAAAGCAAGGCTTCGGGCTTCCACGAAAAACATAATATGTTCAGCAAACGTAGCACCACACGGCGCCCGCCGCTGCGGTGCCTCATCCGGATGCTCATTGGTGCCGACAAATCGAACGTCTATTCCACTTGCAGAGGATTTCCCTGCACGCTGGCACAATAGAACAAACTGTTTCTTGTTCGGTCAGTAGATTAAATTATATTTATTAACATTTGGAAATGATATATTCTGCGAAAAACATCTTGACAATTTTTAAAAACAAAACCAGGGATATAGTGTTACAGATATAACTTATACACTGTCTGTAAGACACAATGAATGGTAAAATTTGGACTATTCTGTTAAAATTCGTTTCCTTTTTGTCTAACAAAACAACATTGTTTTTCAGCGAATTATTTCAATAAATATAATACATTACCGAAATTACTTTACCACATTCCCTTTATATTGATAAAATACTTCTTTTATATTTCCCTGAAAACAAAATCTTACAATATATAAATTTAAACATTAACCGTCTGCAAACTCGTATGGCCAGTTAATCAGTTAAAAAACCAAAAGCGCTTCAGCACTAATGCAACGCTTAATAAACCGTACCTTCGGATGATTCTGAATGCCAAGTGCAGGTAAAATAGCTGCACTTGCCTCAATGCTGTAGTATGCTGTGCTTCTCCATATATAAAGCGTGATTTTCAATTTAGTGGGCAGTGCGTACACATCAGAATTTCCTATGTTCGCTTGCTTTTTAACGAGCTACTTGGTACAGCACCTATTACCGCACGCACTGCGGAAATACAAGCAAGTAAATCAACATAATATTTTAATATATTATAAATAATATTTATTAAATACCATATAAAGATAGGTAGACATAGGTGGAGAAAATTATTGTCCCTCATAATTTTGTCAGGGTGTGCAGTGCACACCCTGACAAAATATGGACCGCACGCCACTGGATTTTGCCTTCTTGTAATAAACTGAACCTTGTAGATGTTACTCTTGTTTTGAGGTATTTCGAAGCAATGGAAGCCATTAAGTTTGTAGTATTCCTCTCCGGTACCTAGAAAGCTAAAACATCATTAAAATTTTTCTAAATACAAAGTTACGATAACTTTTCTCTTTTAATATGAAGATTGCATTCATAATAATTGGTTTTTTTTAGACCATATGTAAAATTTATTTCCTACTTTCAAAGGTCCTAGCTTTCTTTAGGAACCTACGTCCAGCTTAAATAACTTCCTACTTTGAAATTAAACTGTATTTGCCATACTTTAATGTTCCCTTCTGTACACCGAATATTCCCCACATTTATAACTCTTACTATACAAATGTAAGTTTGTTAAAGAACCTGCATTCCTTCTACCATCCTGGGTGCAAGTTATTAGAAGGCTGAATCTTCGCTCTTTTGTGATTCGAACACTCACAGACAAAAGCGGAAAGGGGTCTGTTAATTGCGGTCTCTAAAACAAAAGAACCACCCTACGGTGAATTCTCTAACCTGACCATTTCGTAACATTCCAAAGGGATATTTCCCTCCCATTCCCTTTTGAGACAAGTTAAAACAGAACATTCCAGAATAATTAACTCCTGGGGGCATTGTCTAAAAAGGGGACAGTCAGCAGGAGAGGGGGAAATGCGGAGGGAAGTTGTAAAGGAGGGAAAATACCGTATTTAGGTCTATTCTTCCAGTAATTTGAACATTAGTATGCGTTTAATTTGATTCCTTGCTTATTGAAATTTGTTCTAAACATTTCAAAACTAGTCCAAGTATTTATTTTACGGAATTTTCCAACGTAAATTATATGACAGGGCTAGAATAATCTTCCCTTCCTTAAAAATGGGGTTCCACTAGCATTTTGTTAAAAATGATCTGAAATCATTTCTATGAAAATTAATGTAATTGATTATATATCATGTATTGTAAGTTAAAATTATTGTACTTCTGAGACTATATGTTCTATCGATATTAACAATTGTATGCGCGACACGTACTAGCACGTCTTCTGACAATTGATACTTGAGCACGGGACACGTACTAGTACGTTTTCTGGCGATTCATACTTGAGCGCGGATCAAGTACTATATAGTACGGGTTAGTGTAACAACATGGTTTGTTTGTGGGTACAAAAATAACGTTATATACAGGAAAACGAAGCCGAATGTTCTTGTCTACTACATAGATTCTGGAAAAATTTAGACAAATAAAAACTAGTTTTTACATCAGTCGACGATAAACCACAGAACGGGAAGGTTGATTAAAAAAATCAATTTAGATTTAAAATTAACTTTTATTTATACTTTTTATTTACCCTTATTATAAATGGTATTATATATCTGTTGGATGAATTTAATAACTTATGTTACAAGTTAAAAATATACTAGAATAAAAAGAAACATTTTTATTATACAAAATAAGATTTTCATTAAAAGTCACCAACTGATATAAGTTTCCTCTCTTTCAAACAATTGCTCTACATAGTATTTAGGTTTTGTTTAAATCAAAACTAAAATAAATTGAATTTTTGAGTTTTGGACTAGCATTCAACTTTGAAAACTTAACACATTATATGCGGGACACGTACTAGTACGTTTTCTGACGATTGATACTTGAGCGCGGGTCACGTACTAGTACGGGTTAGTGTAACAACATGGTTTGTTTGTGGGTACAAAAATAACGGTATATACAGGAAAACGAAGCCGAATGTTCTTGTCTACTACATAGATTCTAGGAAAATTTAGAATCTTATACAACTCCACAAGATGAAAAAATTCATAAAAATTTTTTATATGATGTTGCATTGGAATGGGTAACTAATCAATTACCTGAAACTAACATTCCAGATCCAGGGCCACCCACATCTAATACGCACAGGGCACCTATATATGACCCTCCTTGAAGATTATCACTGGATATGCGGAAACATATTTTAGAGAAAATTGTTAGTAGTGGGAAGAAGAAAAAGCCGCAAAGACAATGTCGTGTGTGTGCTGTGAAAAAATTGCATAGTGAAACACTTTACATATGCAAGTTTTGCCGCGTACCTTAATATAGAAAAATGCTTTGAACGTTACCACGTTGTAAAACAATATTAGTTTTATGATTGCTCTTTTCATTTTTTTAAATGTAAAAGTGTTTATAAAAAATTCGAAAAAGTTAAAATTATATACTACTATTTCTATTTGATTTTTCATGTTTACGATACTATTATAAATTTATCCACTAAAAAATATATGTTTTGCTTACAAAAATCTTATATTTCTTATTTATATATTCTATTTATATATTTGTTTATATAATTCAATATAAAATACGAAAAGTTGGTTAAAAAATTAAATAATTTTCGATCTATTGAGATTTAACTGAATAACTAAATTTACGCGCAAAACGCCCGCTCCCGGTACAATTCCGCTGCGAAATGTACCCGCACACAACTTGTTAATTAGGTCAGATTGTCTGTAGGGATGCACTTAATGACTGACCAAATCTACTTTATCATCTATTGGTTACATAAACAAACAGTTCTACATATTTTCTTTTCTGTTACTACAGAAAGAAACTTGGCTACTGCATGTCATTTGCATTTACATACTTTGGTTAGGTTTAGAGTGCTACGGCCTACTTTTTGCAACGCGAGAGATAATGAGACCGAGACCTACTGCTTAAAGCTGGTTCCGAACATAAATGCCACAGTGAGTCTCAAACCCACGAACTATGTTACCGAAGATCAGCACCCTAATCATTTACATATTTTATCATTAATATAATCTTATACCTTCAATAATATATGTTTGCGTCACCTGTTTTAATTACTTTAATAGTGGGTTTTGTATTAATACATTGTATCCCGACTACAATAACAATAATCAACTAACGCATATATAGTTATGTTCATGATACATCTGAAACTTCAATTATTATAGCATTGGTCTTAAAAACCAGTGATACCAGTGATTACCAGTGATAGATATTAGTTTATAAACCTCCTATTTTCCCTAACGGTGAGCCCTGATACCAAAGCATTCCCTGTCGTAAATCAATTTCTATTGAAAAAAATACATATAATCACATAAAATCTTGTTGCATGCAGTCGTTTATATCCGTTAATTATCAATCCTGGTCCATTTAACATTTTTCATTTTCTGCGAAGCACCATATAGTACACTTGTTTAAAATATCATGGTGACACCGACAGGGGTTCTAGTGTTAAACATTAGGTCCCAGTCTAATCAGCTAGAGTGTTACAAAAAATCAGACACAGATTTCACATGGCTTTCTGGCATCTATTCCCCTATATAATAACAGCCTAAGTTATCTGTCCGTCTGTCCTCGAATTTATGAAGCTGTTGGACCTAGAATGGATAGAGGCATCCATATTGGATTCTTGATGAGTTAGGGTTAGCAAAATTCAAAGCAAATCTTTAAAACGTTCGAAATCCACCCCTTCCCCCCTTTTCGAGCGTTTAATGCCATTATTTCAAGCCCTATTTTCCCCGGTTAAGAGCAGGCTATTAAGTTTATCACATAATAAATAGGTAAAAATAACATTTTTTCTAGCATTATGACGTCATTTCTTTAACCCTTAATTTGACAAGATGTTTTTTTCAAATATCGATTAAAATATATTTAAATAAATAATAATAACAATAATAATAATAATTTAAATGGTAATATTAATAATTAATAACAATAATTAATAATAATAATATATAAATATTTAATGTATTATATATTATCGATAAAAATATATATTCATTATAAAGATTTTATTTATTTGATTGTTCGTTGTAGCGGACTTAGCCAAATTAAGGGTTAACCATCCCATTTAATCATTTCTTATTTTAAATTATTTAAATACCGTCTGCATTAGTTTCATACGTTTTATCACTGATATTACGCAAATTATAGATTATTACGCAATTATTTAGATATTACGCAGATACTTTTCTTTTATATTTGGCATAAATAATAGATTAAGGCACATATGTGATAATTTTAGATTTAATTATCAATTTTTTTGTTGCAATGAAAATTTATCAATGTTATTAACAACAAATTCTTTTCATGGCAGTCCAAGAGTCTATTTCAGAGACTAATAAATATCTATCGTTTAAGTTGTATATCGTTAAAAACTAAGAAGTTTGTTCGTTCCTGTGTTTGTTTTTTATACATAATATTTTATACATAACGACACA
This sequence comes from Pardosa pseudoannulata, assembly GCA_032207245.1. Lineage (NCBI taxonomy): Eukaryota > Metazoa > Arthropoda > Arachnida > Araneae > Lycosidae > Pardosa > Pardosa pseudoannulata. The sequence continues at coordinate 12,466,717 of CM063510.1, forward strand.
GTTTGACTAAATGAATTCAACGTGATTCTAAACTGCATTCACTTTAGAGAAGTATGAAGATAAACAAATTATTGAGAGTGTAGCAGATAATTCTCAGCCAAAGAACATACCATAGCGTACTTTACAAATCTGGAAAATTAAAAATTTTACTAATCCCGTCATATGACAGGCTCTATGCTAATAAATTATATACATTTTTGTTTCACTTCATTTAAACTTATTTTATTTTAATGTGAGATATTAGTATCCAGTTCCTTTATAAAGTAAACACTTACTCAATTGCTAAAACATAACCTTTAAATAATGGGAACAGTCTATATAATATTGTAACAAGAGTAAAATTGTACTTAAAAATGAGTTGACTTAGGCACTGCCACCCAAGTTTATTGTTATACAGACTGGTGATCGCAGTAAAAAATTAGAAATGCTCAATTAAATGTTATAAAGGTCCTAAACACACAATTACATCTTTCTATTGTTAATCTTTTTTAGTTATGAGATATATGTACGTCTGTACATGTTCAATTAAATGTTATAAAGGTCCTAAACACACAATTACATCTTTCTATTGTTAATCTTTTTTAGTTATGAGATATATGTACGTACATACATACGCCAAGCCCAAACTATCCAAAAAGCATTCAGGAATAATCTATATGGGTATTTCCGTTGAAACTTAAAAGCTTTTTCGCGATTATAATACTATCTTTTACTTCCCACTAGGAAAGAAAAAACAAATAACTATCAAAGCCAAATTCCGACTATAACTGTTTTTTATTTCCTCAAACATACTTTCGTCTTTCCCGCATTTTCTACGCAGCTCCTATACGACCCCTATAAGATTCAACCCTTGGCAACTTCATCGGCAGGAATTAAGCGGGAAGAAAAACAACCCGGACTGTCACCCGTGAAATTCATTATTTTTTCAAATTCTCGACTTGTCTTATCGCGGTTGCCTCATGCTCCTTAAGTCGCTCGAATTTCGGGAGTCTGCTTTGGCGAGCGGGCGAGATAAGCTGTTAAACTAATCACGGGCTCACTAATGGGTCGAGGCGCGCGCCATTTCATACCGAATATGTCTCCCTCTCGGCAAGGATTACTATTTTCTGGATGTTTTTTTTTTTCACACATGCCAGATTTTTTTCGTAACCCTCCGACATAAGACGTGTTTTTGTTGAAAAGGTCCGGACTTGGGGATAAGTTCTTGTATTCCTCACTGATGCTCTAAGTTCAGATGCAGGGTACGTTAGGTAAGAATTTGAAAAATGACAATAGTGAAACACATTATGACAAATATTTAATTTCAAGGCTTTGTATGCCTTCATGTATAGATAAGTACTGAATTTTGCTGAAATAAGATATATATATATATATATATATATATATATATATATAATATATATATATATATATATATATATATATATATACATGTATATATATATGTATATATATATATATATATATATATATGTATATATATATATATATATATAAAAGATATATATATATATATATACATATATATATGTATATATATATATATATCTATATATATATATATATATATATATACATATACATATATATATATATATATATACATATATATATATATACGTATATATATACATATATATATATGTATATATATATATAAGATATATATAATATGTATATATATTTATATATAATATAATATAAAATAACATTTTTTAATTAAGATTTTTAAAGGCAATGAGATGCACATGATTAATTTTGAAAATTCCTTCAAATTATATATAAATGATTTTGGTAAGATTTTGATATTTCTCTAAATCCATTATTTTTGAATTTTAAATATAATAATTTAATGAAAGAACAAGTCATGCATATTTGGCATAATTTTTTTCAATTAAAAAATGTTGTAGAAATTGGGACAAAATTGATTTTTTAAACACATATGTTGTAATTGTTAAGAGGAAGAAAGTAAAAATTTGAAAAATGACAATAGTAAAACAAATTATTGCAAAATTAAAAAATGACAATAGTAAAACAAATTATTGCAAATATTTAATTTCAAGGCTGTGTATGCCTTCATATATAGATAAGTACTGAGTTTTGCTAAAATATATATCAATTTTTAATTAAGATTTTTAAAGGCAATGAGATGCACATGATTAATTTTGAAAATTCCTTCAAATTATATATAAATGATTTTGGTAAGATTTTGATATTTCTCTAAATCCATTATTTTTGAATTTTAAATATAATAATTTAATGAAAGAACAAGTCATGCATATTTGGCATAATTTTTTTCAATTAAAAAATGTTGTAGAAATTGGGACAAAATTGATTTTTTAAACACATATGTTGTAATTGTTAAGATAAGAGGAAGAAAGTAAAAATTTGAAAAATGACAATAGTGAAACAAATTATTACAAATATTTAATTTCAAGATTTTGTATGCCTTCATATATAGATAAGTACTGAGTTTTGCTCAAATATATAAGATAACATTTTTTAATTAAAATTTTTAAAGAAAATAAGATGCATCTGAATAATTTTGAAAGTTTCTTTAAATTATATAAATGATTTTGGTAAGATTTTGGTATTTCTCTAAATCCATTATTTTTGAATTTTAAATATAATAATTTAATGAAAGAATAAATCCTGAAAAGTTGTCATAGTTTGTTTTCATTAAAAAATGTTGTAGAAAATGGGATAAAATTGATTTTTAAACACATATCTTATAATTGTTAAATGCAACAAGTACCTTTAAATATGTAATAAAGTTTGAACAAAACGAAATCTCTTTTCTTTCACATACAGTTAATTTCTCTTTTCATTAAATCAATTGATATATCTGAATGTAAGGTTTCAAATTAGGTGTGACCAAACACATATGAACCACCTGTAAAAATTTTTGCTCTCCATGCTGAAATTCACGAAATTTATCAGTGGAAACAAATATCACGCTGAATAACTTAATATCATATAACAAATAAACATACTTAAACAAATATCACACTGTACTAATAATTTTCTGTTAATAATTATTACTGACATAGCTATTTATTTATAGTTGCAAATGCTGTTTGACTGTTAATGTATCAATAATAATAATAATGAAAAACTGTAATAATATATTTTTACAAATTTAGACAGTGCGGCTCATCTGAATAAAAACCATTTCTAATGTTGTTCACACAAAAAGACTGGCCTATTTTATGTAGTCTCTATAACAGTCTATATAACAGGGTCGGTAACAATTAAGTCTCTATAACAGGGGTGGCCAACCTGCGGCTCACGAACCACATGTGGCTCTTTGGAGGATTATTTGTGGCTCTCGATAAATGTACCTGAGTTCCCTTTTTATTTTTGTGTTATTGTATTTTAAATAATTATTACAACTGATGGCGCTCTGGCAATGCTAAGGTAAAAAAATCGGTCTTATTGGGCTTTTAAGCTATAATTCTAAAATTCTACAATTCATACAGATTCACTGAATAATTCACCGAGAACATCTAGTTACAAAATATTTAAAGTATCCTTATATTATGAAAACAATGTAACACATTCTAAATTACATTCGCACCAAAGCAGAAAATCATCGCCAATTCAAAAAAATTCCTTGAAAAATTAAAGGACCAAGAACTTTCAAATGACATTCAGTAAATATAATTTCAGTAAAAAAAAATTTAATACCTTTTTTGCATATCTTTTAAGTACGTATTTAATTGCGGCTCGCCAAAAATTTCAAATTTTGAAAAATGGTTCGAACTATTAAACAGCTTGGCCACCCCTGCTCTATAATTTTAACAGCAAATTTATCTTTTACCCTACTTTTCTCCATTAAAACCCCTATTTAATTTTAAAAACAAATAAATAAATAAAAAACATAATAAAAAAAAAAAAAAAAAAAAAAAAAAAAAAAAAAAAAAAAAAAAAACCCCTTTTTTAATTTTACTTTTAAAATAATCAACAAGCCTATATTCGGAATTGATGTAAGAAAAATCCTAATAAGAAAGAAAAAAATTACAGACCTCTCGATATTGAAAAGGATTTAAAAAATTTCCCCCTTTCGATTTAAAATCCGATTTCAGGCCTTTTCTATAAATCCCTTCACTCCTCTTTAAACCAAAGCTCAAGGCGGCAGAAAAGATTGAGCTTTTTTGACGGAAAATATCTCGAAACGCAGCTTTACTTATCTGACCTTTTTTAAAAACAACCAACGCAACCTAATTGTTCGGTTTGCCAGAGTTAAATAAACACACTAAGTTTCTTCTCTCGAAATGTGAATTTTTCTCTAGCCTAAGAAGTATGGCTTATGATGAACGTATGACTTATTGATATTTAGTAGAAATAAGAGTCAGTGTTAAAAGTAGAGTAAATAAAATTATTTAATACTGGTTCCATATACAAAGTGGATTTTAAAAGTTTATAAATTTGCAGTTTAGTAAAAAATTTTTATATGTTTAATCGAGAACTTTTACATTGGTAGTATTATACAACTGAATGTTGCTATTAACCCCTTTCTTGTTTTGCACGTACACCGTACGGGTACGGTTACCGTGCTTTTAATGATTTGCCCGTACGGCGTACGGGCGATCTGATTTCTTTGTCGTTCTCGCTGTTTTGGCTGGATCTTTTGTATTTTTAATGCCAAATTAGTCGTATAGATATCCACAAGATGTTAGTTAGTGAAATGTATTCTGTTTGGTTTAAAAATGCGGGCTTTCTCATATTATTGCATTTCTGATATATCTGCATTACTCCAAGAGTTTTTATCTTTGAGTTTTTGACTTGACTTTAGCTTGAGTTTTTAGGATACTGACCGAGAAGACAGTTTAGAGGTAATTCCACCTACAAACAAAAAATTAGGACCTGCAAACCAGTACTATGTGTGTTCATCGAAGAAAAATGATAGCGGAAAAAGAATTATAAATGAGACTTGGTATTTTTGTCCGGATGTTGATGTTGGACTATGCCTCTTGCTCTGTTTCAAGATTTATCTCTCGAAATTTGGTCTTTGAAAAAACAACTTAAGTAAATGTACTTGTAGTATTTTCGTTCGAAAATAATTGTGTACTATTTGCAATAAAAAAAAAATTTGTATGTTTTAATATGTATAACTATAATCGTAACTTCACTGTCTGGCGTACATGAGAGAGAAAAGCCAACTTCCAGGGAAAACATTTTATTTTCTGTAAAAAATTTGTTATACATGCTTAAAATAATTAAAAATATTACATTTAACAAAATTTTCCATCTTACAGATGTAAAATAAACAAAAATATGTAATAAAAATGTGACTTTTTTTGGACTGAATTCGTGAAAAAAAATGAAACTGTTAAGGGGTTAAAACTTAATGTTTTGTGCTATTAGAGTTGAGAACATAATGAGGATTAAAGTTTCCCTTTCAAAAAAACTGTAAAAGGAAAGTATTTATCAAAATGACCTGGGATTGACTAAGAAACAAGAGAGATTTGTCTGGTAAAAGAAAAGTATAGTGCATAATGGTATTACGAGATTGCACTCTACAAGATACACATTATTCTTGTAACATAGTGTTGTAGCGGGCACAATTTCTGCCCTCTCCTTTTATGATAGGTGATGCTACGAGAGACATCTAGTTTTCCCATGGTGCCACTTACTTTCTCTGTGTGTGCTGGTCTGTGATGTTGCTTTTGTGTGCGGTGTCTTGTGATGTGTTTCTTTGTACTATGTTGTGGAACGTACCCAACGAATAAAAAATGGTTAATGAAACTAGACTTATTATTTAACAACGGCTTTTCGCATAAATAAGAGTCTCGTCCCTCTACAGTGTTGTAAATATACCCAAAGAATTTAACACAGCAAGTGGGTATCACATAAAACTAAGCACTGGTTACATTTAAAACTGATTCCCTCGAGTTAATAAATTTGGAATTTTAAGTATTAACAGAAACTTAGTTATAGAAATGAAACTAATATATCCATAAGATGATCTAACGTAATACAATGTCTGCTTATATCATACCAAAAAATTAGAAAAACAAGTTTCTCAGATTTTTAGGAAGGTTTTTCAGATTAGAAAGAAACAAATCCCGAACATGGGAAATTTTAAATGTGTAACATAGTACGTATAATGTTTCGTAATAGTTTGACAACTATGCTACTTGGAATATCTAAAGCTCGAAAAATTCCTCGTGCATTGCACGCTTCCAATTTGTGCTTTACTCTTTCTGAAAATCTGTAGCCACAACTTCTTCTGGAGAAGGAGAAAAGCAATTGCTTTCCATGTTTAACCATATTTCCGGAAAAATAAACTTTTCTCATCGAATTTATGAAAAGTTTGCGATAACAGTACACGAACCACTTTTGAAACCTAATAATATCCAGACTGTCTTCAGAGCCTTTTAACCGTAAGTGAGGCTTATATGCCATATCTTTCAATTATCACATTATAACAAACCCATTTCAACTACTTTTATTCATATGCTATACCTTGATACAACTATGTTGAAATTTAAATCAAATTATTGAATTCCCTTTGATGCATTAAAACTCACTTAAATATCACTAACTTAACACATTGTATACGGGACACGTACTAGTACGTTTTCTGATGATTGATACTTGAGAGCGAATAACATACTAGTACGGGTTAGTGTAACAACAGGGTTTGTTTGTGGGTACAAAAATAACGGTATGTACAGGAAAACGAAGCTGAATGTTCTTGTCTACTACATAGATTTGGGAAAAATTTAGATAAATAAAAACTAGTTTTTACATCAGTTGATGCAGAACCACAGAACGGGAAGTTTGATTTAAAAAATCAATTTAGATTTAAAATTAACTTTTTATTTATCTTTCCGAAAATGGTATTATATATATGAATAGTTATATATTATATATATATATATATATATATATATATATATATATATATATATATATATATATATATATATATATATATATATATATATATATATATTTGTTTATATATTTCAATATAAAATACGAAAAGTTGGTTAAAAAAATAAATAATTTTTGATCTATTGAGATTTAACTAAATAACTAAATTTATGCGCAAAACGCCCGCTTCCGGTTCAATTCCGCTGCAAAATGTACCCGCACACAATGTGTTAAAACTTTTATTCATGAATTTGTGCCACTAATGTGCCTTTTACTATGTCTTTGTTCCATCTTATTTTATCTATTTCCTTCCTTACATTTTACATTTCAAAGACAAATTTCGAATTGAGAAAAACGATATGTTAAGACCATATCACTACTGGCGTTAATGTGTGTAGCTGTACGAAATCCATTTTAATCATTATATTCTGGTATAATTTCTTCGTGTAGCAATTTTGGAAGTTGAATACTTGAATGTTGACCATTAATTTTATTTTCCCCTTAAACACACTAACTGAATTATTTAATTAGATTTTTTTTACCTTCATTTTCTAGACTCATTATTTTTAAAGTGAAGCACAAGTTCCGTGGGAGTGCAAATTGATAATTAATGACTACTTTTTTTTAAAAAATTTTGACTCATCAATGGTGAGTTTGAAAGATCTTTATTTATTCTTATGTCGTTTTCCTATATTCAGATAAAAATATTTATTTTGTAATTTCCCTCTTTCCGTAGTTTTTTCTTTCTAACATTTAATAGTATCTGACGATAGCCCAACAGGTACTGATTTTTGGTTGGAGTCGGTGAGTTTGATTCCTATTTTTGGCATGAAGGATCGTATACATTTGTAGTTTCTAAAAATGAGTTAAATAAGCAATTCTGTAACAAAAAGTTTACCATAGTGTTTTAAACCAACAGATCAATCAGTCCCCTTGAAAAAGAGTTTAGTTTGCTTTGAGTAATAACAATTATCTATGCAGTGAACGAATACATCAAGATTTTAGGGAGATTAGGCAAAAGCGTGACAAGAACGTGCCTTCTGAGTTTGCAAGGCAAGTGAGTTTGTAGGGGAATTGCCTTCTGAGTCTGTAGGCAAACATTCCTTAAAAAATATAACAGCTACATTTTGCTCCACTATCTTGCTTCTATTGTTTCTGCAGTGAAAAAAGATATAGCTACCGGGATGTGTTGAAAATAGGTTTGATCATGGGGAAGTCTCTCTCCAGAAATGTAAGATAAATTTTGGAATAGCCTCCTTTCCAAAATAAGCAAGATTCCAAAGAACTCAAAATTACTAACTTTGTGTATTGGATATAGAAATTTTTTATTCATATTGTATTTTCTTAACACTTTGCCTGCGGGCAACGCATTTTTACATTGTTTAGCAGTCTGTCACTGGAGTGCAGGTCACGTAAAAATCCGTATTTAGTAGATTTGTGGTGGATACCCGCTAACCACCACAAATCTACTAAATACATATAATTATATGCATGTGTGACATTATATACGTGTTGTTTACGTTGCTATGCAACGCTCTGCATTTTTTCTTTCCATAAGTTATGACTGTTGAGTTGACTGAGGACTCAGACGCCGTAAACCATGTTTAGTCGAGTTACTCGGTCTTTTGTTGCGTTATTTCGTCTTTAATCGAATTCCTAGCTCCAGAACGTACAAGTCGTGTTTTGTCAATTTAAATCTTGTTTTTTTATTGTTGAATACAAAATTGATAAAATGAGCCGTTGTGACAAAGATAGTGATGAAGAAATATGCGCTGACAGATTATCGGACTTCAATTTTAAAAATCGTTTATTTTTGTAATTTCGTAAAAAAAAATTTTTGTTCAATAATCATACAGTATATATTAAAGTGCAAAATACAAAAAGTTTTGTTCATAAAAACAAAATAGTTTTCGATTTACTGCGATTTTTCTGAATAACTAAACTTTCGCGCGATTTACGAAAAAACGCCAGCTGCACCCGTAAGTTGGCGGTGGAGAATACCCGAATGCCAAGTGTTAATCCAACCTATATTTTCTTACAGTCAATAATAATTATTGGTATATGCAGAGTATAACTAATAAAAGTTTGGGATTCAGTGCTGTTGATCGAACAAATCTTACGTATTAAATCGTAATATCTCTGAATTTTAATTTCATCATGCAAGCATTATATCTTACAGTACATAGTTTTTCGAATCAACTTTGCATTCAACAGTTGCTGGGAACATGTGCCAAGACAGGAAAAAAAAATTCAATCGGTATTCAATTAAACGAAATTAATAACCTACAGACTTAATCCTTTCTTCATGTTTTTCTTCACCCATTTTCACCTTTTTTGAGAAAGAAATCCCTTTAATAGAACGCTAAAGAGCTTTATGGGTTTTTTTTCTCCTCCTGCTATCATTCTGCTCGCGTTTTAATCTCGCAGACCTTGAAGAAACAAGAGTGCAGCTGACAGGACTTATGCGGAGAGTGTTAGCAATTACCATTTATCTTTTTAAAACCCGCGTGTTTTTAAGCCAGAAGGGCTAAATACGTAAATACGTGGGAAAGAGTTTCTTTTAATTTTCGACGAAAATTTGGGTTCTGTAAACCTTTTATCCTTTTAAAGTGAATTTGAACCATGTTGCTAGAAGAGTAATTTTAATAAACTTTCAAATTTTCCCTGAATCTGTAAGGATTTTTAATGCCCCTGTTTTGGTGATTGGTGTAGCTGGATATAAATTGAAATTGAAGCATAGGGCAAAAAATTCAGACAAATAAACTTCTTACTATTGAAAATAGTTTATAAAAAGTGATATATATATATATATATATATATATATATATATATATATATATATATATATATATATATATATATATATATATATATATATATATATATATATATATATGTATATATATGTATATATATATATATGTGTATATATATATATGTATATATATATGTATATATATATATATATATATATATATATATATATTATATATATATATATATATATTATATATTTACATATATGTATATATATATATATTTATATATATTTACATATATATATATATATATATATATATATATATATATATATATATTGATTTTAAAATGTCTAGGGGATTGGTCATTCCTGTTTATTTTTGCTGTTTTATAGAAGAATACCACAATAAATCATTCATTACAATGTATCTGGTTACATATCTAAAGCATTAAATTTGTTAAAGTTATAAATTAATCAGCAGCCATGCACTGATGCTCTAGAGTTAGTAAACACGACCTGACATTATTGTACCAATTTAAACAGAGATTAAACAGTAGTTGGAGTTTTTGGTTTGGTCTAACCAGAGTCTGTTAGGACTACACTCAGATTAATTACAATAGAAGTGTATGGTGTTTAATAAAGAATTTGCTCTAGTAGATTATGGTTAGACAGGACCTTTAACACAAGATTTACGGACCGAGCCAATTTGACTCATTAAAAATTTGATCACTATATATATTAATATATTATATATGTTAATATATATATATATTAATATATATATATATATATATATATATATATATATATATATATATATATATATATATATATATATATATATATATATATAATATATATATATATATATATGTATATGTATAATATATATTATATATATATATATATATATATATATATATATATATATATATATATATATATAAACTTTAATATCACTTTTCAAAAACATACTTTGGTTTTTAGTTAAGTAATAAAATATATGTAAACTTTCATTCCTCTTCCCCGCAAATTTCATTCCTCTTCCTTGTGAGCCAATTTTACTCATAGAATGGTTTAACAGTTAATCGCATAACATGAAATTTATTGGTCGACTCAAGTAAATATTTCATGAAAAGATTTTATTTTCCAATTGGTCGAAGAGCTAATAAGTAAATATAGAGAAGAAATCGAGAACACTTCCATTCCAATGACAGAAATTCATGCTACTGACGCATGGAAGAATTGTCAAGTTCAACAATCATGCAAAAGAAACAGATGTAGAAAACATTGTGCTAAATGTAATAGAATTGTTTTGAGGAAAATGTGTTTCAAAAACAGATTTTATATGTAAAAAATATTTTCCATGAATTTTTTGATAACAAACATTTTATTTAAATTAATTTAGAACTATTTTCTTTGCAAAAAAACTTCAATTTTCTTGTATGAGTCAAATTGGCTCACTTCAGTAAAAATAGGTATATGATCAACATCCGTAAATCTAATGTTAAGCAAGTTGAACTAAATTCATAAATATGTGGGAAAGAATTCTTTTAATTTTTAACGAAATATTGGGTACTGTAATTCTTATCGTTTTAAAACATCAACATTGTTACTAAACAAATGTTTTAAAAACACCTCAAATTGTTTCTGAATCTACATAAATTTTTATTTTACTTGCTCTGGGAATTGGTAGTTTTGTTTAGATATAAATAGAAATTGTACCGCAAATAGACGACAAAAGGTTTGAACAAATCGACTTGTTTCTACTGTAGTAATTTTAAGAATGTAATACAAAACTCACTACGATATAAAACTGGAAAAAAGTACTTAATGCTACTGTAATAATTTTAAGAATGTAATAAATACTCACTACGATATAAAACTGGGAAAAAAGTACTTGTTGCTACTGTAATAATTTTTAAAAGGTACTACAAGCTCACTACGATATAAAACTGGAAAAAAGTACTTGTTGCTACTGTAGTAATTTTAAGAATGTAATAAAAACTTAATACGATGTAAAAAGGGAAAAAATAAATATAAATTATTTTTGTAGGTTAAAATCTTCTTCCTTAGTTGAAGATTGTTAAAAATTCCCATTCATCTTTTAAAGTCCACGTATTACACTGAAGAGACAAAAAATTTATTAGAGTATGCGTATGCAAATAAGGAGATATGGAACCAATCAGGATACGGCGCTGTGGTCAGCAATGCCTATATAAGACAACAAATGGTCTAGCACAGTTGTTAGATTGTTTACTGCTGCTGTATAGGCAAATTGTCAAGATTTATGTGAGTTTGAACGTGGTATTATACTTGGCGCATTAGGAATGGGACATAGCACCTCCTAGATAGCAATGAAATTTGAATTTTCTAGTAAGACCATTACAAAGACCCATCACAAGTGTACTGTGAATATCGGGAATCCGGTTAAACATCAAATCTCTGACATCACCGTGGTCGGAAAAAGATTGTGTAAGAACGGGAGCAATAACGACTGGGGAGAATCATTAAACGTGACAGAAGTGCAACCCTTCAGCAAATTGTTGCAGATATCAATCATGGGCCATCAACAAGTATCAGTGCTCGAACCATTCAACGCAACATCATTGATATGGACTTTTGGAGCCGAAGGCCCACTCGTGTACTCTTGATGATTGCCTGACACAAAGCTTTACGTCTCACCTGGGTCCGTCAACACCGACATTGCACTGTTGATTACTGGATACACTTTCCTGGTCTGACAAGTCTCGTTTCAAATTGTATAGAGCGGATGGACGTGTATGGATATGGAAACAACCCCATGAATCCATGGATCTTGCATGTCAACAGATGACTGTTGGAGCTGGTGGAAGCTCTGTGATGGTATGGGGAGCATGAAGTTGGAGTGATATGGAATCCCTGACATATCTTGATATGACTCTGATAGGTGACACGTACATAATCATCCTGTCTGATCACCTGCACCCATTCATTTCCATTGTGCACTCCGATGGACTTGGGGAATTCCAGCAAGACAAGTCGACGCCCAACACTTTCTGAATTGCAACAGAGTGGCTTCAGGAACATTTTTCTGACTTTAAATTCTTCTGATGCTCACTAAAATTCTCATACATGAACTTACTGAGTATATCTGGGATGCCTTGCAACGTGCGTTCAAAAGAGATCTTCACCACCTCATTCTCATTGGACCTCATGAAAATTTTAAATGTAATAATGTATTTAATTATTTATATATTGTTTTTTATTTGTAATAAATACCGAAAGAAAATGTATTACGTTGTATGATATTTGAATTTCTACAGTGATTTTCTAAAGTAAATGATTTAATTAGAGCATTTTTATTTCTTAAATAGAGTAGATTGACAGATTTATAATGCCGAAAGATGGCTGAATATATAAGTATTATAAGCATTATATTAAGTATAAGGGTTTACTTAAAATAAAATGCAATATTTTCTTTCTTTTAAGAAGTGGTTAGTAATTAATTTATTATCTTACTTCTAATTAATCATGTACAAATAGTATTGCTTTGTGACATTTTTACTATTTCATAAATTATAATCCTATCAAAATCAATCAATCCTAACAAAATCAATCCAATCAAAATTGCTTCCTGTCCTTCGGAACCGGAGTTCTTAGGTTCGAATCCCGCTATGACATGGATGTTTGTAGCCGTTTGGAATCGGCTTTAAGCAGTAGGTCCCGGTCTCATTAGCCCTCATGTTGCAAAAAGTATACCGTAGCACTCTAAAAACCAAACCAAACCAAACCCAGCCAGACTTATGATCTCGTATGGTACTAAAACATTTGTTTGTACAATAATCGTAAATGATATACAAATACAAAATGGTATATAAAATGATAATCAAATACATAATTGTTTTTCTAATTTTTATACAGTTCAATGACAATGAAAAATACCCCATGGGTTCTTTTTGACCAGAACTCTTCAGATGTATTGTAAATACATAAGAAAGTTAAGAAAACTATTAAAATAATTTTTTTTAATACTTTTATTCATAGAAAATCAATAATATCATATACAAGCATTAAAATCTATTTTATCATTATATTATACTCAAATTAATACACCTATTATACCAAGATAATACACCATACTTTTACACCTATCTAAAGCCCACATGTTTTCAGTTCATGATTGTTAATAAAATCCTTCGAGAAAATTGATATATGCAGAATCATCTGCTCATATCTCTGTGTCTCATTCGCAATGCGGGTCAAGAGCTCAGCGAGGACAACAAATCAAAACAACAGCTCAATTCACCACCTTTTCCACGCCACTCGGGAGCACACTTTCGAAGTTTTCTGCCATGCCGCAGGAAAAGGTCACGCGTGTCTTGCAGCGTCGACAAAACGGAAGTGGGAGCTTCTGCTTTGGTTATTATTTCCAACGGAGTTTTCGCTTGCCAGGTTCCTGCTGACGGGTCCGTTTTAAAACAAAGCCCTCGAAGCTAATTGCCGGCGCTGCTTCGATTTAAATTGCCCATCTGAACAATAAGAGGAGGGACGACAATTAGGGAGTTTATTCGATGGGTTACTATCACTTTAAAGTGACTCTTTGGTTTAAAGTCAACTTGGAAATTTTTCACCAGATATAAATTAGCCAAATTAATGAAAATACTACAGATCAGAAAGTATTCATTAAATTGCTACTTATGAAATAATTTGGGAGTTTAATCGAGGTGTTACATCCACTTTGGTATAAATCTTTTCTCACGACTAATTGTTTTACGATTGATAGATTAACCAAAGTCAGATAATTCAAGATATTTGAAGAGAATATTTTAAGTAATTAAAATAAGAAAAAAATAAGGAGCTTATTCAACGTGTCTCTATAACTCTCATTAGATTATTTGAATAAGGAAAAATGTAAATTGTCTTCAACACAAAATTATCAATATATATTAATATATATATATATACATATATATATATATATATATATATATATATATATAATATATATATATATATATATATATACATATATATATATATATATATATGTATATATATACATTATATACACATATACTATAGATATATATAATATATATAGATAGATAAATATATACATATATATACATATATATATATATTATATATATATACATATATATATATATATATATATATATATATATATATATATATATATATATATATATATATATATATATATATATATATATATATATATATATATATATATATATATATATATATATATATATATATATATATATATATATATATATATATATATATATATATATATATATATATATATATATATATATATATATATATATATATATATATATATATATATATATATATATATATATATATATATATATATATATATATATATATATAATATTTTTAAGGATATAAACTTTTAGACTTTGATTCTTTTGAAAACTACTTAACGGTAAGTTTCATCTGAAAATTGATGAAGTGGATAAAATTGACCTTAATAAAAATTTATGCATTATAAGGCAAGATTTAATATAAAACATTTTCCATTTAATGAAATTATTTTATGTTTAATATTAAAGTGGCTGAAAAATCGTTTAATGACATCCGCTTAATGATTACTTCTTAGCCGCAATTAAGTTATGACAGTGAAAACAGTTTTACAGGCAAACTCAATTTTCTGATTATAATTGTTATATCTAAAAATTAGAAAGCCATTCCGAGTTCGTGGCCGTTATGAAAAACCTTTTTTGGATAAATAGAGAATTTGAAAAGATAGAGGTGGCCAACGACTACACTCTTCTTTGTTGTTAGCTTAGACAGCTCAGAACAATTAAATAAAGGTTTTATTTCTCTTTAAAATTCAACTAAATGATCTATAAATCTGTAAATTAAACACACACACACATTGACTATATTTCCTTGATGAACTGAATCAAGAAAATTGTCACAAAATCTTTTAGTGAAATCATATAGTGAAATTTTTATTACCTTTGTTTAAAAAGACTTAGTTGGTTAAGAACCTTTTCCTGTACAGAGTCTATATATATATATATAATATATAATATATATATATTATATAAAAATATTATATATATATATATATATATATATATATATATATATGTATATATATATATATATATGTATATATATATATATATATATATATATATATATATATTTATATATATATATATATATATATATATATATATATATATATATAAAATATATATATATATATATATATATATATATAATATATATATATATATATATATAAATATATATATATTGTATATATATATATATATATATATATATATATATATATATATAAATATTTTATATATATATATATGTGTATATATATATATATATATATATATATATATATAAATATATATATATATGTGTGTGTGTGTGTGTTTATGTGTGTGTGTGTGTTAGGGATGCAACGGATGTGAGTTTAGCCGGATAGTGGATACCGAATATCTGGCCGCAGTTTCAACTGGATATCCGGCCGGATGTCAGTATGTTTTGCATTTTTTCTTTTTTAATATCCCCTTTTTATATTTTTTAATTAGTTAACTATTTGTACTATAATTTATTTAAATTTGTTTCTTTATTTTAAGTTCCAGAACTCAATATTTCAATTCGACATTATTTAATTAGAAAAATCAAATCTGAATAAAAGCACTTTTAATAGTTCTTTACCTTTTTTCTGTAATGGTTCTTATGTTTGTGTATGAAAACATATTCCCACTTTTTTTTTTTTTTTTTTTTTTTTTTTTTTTTGTGAATTGCTTTTCTTTTTTTGTCTTTCAAAAAAGTAAGTTTTGCGTTTTGTTTTCTCATATGCAAAAGCACAATTTTGAAGTTGAGACTAAAAAATGAATGATGTATGATTTTTTGTAATGAAATGTATAAATAAACCTAATTTTTTTTCCATAATTTTTTTTTCACATAATGCTCCAAAATATTTATACGCATTGTTTCATATAGTATATTGAATTTTTTTGCTATATTTATCTTATTTCTCGGTGTATAATTTTTGGCCGGATGTACTGCTGGATAATTGTAATATCCGGCTACTGTCAATTATCCGGTATAGTGGCCGAATATTCTGGATGCAGTATGTTGGCCGGATTTCCGTTGCATCACTAATATATATATATATATATATATATATATATATATATATATACATATATATATATATATATATAAATATATACATATATATATACATATATATATATATATATATTGTGTGTGTTTGTACGTACTATTTCGTTTATTCTTTCACGATATAGTTTCTCTCCTTTTTCAAACATTGACTTTAGCCTATAGCTTGACTTCTGTAAATCAAGTGAACAATATGAAATTTAAGGTATAGTTTTAGCTCGAATTCTTGAATCCAGGCTATAAGATTTCGTTCTTCAGAAAAAGATTAAGATTCAAAGTGATGAAGGAACATTATGTATGAAAGAGGTTCATCCGGCGAAATATGTGCTGACTGCAAGACCCTTCAACAAAATGCTGTCCTTTCCCGTGTGTGATCTCTACATCATGGCTGTTTCCGCTCTGCATTCACTTAAAAATTATGGAGCTGGGACTTCTCTTAAAAATAGTGGATTTCTTCCAAACTCCCTCTTTTGTGGCCTTTTATTCTGAAAAATCTCGAATCCACATTGTTGACGTTTATGATTTCTTCCATCCTGTTTCTTCCTTTAAGTTATAATTTAAAATCCTATGTGATATTACCCACGGGAATTCTCTCAAAACCATTGCTCTTTTCATCTGTAACTTTTGTTAGTACAAAATGACTGTTTTAATTTAGCCCTTTGTAATGAAAACTGTGATGGGAAAAATATTTACTCAAGTGTTACAATGTATTATTTTAATATGTCCAAAATAATAAAAGTTTTTCATTCAAAGAATAAAAAACTTGCAGAAAATGTATACCTAAATCAGCGAAAATTTGCTCATTTCTTATAAATATTGTAAATTTCCTTGCACAAAGATTGCCATTCTATAATAAATTTGAGACTAATTTCGTGAAAATACTATGCCGACGCGGACCAATAACATATAGAAAATAAAAAAAACATTTGTTTTTAAAATTATTTTAATAATCATAAAGCCAGCAGCAACGTGCGGCCATCACTCTCACAAGTTGTTCTGATGGCCGATTTGTTAGGGTGCTGGCTTCCGAATCTGGAGTTCGTGGCTTCGAATCCCACTATGGCATTAATGTTCGTAGCCGTTGGAATTGGCTTTAAGCAGTAGGTCTCTGTCTCATTAGCCATCGTTTGCAAAAAGTAGACCGTAGCGCTCCGTACCAAACCAAACCCAAATTGTTCTCGTTTTCAAACTACATAAAAGTGTCGCCACAAAAATGCAACGAAATTAATTTACGAAACAGAACAGCACACAGTACAAAATGTAAAACATTGAGTTCGAGGTTAACTATAAAACAAAAGATAACACATTAATAAATGATCCAAACATACTATACTTCATCTATGTACCTCTGATCTTTTCAAATGTAATTATTCCAAAACCTACATTTATGAAAAAATCATGTGAAACTGTTCAAGTGAGAAATGAAACTTAAGGATACATGTATGAAATATAAACTTAGTAGTGCCATTTATTCGAGATTCTACGAACAAACTGTTAATTTCAGTATGGTAGAATAACAACAATAATTAAAACCATCTATTAAAGCTTAGTAAGCAAATAATAACATTTTGTGTATGCTTGAGATCTGCAAAGCGGTGATAGAAAGGTTTTAAATAGAAACTACATAGAAATAAAATAGTTTGAGGTGATCCTCCAACGTTTCATGGCCTGAACCCCCATTCATCTTTTTAGAATTTTGAAACAACTTCCTTTAGTTCGACCATACATCGTTGTGGGAACCTATATTCAGAATTTAAAGTTTCTAGTTTCATCAGTGTTATCTCTGGATCGTTGGATCAGTCAGTAACATAATTTCATTCTTTTATATATACTAACTAAAAACTAAAACTCTTTGGTGTAACAGCCCCTAGGTGGCCAGGGCCTACGGTGCCAATCTCCGTTTCAGACACCAAGGGACCTGGGGTGCAAAGCAGATGTTCCTGTTAGTTGGTAAACCTTACGAGGGACTCCCAGTGTTTAGTTCTCAAGCTTGTTTGATCCTCAGTTTTTCTACCCACTGAAGGGATGAAAGGCTGAATGACCCTTTTTCAGTCCGGGAATCGAACCTCAGACCTGTGTCACGGGAGCGCGAAGCGCTACCCCAACACCACTGGGCATCATTCTTATATATATATATATATATATATATATATATATATATATATATATATATATATATATATATATATATATATATATATATATATATATATATATATATATATATATATATATATATATATTATATATATATATATATATATATATATAAATATATATATATATATATATATATATATATATATATATATATACAGATAATATTACAAATAAAATATTTTACATGATAACAGACTTTAATATTACAAATTATATGTAGTTTGGTTTGGTTTGGAGTGCTACGGTCTACGTTTATGCAACACGAGGGCTAATGAGACCGGGACCTACAGATTAAAGCCGATTCCGAACGGCTAGGAACATCCATACCAAAGTGGGATTCGAACCCATGAACTCCGGTACCGAAGGCCAGCACACCAACCGATCGGGCATCGTTCGGCATTTATATATAGTATATATTATATATATTATATATAGTGTATATAGTTATATATAGTATATTTTATAATATTACAAATAAAATATTTTAAATAGCAGACTTCAGTTGAAATATTTTAGAAATTTCTTAAAGCGTAAAATTTATTTAAAAATAGCTACCATATTTAAAAAAAATCAAATTCAAGTGTGTTTAATTTATTTAAAAAGAATTATTATTACTACGAATTGAATCTTGAGTACATATTATTAAGTATAAATAACAAAAAATGCATTTTTTCTTAGACCTTTTTTATAAGCTTTTGGTTATAGTTGTGCAATACCTTTTGTCACAATGATATTTGTGAAGCAATTTAAATAAATTAAGATAATTTAGAATAGAATGTTGTTTATTGGTTTTATAGTAGCTATTCATTAGGTATTAATAAACATTTATTTTTATCTTGAGTAGTTTGTAAATGTTCATTTCAATGTAAATATATATTGCTAACAATATTATTTATTAGAATTACTTCAGTTCACTTGTTTATGTAATTATACCGATTTCTGAAACTTGTATCAACTAAAAGTATTAAACAACTCCATAATTTTCATTAGTCTAGCATTACAAAATGTTGTCTATGCAAGTATTCTGCAATACGAAACTTGCACCAATTAAAATTATAATTCCAAAATTTGCATAGTTTAGCATTACGACATCTTGTTGATGTGAAGATTCCATAATATTAAACTTCTATCTGTGAAAATTATTAAACGATTCTATAATTCACATTATTCTAGCGTATGATTAGCCTAAACAGAAAAGAGTCATATGCGTATTTACATACGCTCCCCTAGGTAAGCGTCTTAATAAAGTGACAAAAACACGTTGACATAATAACATTCTCCTCTGAAAAAAATGGCGGATAAAAAACTAGAAACCTGGCTCTGCAAGCCGCAAAACCTTTATGTAAACTCTTCCATCCGCCCAATTAGCTCAGGGGATTAACTTCTCAACTTATCTGCCGCAGGCAGACGATACGGGGTTGCGAGATGGAAGTATAAGGCCAGAGTAGGGCGGCGGGAGAACGGATTCGACTGTGGTAATCTCTTTGGAAATTTGAATCGAATTCCAGGCATGTCGAGAGTAAGAAGTTTGTTATTTTTTAATGTCTTGCTACATTTTTCTGCAGGATAAGGAACGCGAAAGTAAGATTTAATTTTCCACCAGAGGTGTGTCTGCAAAAATAATTCGGGAAATTCAAAGTGAGTGGTGTTTTCAAAGTATCACTGTCATGCGGCTATTATTGTTTCATGTTAAATCATGATTGTTCTTACTAAGAAAAATGTAACAGAAAAGTTGATTTTGTAATGTAGTTGAATTTTTTATCAAGTTCTTTTACACAGTAAAACTTGAAAATACTTAATACAATTGCCGTTAATTTTACGTAAAATACATATGAATATCATTGAAATCCCGTGCACTTCATTTTCCTATAAAACTGATTTTGTTCTTTCAATAGCATTTGTACAATCTGAGCAGTATTTTAACATTATATCAGAGGCATAATGCACGTTCAGTAATAAATTTTCACATTAGGTAGCTTCATACCTTCTAAAGGAAATCGGTGAATGATGAAAATGTCTGCTTAGACTTAACATAAATTTCTAAATACTCAATTGAATTACACAAAAATTTCTGAGATAGTCAAGTTTCATTTCAACTTTATAAAATTACAAAGTTAGTTTTCTTAACTGAGTCCAATGAAAATATATACCATTAACTATAAAAAATAAGACTACGTCAAATAGCTATCGGTAGCCTCTAAAAAACTTCACTTAGTTGATAGGCCTTTAAGATTACTGTAATTTAAGATGTAGATTAATACTTGCATTTTAAATTAAAGTACATGTAGACCTTAATATAACATTTTTTAATCAACATTTATGTGAAAGTACTTGGCGTTGTTGACTACGGGATTTTTTTTACTATCAAGACCTTCCATAATTTTTGTATAAGTTCTATAATAGCTCTTTTTACACAGAAGTTATTCGGAAAGGAGTATCTTCGAAGGAAAAATCTATTTTAAAGCCTCACTCCCACTTCACATTTTCAAATAGGGAGAACATTATAGTCTGAGGAAATGACGTAAAGAACTGTTGATTTTTCAAAATGGGGATTGATTAGTTGAGAGCGATACAGTTAGCTATCAATTGGTACATGAGAATAGGCCTATTTCTTTGATAATTGTAATAACTCCAATAGACCGCCTACTTCAAAGGATGCGAAGCTTTTCTGGTGCCACGGTGAAGATTTTTCTCAATTTTTATCAACCTCAGAAACGGAAATTCTTGTTTCTTATTTTGTACCTCTCCCACCTACCGCCATCCTAGTAAAATAACATTCAGGCTCGCAGATATATCCATCTTATTTAGTTCGTCTTTTTGACTTGAACCCAGCACCCTAGGTTTGGTTTGGTTTGGTTTGGGGCGCTACGGTCTACTGTTTTGCACACGAGAGCTAATGAGACCGGGAACTACTGCTTAAAGCCGATTCCGAACGGCTACGAACATCCATGCCATAGTGGGATTTGAACCCACGAACTCCGGTACCGACGATCAGCGCCCTAACCAATCGGTCAGCGTTCGGCCCCAGCACCCTAGGATTCTAGATCCAAACGCTGACCACTAGACCATCCCCTACCAAAACCTACTTCTTGAATCCAGTCTCAAAGGACTATGAATATTCATCCTAGTTGTGGGGTTCGAACTCATAAACGCTTTCATCATTCCCTACCCATTCGAAATTGTGACGCTTGCTTCGACATCTCAGATGTCTTCCACCAACCTTTTATTTTAAATTTTAAAAACTTTTTAATTCTTTTCGAAATAACCTTTAATTTTTTCTTTCGGAAATGTTACTGTATGTTTGTCTCTAAGATTCCCCTTTGCTGCACATTCCAAATGACAATACATGGTCTATACCCAAGGGTACCTCTGTTGATACACGAGCGACGCTCAGCGCCACCTGTAAAGAAAACTCTTTCTTTCCTCTCCACGCTTTTAACTTTTGATCCTACCACCAGAGCACCTCCAAAAGTTCGAAGCGAAGCGCACTCCTTTTGAAGAATCATAGATGTGAATGTGTGTGTGTGTGTGCTGACTTGCCCTTTTTCAACACAATGCCCCCGACGCTAATTACAAGCAGTTTAATTCCGTTTCAAACGCGCTAATGAACGAAACCCCAAATTACGGCTCCCTGAACCTTTTGTTTGGCGGACGCCATTAATCGCTTCGCTGCGTTTGAGTGTAGGCCCCCCGGGGGGAGGGAAGAGCGCGAATAATTAATTAGAAGTGCGACGAACTCTCGTTTTCAGAAAATTTGAACAACCTGCGAATAAGTGTCATCTCACAAGGTTTTACATTCACCAGCAGATGAAGTTCTAAAGCTCTGAACTGCTTGTTGCATACCAAAGACAATGCATATACGCATTCAATAGCAAAATACTAATGATCGAAAGCCAGATGTTATAAAACGTTGAAAAATTGGGTCGATTTCATGTATTGACTTAGATTTAGTTAATGCAGTAATAAATATTTGATTTTCCCAAGATGGCCTTCTGATAAAAATCTATAATGACTACGATACAAGTAATATTATATGTTCAATGAAAAATGTCATGATCAAAATCTGAAAGATATAAAATGTATACATTTTATTAAACACTTTTTCATTTATATTTTCAAGAAACATTGTGTAATGACACTAAAGACCTTATTACACGTTACCCTGTTTATCTGCTGAACGATGCCGAGTGATTAGGGTCTTCGGTATCGAAGTTCATGGGTTCGAATCCCATCGAGGCATGGATGTTTGTAGCCGTTCAGAATCGGCTTTAAGCAGTAGGTCCCGGTGTCATTAGGCCTCGTGTTGCAAAAAGTAGACCGTAGCTCTCCAAACCAAACCAAACCAAACTAAACCCTGCATGCATTGTTTAAAAGGAAATGTATTCAGTTTACTATTAACTTCAACATTACTAATTTCTTGTGTGAAAGCGAAAAATTTCCAATTCGCGTATTCTTTACTAGGAAAACGAATTGTAAACAGAATTTGTTGAATTTCCAACGCGTGGAAACTGACAAATGATGAGGTCTGAATTATCGGATTGTTTTCGCATGCCTTGTTTATTTGAATAAAAGTTTACAAAATTTATTCAAATAAATAAAAAACATTTAGGATTATTCTAAATTTACAATTTTTTATAGTTAAAAACCATTTTATTAGAAATTTAGATTTACATTACTTTCTTTTCTCTTCTGATTTATATCAAATTTAATATTTGTAAATGTATTATATTAACCTTAAACAAATGACATGGTGGTTTTTAAGTATCTTAAAAATATGGTATAAAATAATAGGAAATAGGAAAATATATTTTCTAATATTTTAATATTTCACTATGGGTTTTCTAATTCATTTACGTTTGCTTACTATGTACGGTTTTTATAAGTGGATAAAAGTGACTGGGTTTCGTAGCATTCAATTCTTCTTTTTGCAATTTTGCATATATTAGATATCTTTTTTCTTTATACTGCTTATGATCCACAAATTCTTAGAGGCTAATTTTTATAAAATTAATTTTAACCTGCATTTAACTGAGTATCGCTTTATTTTCGCCCGACAGAAATATATTTTTGAGGGATACTTTTTAACAGATTGAAGTATTACTTCTTGAGTATCCAAAATTTTGAGTTAGTCAAAGCTGTATCCTTTTAACTGTTAAAAAGTAGTGACCTTTGATTTTGTGTGAATTTAATTAAGTATTTTCTTATTTGAATTAATGTTTATATTTTTAAGATTATTTAAAATTTGATGCAAAAAAATTTTTTTTTAAGTTGACTGTCAAACAACGTAATTCTGTAGTTTTCTTCTCTTTACTTTAATACTATAGAACGTGTATAAGTGTGACAGTGACAGATTTCAGACCTATAATTAGACCGAAACCTCCTGTCACCCTTCTCTTTATCAATGGAAGATGGCTTAATAGAGTTTTGTCTTTCAAGTTTATCTATCTTAGTGTCTAGTGATCATATACTACTTAAAATAAAATTTTCCTATAAAACTGTTTTTTCCTTTAACTAGAATTACGCAGCTTACTGCTTACTATAAAAACATATATACTGTATTATTGGGTAGGTGCGTCCCCTTGGCGCATATATCGCATACATAATAGTTAACTAAATAGTTTGGTTTGACTTGGATCACTACGGTTTGCTCTTTTGATAACGATACTGGGACCTACTGTTTTAAGCCACATTCCAGCAGCAGAATTCAAACTCGTGAACTCCGGTACCGAAGAGCAGTGCCCTACCATCACTATCAGTTAACTAAATAAAACTGAAATTTACTATGGTTGAACAGAAGCGTCCTACTTAAACATTGCTATTGTAATATTAAACAGAGAATAGCTTAAAGATTTGTTTAAAAAAAATTAACTTTTCATCAAATCGTTAATATTTATTTATAAATTGATACTAACTACCATTTTATCCATGTAATTTAAAAATCAAATATATAACTTTAACAAATAGAAAGATATCCCTCTAGCGGCTAAAGAGAAAAGCATTCAGTGAGCCCCCTGCTTTCAGAGATGTAGCCTCATTATTCTTTGTTTTGTTAATTGTTTATGTTTTAATTGCTTTGTACCTAGCGGTTTCCTTTTAAATTTTAAATTTAGATTTTAAATTTAATATTATTTGGGCTAATCGATGTATGTCCATATTTAAAATATTTTTGTCACATAACTATAAATTGTTTCAAATAAAATGTAACTAATCTTAGCACTAGTTCTATAATTGTTTGATAAAAATCAATAGCAAAAGTGTACTGCAAGCACTTTCTTTCTTTTGACTCGTTTATTAAATTTTTTTTTTGGAGGGGGGCAAAAGGAATCAATTCAGAAATAATGTAAAAGGGTCTAGTTTAAAAGTTTTACGTAAATTCAGTATATATATCTACATTTTAACCTTCTAGAAATTCATTGGAATAACATTATTTTAAGGTTTCAAATTAATCTGAAGGTTAGACTAAAACTCAAAAATTCAATTTATTTTAGTTTTGATTTAAATAAAACCTTAATACTATTTAGAGCATTTGTTAAAGAGAGGAAACTTATATCAGTTGGTGACTTTTAATGAAAATCTTATTTTGTCCAATGAAAATGTTTCTTTTTATTCTAGTATATTTTTAACGTGTAACATAAGCTATAATATATAATTCATATAAGTTATACATAATTCATCCAACAGCTAGAAAATGTTTAAATTTTTATGCTTTTTATATTTAAATGCTGCCCTTGTATGGCAGATTTTACATTTACGTCACTTTAACATTATTTTTGAATAAACATTATAAGAAATCTGATGCGATCTATTGAGATCTCTCTTGTAGGAAAACATAAAAATATGAAAATCTTGTAAAGTTTTGAGGTTCTCTTCAAAATAAACCGAATGAATATAGACAAGTTTAACAGAACTAAATCTTGAAACGTTTGATTTAGCTTTTATGTAGACAAATACAAGTAATTCTCATTTTCAAATATATTTGAGAAGATGAATATAAGATTTAGTAGTGTAATATAAATATATATGTATTAGTAGTGTAATAAATTTGGATACTTTTCTTACCTAAACGTTATTCCAATGTATACTATTCTTTACATGTCTAATTTGATAAGAAGAATGTGATTAACAGCCTTGATGTCTAAAATTTCTTAGTTATAAGAAGGTAATGAATGGAGATAAAGCATTCAGAAAGAATCCTTCATGCTGCAACATGAAAATATCCGTTGAAATGCTTTGAAAAGAGGTTTGTTTAAGGATTACTTATTGCTTTAATAAACAAAAAAAAAAAGTCTGAAAATCGTTACAAGAGGATGGAAAGTATACTATTCCTTACATGTCCAATTTGATAAGGAGAATGTGATTAACAGCCTTGATGTCTAAAATTTCAGAGTTATGAGAAGGTAATGAATGGAGATAAAGCATTCAGAAAGAATCCCTAATGCTGCAACATGAAAATATCCGTTGAAATGCTTTGAAAAGAGGTTTGTTTAAGGATTACTTATTGCTTTGATAAACAAAATAAAAACTGAAAATCGTTACAAGAGGATGGAAAGTATACTATTTCTTACATGTAATTTGATAAGGAGAATGTGATTAACAGACTCGATGTCTAAAATTTCAGAGTTATGAGAAGGTAATGAATGGAAATAAAGCCTTCAGAAAGAATCCTTCATGCTGAAACATGAAAATATCCGTTGAAATGTTTTGAAAAGAGGTTTGTTTAAGGATTACTTATTGTTTTAAAAAACAAAATAAAGACTGAAAATCGTTACAAGAGGATGGAAAGTATACTATTCCTTACATGTCCAATTTGATAAGGAGAATGTGATTAACAGCCTTGATGTCTAAAATTTCAGAGTTATGAGAAGGTAATGAATGGAGATAAAGCATTCAGAAAGAATCCCTAATGCTGCAACATGAAAATATCCGTTGAAATGCTTAGAAAAGAGGTTTGTTTAAGGATTACTTATTGCTTTGATAAACAAAATAAAGACTGAAAATCGTTACAAGAGGAAGGAAAGCTTCATCATAAGTGCTAATGACCAAGCACGACGATTCAAAAGGAAATGAGAAATGTTTCCGAAAAGTTCGTGGGTGGGAAAGAACCCCCTAGGGTAGAAAGAACAGGGGTGGCTCGGTCACAAAGAAGATCATCCACATCCCCTCCCACCTTTTTTCAGAACATTTATTTGGCTTATTATTATTATTTTTTGTGTGTGCTGAGTAACTTTTGCTGCACAGAATGACGAAGATCCTATAAAGAGTTATCAGAGGTCATTAACCTAATGGTTATACATAGGTACTCGAAGAAAGCGGTAATGGGATTTGGGTATGCTCAAAAAGTCCTATTTGTTGCTAAATATTTAGTAATGCTCGTCACATTTCCTCTGTCATTTTAAACCGAGTTTGGAAAGCTTCAATATTAATGTTCAATATTAGGTATTTTTCCAAGTACGTAAGACTGCACACATTAGACTATTTTCCATTTGTGTTTACTAGCTAGAAAAATTTTTCAAACTTTATTTCATCATATTATTAAATGATTTGGCACTTCCAAACTAGCAAAAATAAAAAATTAATACCTACATTATTTATAATTTATAAAATCCTGGTGCTTATCTCAGAGCTTGGATGTATGTATATATATATATATATAGACAGTGACAGATTTCAGACCTATAATTAGACCGAAACCTCCTGTCACCCTTCTCTTTATCAATGGAAGATGGCTTAATAGAGTTTTGTCTTTCAAGTTTATCTATCTTAGTGTCTAGTGATCATATACTACTTAAAATAAAATTTTCCTATAAAACTGTTTTTTCCTTTAACTAGAATTACGCAGCTTACTGCTTACTATAAAAACATATATACTGTATTATTGGGTAGGTGCGTCCCCTTGGCGCATATATCGCATACATAATAGTTAACTAAATAGTTTGGTTTGACTTGGATCACTACGGTTTGCTCTTTTGATAACGATACTGGGACCTACTGTTTTAAGCCACATTCCAGCAGCAGAATTCAAACTCGTGAACTCCGGTACCGAAGAGCAGTGCCCTACCATCACTATCAGTTAACTAAATAAAACTGAAATTTACTATGGTTGAACAGAAGCGTCCTACTTAAACATTGCTATTGTAATATTAAACAGAGAATAGCTTAAAGATTTGTTTAAAAAAAATTAACTTTTCATCAAATCGTTAATATTTATTTATAAATTGATACTAACTACCATTTTATCCATGTAATTTAAAAATCAAATATATAACTTTAACAAATAGAAAGATATCCCTCTAGCGGCTAAAGAGAAAAGCATTCAGTGAGCCCCCTGCTTTCAGAGATGTAGCCTCATTATTCTTTGTTTTGTTAATTGTTTATGTTTTAATTGCTTTGTACCTAGCGGTTTCCTTTTAAATTTTAAATTTAGATTTTAAATTTAATATTATTTGGGCTAATCGATGTATGTCCATATTTAAAATATTTTTGTCACATAACTATAAATTGTTTCAAATAAAATGTAACTAATCTTAGCACTAGTTCTATAATTGTTTGATAAAAATCAATAGCAAAAGTGTACTGCAAGCAAAAAGAAGTTTTCTTTCTTTTACTCGTTTATTAAATTTTTTTTTTGGAGGGGGGCAAAAGGAATCAATTCAGAAATAATGTAAAAGGGTCTAGTTTAAAAGTTTTACGTAAATTCAGTATATATATCTACATTTTAACCTTCTAGAAATTCATTGGAATAACATTATTTTAAGGTTTCAAATTAATCTGAAGGTTAGACTAAAACTCAAAAATTCAATTTATTTTAGTTTTGATTTAAATAAAACCTTAATACTATTTAGAGCATTTGTTAAAGAGAGGAAACTTATATCAGTTGGTGACTTTTAATGAAAATCTTATTTTGTCCAATGAAAATGTTTCTTTTTATTCTAGTATATTTTTAACGTGTAACATAAGCTATAATATATAATTCATATAAGTTATACATAATTCATCCAACAGCTAGAAAATGTTTAAATTTTTATGCTTTTTATATTTAAATGCTGCCCTTGTATGGCAGATTTTACATTTACGTCACTTTAACATTATTTTTGAATAAACATTATAAGAAATCTGATGCGATCTATTGAGATCTCTCTTGTAGGAAAACATAAAAATATGAAAATCTTGTAAAGTTTTCAGGCTCTCTTCAAAATCGACCGAATGAATATAGACAAGTTTAACAGAACTAAATCTTGAAACGTATGTTTTAGATTTTATGTAGACAAATACAAGTAATTCCCATGTTCAAATATATTTGAGAAGATGAATATAAGATTTAGTAGTGTAATATAAATATATATGTATTAGTAGTGTAATAAAGTTAGATATTTTTCTTACTTAAGCGTTATTCCAATGTATACTATTCCTTACATATGCAATTTGATAAAGAGAATGTGATTAAGAGACTCGATGTCTAAAATTTCAGAGTTATGAGAAGGTAATGAATGGAGATAAAGCATTCAGAAAGAATCCCTAATGCTGCAACATGAAAATATCCGTTGAAATGCTTAGAAAATAGATTTGTTTAAGGATTACTTATTGCTTTAATAAACAAAAAAAGAGTCTGAAAATTGTTACAAGAGGATGGAAAGTATACTATTCCTTACATGTCCAATTTGATAAGAAGAATGTGATTAACAGCCTTGATGTCTAAAATTTCAGAGTTATGAGAAGGTAATGAATGGAGATAAAGCATTCAGAAAGAATCCCTAATGCTGCAACATGAAAATATCCGTTGAAATGTTTTGAAAAGAGGTTTGTTTAAGGATTACTTATTGCTTTGATAAACAAAATAAAGACTGAAAATCTTTACAAGAGGATGGAAAGTATACTATTTCTTACATGTAATTTGATAAGGAGAATGTGATTAACAGACTCGATGTCTAAAATTTCAGAGTTATGAGAAGGTAATGAATGGAAATAAAGCCTTCAGAAAGAATCCTTCATGCTGAAACATGAAAATATCCGTTGAAATGCTTTAAAAAGAGGTTTGTTTAAGAATTACTTATTGCTTTGATAAACAAACTAAAGACTGAAAATCGTTACAAGAGGATGGAAAGTATACTATTCCTTACATGTCCAATTTGATAAGGAGAATGTGATGAACAGCCTTGATGTCTAAAATTTCAGAGTTATGAGAAGGTAATGAATGGAGATAAAGCATTCAGAAAGAATCCCTAATGCTGCAACTCCATTGAAATGCTTTAAAAAGAGGTTTGTTTAAGGATTACTTATTGCTTTGATAAACAAAATAAAGACTGAAAATCGTTACAAGAGGAAGGAAAGCTTC
>CM063510.1:12502045-12597045 GCA_032207245.1 Pardosa pseudoannulata
TATTTTTCATTTACATATTTGATGTTGTAAATATATAGATAAAAGTAATTATTAATTTACACAAAACTATTGACAGCTTGTTAAAAAATTAAAAATTTTTAGAAATCCTTGAACTGTTATTGTTCTTTTTTGAATAAGCTTTACACATGCACTGATGATTCAGCTGTAGAAAGCATAATCAAAGTCATTACTTAAGTAGTATATTTACCTCTTGCAAGTTTTCTATAAAACATTCATAACAAATCAGGTTTAAAAAAGAGAAAATTCTAAATCTATATATTTTTAGGGGGGAAATTAAAAAAATTTCTAAATATCAATCAAATTTTATTTGTACTTTATATTCTATAAGGAAGTTCAAAGTTATGTTTTTTCAATATTTTATATAAATAATTTCGCTTCCCAAACATCTTTTACTAACTATACAGATAGAGGGAATATAGAGAGGGGTATGATTTCTACTGGCAAAAGCTCTTGCACTGGTACTCATGTCATTCTTAGAATATTTCTTTAGTTACTAATATCTGTAGAGAAAGTTATCAAAAATTCGAGGTTGAAATATTTCATGATTAAAATATTTAATACTTTTGTACAAGGAGCAAAGATTACATTCTCATCAAACGATCTTAGAATCATACTACTAAAATATGGATGATATTTAATGTCAAGTAGAAAGACTTTAGATATCATACTAGTTTTAAATCATATTATATAAGCAAATAATAAGTTTTAAATCTACAGAAGGTGCTAACACACATTTAGAGTTATTTCGGGACAGTTTAATCAAACGTTAAAACGTAAAGAATACTTTAAAAAAAATCAGTTGAATAGTCTTTTTTTCTGCGTTATAAATCTGCTTCAGAATTTCTGTGATAGAATTTTAGTATACATTTTCAGAGGTATTGACTTTGATTCCTTTTCCATTACTTTCCAGTAATTAGAGTATATTTTTGTGTTTTTGAAGATTAATATACTTATTCTTTAATCAAAAGTTTTTTGAAATGATATTAAAGTTTCTAACATTATTAATCAGATACGTAAAAATTATCAAGAATTAGTTATATATAGAAAAAGACTTCAAAAGAATACCCAGACATGCTGTTTCAAACATTTATTAACACTTGGTATGCGGGTATACTTCACTGCCAACTTACGCGTGCAGCGGGCTTTTTTTCGTGAATCGCCCGAAAGTTTAGTTATTCAGAAAAATCGCAGTAAATCGAAAACTACTTTGTTTTTATGAACGAAACTTTTTTATTTTACACTTTAATATATACTGTATGATTATTTAACAAAAAAAAAACAATATTTTTACGAAATTACAAAAATAAACTATTTTTTAAATTAAAGTCCGATAATCTGTCAGCGCCTATTTCGTCATCACTTCTTTGTCACAACGACTCATGTTATCAATTTTGTATTCAACATTAAAAAACCAAGCTTCAAATTGACAAAAGATGACTTGTACGTTCTGGAGTTAGGAATTCGATTGAAGACGAAATAACGCAACAAAAGACCGAGTAACTCGGCAATCATAACTTGTGGAAAGAAAAAAGCGTTGCATAGCAACGCAAACAACACGCATATAATGTCACAGATGCATATAATTATAGGTATTTAGTAGATTTGTGGTGGTTAGCGGATATCCACCTCAAATTCTACTAAATACGTATTTTTACGTGACCTGTGCTCCAGTGACAGACTGCAAAAAACTTAAAAATACGTTACCTGCAAGCGAAGTGTTAAAAAAGCCGGTAGACAGAGAAAATACACCAACGCAGTACTCATTTATAAAATTGTTAAATATATTTGTGATAATAATAAATAAAATAATAAACCAAGATTACAACTTTAAAACGCTAAGAAATATAGCGGCATGCGGCTCAACACAGAATTTGTAGAACCGTGTATCAAAACTACTTAGATAAATATATTGTTACTTTTCATTTAGCCTGAGATTACCTATAAGACTGCAATAAAAAAGGGTATATTTACTATTGAAAACAAGGAGAAAACAATGTGTTAACTCGATACCATAAATAAAAAGAATCTTTTAATAAGGGTTTTATGACTGTCACAAAGTTTTCATACTATAAGAAATTAAAAATAAGAAGAGTGAAAACAATTTAACCAAACTCAATCTACTATCAAGAGAAAGTTTTACTCTCCATACGTTAGATACTCATAGATAAAGTTCTATTTCTTTATACGGATCATTATCAAATCGTAAACTTTTCATAAAAATATTACAATAGTACAATTATAAAATAATACATAATTAAATATTATAATAGTACAAGTCTTACTTCAAAAAGTACTGTTACATCCCTTAAAAAATGAGTTATATAGATGTTGAATGTATACTTTTTCAACATATTGCTACAAAATCTTCTTACGTTTCACCTGTGGTTTACTGTGTCTTTACTCTCATTATTAGAGACTAAATTCCATTTTAAGCTCAAAATCAACAAGATAGATATATTAGAAAAAGTTGGGGTAGAGGAATTAAATCAATACTTCTGGAAATTTTTTCGAAAGCACTTTTATCATGTAAATCATTATATAAACTGAAAGTTCAGAAAAAAAGGCTATCATATTAAATATTTTAATAATCTTAACTTTACTTTTTAAACATCAAATAATTGTTACCGAAATTGTTATAAAAAAATGAGTAAACGCCTACAAAATGCATTATTTTAAACTAACTAAATCACCAGGTGTTGCCCAAAACGTAAAAAAGATAAATACGCATATCGTATATGTATTTGTGTGTGTGTGTTTGTGCAAGTCTGTCAATATTTCTCTATCTCTCCATATATATGTATACCCACTCACACATATACATATATATATATATATATATATATATATATATATATATATATATATATATATATATATACATATATATATATATTTATATAATGTATATATGTATATATGAGAGTAAGTGAGAGAGAAATCACAGATATATATACAAATATTTTAAAAGTACAAGGCCTATATAATATTGTAATTTGATAATACTATATTCTATATTCAAATTTTTACACCTTATTTTTGTTATACTGTGTTGTGGAAGTTTACATGTAAGCTAATATAGATCTTTTTATGAACCTTAAATTTAAATAAATTCTCACTCTTTATTTAATCATATCCTATTACAAATATTTAAAAAATATTGCGGAGTTTGTAAAAATTAAAAATGTTTTAGGGCTTAAAAATACATAATGTAGACTTATTTAGTCAAAGCTGTATTATGCCACTTTTCTCCGGATACTCACCTTTTGATCGAAGAGGACGCTGGTCATATCATTCGCATTTCCCTTTTTTATTTTATTATTCTGTGCGTCGAAGGTGGATTGTCACGAAAATATTCGAAAGATCGGTGGAAATATGTTTTGCTTTCTTCCTACTTTATTCGTTCTGCAAGTCAAAAATATGTTACCTTCTCAGTTCCACATAGTTTCTTTTTCTTTTATGTTTAGTACTTCCACAATAACATGGGTTGTGTAGTCAACATAAGAGTACACGTATGTAAAGCATTAAAAAATGGATTTTGATTTATCAAGAATGAAAATAATTTTTCAATTGATGGAGAGAAATGCTTTTTAACATGCCAAAAGTAATGCACGGACAACTTTTAGAATTCTATAGCCTGCATGTGGGTCTCACCTACAAGTAGCTGTAAAATTGTCACAATAGCAATTTCACAGTATATATGCATAAGCGTGGTAATTTGTATTTTTTTCTGCATCTGTCTTTCTTGTATTAACACAAGATAAATATATTTATTTAAATTTTGATGTTGTAGTGAATTGACAATTCTCTTTATTCCTTTTTAGATGTGTTGACTAGCAAAACACAAGTGACTCGAACATATCATTACACAATTAATTTTGAAAACTATTTAATTAATCACAGATTTACTTCACAAACTTCACACTGGCTCATCATACTGTGAAGCAACAGCATTTTTCACAAACCATCATAAAAACTGGAAACCTTCTCCACGCGAAGTAGAAGTTGAAGTTATTTTTTTCATCCTACGTGAGAAGGAAAAGTTGTAGTTCTTTACAATATGTTGAAAGTAATTAAGCATTGGAAAAGACTGTGTCAACTGTCTATTGTTTAGATGTGTTGACCAGCAAAACACACGTATCTCGAACACGTCACTACACAATTCTTTCTGAAAACTATTTAATTAATCACAGATTTACTTCCAAAACTTCACACTGGCTCATCATACAGCGGAGCAACGAAATTTTTTCACAAACCATCATAAAAACTGGAAACCTTCTCCACGCGAAGTAGAAGTTGAAGTTCTTTTTTTCATCGTACTCGAGAAGGAAAAGTTGTAGTTCTTTACAATATGTTGAAGGTGATTAAGCATTGGAAAAGACTGTATCAACTGTTTTAAAAGGATTAAATTCGGATGAGGTGTAATTTTCTGTTGAAATGTTCCTTAGAGTATAACATTAAATAGAAGGAATAATCGCATTCTGAGAAAAACTCCAGGATTTTATGAGTTATGCACAATACAACTGGGGATTTGACTACTTTTTCATTTTCAAAGTCAAGGCTGTAGGCAAGGGAGGGGATTTAAGGGACCGGTGCCTCCCCGTAATTCCAAAAGACCATTTTTGTGGGAAAAAATACTGACCACGTGTGTGGGTGTGTCATCTACCTAGCTGTGCATAGACAACAGTGTTCTCAGAAAGAGACTGCTTAGGTCATAAATGTCTTGCGGGGCCGCAGGCTGTTATCTACCATCCACCCCAATCCTGTATGGTCATTCATCTCAAGGTCATTTTCCATAACCTATTGTATATCTCTTTCTATCCTGAGTGTTCCATGGTGAGTATTTTGAGACAGATTCTATCTTCTAAAATAGCTTCAACTTATTACTTTAGACTGGATTTTGGTATTTAGCTAAATAAGAGAGATATTTAAACGAATAAATATAAAACTGGTTTTTAAAGTTAATTTTACTTTTCAGTTCATTGTACAGATACTTCAATACTCATTCTATGCTTTAAATTTGTTCATTATATCATTATTTTAATCATTTTGCATTTTAAAATCACATTGTGTTATGGTACTTCATTAGGGGTATACATCCATAAGTAAATTTGTAGTTTTACTGAAGTATAATGAAATGTACAGTACCTCAATAAAACTACAAATTTTACTGAAATCACGAAGAATAATGTCTTTTCCCTTGGTCCCCTTCCGAACATAATGTCTAGCTACGCACTGTTCAAAGTTCCAAGTTACTTGCAAAAAAGGTGAAATAATTTTACAGTTTTCTACCAAGCAAATATACATTTAATACATTAATTACAGAATTCAAACTACTGGGATAAATGGGTTAATGTAACTCATTCTTATGAGTCAAATTTATTGGATAAAGAATTACATTTTTTCTAAATGAACTTCAATATTTTTTAATCGTTATACTATGTCATACATCGATTAGGTAAAATTCCACCTTTGGGATTGATTTAAAAAAGCTTGATAATTAATAAGGAATAGAGACTGTAAATTTCTTTCGAATATACTTTTTTAATAAATTAGTCTTTTTGTGATTCAATTCCAATGTCTGACATCTAGACTATTATACAATTAGCGAGTAATAGCTCAAATGCCAAAATGTTCATTTTAGTCATCCTTTACAGAGAGAAAAAACTGACTCAGAAAATTCTTGTTAAATGAAAGTTCTGTAAAAATCTTAATTTGTAATTTCTTTCACTCTTTAGTTAAATACATTAACGCAGTACGAAATTAATATAGCTGCTATGGTAATAGAAGAATAATTTTCTACAGTGACTAATTACTGCAGTATATGGACAATAATATTTTAGAATGAACGTGCTTTGTCAAATATTTAAGGAGTGTAGTATCTGTTGAAAACGTATCTGCTTCGATATGTCATAAGTCTACAAAAACTTAATAAAATTATATAAAACTTTGTGAGACATTAAGACCTGTAACGATTTAAGACTTTTTAAGAACTGTGATTGAATTTATGAAATAATTTGTCTTAATTGGCCCTAACGAAAAATCTAGAGCATATAATTCAAGAAAATTTCGAAAAAAGTGTATTTTATATAATAGTCTGCAAGATAAATTTATTTCGAATGTAGATACTAAACTAGTCTTAAATTGAAGTGATCTCAAAACTACATTCTATAGATTATTCTATAGATCAAAATTTTTTTTATATTAGGTACAAAAAATCATGCAAATTTGATGAACAGTAAAAGCAAAATTAAATTTTAAGTAATTAATCGTAAAAATAATCTAAATGTTTAATAATCTGAATAATATTAATTCATTCTGCGAATAATACAACTTTATCCACGAGAAAAAAATTTAGGCTTAGCAATTGATCAGAATATTTAAAACTTACTGAGTGTAGTATAACTTATTTTTAAGTTCTTTTATATCAATTGTTTTAGATTTTATTATGAACCAATCTTACTGAACTTACTAATCTTAATGAATGTTGTATAACTTATATTTTTAAGTTCTTCTATATCAGTTGTTTTATATTTTAATTTGAACCAATCTTACTGAATGTAGTATAACTTATATTTTTAAGTTCTTTTATATCAGTTGTTTTATATTTTAATTTGAACTAATCTTACTGAACTTACTAATCTTATTGAATGTAGTATAACTTATATTTTTAAATTCTTTTATATCAGTTGTTTTATATTTTAGTTTGAACCATTCTTACTGAACTTACTAATCTTAATGAATGTAGTATAACTTATATTTTTAAGTTCTTCTATATCAGTTGTTTTATATTTTAATTTGAACCAATCTTACTGAACTTACTAATCTTACTGAATGTAGTATAACTTATATTTTTAAGTTCTTTTATATCAGTTGTTTTATATTTTAATTTGAACCGATTTTACTGAACTTACTAATCTTACTGAATGTAGTATAACTTATTTTTAAGTTATTATATATCAATTGTTTTATTTTTTAATTTGAACTAATCTTACTGAACTTACTAATTTTACTGAATGTAGTATAACTTATTTTTAAGTTCTTTTATATCAATTGTTTTAGATTTTATTATGAACCAATCTTACTGAATGTAGTATAACTTATATTTTTAAATTCTTCTACATCAGTTGTTTTATATTTTAATTTGAACCGATTTTACTGAACTTACTAATCTTACTGAATGTAGTATAACTTATTTTTAAGTTATTATATATCAATTGTTTTATTTTTTAATTTGAACTAATCTTACTGAACTTACTAATCTTATTGAATGTAATATAACTTATATTTTTAAGTTCTTTTATATCAGTTGTTTTATATTTTAGTTTAAACCAACCTTACTGAACTTACTAATTTTACTGAATGTAGTATAACTTATATCTTTAAGTTCTTTTATATCAGTTGTTTTATATTTTAGTTTGAACCAATCTTACTGAACTTACTAATCTTACTGAATGTAGTATAACTTATATCTTTAAGTTCTTTTATATCAGTTGTTTTATATTTTAGTTTGAACCAATCTTACAGAACCTACTAATCTTAATGAATGTAGTATAACTTATATTTTTAAGTTCTTCTATATCAGTTGTTTTATATTTTAATTTGAACCAATCTTACTGAACTTACTAATCTTACTGAATGCAGTATAACTTATTTTTAAGTTATTATATATCAATTGTTTTATTTTTTAATTTGAACTAATCTTACTGAACTTACTAATTTTACTGAATGTAGTATAACTTATTTTTAAGTTATTATATATCAATTGTTTTATTTTTTAATTTGAACTAATCTTACTGAATGTAGTATAACTTATATTTTTAAGTTCTTCTATATCAGTTGTTTTATATTTTAATTTGAACCAATCTTACTGAACTAATCTTTACTGAATGTAGTAACTTATATTTTTAAATTCTTCTATATCAGTTTTTTTATATTTTATTTTGAACAATCTTAAGGATATTTTATAATTTTATTAAAGTTGATAGGTCTTCTATATCATTGTTTTTTTATATACTGTATGATGGTATAAACACTGAACTTACTAACAGACACTTATATTTTTTCAATTCTTTTATATCAGATTTTATAACAATTACATGATAGAGTATGAAACCCATTAGAACGTTTACAAAACATATTGTTGATATATTTTTGATCTTTAAATGTTTATGCTGAATATAAACCAGGATGAACATTGTACAAGCAAGCATTTCTATCCAGCAAATAGAAATCTAAATTGTAAACCAATAAAAGATTCTTACCAGAAGTTACTTAAATCAAGCAAATGAAAAACTAAACTTAAAATGCATGAATAACTTATCTCTTAATGGGGAACTTTGAAACACAATGAGTAGAATCTTGAATGTTACTTGTGTTTCACTGAAAAATAATAGATTTTATTGTTTTAAAGTGTTTATTAGAGTCACTCAGTCCTTTCGACTGCTAGCTAAACAATTTTGAGAGAGCCCAAAAGGGGAAAGGTAATTTACCAAGAACTTGACTAGTAATCAATAGTTTTTTCGATATTTTTTCTAATTCTATACTACTTCAAGTGATTTGTATGATACCAATTTTAAAATGCTTTTTTTTTTGTTAATTAAAAGTAATATTTCATGAAATCTTATTCAAAATTAAAATAAAAAACAGTTAAAATGTTGAAATTTTATCTAAACACACTCCAGTTTACTTATTTACATTTTCCAGCCACTTTTTTAATCATTACTTACTCCGTGGTTCGGAGTAGAAAAATCCTTTGCTTTTCAGGTTATACTAAATCGGGTAACTGTATTCATAACTGTTCGCGATAAGCGATTTCACGCAGCATAATATATCAACTTATGACAATTCTGGTTTTTGTTTCAAACGAAAGTGCAATTTATTGTTCGCCTACCAAGAACTTGACTTCCTGCTAGTCGCGGTGAAACAACTATTGAGAGAGCCCAAAAGGGGAAAGGAAGATTTACCAAGAACTTGACTAGGTAAACTCAATAGTTTTTTCGATATTTTTTCTAATTCTATACTACTTCAAGTGATTTGTATTGTCTACCTTTCCAAATTTTAAAATGTTTTTTTGTTAATTCTTCAAGTAATATTTCATAAAACCTTATTCAAAAATTAAATAAAAACAGTTAAAATGTTGACAATATTATCTAAAACACACTCCAGTTTACTTATTTACATCATTCCAGCCACTTTTTTTAATCATTACTTACTCCGTGGTTCGGAGTAGAAAAATCCTTTGCTTTTCAGGTTATACTAAATCGGGTAACTGTATTCATAACTGTTCAGCCATAAGGCGATTTCACACAGCAGGGCATATATCAACTGACAATTCTGGTTTTTGTTTCAAACGAAAGTGCAATTTATTGTTCGCCTACCAAGAACTTGACTTCCTGCTAGTCGCGATGAAATAACTATTGAGAGAGCCCAAAAGGGAAAAGAGGGTTTACCAAGAACTTGACTTCTTAAACTCAAAAGTTTTTCAGCTATTTTTTTTAGTTCTATACTACTTCAAGTGATTCATATTGTTTACCTTTCCCAGTTTTTATCTAAACAATTTCTTTTAACAAAATTTCTCAGTACTTACAAGCAGGGCCTAATTAAATCACGGGCCGACTGGGCCTAGGCCTTGGACCCCTTAAAATTTGTTGCTTAATTTTTAAATTTTAAATAATTTAATTAACAAAATTTGAAAATGTTTTTTTGTCAATTCAAGTAATATTTCATAAAACCTTATTCAAAAATTAAATAAAAACAGTTAAATTGTTGACAGTTTTATCTAAAACATACTCCAATTTACTTATTTACATCATTCCAGTTACTTTTTTTACTCTTTACTTACTCCGTGATTCTGAGTAGAAAAATCCTTTGCTTTTCAGGTTATACTAAATCGAGTAACTGTATTCATAACTGTTCAGAGATAAGGCGATTTCACGCAGCAGGGCATATGTCAACTTATGACAATTCTGGCTTTTGTTTCAAACGAAAGTGCAATTTATTGTTCGCCTATTGGCTGCTGTAAACATGAAAATGAATTAGGACATTAAAGTAGTTTGTGACGCTGAGTGAAAATGCTCTATTGTTTACTGTTTGCGGTTAGTGATTGTTACACGCTGGGCGCACGTTTCTGTGTAGTTTCTAATACAATGTCTTCCCGGAAATATTTATCTGTAAATCAAAAAAGACAAAATAAAATTCAAGTTGAATTACAGTCAAAAAAATTAAAAGCAGTGACTTAAAGATTCGTAATTTTTATGAAACTGCTGGAGAGATTGAAAATCACACCGATGATTCATCTGCAACCCTCCAAAGTGTAGAAAGCTCGTTGTCCATAGAAAGTCCGTTGAAAATATCTGATGGTCTTGTTGCTGATAATTTCAAAAAGAAGAATTTTGAAAGCATTTTTCCTGATGATGCTGCTCTGTGGTCAATTTTGTTTTCAGAAGAAATAAGACAATATTTTTTATTGCACAAACCAAACCAATTTATTTCAGAAATTCATAACTCTAAACGTTTCTGCATAATTAAAGATAGAGTATTAACTCAACATAATTTTTACCGTCATAAAAAAATAAAGAAAAAACAAAAAGAGACTGGTTAATCTATTCTCCATCCAAAAAAAATTATCTTTTGTTACCTTTTTTTTTTCGGGGGGGGGGGCTTGCTTACAAGATTTTTAAGGCTTACTAACTTTCTGATAACAGCCTTTTTACGATTCATCATAAAATTTCAAAAAATCTGCCCTTTTTAGAGTGACACTTTAATAACACTCTAACTTTAAAAAATTATTTTGTTTTGTCGCTTCACGTAGTACATTTTTAAATAACGAAAGATTTATACCAAATGAAAAAAAATTAAATTAACTTACTACAAGGTAACTTTTGAAATATGTATATTTAAAACTAAATTTTTATATAAAACTGAAGCAAAATATCAATTTTATTCTGTAAGTTAAAACTTTAAATTTATCTCATGCCTTAAAACTTTAAAAAAATTAACTGTTAAGAAATTGACATTTAAAAAAAATTAATCATTATACTAAATATTATACTAAAAAGTAAAATTTGTTGTTTATATTAAAATGATTGAGGTTTACAGAATAAAAATTATAATAGCTTCCATTTGCTGTAAAAATAATTTCTAATTAACAAAGCTGTTTTTACAGGTAGTTGGATTTCTATTTTTTTTCTCTATATAGTTCGTTTTACTTTATAGTTCAAATTTGAATAATTTTATAAAGTTCAACTCTTAACAATGATATAAGGGAAAAATTATTCTTAAAAAAAGGAACTTATTTTATATTGAATCAAAAAATAGGCAGTTTCAATGAAGACTTTTCAGATTGAAAAGTGCTATATCCTTTTAATTATATTTACATTTTTTATGGAGATTTTTATCTCTATTTTATTGCAAAACCAGAAGAGATACAAAGAAGATAATTAACTCTTCAAAGCATTTTAAATACTCTAGCATGTTATATCCGAATAAAA
Source organism: Pardosa pseudoannulata (assembly GCA_032207245.1). Lineage (NCBI taxonomy): Eukaryota > Metazoa > Arthropoda > Arachnida > Araneae > Lycosidae > Pardosa > Pardosa pseudoannulata. Next base: position 12,513,556 of record CM063510.1, read on the forward strand.
GAAAAATAGACGTTCAACCTAGATCAATAAAATCTTATGTTAATTTATTCTATTTTTTTTTCTTTTCCCCAACGGCAGGCAGGCACGTGTTACAAACGCATTAATATTCATTTTCTCCCCTAGTGGCCGCTGACCACTTAATGCGAAAGAAGGAGAAAATCGAAATGGTATGGACATTTGACCAGTGTTCTAAACACTCTGCGTATCACAGGTGTCTCCAATCTCGTATCACGTAACTTCCAGTGGCGAGAGGAGAGGGGGAGGAATTCAACAAAGGCGGGAAAGTTTCACGACAGTCCAGGGGTCATATTTTTCCCGCTTTTTGTTACACGAATAATGTTATGACCATCTGCTGCGAGTCTGATGACTTCCTCCCCCCTCCTATCTCGAAGGGTGGATTATCTGTTTATTGGGAGTGCGTTTGTACGCTGATATTTTAGTCCACCCCCTCCGTGCCACACTTTTTCGCGGTTAGCCTTGTTGGAAAGATGATATCTATAGAATGAGGGGAACGATGCAATAATTACGGTAGCTAAATTTTAGATCTCTATTTTTAATTTCTTGTTTCTAATAAACACGTTGGTAATTTTGTTATCCACATTCAAGTTTTAATATAGATTTTTTTTTCATGTGAATTATTAGTCGTAGTTCTAATATAACTCTAAGGTTTTCGAAAGTTTTCTACCGTATGAAATTAGTTTTATATATTTTAATAAAGGACAGTAGTTCCACGTTCATGAAATCTTTTCTCATAAACAATTAAATGCTTGTTCTTGAAAGTAGTTTTTAAAATTAAAATCATAGAAACGCGTTTATATACAGATGCTGTGTATTGCTTATTCATAGAGCTCATTCAATGAATGCGTCATTCTGTAAAGACATAAGTTGAAGGTAATATAAATTCCATTTACATTGATATTTCCTAATTAATTTATAATCATAGCTACTTCTCATCAGGCAGTGACACGATTCATTTAGTTTTATTTTAGAGAAAAAAAATAATTAATGTAATCACAATGCCTGTAGATCAAGAAAGAGAAAATTCACTATTAGTTAAAGGCTTAAATATCATCTATCAACTGAAGAAAATATCGATAAAAAGTCTTAATTATTGATTAGAAGCAATTTTATTGTAAAAATGATTTAATGAAATATAAATAAATTAAATACTCACAAACAAGCAGCATGGCACACGACTACTAACGATTTTTTTAAAATTAAACTCCTACTTTTATGCTCATAAACGGTACAATTAAAAAAAAATATGTAATGATGTTGTTTTCACACTTTTATGGTAAGGACTAAATATTAAAATTCAATTAATATTCTGTTTTCAATATACCGTTTAGTAATATAGTAGTGCTTCCACCTTATTTTTTTTAAATATTACTTTGTTTTCAAAATACAACATAGTAATACAGTAGAACTCGTATAATGTAGTAATATAGTAACGTAAGATAATTTTAAATTTATCCCTGTGTACTCAATACACAAAGTAGTAATATATTTGTAGTACTACCTTAGGAAATTTTTAAATTGTCACTCAGTATAAACATACAATATAGTAATATAGTAGCACTCGTATAATGTAGTAATATAGTAACGTAAGATAATTTTAAATTTATCCCTGTGTACTCAATACACAAAGTAGTAATATATTTGTAGTACTACCTTAGGAAATTTTTAAATTGTCACTCAATATTAAATATACAATATAGTAATATAGTATCACTCGTATAACGTAGTAATATAGGAATGCGAGATAATTTTAAATTTATCCTTGTGTTCTCAATACACAACATAATAATATAGTGATACTACCTTAGGAAATTTTAAATTATCACTCAGTATTAAATATGCAATATAGTAATATAGTATCACTCGTATGACGTAGTAATATAGTAACGTGAGAAAATTTTAAATTTATCCCTGTGTTCTCAATACACAACATAGTAATATAATTTTAATACCACCTTAAGAAATTTTAAAATTATCGCTCTGTATTAAATATACAATATAGTAATATAGTAACACTCGCATAACGTAGTAATATAGTAACATGAGATAATTTTAAATTTATACTTGTGTTCTCAATACCCAATGTAGAAATATAGTTGTAATACTACCTTAGGAAATTTTAAAATTATCACTCAGTATTAAATATACAATATAATAATATAGTAACACTCGTATAATGTAGTAATATAGTAACGTGAGATAATTTTAAATTTATCCCTGTGTTCTCAATACACAACATAGTAATATAGTTTCAATATTACCTTAGGAAATTTTAAAATTATCACTCAGTATTAAATATACAATATAGTAATATAGTAGCACTCATATAATGTAGTAATATAATGTGAGATAATTTTAAATTTATCCCTGTGTTCTCAATACACAACATAGTAATATAGTTTTAATACTACCTTAGAAAATTTTAAAATTATCACTCTGTATTAAATAAACAGCGTAGTAATATAGTAGTATACTTATAGCGTAATAAGATAGTAGCCTTTGGTTTGGTTTGGTTTGGAGTGCTACGGTCTACTTTTTTGCAACACGAGGGCTAACACGAGGAGACCGGGACCTACAGCTTACAGCCGATTCCGAACGGCTACGAACATCCATACCACAGTGGGATTCGAATCCACGAACTCCGTTACCGAAGGCCAGCACCCTAACCAATCGGCCATTGTTCGGCAGTAGCCTTTGGAAATTTTATAATTATAATTATCTTTTTAATATTCAATGTAGTAATATAGTAGTAGTAGTACTATCTTAGAAACTTCTAAATTTATCATTCTGTTTTTAATACACAACGTAGTATACAATAGTAAAATTACCTGAGTAAATTTTTAAACTATTGCTTTATTATCAATATACAACATAGCAATATAGTAGTTCTACTACCTTCAATTTTGTTTTTAAATTATTACTCTACTTTCAATGTACAACGTAGTAATATAGTAGCACTCGAATTACGTAGTAATAAAGTAGCCTGTGAAAATTTCCAACTGGTCACTCTGTTTATGTAGCAATATAGTAATAATACTATCTAAGAATTTTTTTATATTATCACTCTGTTTTCTATATAAAACGTTATAATATAGTAGCACTACTACCTTACTAAATTTTAAATTCGTTACTTTTGACTAAATTTATAGCATTCAAAGTTGTTTATTAAAATTTCAACCATACTTTTTTTTTAATTTACACGTTATTTTACGTCGGTCCTTTGAACAACGTATAAAAATGCTGTATTGTATTTATTTGTTTTCCGTCATTTTTACCGTGCATTGTTCACTCGCCTGTAAAAGTATTTTCTGAATGATAGAACAGTCCATGCTGAGAAGCTATCCTACGTGCCCCACCACAAATTCTCGAAATACTACTAGCGTACTATGACCGTACCCCAAGATTTGTTACCCATAACTACTGCTCCAACCAATTATCCTACTGCTCGGCATTTATTACTTCCCAGGCACTCTATCCTTTATCCCCGTAAAAGCTTTCCCCGCTCAACTCCCGCTACTCATAACACAATAAATCTCCATTGCAGCCTTTTCCCTGCGGGGAGAACAAAGAGCCATGGTCAATCTGTTTATCTGCTTGAGTGGTCAAGCGGTCATTCGGAATCTCTGGATCGCCACAGACACATTCAGTGGGATGACCACTGACTAAGGGAGGAGTAGGGGGTTGAGTAAATAATTTGTAACACTTACAGGGAGAACGTCTGTATTGAAGGGTTTGACTTGTGGCATCAACGCTGGGAAAGGTTGGAAGATTAGTTGTTTAGGAGAAGTATGGCTTAATTTTCCTTACTGTGTAGTAATTCATGGCAAATTTTTTCCAGCTTTTTACTCCCTTTTTCGAAATAAATTAAATACTGTAATGAGTGTTCATATTTCAAAAGAAATACTGGTTTTGAACAAGTCTGAATTAATTTTGAATAGATTCAGAGTTACGTCTGGAATCTTTAATATTCGTTTTACACCATTCCTGAAGCTCAATTTGACTTGTTTTGTCTTGAAAAACGTACTTAGGTATCACGAATCTCAAAAACGATGAGATACAGAATTTTGAAATTTTGCATTTAGACCCGGAAGGGGCAAACTACGGCCCGCCGGAAGGTTTTATCCGGCCCGCGGATAGAATTTTAAGTTGCCTGTCCGAGGCAAATTAAAAGAAATATATATCTATACATTATATAGCCATCTCCTTTTCTACTTTCATTAAATATTATATCCCAAATTTATTATCTCACGGCCAGAAGATTAGCGGTATATTTGCTTCTTGTATGTGAACAAGTGTTTTCAACTTTGAACCTTAGAAAGAATAATTTCAGAAGTAGACTGACAGATGAGCATTTAGCATCGTTCCTTAATATCAATACAACTCACTTCGAACTTCAGTATAAGGAACTTTTAAAATTGAAATTTCATTCATCTCATTAACGTATTTAAACCGTTAGGTACTTGTATATTGTTTTTAAAATTTTAGAAAAATTTATCTTGGCCCGCCAAACTTATTTTCTTTCGATTTTTGGCCCATGGCCGAAAAAGTTTGTCCATCCCTGATTTAGACTGTTGCAATATGTAGTCATTTACCTCCTTTTTTGGTTGAAATCTGAACTCTGATAATGGAAAATTTCAATATAACGTATATTAACATTATCGAGTATAACTCAAAAACAATTAACCATTGAATGTTGAAATTTTGCATTTAGGATTTTATAACTTATTGTAAACCCCCAATTTTTATTGCAACCCACTCTATATATAACGAAAACTTACTATATAATGGATATTAATGCTACCGATCTTCGCCAAATGGCAGCATTTTATCTCTATTCTTTTTTTAAATTAAAATATACTACTTATTATACTCATTGTATGATTAGTGAATTTTGATTACGATTTCGAAATTTTGTATTTAAGACTGTTACAATATCTAACTGCCCCTTCTGATTGCAATCTGCCCTCAATATAAGGGAAATTTTCAATATAGCGAATGTTTCCAATGCCGAACATAACTCTAAAACAATTATTCGTTGAATTTTGAAATTTTGTGTTTAGGATTTTATAATAATAATTGTACACTGATTTTTTTGCAACCCACTCTCTATAATGAAAACTTATTATATATGAATATTAATGCTACCTTTCTTAGCAAATGGCAGCATTTTTAGCTTTATTCTATTTTTATTAAATAAAATATTATTATACTCATTGTATGATTAGTGAATTTTGATTACGATTTCGAAATTTTGTATTTAAGACTGTTACAATATCTAACCGACCAATCCCTCCCATTTGATTGCAAATCTGCTTTTCTATATAATGGAAATTTTCAATATAACGTATGTGGCAATGCTTAAAATAACTCTAAAACAGTTATCCGTTGATTTTGAAATTTTGCATTTGAGATTTTATAATAAACTAATTGTACACCCTGATTATTTATTGCAACTCACTCTATATAACGAAAAATTACTATATAATGGATATTAATGCTACCGATCTTCGCCAATGGCAGCATTTTTTATCTCTTTCTTTTTTAAATTAAAATATACTTATTTATACTCATTGTTTGATTAGTGAATTTTGATTACGATTTCGAAATTTTGTATTTAAGACTGTTACAATATCTAACTGCCCAATACCTCCCTTCTGATTGCAATCTGCACTCAATATAAGGGATATTTTCAATATAGCGAATGTTTCCAATGCCGAACTAACTCTAAAACAATTATTCGTTGAATTTTGAAATTTTGTGTTTAGGATTTTATTAATAATTGTACACCCTGATTTTTATGCAACCCACTCTCTATATAACGAAAACTTATTATATAGTGAATATTAATGCTACTGTCTTATCCAAATGGTAGCATTTTAGCTTTATTCTATTTTTTTAATTAAAAATATACTACTTATTATACTCATTGTACGGTTAGCGAATTTTGATTACGATTTCGAAATTTTATTTAGGACTGGTACAATATCTAACGACCAACCCCTCCCATTTGATTGCAATCTGCTTTCTATATAATGGAAATTTTCAATATAACGTATGTTGCCAATGCTTAACATAACTCTAAAACAGTTATCCGTTGTTTTGAAATTTTGCATTTGAGATTTTATAATAATAATTGTACACCCTGATTATTTATTGCAACTCACTCTATATATAACGAAAAATTACTATATAATGGATATTAATGCTACCGATCTTCGCCAAATGGCAGCATTTATCTCTATTCTTTTTTTAAATTAATATACTTTATACTCATTGTATGATTAGTGAATTTTGATTACGATTTCGAAATTTTGTATTTAAGACTGTTACAATAATCTAACTGCCCATTCGAAATTTTGTATTTAAGACTGTTACAATATCTAACTGCCCCTTCTGATTGCAATCTGCCCTCAATATAAGGGAAATTTTCAATATAGCGAATGTTTCCAATGCCGAACATAACTCTAAAACAATTATTCGTTGAATTTTGAAATTTTGTGTTTAGGATTTTATAATAACTAATTGTACACCCTGATTTTTATGGCAACCCACTCTCTATATAACGCAAACTTATTATATAGTGAATATTAATGCTACCTGTATTAGCCAAATGGCAGCATTTTAGCTTTATTCTTTTTTTTTAATTAAAATATACTACTTATTATACTCATTGTACGGTTAGCGAATTTTGATTACGATTTCGAAATTTTGTATTTAGGACTGGTACAATATCTAACCGACCAACCCCTCCCATTTGATTGCAATCTGCTTTCTATATAATGGAAATTTTCAATATAACGTATGTTGCCAATGCTTAACATAACTCTAAAACAGTTATCCGTTGATTTTGAAATTTTGCATTTGAGATTTTATAATAACTAATTGTACACCCCCAATTTTTATTGTAACCCACTCTATATATAACGAAAACTTACTATATAATGGATATTAATGCTACCGATCTTCGCCAAATGGCAGCATTTTATCTTTATTCTCTTTTTAAATTAAAATATACTACTTATTATACTCATTGTATGATTAGTGAATTTTGATTACGATTTCGAAATTTTGTATTTAAGACTGTTACAATATCTAACTGCCCAATACCTCCCTTCTGATTGCAATTTGCACTCAATATAAGGGACATTTTCAATATAGCAAATGTTTCCAATGCCGAATATAACTCTAAAACAATTATTCGTTGAATTTTGAAATTTTGTGTTTAGAATTTTATAATAACTAATTGTACACCCTGATTTAATGGCAACCCACTCTCTATATAACGCAAACTTATTATATAGTGAATATTAATGCTACCTGTATTAGCCAAATGGCAGCATTTTAGCTTTATTCTTTTTTTTTAATTAAAATATACTACTTATTATACTCATTGTACGGTTAGCGAATTTTGATTACGATTTCGAAATTTTGTATTTAGGACTGGTACAATATCTAACCGACCAATCCCTCCCATTTGATTGCAATCTGCTTTCTATATAATGGAAATTTTCAATATAACGTATGTTGCCAATGCTTAACATAACTCTAAAACAGTTATCCGTTGATTTTGAAATTTTGCATTTGAGATTTTATAATAACTAATTGTACACCCTGATTTTTATTGCAACCCACTCTCTATATAACGAAAAATTACTGTATAATGGATATTAATGCTACCGATCTTCGCCAAATGGCAGAATTTTTGCTCTATTCTTTTTTAAATGAAAATATACTACTCATTATACTCATTGTAAGATTAGCGAATTTTGATTTCGATTTCGAAATTTTGTATTTAGCACTGTTACAACATTTAACCGCCCAATCCCTCCTTTTGATTGCAATCTGCACTCTATATAAGGAAATTTTCAATATAACGTAAGTTGGCAATGCCGAACATAACTCAAAAACAATTATCCGTTGAATGATGAAATTTTGTATTTACTGCTACAATATCTTATTGTGCACCATGAATTTCGATTGCAACTTACACCCTAAAAAAATTCTAATAACGGCTATTAATGCTACTGACCATTGCTAAATGGCAGCATCTGAGCTTTACATTTGTTTTTCGTTAAAATATACTACTAATTGTTAAGTATAATTGTACTAATTGTAAAATTAATATTGTAAAATTTTTTATGTGTTTAAAAGGTAATATTTTAGGAATTGATACAGTCTAATTTTTTAAAGATTTTTTAAGGAATTCATGTATATAAGAATAAACGTACAATATTAAGCTCATTCAGATAACTATAAAAAATAACAAACATAAAAATTTTAATTGAAAAATTCTGTTGAATCTAGAAAATTTTTATATAGCATAATCAAAAAAAGAAAGCTCAACAATAAGTAAAAATATCATACTATTAAATACATAAAATATATGAAAAATTATAAACGCTTACGAAAGACTAGTTTGTGCTCAAAAATCTTTTACTTGAAAAGGTATTTCCTGCAATAATATTAGACAGCAAATGTTGTTTTTAAAATAAAATAATAATTCCTTGATTCTGATAACTTTTAATTGGACTGAAAAGATATTCAGCATTTTTAAATTATTTATAAAATTTCTATAAGTCTTATAAAGACGAAATAAAAATCGTAATTTCTGTGTTCATTTTTAACATTCCTATTGGCACCTAAAAAGTATTTTAGAATAAGGTACTATAGTAATAATTACTTTTAATTTAACTAAAAAATAACAAAATATATTAAGTGTAGGAGGACAAGACAACTAAGTATGTATACACACACACGCATATTACTGCTGTTTTATGCTTAAACAGCAAGTTGGTATTTTGTTTAGTGTATTAATTCAAACTTGAAAGTTTTGTTTAGAAGTTTCCCAACTGAAAAATCGTTTTACATGTAATTAATCTTTAAGGTAATATATATATTAAAAAAAAAAAAAAAAAAAAAAAAAAAAAAAAATCAGTCTGCATATCTACTTCTATCTCCGAAAATAAGTCTTTTATAATGTGCAAGGAATCAAATTCTTCGTGCTGTGACTTTTATATATATGTGTGAGTATATGTGAATATTATATTGGCTGTACATATTATATTGACTGTGCATATTATATTGACTGTATGTATTGCATATTATATCAGGGCTTCGAACCGTAATTTTTTTTGTTCCGGTTTTCGTTCCGGTTCAACTAAAAAATTAATATCGGTTCAGTTCCGGTTTTCGCTCCGCCAAAAATAACTGTTTTCGTTTCAGTTCCAAATGAATAATTTCATTTTATGTATATTCTTATTTGTACTAAAAATATAATTCTATCATAAACAAAAAATGTAATTCTATCAAAATTTAGAAGATTTTATTCTTTTTTTAATTGGTACACTATGTGAATTGATACAAACAGCAGGTACGATAAGAGCGGCGAGCATTGGCATTGTTATCCATTATCAAAATCGCATTTGACAACTAGGTTCATGATTACCCACATTCGTCGTTTGACTCTCACATCGTGCACTTGGCCTTGCAATAATTATGTAAAAAATATATTATTTATTTAACATATGAAAATTGCCTCTAATTATTAATATATCTTCTAACGTGGTTTCACTGAGATTACTTCTGTTGTCTCGGAGAATAAATTTCAAACCTGAAAACGCTCTTTCAACACTAACTTGTGTAGGTGGAGCTGCCAAAACCACCATTGCAATCTTATACAAGTGCGGATATGTAATTATAAAGTTGACGTTAAATTAGAAAATATTGATAAGTTGGTAACAGTAACAAAATGACTGAAAGATATATCGAACCGAAATAAACCGATATTTTTTTCGGTTCAGTTCCGGTTTTCGTTCCGACCAAAATAACGGTTTTTTCCGGTTTTCGGTTTTCGGTTCAGTTCCGGTTCGAAGCCCTGTATTATATTGACATTCTTGTTATGACTGCTTTCACCTGCAGCTTCTAGCAGCAACTTCCCTAAAGTTTCAGAGAGCTACGACTATTATGACAGCAGTGCCATCTAGTGAGCAGCATTTAAAGCTAATCTTCCTTTGATTTTTATTTGGTATCAAAACCTGAATACTTCGAAGATTTTTCTGTTAGATAATTTACTGAAACAAAACAAAAAATTCTGACGGAATTACAATAACTTCTATATCCATAATTTTAGTTACTTTGTATTATTTCTCTTTAAATTATATATTCTACAAGCTTTCAGTTTATTACTTATACTTGAAATTTAAGTAATTTAATAAAACTCGTTAATTTTATATATACTCTCTATTTTTGGTTAAAGAGTAATTACAGTATTTTTTCCTCCGTTATTTCAAGAAATTAACAATTAGAGTTACTGTCATTAGATATATTCAGGTTTAAATGAAAATTTCTTTTTGAAAATGGTGAAAATAAACTTGTTATCAACTAGCATGTTTATTAGGTGAGAGAAAAGGGTATATTAATGACTGATTAAAAAGGGAAATCAATGAGTTTAAAAGAAAATTTAAAACTTAAGTTTCAGAGTTTAATTTAGTCATGTTCGTAATCTTAGGTTCTTTATTCATATAATAAAAAATGCATAAAAAATAAGAACTTAGTTTTTTGCATTCGTTAAATTTAACAAATATAAAATGAATAATTGTTACTTTTCAAGCTAAAAATCCTCATCATGGTAGAAATTTTGAACGTTTTGGAATTGCTTTTTATCCTTTAAAATGTTTTATAAAATTTGAAAAAAAAAGCATAAAAATATTTTCGTCTTCATCTTAATTTATTTTTAAAATTTACTCCCCTTTCTTAAGCTATTGCTTTGCTTTCTATTTCACATAAAAATTTAACCTTAAATTCCAATTTTCTGTTTTTAATAAGCCTAGCAAATATTATTGTTTTTTTCACTGATTTTATTTCAAGTAATTTCATTTCATACCGTTTGAAAATATCAGTTTTATCAAGACCGACTTTAGCAAAGTAGATAAGGTTAAGAGTACAACTTTCTAGCTTTCCTCCCCCCTCTCCTCCTTTAAATTATTCAGACTTAGATAGATGATATTCACTGTTTTGAATCCAAGATATAATGAACTCTCAGTGTGTTGGACTTTCTAACTGGTTCCAAACTCCAATTAAACTGTTATTTTAAACGTTTAGAGTGCACTCTTGATGAAATGGAAGTGTACTGAAAAATAGTGTACTGAAATTTCGACTCTACAGATTTTTTTTCTACTTTATTAAAGATAATTTTATACATACGTGAATAACTGTAAACTTTGAAATGAAATTTTAAAAGAAATAGAAAATGCAGATTAAAAAAGTTAACCGTAAATCATTAAATACTTATCCAAATGACAAAGTGTTTGAGTGGTATGTTCTAGACCAGGTTATCAACTTTTAAGAGTTAGTGGAACAGTAGAAACCTTACCTTTAATTTCTGGTCACGCTTTCATACTTGATCAAACATCGTAAAATTCTACAACTAGTGTTGAAACACCAATGTGAATACATGCATGGTTTAGGTCTAATTAAAACAAAAGTTTAATCATTTTAGTTGCTTAAAACATCTGGAAACCTTAGTGTTGTAAAATGTATTTCTGGGGGATTGTGATTATTTGTAAATATTAAATGTACAACAAATATACAGGAGAAAATTGGAAATCAAAATAGCAAAACCGCTTTTTTAAAGTTAATGCAAAATATTTAAAGCTCTATAACACCAATTATTTTGAACTGCATTAGAGGGTGAAATTAAAAATAAACAAAAATCTTTTATACCATAAACAATTGAAATTATGAAAATGATCACTCATAATGTTAGTTTATTTGAATTAATATTGACAAATGGTAAGAATACAAAATAACCCAAAGGCAAACTAAAATTAATAATGTAATGAAAATAAAACTTTAAAAAGAATAATATAGAGATAGTTTTGTGGATGGTCAGCTGCATCAACCATTGAACTCATATAATCCAACAGCTCTTAATTCTAATCTCAAAAGATGAAGGAAGAACGAATATGCAAGCCCAATCTTGTATTAATTTTAATGAGTTTCATCGAAAAGAACATAAAACAATACTTTATGTTCTTAAAAAAAACTGTCATGAGTTTTAAAATTAGTTTTGGGTGCTCCCAAGTAGAATCCCTTATTCTAGACACATTAAGAAATAATTTAGAACAGGTATCTGAAATTTTATAATTTTTGTCATATTTTGCCAAATTACAGAATCAACAAATGTGATCGAAATGTTCATAATCAAAAATTACTATTTTATCCGTGAGATAAGAAAAGAAGTATACGCAAAATTTCAAAACTTTTCATTTCAAATAATATGATAATTTTTTTGGTTAATTTGCAATTCATTAGTAAATTGTGTTTCATCTAAATAACTGTTTCTAATAAGGATACTATTAAAAGTTTAGAAATTTCAAAGTTTCACCCAAACTGGATAAAGTTCGGTTATAGTAAACGTTTTATTGGGTACGCAAACAGTTGACTATACCAGGGTTTGTCTCTACCACTATATGGATTTTTAAAAAATTGGTATTTATTAATGAACAAATTTATTACTAAATTTAAGTGTACATCTCCACTGCAGTCATCTTTAAAAATACAAAGTTATTTCCAGGAAAAAGTCTTATTTAGGAAAAAGTCCTCAGCAGTACTAATGGACATAATTTGAGGCTATATATATATATATATATATATATATATATATATATATATATATAAAGCTGGAAATGAAAGAGGTTGAAAAGAACACCTTTTCACCTGCACTATAATTTACCCTCCTCTTAACTGTTTTCTGCTGTCATCTTTGGGCAAGTGTTCAGACGATTGTATTATGAATCATGTATTCAAATAACAATATACCTATCATACGTTTAAAAAAATTGCTTCAGGAACGTAAAATTTGAACATCCTCCCCTTCCTTCGGTAGTATTTTAATAGCTATAGCTTTGAGCTTAAGAGGATTCTGCACCTGTCTTATTGGCTTCCTTACATTCTATGTTATCCTACTGGAAAAAAAAAATTACCCTCTTGCCACCTAATATTTTCAGAATTCTTTAAACCTATTATGCCACGTAATATACCAGCAAATTCTCTAGAATGCTGTCTTTCCCTTTAAAAAATTCGAGAAAAATATATTTAGTTTTAAATTAATTGTCAAAAATTTCGGTACACTCTTTTCGAAGCACAAATAAGAACATTTACCAGTATAACGCATAAATTTTTAAAAAAAATGTAAAAGGAAGCATCCTAGAGAATTTGCTGTTGTATCAATGACACACACACATATGTATGTATATATATATATATATATATATATATATATATATATATATATACGTATATATATATATATACACACACATATATATATATATATATATACATATATACATATATATATATGTATACACACATATATATATATACATTTATATATATATATATATATATATATATATACATATATATATATATATATATATATATATATATACACACACACACATATATATATATATATATATATATATATATATATATATATATATATATATATATATATATAATTCTTTAAATGCGAGCCGACCAGAGGAAGTTTTATTTTTTTCCACACATTAATACTGAATGAAAAAAAAATCCAATATAGTAAGTACAAACCCACAATAATTTATCTTACATTTGCAATAAATATGCAAGTACTTACTCCTAACATGTTTGTCGATAAGTGTTTATTGATTACATTAGAGAAAGACGTGTTTCAACTGGCAATTAACTCCTTTTTTTATTATTAGTTATAAATGGTCTTTTAAGAGATTGTCTTGTGGCTGCTCAACGTGATCGATCTGTAGTAAAAATTCAACTAACAATTTCTTAGTGCAACAGAAGGGGTGTTTATACATAATCGTAGCATCGTAAGACAACATATTTCTTCAAAAAAAGTCTTGGAGCATTTTGCGTATGTTTTGAGTTTGTGAATTCTTATTAGAATTATACAACTATTTGAGATACATTTAAGAGCTTTTGCAACTCTTATAAAATTATAAATATACTCTTCTTAATTGATTGCAATAAAATATTAAATAATTGATATAGATGAATTAAAAGTATATGGTCTAAATTAAAAGTATATCCAGATCTCCAAGATCAAAAAATATTCTACCCCATAAGTAAGTTAAGTCTTTTACTTTATGTATATAGTTGAATTAACTTTAAAATGAATTAATATTACTCATTTAGCATTTTGGATATTTTTAACGACCAATTAGTTACAATTTTATATAAAATCTACTCTTCAAATTTTCAAATTTTTGAAAGCATTAAAGCATTATTTACTGTGTGATGATATGTGTATCGAACTTAAATAACATCAAGTAAAAACCAAACTCTACATTGAACTCCCAAATTTTTAGTTTTGGCTACATCGCAGTTTTAGTGAGCATGGCAAATTCTCGGTCAGTAGTTCCCAATCCAGTCTAGAAAGAAAAAAAAAAAAAACAGCTAAAGCTCTAACTTGAACACAACGAAGCTAAATCAAATTCCAGTGCCTTATTCTAGAAATGTTTAATTTGTTTCGCGAACTTAATATTGCCTACATTTTAATTTGTATATCAAATATATCGTGGAAATTCACACGGGAATATAATTTGCAACCAACAAGTTATTGGTTAGTTGATAGCTTGGCATTTCTCCAAGAACTTAGGCATTAAATTTCAAATCCATTTCACTTGCATATACTGTGCATTTTACTAAATTTTAGTCCATCTGTCCTACAATAATAATATTAGTTGTTGAATTTAATTTGCCTCAAAATAATAGTAGTAAAATAAAATAAATACAGAGCACGGCATTTATTATTAATGAAGTATATTAAATTAATCAAATTAACAATATTACTCCTAATTTTCATTTTAAGTGTTCATGTAGTTTCAAGATTTTTTAATATTTTTTTACTGTATTTTAAATTTCTGGGTTGTGATTCCTTGGTAACGAATTTTGCTTTTCATTGTACTTTCAATGCATCAAAAACTGGACAATTGTGACCCGATCTTCGCTAAAAAAGTCTATGTTTTCTTCTTACTTTTTTAACAAGAGGTTGATATTCAACTAGAAAAAAAATTATTTTGATTAGTAGATCAAATTAGAAAAATAGTTTTAATTCGTAATATAAAATATTAATATTATGCCGGAATAAATAACATCTCATAGAAACATTGATTTTGATTTGAAATCTTTGCAATTTACAAAGTAGTACTTACAGGTATATTAAGGAATAATTCCCTTTCAAATATTCACTTGGTGCTGATATTGTGGAACCGAGGTAGATTTTGTTAATAATTTTTAGGTCTAGAGTTCCTAAACATTTTTCCAGTTTTTTAATTGTAAATTAAGGATGGTAACAAAGCCAGTGTGGTTAAGTCTAAGAGAAAAAATGAGTAAATCAATGTTATTTAATACAACAGATATTTTAAAATTTATTGTTTATTAATAATTTTAGCAAAAAAGAATACTAATTATTGTCGCAGCAAAGAGTAAACTCTTAAATAACCGAAAAGAATATTATTTCTTTCACTTAAATTGATAAAAAAGGAGAAAATATCTATTAAAAGCATTGGATTCTCCAATTAATATTTCATATAAACTGACTATTAAATAATACCAACATACATTAAAGTATCATTCACCAGGTCAGTAGGTTAGAGTTCCGCTACCTGCCTGAAAAGTGTGGGTAATTAACATCCTAAAAAATTTGCTGCCACATGGTATAATTTTCTTCTTTTTTCTCTTTTAACACATTGTATGCGGGACACGTACTAGTACGGGTTAGTGTAACAACACTAATATATATATATATATATATATATATATATATATATATATATATATGTATGTATGTATATATATATATATATATATATATATATATATATATATATATATATATATATATATATATATGAGTTACATATGAGTAATATAAATATAACAATATCATATTATACACTAATAAAACTGATATTTTATGTGAATTAAATTTATTCAAAAATAAATACAAGTTTCGGGAATTGAGTATTTACTCTTAAAAATAAATACATAGTGTTTTACATCACTAATCATGCTGCTTTTTTGTGTGTTTTCATCCAGAATTAATGATTATAAATTTAAGTATTTTAATCTTTTAGATATAAACAGTACAAGTACGAAATATATATTTTTAGCGAAAGAAAAAAAATCAATAGGTATAAAATCTGATTAATTGAGTATTTATTGTATCAATATTTTCCTCAAACTACGAACTGTATGTTTTTAGCGAAAGAAAAATAATCAATAAGTATAAATTTCGATTAATTGAGTATTTATTGTATCAATATTTTCCTCAAACTACGAACTGTATGTTTTTAGCGAAAGAAAAAAAATCAATAGGTATAAAATCTGATTAATTGAGTATTTATTGTATCAATATTTTCCTCAAACTACGAACTGTATGTTTTTAGCGAAAGAAAAATAATGACTAGGTATAAATTTCGATTAATTGAGTATTTATTGTATCAATATTTTTCTTAACCTACGAACTGTATATTTTTAGCGAAAGAAAAATTATCAATAGGTATAAATTTTGATTAATTGAGTCTTTTTTGTATCAATATTTTCCTCTAACTATGAACTGTATGTTTTTAGTGAAAGAAAAATAATCAATAAGTATACATTTCGATTAATTGAGTATTTATTGTATCAATATTTTCCTCAAACTACGAACTGTATATTTTTAGCGAAAGAAAAATAATCAATATGCATAAATTTCGATTAATTGAATATTGTATCAATATTTTCCTGAAACTACGAACTGTATATTTTTAGCGAAAGAAAAATTATCAATAGGATAAATTTTGATTAATTGAGTCTTTTTTGTATCAATATTTTCCTCAAAACTACAAACTGTGTATTTTTAGTAAGAGAAAATTAATGACTAGGTATAAATTTCGATTAATTAAGTATTTATCGTATCAATATTTTCCCTAAACTACGAACTGTATATTTTTAGCGAAAGAAAAATTATCAATAGGTATAAATTTTGATTAATTGAGTCTTTTTTGTATCAATATTTTCCTCTAACTATGAACTGTATGTTTTTAGTGAAAGAAAAATAATCAATAAGTATACATTTCGATTAATTGAGTATTTATTGTATCAATATTTTCCTCAAACTACGAACTGTATATTTTTAGCGAAAGAAAAATAATCCATATGCATAAATTTCGATTAATTGAATATTGTATCAATATTTTCCTCAAACTACGAACTATATATTTTTTAGCTAAAGAAAAATAATAGGATAAATTTCGATTAATTGAGTATTTATTGTATCAATATTTTCCTCAAAACTACAAACTGTGTATTTTTAGTAAAAGAAAATTAATGACTAGGTATAAATTTCGATTAATTAAGTATTTATTGTATCATTATTTTCTCTATACTACGAACTGTAAATTTTTAGCGAAAGAAAAATTATCAATAGGTATAAATTTTGATTAATTGAGTCTTTATTGTATCAATATTTTCCTCTAACTACGAACTGTATGTTTTTAGTGAAAGAAAAATAATCAATAGGTATACATTTCTATTAATTGAGTATTTATTGTATCAATATTTTCCTCAAACTACGAACTGTATATTTTTAGCGAAAGAAAAATAATCCATATGCATAAATTTCGATTAATTGAGTATTGTATCAATATTTTCCTCAAACTACGAACTATATATTTTTTAGCTAAAGAAAAATAATAGGATAAATTTCGATTAATTGAGTATTTATTGTATCAATATTTTCCTCAAAACTACAAACTGTGTATTTTTAGTAAGAGAAAATTAATGACTAGGTATAAATTTCGATTAATTAAGTATTTATCGTATCAATATTTTCCCTAAACTACGAACTGTATATTTTTAGCGAAAGAAAAATTATCAATAGGTATAAATTTTGATTAATTGAGTCTTTTTTGTATCAATATTTTCCTCTAACTACGAACGGTATGTTTTAGTGAAAGAAAAATAATCAATAGGTATACATTTCTATTAATTGAGTATTTATTGTATCAATATTTTCCTCAAACTACGAACTGTATATTTTTAGCGAAAGAAAAATAATCCATATGCATAAATTTCGATTAATTGAGTATTGTATCAATATTTTCCTCAAACTACGGACTATATATTTTTTAGCTAAAGAAAAATAATAGGATAAATTTCGATTAATTAAGTATTTATTGTATCAATATTTTCCTCAAAACTACAAACTGTGTATTTTTAGTAAAAGAAAATTAATGACTAGGTATAAATTTCGATTAATTAAGTATTTATTGTATCAATATTTTCTCTATACTACGAACTGTATATTTTTAGCGAAAGAAAAATTATCAATAGGTATAAATTTTGATTAATTGAGTCTTTATTGTATCAATATTTTCCTCTAACTACGAACTGTATGTTTTTAGTGAAAGAAAAATAATCAATAGGTATACATTTCTATTAATTGAGAGTATTTATTGTATCAATATTTTCCTCAAACTACGAACTGTATATTTTTAGCGAAAGAAAAATAATCAATATGCATAAATTTCGATTAATTGAGCATTGTATCAATATTTTCCTGAAACTACGAACTATATATTTTTTAGCTAAAGAAAAATAATAGGATAAATTTCGATTAATTGAGTATTTATTGTATCAATATTTTCCTCAAAACTACAAACTGTGTATTTTTAGTAAAAGAAAATTAATGACTAGGTATAAATTTCGATTAATTAAGTATTTATTGTATCAATATTTTCTCTATACTACGAACTGTATATTTTTAGCGAAAGAAAAATTATCAATAGGTATAAATTTTGATTAATTGAGTCTTTATTGTATCAATATTTTCCTCTAACTACGAACTGTATGTTTTTAGTGAAAGAAAAATAATCAATAGGTATACATTTCTATTAATTGAGTATTTATTGTATGAATATTTTCCTCAAACTACGAACTGTATATTTTTAGCGAAAGAAAAATAATCCATATGCATAAATTTCGATTAATTGAGTATTGTATCAATATTTTCCTCAAACTAAGAACTATATATTTTTTAGCTAAAGAAAAATAATAGGATAAATTTCGATTAATTGAGTATTTATTGTATCAATATTTTCCTCAAAACTACAAACTGTGTATTTTTAGTAAAAGAAAAATAATGACTAGGTATAAATTTCGATTAATTGAGTATTTATTGTATCAATATTTTCCTCAAACTACGAACTGTATATTTTTAGCGAAAGAAAAATTATCAATAGGTATACATATCTATTAATTGAGTATTTATTGTATCAATATTTTCCTCAAACTACGAACTGTATATTTTTAGTGAAAGAAAAATAATCAATAGATTTACATTCCGATTAATTGAGTTTTTATTGTATCAATATTTTCCTAGAATTACGAACTGTATATTTTTAGCGAAAGAAAAATAATCAATAGGTATAAATTTCGATTGAGTATTTATTGTATCAATATTTTTCTCAAACTTGCAGCCCAACAGCCGTCCCCGAATATTGCCGTCTCAGTCAAATGTCCGAATCTACAGTGTAGCTTGCGTCATCTATTAGAATATTGCGCTAGTTTAATTTTTAAATCTCCCTTTATTCGGCGGCTCTTGTTTCGCCCCGGACGTGCACCGCAAGCGAAAGCAGGGCAGCGTTTTTTTCCCGAGCCCTCCGCCGTTCCTCACGCAAAGCCCTTTCGCGTGATATCTCCTAACGAGAGGAGATCAATGCCGCCTGCGGTTCCAGCCAGGTCAATCCCTTTCACCCCATTGGTCGGAGGCGCTTCTCGGCGGCCTCCGATTGGGCAGAGCTCACCTGGGGGCAGGCTCACCTTTAGGTAGGGCAGCCTGGACAAACACGGATAGAGGGTAGGTCACGCCCTGTGAGTGGCCACTCCTTTGACTGGGAAAGGGCGAGCCGCGCATTCTGAGGAATACTGGGATAAGGGCACGAAAATCCTGAGATAACGGAACCTGTTCACGCGCTTGCTACTTACTTCAACATTTTTTATGTCACTGTTAGATTCGATATTTGGCGTGGTTTATTGGATTTAAATGTACATAAAGAACAGAAAAGAAACATTGTTAAATAAATGATTTTCCAATCTCGATAGCCTGTATAATTGTTTAGGATTTTTGCCTTCTAAGTTACGATTTCAGTATTTATATTACTAAGATCACGAATTTAAAATTTTTTGATTTATTCTTTACATTTCTGACTAATAGCAATAAAACTAGCCAAAAGATATATTAAAATTAACAACAAAAAGATATATTAAAATAATAATTATAGAAAGAGTAATTAAGGTAACTAAAATTGAACAGAATATAAAGTTTATATGATTGATATTGTTTATATTAAATAGCAAATTTTGAATATTTTTATATTCAATTTTAAAATATCCAGAGAGACTTATACTTTATTAATTAGTTACAACACTATCAATCATCTAACGAAAGTAATAACTAAAAGTGTTGGAAATATTTCCAGCTACTCTTTTTTTCATTGTAACCATAAACTTTGGGTTCTTTTTGATATAATTCCGATTTCTTTGTATGTTGAGTTTGGCTCTGTGAGCGATGCATGTATGAAAAGGTTGTCTTGTTTTACAAATATGTTCTTGGCCGTGGTAAAAACACCACGGAAGCTGAAATTGGAAAACTATGTATTACTATTAATGTAAATAGTGCATATAATTTTAAAATTACTGTAATACAGTAGAAAATAGGTATAACGACCCCCTGTGGGACCAACATCTTATAGTCGTTGTAGTGAAAGGTCGTTGTAACGAATTGAAAAAATAATAAGAAGAAAAATGAGCAAAAAATGACATAACAGTATATACCTAGAGAACAGTTCTATTTATTTTTATTTCTATTACTGAATTTTTGACAAAAAGTCTTTGATTGACGCCTGTTTCAAGTTCAATTGGGAATTTGTCATTATCACTGATTCCATATCCTTTAGATTTTGAAGAATATCTTCAGAATTAAATTGTCCTTCAAAATATTGTCGCAAGACATTGACTGCATTGAAGGCATCTTTTTCATTCATTTTTTCAAAAGCTTGGACAATTTCTTCTCCGTCGTCGGAATGGCAGATTTCTTTATTTCCGGTAATACGGGCAATAAAATCGTCCTCATTCAAATTTTCTTCCCAGCACTGTAAAGTTTCGTCTACCGCAACTAACTCATCAAAAGATAATTGAAGATCAGGAAATTTGACACTGAGGAGCTGAGTCATTTGATTAGCGTCTGGAGTGTTATCTACCTAGGACATCAATGTCGTACGTGACGAAAGGGTCCTTTAAGCAAACACAAAGAGAGAAGTACAGGTTTCTTGAAGTTGCACCACAGTACAATAATTTTGAAATAGCCCACTTGCTCATGAGTTCTGCTGTCTAAAATTGGCGGTCGCTCTATCGAAAAATAATACGTTTGGGGTCGTTGTAATGTTTCAAAATTAACATTATTCCTATGGTAAAATAATTGGGACTTTTTAAGATGGTCGTTCTAACGAAGGGATCGTTGTATGGTGGGGTCGTTAAAAAGAGGTTCTACTGCAAAGTTCTCCTATATAGAAGATTACTTGGAATTAAAATATTTTTACTACTTGGTGTTGAAATAGTTCTTAAATATTATTACTTGGAATACTACTTGCTTACTTGAATTACTTCATTTACTGGGAATAAAAATTAATATTTTTTTCAAAATGTAAAAGGTTAGAATCGATTAAATGACCTGACACTCTGTTAAATTTTACTTTAAATATGATGTATATATTAAGTAATATGTAAATATTTCTTCTATTTCTACTGTGAAATGAATTGTAGCCCATAAGTAATCTCACTAAAATCTATACATTTTTTTTTCCTGAGGTTGTGTGCAGTTTCTAAGGGACCAAAGTCGTTTAACGGCTAACCATGATTAATCTCTGTTTAAACGAAGAACAGCTTTCTACCATTGGTTGGAGTCATTGGTTAACCACCGTTAGCCATTAAACGACTTTGGTAAGATCGGCCCTAAATAAGAAATTTAAGCACAATTTTGTATTCTGACAAAATGTATATCTGATTTCAGCACCGTATGATCTTCTTGTAAGCATAGTAAATTATCTTTTGTTAATATAAAATTACTGCAATTGTATGATCTGTCGCCAAAACTATCGTTTGCACATTTCCTTAAGGGAACACAGTAACTTCCGAGCTGAAAAATCTTTCTTATTTTAAAGTATTTTTGATGCAACATAAAATGAAAAGTTCCGTTCTGATTTGAACACGCTTTTTCTTAGGTGACTAAAAAGGTTATAATTTTATAAAAAATATTAAGTTTTCTTATAGGATACAATACAGTAAAGAAATAAAATATTATATATATATTTATTTATTTGAAAAATTCTTAGAATACGAAGCTGCCAGAGAATATTTTATTTTTCCAATAGGTTAACATAGAGTGAAAGGAAACCAATATGGTAGGTAGAAAGTAAAGGTAAGTAGCAATGAAAAAAATTACCAGAACATGGGGGTTGCAGATTTTAAGTTTCTTTGTGACGTTTTTTTAATATATTATATAGTTTTTTTAATATATTTTAATATATTATTTTTAATATATTATGACGTTTTTTTAATATATTTTTTTAATATATTTTATATATAATATATAAAAATGTAAAGTTATAAGTTTTAATTAAGGTTAGGATTTATAAAAATATTAAGTATTATTTATATAAACCCTAAAGTTATAAGTCCCTAAAGTAATGTAAAAAATTATTACTTTAGTCTTAAACTAAAACTCCTATATTCAAAAAACCACCAAATACGTGATTTCGTCATCTTCTTAGTAGCCTCTTGGCGTTAAACTCATTTGTCTTAGAAAAATCTCGCCGAACGATTGCCGATTGGTTAGGGTGCTGGCCTTAGGATCCGGAGTTAGTAGGTTCGATTACCACAAGGGCATATGTTTGTAGCCGTTCGGAATAGGCTTTAAGTAGTAGGTCCCGGTCTCATTAACCCTCGTGTTGCAAAAAGTAGACCGTAGCGCTCCAAACCAACCAATCAATCTTAGAAAAATCTCCTTCCTGTTGTCGAAATAAACTAGCAATCCTACATTGCTGATTAAGCACATTCATTTTCTCACGCTTGGGGCGTTCCCAATGTTATAAAGGCCGCACTACCATTTTTTGAGAGATTTTGCTGTTGGATTTAGCTAAATAAAGATGCTGCTAAAGTGCTCTTGATAAATCGACTACACCCCTTCTACTACGTTACATCCCTGAAGCATGGCATGCTAAGCACACACGCACACACACACACACACACACATATACATACATACATATCTATCTATGTATGTATCTATCTATCTATCTATCTATATATATATATATATTGTAACGTACTGGAAGTAAAGTAGGCGAGGCCTTCAATGATACAGGCTAGAATTTTAGGTATTCTTGACTAAATACTTTATTCAATAGAATAAACTATGTACAGATATGTACAAATTCAATAAACGATAACATTCAGGGATCTCGTACAGAGATAATATGCACATACAAGGATGCGTGGGATACCGGAACAGTATGGCTAGGGCTTAAAACACAAAAGCTGGAAACTGATTAGTGCTGGGACTAATGTTGACTCGATCACTCCGTCTGTCGATTAGCGCGGTTGGCTTTCACAGCAGGTTCGGAGGTTCCGAGTGCGTATCACGCTGGGATTCGTGAAGTAAACACAGGATGCAAGTCGATCCAAAATTAGAGTGCAAAGTCACTCTCGGCTGACTACTTCTAGGCAAGAAGTTAACTATCAATCAGCAGGTAACGGGGAAGGAATTCCCAAGTCGAATGTTCGACTATCTAGCAACGGAGACGCTGGCGGTCTCTAAGAAAAACAAACTCCAGACACGGAGATACGAGCGGTCCTCGATCGACCAGGCTCTAGCAGGTAGAAGCCTCGAGAGAAGAACAAAAAGCTAAAGCCCCGTTCTAGTCCGGTCTTTTTCTTTTATACCCACACTAATACACTTCTCGGTCCTTCGAGAAACTTCCCGAGCCAGGGTGACGCAATCTTGCGGTCACTCCCAAGTCTCCGATCAGCTGTCCTGTTTTCCAGATGTAGCAGTTCTCAGATTCATCAACTTAACCAACTTAATGGTCTTTTTGTAACCGCTAATGGGCGGCAAGGTGCACTCAATTATGTACACAGTAAAGGTCCATTCAACAGGTTACAATGTCCAGACGGTTCGGAGCCGGCGACGCACCGTTTCAATTACGGTGTTTAGACCACCTGGTTCTATTATAGGCTAATCGTGAGTCCACGACGAAAGGTCACCTTTTGGGCTCCTTGTTCGTTTTGGGGTCATGTAACGGATCGTTACAATATATATATATATATATCGTGATCCAGTGTTAAGGCGCCATTTTCATTTGTTCGTGGCGGAGCTAAGCGTGGAATGTGTTGACAACTCCTTGTCTACGCGCTAACTGATTCTTCTCGCTTGATTAGTCATCAACTTCCTGTGAAATATCTCTGCGCTTGACCACATTACCCCAAAAGGTTACGCAAACATGGGTTTTTTCATTTATTTTATTATTATAAAAGAGTTCCCTTTTAATTTCCAACTACCCCCTTCTTAGACCTTATATATATATATATATATATATATATATATATATATATATATATATATATATATATATATATATATATATACATATATATATATATATATATATATATATATATATATATATATATATACATACATATATATATACATATATATATATATACCTATATATATATATGTATATATATATATATATACCTATATATATATATATATATATATATATATATATATATATATACGTATATATATACATATGTATATATGTATATATATATATATATATATATATATATATATATATATATGTATATATATATATACACATATATATTCTTTTTCGAATACATGATTCATAATACAAACGTCTGAACAATACAGGAAGACAGCAGAAAACTGCTGTTAAGAGAAGAGAGAGTAATAGAGCAAGGAAAATTAGATGTGTTTTCATCAAATTGTTTGAGCTTTAAATAAGTATTTTGCCTCAAATTATGTCCTTCAGTACTGCTGATGTCTTTTCCTGAAACAAGTGTGTCTTCCTTGAAAAATTTTTGCATTTTTAAAATTGATTGCAGTAGAGAAGTAAATATAAATTCAATGAGAAAATTTGATTTTAAATAAATATAATTTTTAATCCATACATTTCGTAAAGATGGTAATACAGACGAATCTAGTTATTGCTAACTATCTGCGAACTGTTTAAAAAGTTTACCATAACCGAATTATATCCAGTTTTGTTGAAACTTAGAAACTTCTAAGCTTTTGTGCACATTGTGTGCGGGTACATTTCACAGCAGAATTGTACCGGGAGCGGGGGTTTTGAGCGTAAATTTAGTTATTCAGTTAAATCTCAATAGATCGAAAATTATTTCAATTTTTAGCCAAGTTTTCGCATTTTATATTGAAATATATAAACAAATATATAAATAGAAATATGTAAATAACAACCATAAGATTTTTGTAAACAAAAAGATATATTTTTTAGTGGATAAATTTATAATAGTGTCGTAAATAGTATGAAAAATCAAATAGAAATAGTAGTATATAGTTTTAATTTTTTTTAATTATGTTATACATAAACATTTTTACATTATAAAAAAATGAAAAGTGCAATCATAAAACTAATAATGTAAAAACTAGTTTTTATTTGTCTAAATTTTTCCAGAATCTATGTAGTAGACAAGAACATTCGGCTTCGTTTTCCTGTATATGCCGTTATTGTTGTACCCACAAACAAATCATGTTGTTACACTAACCCGTACTAGTACGTGACCCGCGCTCAAGTATCAATCGTCAGAAAACGTACTAGTACGTGTCCCGCATACAATGTGTTAATGTGAATGTAAACGCAGAGGACCTGAGCTGAAATTTGTGGAAAGGATCTTTTACGGTCTTCCTATAAGTTGGACATTTCCATTGTTAGCTGTTTATGTTTTGCTCTCAAAAGAAAATGTCTAACATATCTGTAAAAAGGAGTAAGCGAATTAAAAAAAAATAAATTATGATACCTTTACATTAGAACACATGCACACAAAATCGTACTTAGATACCACATGATGTCATTTTACATCTATTAAATTACACAATTTTTGTTTATTTTTAATGTATGATGAGTCATCAAATTTATCATTTGCACGTTCCTTTTAAAAAATGACAGTTAGTTTCGTTTCTCAAGGCAAACAGTGTTGTTTAAGTAAACCTCAAGTACTGTCACCTGCAGTGACCTGGTCATTTTATGTTATACTGAGAAACAAATCTGTAAGATATTTGTTGCTCTACTCATTGTTGAAATAAAATGTTTCTTAGACCATTGTGAATTTATTGACTTAGACTACTTTACTAAATTCTAACAACAAATTAAAAAATTTAAAACATGCGAAATTGCCTAAATATGTTTAAAGTGACTCTTTTAAATAAACATACTTATGTACTTTCCAGAAGATTATTTCGTTAAAAATGTTGTTTTTCTGTTTTGAAATGCGTCGTTGTGTTATTTTTTGCAGCTTATTATTGGAAAAGAAGTGGCGATCCTTAAATTCAAAGACAGGATACGTAAATATCGTGCTATTTATCGAAAACTAATTCTTCAGCTTGTTCAATGCATTCGTAATAAGACCGGACACAATGTTTTGTATTTACTCGTATATGACACGCACTTTTTTACAGAGATGGAGGACTAAAATTAAGGTACGCGTTACATATCAATTCCTGTAATCATTCTTATGCGTATGATTAAAAGAAGATATTCAATGAACAAAATGGAAAGGTAAATTCTACCTCAATAGAGGTATTGCTGTACCTATATTTAATTACTAATAAACTTTTATACAACACTACTAGTAACTCTGATTGTCAAATTTTCTACTTGAGCGCGGTTCTCATTTCATGTTCTTAAGTGCTGCACTATAACTAGATATCAATGAACTCCAGATATAGTACTGGTATAAAAATTTCTCCAATTCACTGTCGTTACCATAGACACAGAAACTAGCCATCTGTAAAGTAGATGTTCACTGAACTATTGTTTAAGATATACTTGGTTAGTCCCTTGATTCAGCTGGACTGTAAGTTGCTGCTCTATGACTGCACGTCGATTGGCCCAAACGCAACTGCCTTAGTCGTCACACTCCTCTGTCATCTATGACCCATGGTTCACCACACTTTTCAACTCGCTATTTTTTAATAGAGTCATATTCCTATGTACAATACTAGTAACATGAAAACGCAATCACACAACCCAGCACATGTGAAGCTTTAAACCAGGTATGTTGAGAAACTCAAGTAAAATAGACACAGAAATATATAAATAAGAGAAGACTTACCGTTGACGACAATTTATTTTAAAACTTTACCTTAAACTTAAACATCATTACAGATCTGTTTCATCCATTTTGTAAATTTGACCATTGCAAAACTTATATCAGAGAGTCAGGGACGAGGACGCCGAAAAAACTGTTTAAAATATTATGCAATCCACCTTTGCGTATGATGATTCCCTTTATAGCGGTCTTCCTTTATCGTGATCTCATGCTAATTGAGCTGAGAGGACAAACACTCCGGCTCAACCCCTGACAGGGGGGGGGAGGCAACCATACTTGCCCAGCCAGGGTCGGAGCAAGATAGGACGCTGGAAATGCTTAGCCACTCTGGTAACCCACTGATGGTAGCTACAGGTTTTTTGGTACATTGTTTTTTGTGAACGATACTGCAGAAAAACGACAGGTTTTTTATGTATGTATATCGATACTGATCATCATAATGCAATGTGGTTTTAAAATATCAAAATTTAAAAAAAAGATAAAATGAAAAAATTTAAGGTCTAGGATTAGTAATGAAGTAACTGCACAATAAATTTAATAGTAAAATTAAAATTGAGAAAGTGTAAACTATACATGATATTAAATTCTAATTTTTTTAAAACAGAAGTATAACCGAACAAAAAGAATATTTTTGAAAGAAAAAGAACATATTTAAATTATTTACTTGTATATGATAAAATATGCTTGCCTTGAAGATTTTGTAAAAACTTTCTTCCGATTGTACATATTGTGATGAATTACTATGAGTAGTAGTCAGTCCGCTCTTACTTGTTGAATAAAATTTACACCTTTTTAACTCAGCATCACTGAAAACATTCTTCTAAACACACTGTTATCTATGCACAGCTTGGCAGATGACACACCCACACAAATGGTTAATTTTCTTTCCATGAAACGGTCTTTTTAGAATTTCGGAGGGGGACCAGTCCCATAAATCCCCCCTTGCCTACGCCCCTGGATAATGAGGACATTTACTAGTGTAACTCTCTGTTACAGATACACTTTCACCGCAGTGATACGCAAATAATATACAAGCTGAAAATTTTCAGCACGATAGAAAATATCCTTGGCAAGGAAGCTAGTTGTTATCGGAATTTTAGTTGTCAGAAAATTCCCTCCTAGGGTGTGTTGCCAACGACTGTGCTGCTTCCCTCTTTACTAAGGCACCATTCTAGATCCCCTTCTAGTTTCTATCATATGCCTTCCGTTACTTGTTATTCATGTTGGCATCCTTTAAAACAGAAATGGGCAAAAGCCGGCCCTTTTGCTTACTTTATCCGTCCCGTTGAAAAATCCTGCATGCAATTTTTTTAATCTCTTATATGCGATTTTGTTGAAATCAACAGTATTTGTATGCGTAGTGTACATATAAATAATGAAATTTGTATCATTAAGATATAAATAAATATCAAAATAAAATCTTTCGTTAACTTATTTATTTAATGACCATTAATTTAATATAATGGATCATATTTCTTTAAAAAAATGACGTGACATATTTTACTGGGCACAAATTGTTCGCATATACACCTAAGTAAGACAATTTATTATTACTATTATTTTTTATTAACTGTCAAATTTCTCTGTCAAAATGCTTTCAAATGATACTTATGGTGTTATTCTCAAAACAATTTCTTGGGGAGGGAAAAAATTCCACCCAAAACATTCGCGTGTGCACAGCGTACGCGGTATACTCCTCCGGTCCGGGAGACATTTTGAAAATTTCATTTTGGCCCGAGCTTAAAAGTATTTAACCATCCCTGCTTTAGAACGTGCTAGTTAAGTTAATATAACTAGACTGTGAATATACAATATGTATATATATGCTTAACAACCGAACGATGGCCGATTGGTTAGGGTGCTGACCTTTGGTACCGGAGTTCGTGGGTTCGAATCCCACAGTGGCATGGATGTTCGTAGCCGTTCGGAATCGGCTTTAAAATGTAGGTCCCGGTCTCATTAGCCCTCGTGTTGCAAAAAGTAGACCGTAGCACACCAAACCAAACCAAAACCAAATATATGCTTAACTGCGTATGCCTGATTGCGTATGTACATGTGCTCCAGATTATTGAATTTTAGTAATAAATTTTATTAAGCATGGATAATCTGAGTTGAAGAATAATCTGGCTGTGCCCCTTCAGCAGTATGCCATAGTACATACAATAATAACAGCTAATTTTGATTTCCCCTATTTTTGCCCTTTTTATCGTTCATAGGAATAATAGTCCACTACGGCACCACGAATGGCTAGCTTCCGAAATCTGTGCTTGTATCCGGTTCTTGACACGATCCTCTTAATTGCGTGTCGGTATAATCAACCTACTTCGGCATCGAGAGAATGTCGCCCTCGACGGACCAATACTGCGAGCCGGTGATGAATCGGCAGCCAATGGCAAAGGTCGCGGCGAGTCCGTTACCTTGGAGACGCCGCCGCGACAAATCCTTTAAGGCGCCCGCATAAAAGTCATCATTTACTTCATCTGCCGTAGCCCGGGGATGGAGGAGGGAGAGATTAGAGGCAGGGGGTCGAGATGTATGGATCTTCCCCCAGACAGGGGTCGGGGGGAGCATTCATCAGGAGCCCAGAAGAAAAGTGAGGGAAGAGTTGAAGAGTCGGCATGGCTGCGGAGCGATTTGGCGGTGACGTAATCTCTTTAAGTGTTGGATGTTGTGCCCCGCATGCTGGTTTGGTGCAAGAAGAAAAGATTCTCAGACCATTAATATGCTATCTTGTTTGAGCCTCTTTTAACCGATAATAAACATATTTTAAAGTTTTAATGAATATTGGATGTTCAGATAATAACACTATCTATATTAATTCTCACACCTGCTTGTTATTAATTGTACGCTTGAAGAAATACGAAAAAGTATACAGTTTACCCATTTGGGACATGTGTAGATCATATCTCAAAGGCACTTCACAGCAGTGTTGCCAACCTTCAAAGGCAAAATTATGGATTCTGGGTCCTAAAATTATGGCATTGGCTTATAAATTATCGTACATTTTTGTCATAGTTAAAAATAGTGTTAATAGATGGCGCTTGTACGATATATTTTTCTGGTTATACATTTTTCTCCCCCCCCTAACTTTTTTTGGGGTTGTGTGGTAAAAAATATGTAAATATTTTAATAGGATTCATTAAATATTTTTCTATCATCCCGTATTTTACTTTAAATGAAACACCAGACATGTGATTTTTCTTTACTGATCTAAGCATAAAATTGTATATATATATATATATATATATATATATATATATATATATATATATATATATATATATACATATACATATATACTTTTTAATAATGTTATAATTCATTATTTACTTTGTGTTTTTTTAATATATTCAGTAATAAAACCGATTATTATTTAATAATTTGTTTAATTACTAAAAATACCATATTTTAGTGAAAACTGCAATAGAACAAGTAAAATGCAAAATTACTTCTAATTATCCATAATTATGTAATCATTAAAGAAATATCTCCAGTATAATTGTGAATATTCAGTAATTTTGCATTTAACAATTTTATGTTTTAGACTGATTTAAATAATTTGAAATAACTAACAGATAAAAACACTGGACATAACAATTTTTAAAATTCTTTATTTTATATTCGTTTCAAAAAATATCAAACATTATTACCTAGGTCATATTCAATTTCACAAATATACATTTTTTTATAATTGACACTTTACTTTCTTTTATTACACAGTTCATGTGGGCATTCTCAACCTCTGTGTCAGGATTATTTACTTTCATTTAATGAAGAAGCACCTCAAAACATGCTTCTTAAGCTGCTCTAAAATCTACAACAATAATTATTTGATGGGAAAAAGTGATAAAAAAATTAATTAGACATTCTCTGTTTTTTGTTGTTAATCTTACAGTTAAATTACCCGTACTTTTAATTATCCATTAGTCTAATGTTGTTCTACCGTACAAATCAGGAAATTATCGTACAGTTTTTCAGAATTATGTCACATAATTTTGAGATTATTTTTCATCGTACAGCATCCTAAGTTATCGTACATGTACGATAATTATCGTATGGCTGGCAACACTGCTTCACAGCCTATTATTCCCAAAGAAATCATGAGCATACTTCTGTGTTGTACTTTTGGGAACAAATACTTAAATGTCTTTATGTTTACACATTTGAAAAATTAGCTTTTGTAAATGTGTATCCCATACAACTTATAGAATATTTCAGGCTTAAGGAAATCTCTCAAATATGGCCAAAATATCCAAACGTACAACAGTACACCAAATATAAGCAAAATGTTCAAAAGTTCAGAAGGTCCAGCAGTACACAAAATATGGTCAATATATTGAAATTTTATTTTCTTAGTTGAAATATTAAGGATTTAATTAAATTATTTATTTGAACTTTAGGGGTTAATTTATTTTAACCTCACTTAAATTTTTTTGGTAAATTTTTATATAATTAAAATTCAAAAACCATTTTACTCCATTTCATTTACAACATTCTAGTTACAAACTATAGAATATAAAAGTTTACGGACTATGTAATAGCAGCTTATTAGATGCTATTGCACAAACCTAATCAGTCAGCAGTAATGAATAATGTTGCATTTGGGCTACATTGAAGAGAAGCACAATGTTGAAAACAACTTAAATCTTTATTGAGGAGATGCTAAAAAGACATCTTTGCCAATCAATGGCAAACAAAAGAATGATACGATAAACACTTTACTCGAACAGAGATGTACCCCCAGAGTGACAAATATAGAATTTTCCAAAGGAACATGAAACTTAGTCGGCGAATTTAACTGTTAGATCAGGGGAAAAACTGAGCCATTTTCGGGCGACAGCTGGAAAATGAGTTGAATGGGCAGAAAATTTACATCTATTGCACGGAAGTCAAGGACACTAGTTTAATTAAGAGATATCGTGGCTATGAAAATAGATTATAAAGAATTAGAATGGGAGAGAGGAGGTTTTTAAAGAGATATTAAAGTGAAATAAATTTGATGTATTGCATATACAATGAAACCTCTCTGAGCGGCTACCTCTCCATACCGAGAATATTTGGCCGCTTAGAGGGTTTTATTTACTATTATAAGATAATTACTATAATGCGTAATATAAACATGTCTGACACATAGTCCTTATGTAAATGAAATTTAAACCTTATCTAAAGATAAAATAGTACTTTATTTCATGCTTCTTTACATTTTTTTTAAAGGCTACAATTTGTTTCTCTATTCTTCGTACTCCTTCAAAATAAAATTCTTTTCTTTAATGGCTTTGTTGATTTCCTTTCTTCCGCAGTTAAATAATTCAGCTAACTTTCTTGCCGATTTTCCATTCTCATATTCATGCAGAACTTCAATGCTCTGCTCGAGATTTAGAAAAACGCATTTCGACATTGTTGCAACTCAGATCACTGACCAACTAATGAAATGAAACTGGCGTGAATGACATTTTTGCTGACAGAGGTGCAATTCTTCCTTAACTTTACTGAGTCGAATTCCAAACAAAGGCCCTAGGACACCTTCCAACCTTGATTGTCCAGTTCCTCCCTCAGTTCAAATGGATGGTGCAATAGGGATCCCTTATTTGAAGGGTGTGGGGAGAACACAAAAGAGATAACAAATTTAATCTTTCTTTAAGTGGGGGGGGGGCGACCACGGGAATGGACTTCTCAAGTTATTCCTTTGTCTTATATCCGATCATAAACCTGACCTTGAGGTTTTTCGCTAAAAATTAAAGCATGGAGTGAGTAGCATTTCCCGAAAGATGAAAGGGGCAATCCCACTTGATGGCCGTTAAGAGGGGGTCGGGTGGCCGCTGATACAGGTTATTTTACCATTAGGTCTATGAGTCGAAAATTCCATGCCATGAAAAATTGGCCGATTAGAAGGCTGGCAGCTATACAGGGGTGGCTCGAAGAAGTTTCACTGTATGTATATATATATATATATATATATATATATATATATATATATATATATGTGTGTGTGTGTGTGTGTGTGTGTGTGTGTGTGTGTGTGTGTGTGTATGTACACATAAATATATACACATATATTATGAAATATTTATTTTTCGTCAACCAAACACTTTCGAATTTTTAATTTTACTATTAATAATTATTTTTAGTGTTTTTAATAATATTTACTATTTTTACTCTACTGTGGAACATCGTAGTATTATTGCTTTCCTAATCATCATCATCATTAAAATGACAGTACATAAATTAATTGCTTGGCTTGCTGATGAAATCACATTCCTACTTATAACATGACTTTTTTTTAAAGCATGATATGATTATGTAGTTTAATTTTTCAGTAACATTCCAGAGTATCTCCGTGTAGTATTGTAGCAAAGTTATCAAATATAACTGTCTTGGGGTTATAACAAAGAACAATGATGGTGATAATTATCTATAAAAAAGTGTGTTTCTGAACAACACACCTTTTTTAAGCATTCCGTTCTTTATGTGTGGTCAAATCCTTTCTAACACTTTGCGAAAAATCACTTAATTAACAATGGCATAAATTCTTCTTCTGGGAATACATATTTTTGTTTTAAATAAAAAGTATAAGGCTTCACTAATCTCAATTTTTGTCTGTATTTGCTAAGAAATTGTGCATAAAAATTTATTCGATAGTAAATGCATTAATATACTAAATTAGTTGTTGATTACTTTTTTAAAGTATTAAGGTAAAATCTTCGTCCCTCATCATTTCATTTCTACAAGTTATTCATCATTAAAAAATGCTCTGTAAATTAGGTATGTAAATGTATTAGAGTTCCATAAAAAATGTATGCTTAATATGTCTCTTTTCATCACATTTCTCAGTCTTTAAAATTCAAACTTTTTATATAACCTCTTTATCAAATTACAAAATGCTTTAAAATGCATTAAAATGCGTAATTGTTGCAAGAAATATGTATTTGAGATTGATTAAAGTATAGAAAAAATCCAGCTTATTTTAAATAGCAACTTCTTATACTACAATCATTGGCAATATCATATATATATGATGTATGTGAGATGTTACCTTTATAAAACAACTTTTAAAAATGCACTGTTTTCTTGAAATATGAAAAACACGGAGTTGTTTATATGGATCAATTTATTTTCTCGTTTTCCACTTTGAGTATTAAAATTTAAAAATTATAAACAGCAAAAAAATTTCAAGTATGTGAATGAAATAGATTTATTTCTCTCAAACATATTTACTAATTAGATCTTAATATGAAATTTTATTTTTCATGTTGATCAATATTCGTATAATTATTAATTAGCAAGCTTCTAGTATAGCAAAGCAAATAAAAACACCAAAAACCTAACAGTTTTCACTCTAAAATTAAGATTTCCGAAGCTGTAGTAATTGATCAAAATCTCAAGTTAAAAAATAAAACTTCAAAAATTCCAGGATAATTGTCGACAAAAATTTGTAATTACTGAGTAATTTAAATCCAGAAAAATTAGTGAATGTCGCTGCAATTTTCTCAATTCCTTCAAGAAATCTCAAAGAAAGAAAAAAAAATCTATATTCAATTCGTTAGGGGAATTTTAATGTTCTTTTTACAATTCAAATATCTATATCGTTATCTGAACAAGTACATAAATTGGTTGTGTTTATGAATCTTGAATGTTTGATCAACATCACCTGCAAACAAACGCTTATTTTTCCAAGAGTGTAAACACATCCGATGATTTACCGAGATTACGTGAAGGGAAAAAAAGAGAGAAAGATAGAAACATTTTCCTCGAGAACAGAATAAATGTAATTACCGCATAAACTGCGAATTTCAAAATTTCCTGCTCAAAAAATCTCGCACTCTAATATAAAATACTCTTAACGGGAGGAACGTAGCTCTGAAATGTAAGTTTGAATTTTTGCTTTGGAAATCGTCAGCGCTAATGTATTCATTTCCTGGCGAATATGTTAACCCTTTGTTATGATATGTTTTTATATGTGCGGTATGAATAGATAATACACTGCCGTGCTGATTTTTGAGAAGTGGAGATTGCTCTTCAGGCGACTTCAATATCCAAATTTTCCACAAACACGTAGTGGTTATAATGAAGACTGACTCATCCTTAATATACTTAGCCCAGCCTCATTTGAGCTATTTTAATATGGGATATTCTCCGCGGAGCATCAGAAACAAGAACTTTCTTCGGCGGTGAGCTCTACATTATTTTTTTTCCCTCCCCTTCCTCCGGAGTTCCAATATCTTTTCACAATCAAAGCATTCGTTATTTATTTATATGTTTCCTTCGTGATATTACATTTCGTTGAGTGGCAACGAGAGATTCCCGCTTTCACGCCGACACTGCTGCCACAAAACAAACTGAAATATTCATCAGATCGGCAAGAACAGCGTACTTTTCCTTTCTGTTATATGTATGCCTCAGCAGATCGGTTTCTGTGTACATATATGAACGTTATTACCGAAGTTTCCCATGAGTATTTGCTGGGCCCTGCTATCGGAACAATTACATTAAATCTTGACTCCTTTTTTTATACCTCCACACGCCTGTTCTAGATTAATACAGATTTCGATATAGATATATATTTTCCAGTGCTTGTCCTGTAACTGTATGACTTCCTCCAGTAAAGGTAGTGATTTCAGTTTAGATATCACTATGAACAGGTATCTTTTTTGGAACTGACCATAAAAGACGCATGCAAGAAGTAGGGGGTTTGATGGGGCATAGAACTTTCGGGTCAGAAAATTCATCATTAAAACAGCTTGTAGCGGGTACAATTGCTGTTGGTGTATGAATTTATAACAGATTATAAACAATGAACTAATAATGTACTATAAGCATAAAATTTAATGAAATCAATGATTACATAACTTATCCCAATACAAAATTTACAGAATACTCTGAATATGCTAATCTACCTCATAACAAGTTTTAAGTTAGTGAAAATAGCGGGTACAAGCTTATTTATTATTCAATATGAAATAAAAATGTCTAATCATTTTAGAATACAATTTTCCAAGACCATTAAAAAGGTTTATTTAAATTTATAAAACTCATATAGTATTCCTATATGAAGCAAATTTTTTAGAAACATTCATGCATCAAGTGAAAAAAATTTCACTTATCCATAAAATAACTTTTACAGCTTTTAAATTAGAGACTAATTTTTATACGAAATAGAAGCCAATCGTCAATGAAAACAGATAAAACTACTCACATATACCAAGAATTCATTTACAGAAAGAATTCTCCGTTCACCTTCGTTTTCGAATAAGTGAGGCTCCCTTATTTATATGCATAAAGGTAGATTATATTTATTTTTTTCGTTATTTGTATTGCTTAAAGGGGAAAAATTATATGAATCAACACCGTAGCCTGAAATTATATTCGGAGGTTGACCAAGGGGAAAGAAATTGTTTATTGTGAATGATACTTGAGTAAAACTACAGGTTTTTTCATGTATGTATACCCTTAATGAGTTTCATAATACAATGGGGTTTTAAACTATCAGAATGATAAAATAATATAATGAACAAATTTAAAGACTAGAATAAGTAATGAAGTAACTACACAATCATTTTAATTTTAAAATTAATACTGGAAACCATACATAGTATTCAATTCTAACTTTTAAAACAGAAGGATAACTAACAAAAAGAATAATTTTGAAGGAAAATGAACATGTCCAAATTTTTTTATCTGTACATTATAAAATATGTTAGATTCGAAACTTTGTAAAAAAAATTCCTAATTTCTTCCGATTGTGCATTATTATTGTGATACGTTGCTAAAAGTGTATTAGGTTGAATAAATAATTCTGTTTAATTCAACCTATTTAATACTGTTCTTGCTGGCTTATTTTTCGAATACAGTGGCAATGTTCGTTTCAATCGGCTTTAAGCTGTATCACTTCATTAGCCTTGTTTTAAAAAAGTAGATTCACTAAACAAAACCCAATACACTGTTCTAAGTACACTGTTGTCTATGCATAGTGTAGTTGACACAAAATTGCATTTCACTTTTTAGAAATCTCGGTCCCTCTAATTCTTTGTCCTTGATATGAATGTCATGCAAAACTACCTTTAAGATTATTTGATTAAAATAAATTTTCTAAGACAAAATGGTTTTAAAAATGCCTAGTAAATTATAGTTACAAATATAATAAAATCATCATAATTTTGAGTACAACCTCACAAAATATGCAAGCAATATTATCGTATAAACAGTGAAATATTTTCGTTCAATAAAAATTTTTCTCTAGAGCCTAAACAACTAAAATTAAAATTGCAAATTAATAAATTAATATAAAATTATTAATAAATAAATTTGCATTTTATTTTACTAGATCATAAATCGAGTTGATACTTATATACTGGTATTATAAGACAAAATGTTATAAAATAAAAGTCTAGTAAAATTATAGTTAACAAATATAATAAAAATCACATTTTTGAGTACCACCTCACACAAAATTTAAGCAAGCAAGGTGATCTAACCCTTATAAATCTGTGAAATATTTTCGTAAACTCAATAGGAAAAATTTTTCTCTAAAAGAGCCTAAACAACTAAAAATTATTGGACATTTGCATAAATTAATAAATTAATTTTATAAAATTTATTAATAAATAAATTTGCATTTTATTTTGGGTCGCCAGATCATAAATCGAGTTGAATTCTTATATACTTGATATTATAAGACAAAAATGTCTATAAATAAAAGTCTAGTAAAAATAATTTATAGTTAACAAATATAATAAAAATCACATATATTTTGAGTACCACCTCACACAAATTTAAGCAAGCAAGGTGAGTAACCCTTATAATCCCTGTGAAATATTTTCGTAAACTCAATAGGAAAAATTTTTCTCTAAAAGAGCCTAAACAACTAAAAATTATTGGACAAAATTTGCATAAATTAATATATTAATTTTATAAAATTTATTAATAAATAAATTTGCATTTTATTTTGGGTCGCCAGATCATAAATCGAGTTGAATTCTTATATACTTGATATTATAAGAGAAAATGGCTATAAAATAAAAGACTAGTAAGCATTATAGTTAACAAATATAATAAAAATCATCATACATTTTGAGTACCACCTCACACAAAATTTAAGCAAGCAAGGTGAGTAACCCTTATAAATCCCTGTGAAATATTTTCGTAAACTCAATAGGAAAAATTTTTCTCTAAAAGAGCCTAAACAACTAAAAATTATTGGACAAAATTTGTTCACAAACATTCATCAACATCTATCTTTCACTTCTAACAAAATGAACTGTGCCGTAGCTCAGAGGTTGGGGCTCAGCAGCTAGATTCAGTCCCATTTAGAACGTTCCGGGACGATAAGAAAAGGGGTGAAAAGACGGAAAAGGAACATTTTTCTCCCGACACAAAGATATCAGAATGATTTTCGAGCCACTTAAAAGCGATAAGTAAAACGTTCGGCTCACGGAAAAATTGTAGTCTCCCCCTACACACCGCCCCTTCCCATCTCTTTTCCGATAACTCTTTTAAGCAGTGTCTCTCCACAACGCCCAATTTGTTTAACTGTCACCGCCATTGACTGGGTACTGTTTCCAATACAGTCAGAGATGTGATAAGCGAGCAATTAATCAGGGTAATAAATCGTAGGCCTCATCAACTTGAAAAGCATCCCGAGGACCATATTTTGTGTCATCTTTGGAGGGGAGGAAGGGATGGTGAGGAAGACCAGAGGGGGGGAGGGAGATGATCTCGCCTTTGATGCGCGGTTGATGACAAAGGAGTGGCTGCGAAACTCGATATGTCAGAATATTTGGTGGTTCAGTTGATTCCTAGGGCGCCTTCTCCAGAGATAAAGCCCTTAAATCATGCATGTCGAAGGAATAAATCAATTTTAAAGCGAGTCTGGAGAGCTGTTTTCGGGAGACGCAGAAAATGTTTAAGTTAAGTTTATAAAAATGTCTGGAGAAAGTCCAGGATATAATTTAGCTGCGTCTGAAAAATCATAAAAAAATATAGGAGACTTACTTTTCAAAAGATGACAAAACTCGACAGGATTAATTACCCTTTTTAAAGTTTTAAACTTTTCCCTTGTCATGACTTATTTTTATACTCATTTTTTAAAGGTAATTCTAACTTTCATACATTTCCACCTTATATTATATAACTAGAATGGCATCAGCTTCATTTTTAGTGTAAAAAAAGCATTAAATGGTTAATGCACGTGGTCAATAATTAGATAATCTGATAATTAAATGTTCAAGTACTTAATTTGTTTTTAACCCCTTCCGGTATGATTTAATAATGAAAAACTGTGCATGAAATAACCATTTAATTTTTATTTAAAAAACTTGTTTCATTTTACAATTCTTACATATTCTTAATTAAAATCCACTTTTTACATAGTGTTAAATAATACCAGAAACGGTAAAATTAAGAAAATATCAAAGCAAAACATTAATAAGGTATACAGATAATAGTCTTCAAGCTAGTGGTACTTTTCAAAACAAAGTGCAAAGGAATTCTTAATTGTTTACACCGCCAAGTAGTCTCGCTTTTAATTTGATTCTTGTAACACACACGGCATTTCTTAGTAGGTTTTCTTTTATTCTGACTCATTAATTTGGCAATGACTTGTACCAAGAAATTCTAAGTAAACAATATGCAATAGTGACTTGTGATTTTCACAAGTGATAAAAGTGTTGCCAAATTCAGTACACTAGAAATTTTAAACTAAATTAATTATCATATTTAACAGTAACTTTAATCGCATGACGAGTGTAGCTCGTCATTGTGCGGTATGGAATGAAAACCTAATGACGAGCTAGACTCGTCATTTTACCGGAAGGGGTTAATAAATTATATAAATATTCCCTATAATAATATAAACTATAAAAAAAAAACCTTCTCTTTCTGATAAGCATTAAAATGAGAACTTTTTGCCATTACTGGGCAAATAGAAAAATTGGGTTATGTTTATTTCTATGACAAAAACGTCGATGTAAATGAATAAAATTGATAATTTTCTATCATCTACTCATGTCACATTGTGGGAATAGCGACGTAGCTAACAATTAATGCATTGAATGACTTTCAAAGAGTGTAGGTGATCTAAAATTACCCGAAAAATTAAAATAAACCCAGTCTAAAATTGTTTTGCTTCACCTAGACTCATCAAAGTTGCTGTCAATTTTCATCATTATTTCACTTTAAGTCTAAAAAGTTAGTCTACAACCTTTTTCAACAAGTTTTTTTCAGCGCTTCATTTTATTTTCCCCTAACACTTAGAAAATATAAAGGCACTGCTGCACGTTCGAGAGCTTAGAAAGTTCACAGCAAACTGAGAGAAACTAAAATATAACAAAATTATTTATTATAGAAATTAAAGTTTTTATAGTTATTAATTTAGTTTTCAGTCATTTTTCTTATCTCTCTTGCCATAATATCTCATTCTTAAAATGTGCTTAGTATGTTAAATCAACTATAACCCATTAATTTTAAAAAAAGTGCACTAAAAATTTCATATCGCTGTTCTGACTTACAACATAGATGTACGTGGTTGTATTGTCTTATGTAAATGTTAAAACTTTCTTATTCTATTCTGCAGGAAATAAATCACTCAACTTACAAAAAAAGTAATAAAGCTCAGAGCAATACTTTTTAAGCATGCCGCATTGGAGATAGTAAATAACTGAAAGTTTACAGATTATTACTTAATGTAAAATCAATTGGCTTTCCAAAATGTATTTTTGCCAATTATTCTTTTAAACCTTTAGTACACTTCCGGTACTATATCCTTTTATTTAAATAAGTTTAACAGTTAAATCCAATGACTTCCAATAATTTAAGAAAAATATAATAGAAGAAAATTCGTATTTCTGTTTATACATAGAACATAGTTCTATCCTGTTGTTTTATTAAGTATATCATCTACAAACATTTTGCCCTTACTCCATTCAAAAAATGATCTCATAATTTGTTAATAAAACTCAGATCAGACTGTTTTAAGTATACCACATTAGAGATAGTAAATAACTGAAAGTGTATGTACGCATATTAGTTTAAAGTGAGAAACTTTCTATATTCATTCCATTTAAACTGACATCGTATCCTGCAGCAAATAAAGTGCTCAACATTAAACAAATAAAGCTCATTTCAGCCTTTTTTAAGCAAATCGCATAAGAGATAGAAGATAGCTGAAAGTTTACTGCTTATTACTTAATGTTAAATCAACTTTCCAAAATATACTTCAACCAATAATTATTTTAAGCCATTAACCCCTTAATATTGAGTATACTTTTTTTAAATATACCCTATTAGAGATAGTAAATAACTGAAAGTTTACGTAAGCATATAAGTTTAAAGTGAGAAACTTTCTATATTCATTCCATTCAAACTGACATCGTATCCTACAGCAAATAAAGTGCTCAACATTAAAAAAATAAAGCTTATTTCAGTCCTTTTTTAAGAAAATTGCATAAAAGATTGAAGATAGCTGAAAGTTTACTGCTTATTACTTAATGTTAAAAATGGAGGTGAACAAAAAAATTAGAATTCAGAAGCCAATTAGTAGAAAAACTTATTCAAAACTATCATAGTGACTGAAATATAAAAAAAGTGGGCAGACCAAGATCTTCTAGAATTCTACGACTAACGGAAAGTCATTTTCCTAGTTTTGTTCCACCAACACACACACACACACACACACACACAAAGAATCGTCCACAAGTTATTGCGCTGTGTGTTGTGCTAAAAGAGATAGCAAAGGAAAAAGGAAAAGAAAAGAGAGTCGTTACATGTGTAATAGTTGCAATGTTGGGCTATGTGCTGCACTTTGTTTCGAAATGTATCACACAACAGAAAACTTGGATTAATTTTATAAATACTAGTATGGTTATTATTTATGTTTTAAAAGTATAAATAAGCATTTTTACTGATAATAATGTTTATTTTGAAATGGAAATTCGAAAAGAAAGATAAAAAAAAGTCGATGTGCGTGTAAAATTACAATATTCGACTATTTTCTGCAATGTTATCAAAATTCAAAATTGCAATTAAAATTTTAATTATTTTTGTATTTTTGTAATTTTTTTGGCAAGACAACGTTCTAATTTGTTTTTTTTTTACATTAAAAAAATTGATTTTTTTTGGCCGGCCTTTTTCAAAAAACACTGTGCATTAAGGGGTTAATACACTTCTTTACTATTTCCACTGGTTAAATATGTTTAATAGGTAAATTCAATAATTTAAGAAAAGTATGATTAAAAAGTGTGCATTTCTATTCATAAATACAACAAAGGGTTACAAGACTGTACTATCAAGTGTATAAGCTAAAAGCTACGAAATTTTTACGCTTAACCCA
Source organism: Pardosa pseudoannulata (assembly GCA_032207245.1). NCBI lineage: Eukaryota > Metazoa > Arthropoda > Arachnida > Araneae > Lycosidae > Pardosa > Pardosa pseudoannulata. The sequence continues at coordinate 12,556,379 of CM063510.1, forward strand.
TTCAAATATGACTCTATTATCTGCTGTAAATAAAGCTCAGATCAGCTTTTTTTAAAGTATACCACATTAAAGTTGTAAATAACTGAAAGTTTACACACTCATATCAGTTTAAAATGAGGACATTTCTATATTCACTCCATCCAAACTGACATCGCATTCTGCAGCAAATAAAGCACTCAGCATTAAAAAAATAATAAAGTTCAGATCAGCTCTTTTTAAGTAGATCGCATTAGAGATAGTAAATAACTGGAAGTTTACCGCTTATTACTTAATGTAAAATCAATTAGCTTTCCAAAGTGTGCTTTAACCGATGATTCTGTTAAAAAATACAATCACAGAAGCATTATAACCCAATTCAGAGTCGCTAAAAAGAAATAAAGCTCCAAAGTCATATTTTATGTCCTCACATATTTCACTTTATGCGGGAGAGATAGAAGCGAAATACAAATAAAAATGTTCATTATGAACTAAGTTGAAACAAGTTCTTATCCCCTTATTACTCGGAATAAACGACAAAAAGATGGAGAAAAAATATTGTGCTCTAAATTTTACAACAGCAGGTGGCACAATTAGTGGCTCACTTTTTTTGCGTTCCCAAGTCATTCTTTTCTTTGTTCACTGAACATAATTTAAGGCGTTCTCAAAAGTTCGCGGATTCTCTGCGTGAGGTCGCTATCTAAACGCCTCAATGATACATTGCCAGATGTGAAAATGGATGTTTTTTGAGTTACTTCTTTGGAAATTCTTTGGTATGTTTTTAACTGTTTTTGCAGTAGCCCATGGTTCATTATTATAAAGAAACGCTATGTTTCCCTTTTTTAAAAAAGAAAAATCTAAAATTAATTTGACATTCAGTCTACCCTATATTTTCCTTCTTTATTTGTTTCTGTTGTTATATGAGTGATATGACCGGCTTTAAATGCAGAAAAAAAATTCCCTCGTTCTTGGCACGTTTAAAAAAGTTTTCTTTTCAAATCTTTGCCCTTTTTACAGAAGTTATTAGTCAACTCCACTCTTGGAACCTTTTTGCTGTATTCTTAAATTTTAACGATTGTGGTAATTTTATTTTCATGACACTTGATGAATTTATTACTCGAAATATATCAGGAAGTTAAAGTAATTATTTTTAAGGGAAAACTCAGAAATTGTTTCTGATGTCATTTGTTAAAATTTAAGCACAAATGATAATTATTACTATCAACAAGTCTTCAAATCTTAATAATTTCCTCTTACACTTTTTGTTAAACAATTACGTATCATGGACGAATGTTAATTCTTTGTATCTGCTAATTTTATTACTGCAACTTGCACAAAATTAATGTAATTTCCACTGATTGTTGTACCTTTATTGTTTGTTTTTACACTAGGGACTTACCTCTAACATTTGCTTCCTATTACAGGGGGTTATATACTTCAATTTAAAATTATTTTTTGAAATCAGAAATGTTATATTTCGTAATAAAAATTATATAAACACACATATGCATGTGTGTTTTACATTAGGGATGCAACGGATATCCAGCTCACATACTGCATCCGGCATATTTGGCCACTATACCAGATAATTGGCAGTAGATAGATGTTACAATTATCCGGCAGTACATCTGTCCAAATATTATACACTGAGAAATAAAATAAATATAACAAAAAAATACGAAATGTTAAACAATATACTATATGAAACAAGGCGTGTAAGTATTTTGGAGCATTATGTATTACTGTATTAAGTATTTTGGAGCATCAGTTCATCCGGCCAAAAATTATACACTAAGAAATAAGATAAATAAAACAAAAAAAATGCAACATGTTAAACAATATACTATATGAAACAAGGCGTATAAGTATTTTGGAGCATTATGTATTACTGTATTAAGTATTTTGGAGCATTATATATTACTGTATTAAGTATTTTGGAGCATCAGTTCATCCGGCCAAAAATTATACACTAAGAAATAAGATAAATAAAACAAAAAAAAATGCAAAATGTTAAACAATATACTACATGAAACAAGGCATATAAGTATTTTGGAGCATTATATATTACTGTATTAAGTATTTTGGAGCATCAGTTCATCCGGCCAAAAATTATACACTAAGAAATAAGATAAATAAAACAAAAAAAAATGCAAAATGTTAAACAATATACTACATGAAACAAGGCATATAAGTATTTTGGAGCATTATGTATTACTGTATTAAGTATTTTGGAGCATTATGTATTACTGTATTAAGTATTTTGGAGAATTATGTATTACTGTATTAAGTATTTTGGAGCATTAGTTCATCCGGCCAAAAATTATACACTAAGAAATAAGATAAATAAAACAAAAAAAAAATGCAAATGTTAAACAGTATACTATATGAAACAAGGCATATAAGTATTTAGGAGTATGATGTAAAAAAAAAAAAAAAGCTTTATGGAAAAAAATTAGCTTTATATATAATTTCATAACAAAAAATCATAAATCATTCTTTTTGCAGTCTCAGCTGCAATATTGTGTTCTTGCACCTGAGAACACAAAAGACTAAACTTACTTTTACTTACTTTTTTGGAGGATAAAATAACAAAGAGAATTTACTAAAAAAGAAGTGGGAATATGTTTTTGAAATTTTCCATATAAAGAACCATTAAAGAAGAAAGGTAAAGGACTAGTAGGATGCTTTTACTCAGATTTGATATTTCTAATTAAATAATGTCGAATTGAGATATTGAGTACTGAAACTTGAAATAAAGAAAAAATGTAAAATAAATTATAGTACAAATAGTTAACTAATTAAAAAATATAAAAGGTGAGAAAAATACTACAATTTGGTTGCAAAAATAAAGTACATACAGCTGGTTTATTTAAAATAAATTCAAAAAGAAAAAGTGCGAAACATACTGACATTCGGCCGGATATCAGGCTGAAAATCTGGCCAGATATCCGATATCCTTTATCCGGTCAAATTAACATCCAATGCATTCCTATATATTGGTGCGATTAAGTCGACAGCAAACTTTGAATATTAGTTTCAAAATATTTAATTTTAAATTGTATTTGTATAATTAGCTGAACTCATGAAAATACATAAAACTTTTAAGACACTAAAATCTACAGTACAAGGAATTCTGATTAAAATGCGAAACATTTCTATAACAACTGAATTTCCCAATAATATTCATTAAAAATAATCCTATTGCAAACTTACATGTTCTCACTTTTTTTATGTAGGAGCGCAGACCAGTTTTTTTACCACGGGCGTCAAAGGACCTAGTTACGGCTCTTCCCAGAGGCTTTAGCTACCGAGGGCTATTGTAAGAACGAAAGGGTTAAAGTCATTTTTAAATATCACTCTTTTATTGTTTAATATTTTGAAAATGAAATACCCCCTCCTTTTCTATAATTCTTCCCTGTCGTTTTATTTTCGAGTTACATTAATACAAGCGTGTATATCCAATTTTCAGACTAACATAATATTAATAACCTTTTGTAAGGTAGTATCAAATTTCAGTCGATTTGATCCCTTTTCAGTCTCTTACCCCTTTTTTATACATATTCTTCTGTTATGTTGTCATTTTAATAAGATTACTTAAAAAGTCAGGGAAGAGATTTTCTGAGCAGTCACAGGAATAACAATTTAAGGACTAAAGGCAATAAAATTTATGTTGTCACAGGGGTAAAATTTTGCAATGTCTTTAGGGGGGATGGAAATCTTCTCAGATGGCTTCGGTTATTCTGGGACCCAGAGGTTTTAGATACCCAGGGCTATTGTAGGAACTAAAGGGTTAAAGTCATTTTTTAATATCACTCTTTTATTGTTTAATATTTTGAAAGTGAAATACCCCCTCCTTTTCTATAATTCTTCCCTGTCGTTTTATTTGCGAGTTACATTAATACAAGTGTGTATATCCAATTTTCAGACTAACATAATATTACTAACCTTTTGTAATGTAGTATCAAATGTCAATCGATTTGATCATTTTTCAGTCCCTTATCTCTCTTTTGATACATATTCTACTATTATGTTGTCCTTTTAATAACACCTCTGAAAAAGTCAGGGGAGAGATCTTCTGAGCAGTCACAGGAATAACGATTTAAGGACTAAAGGCAATAAAATTTGCGTTGTCACAGGGGTAAAATTTTGCAACATTTTTGGAAATATACCACAAAGAGCATTATGCTGTATGCTGTGGTATAGTACATTGCTGTTGTTATTTCAAAGCCATTAATATCCCAAGTTTATATCATCTTTAATTATAGTAAAATGCCACTGATCTATATTACAACATTCAAATATAGAACAAAAGACAAGGAAATATGCTAAAAAATATTTTTTAAAAATTAAAAATTAAAAGAAGCACTCCACGTGCTACGCCTAAAAGAAAAATTGCCAAAGTTCAAGAGAAAGCTGCATTCTTTTCCTTCCTTCTTTCTACTCAGGCAACCCTATAGTTTTTCCATTATCCTGTGCTTATGCGTTCGTTGTTCCATTGTCCTTTTCACAATGCGTCCTTTCCCGACTCTGTCCAGAAGGACCGGGACTCCAAGGATGGTCCTGAATCGCCTTCTGGAGTCCAATCACAAATCTCCAAAACTTGGTGAAGTTTAAGTGCAATCGTTTTCACTGGCCACACCATACGCTTCTTGGAGTCGCGAAAAATACTTGGGCATTCAACCCACAACGTGTGAGTGCTGCGAGAAAATCAGTTTCGCAAACCTTATGTCAAACATAGCTGCACTCTCACACTGTAAGTGCTGAAAAATACAATTTTAACTACAAATCTTTTAAGCAAGAATTTTAATTATACAAACTTGCATAATTAATGAAATAAAATTTACATAAGGGATAAACTTTACTTTCGTTTAGTGAATTTTTTATGTAAAACATTTTGCTGTAAATATATATATATATATATATATATATATATTTTAAGATGCATTATTAATTTTGTCTTTAGTCAGCAGGAATTTTATTTGGGCAATTTATGAATAAAAGAAATGAAACTTACGATTTCACAAGAGGAGAAATTTGTTCTCTTTTAGTGATTTTTTCAGGAAGTGCGTTGTGCTGTGTTCTTAAGGAATAGGTTTTAACTACATACCTTTTACATCAGCAACAATTTGATGATTTAAGGATATAAAACTCAGGAGTCATAAGAATAAACTTTCCTTCAGTTTAGTGAATTTTTCATTAAAAGCATTCTGTTGTATGTAATCTTTTGTTTTAAATTATGTTTTTAAGAACACATCTTTAAGACAGGAAAACTTTATTCTTTTCACTGTTACAAAATATTTAAAAAAAAAAAAAAAAAAAAAAAAAACTGAAGTCATTGTACGAAATGCACCTAATCAAAATCTTTTGCTACTTTGAAATTTGTCTTTAAGAGGGTTTTTAAATTCATTTTTTTGCCCTGTAAATCCTCATGTTAAGGCTAAGGAATAAACAAAGCAAAGAAATTTCGAGGCATGATCATTTTTGTTTATTTTCTAGCTTTTCAAATGAAGCTGATCCCAGCACCCCCACCCATGCTCTTTCTTCTTTTTTACCTTCATCTAAATGCCTTTTTTTCACATAAATTTTCTAATTTAATAAATTACAAAGAGTTTTATCCTTTTCATTCTAATCAAATACATAAAAGCACTGACTCCTTCCATCGTAAAAAATGCACTTAACTAAAACCTGTTGCTGTCTAGAAATAAATCACAATTGCCTGCAAAGAAAGTTTTAAAATTCATTTCTGCTCTAGAAATCATCGTATTAATACAAACGAATAAACAAAGCAAATGAGCTTCGGGACATGATCACTTCTCTTTATTTTCAAGCTATTCAAATCAAGCTGACCCCCTCCCCATCCCCCTTTTGGTTCTCGGCCTTCCCTCTTCGCGACTCCCTTCCATATAAATTATTGACTGCAACCGAGACGGCCCCCTAACACCCTTCATTATTCGGTGACTTCTGAGTAGCGTGTCATACAAGTCGGGCGTTCGCCACTTAAACGGCAAACGTAACAACTGGGACAGAGGGAGAAAATAATACCATCGAATAAAAAAAGAACATCAATAGGATAAAAAAAAAACAGATCACAAAAGTCATTGCGGTTTGTCTCGTGTCCAATAGAAAATGCCGTGACAGGGTTCGTGTGTGTGTGCGTGACACATGCGTGAATGTATCCCCCCCCCAATCCACAAATCCACAAAACGCTATCAGAAATAGCGTAATTACGTTTCTCTCGGTAACTTGATATGTTATTGGTGGGGCACCGCTGCACCCCCAACACGCAGAAGGGAGCCAGACGCGAGGGATGGAAATTGCATTTCGCAGGTGAAGAATCCTATTTGCATTTTTATCGCCTTACTCGTTTATACGATCATTTGTTTCCATCCGCTCCTATACTTAGAGACTGGAGAATTGTTTTAGCGATATTTAGTGGTATAATGGACTCCAATGGGTACATGTTACTGCTAAGTGGGTATGTGGTACATAAAAATTAAATTGCTGTATGTGAGGATGCATTGTTATGGTGAAGCATTAGTCCCCTAACATTCACTTCTTGTAGAATTTGTGGAAGATATTTAGTGGTATAATGGACTCCAATGGGTACATGTTACTGCTGAGTAGGTATGTGGTACATAAAAATTAATTTGCTGTATGTGAGGATGCACTGTCATGGTGAAGCATTAGTCCCATAACATTCACTTCTTGTAGAATTTGTGGAAGATATTTAGTGGTATAATGGACTCCAATGGGTGCATGTTACTGCTAAGTGGGTATGTGGTACATAAAAATTAAATTGCTGTATGTGAGGATGCATTGTTATGGTGAAGCATTAGTCCCCTAACATTCACTTTTTGTAGAATTTGTGGAAGGCATTTAATGGTACACCAGTTTGCTGTTACTGCCTTCTGTCCTTCCAACTTGATGCCCTTGACCAATCCCGTACTTCTGAAGAAAACGACATACATTACTTTTTTCAGTGCGTGTTGTCTTTTCACCATTGTCGGCGTGGGAATATTTAAGATCTAGCATAAGGTTTAACCTAAGAAAAATTACTGTTATCTAGTTCTATCTTTACGAAATAACAAATATAAACAAATAAATCGGTAGCTATTTTTTGGGATGCTCACATAAAATTAAATGGAAATTTGCTGTTTTATTATCAACACTTATTATCAACCAAACTCAGACAATGATTTCGAGACATTCTTCATGTGGTGATCCCAAATTCGGTGTTGGACCTTTTTGGAAGTAAATAAATCCACAAGTCAGATTAATTCCCACTTACACCGTAGGAACTTATTGAATTATTTATAAATAAGAAACTGTTTGAACAAGGCTACTATAAATTTTATTCTTTAAATCTTTATTTTAAACCTCAAATTTTATTATTTCAATTTTTATTTTTAAACTTCGAATTAGTATACTAAATAGTTGTTTATTCTTGTTACAATAACAGATGCGATTTTACGTACTGTGTTATGGGTCACTATACAAGTAATTTATCCAGTCTTCTAATTAATAATAGAATATATGTTAAGTGTACTTATTCGTCTCTTCTCGAAATTAATCGACAGGAAATTATTACTAGTGGAGACTTTCGAATATTACTCAAGAATGTAGAGCGAACATAAACTCATATTAACCCATCAACCTCACCCATCTCATTCTTAGCATTGAATAACAATGTTTTTATAAAACACAAGGTAATAATTTTAATAGATATTACTTTAAATGTTGAAATAATTTATTTATATTTCATTTTTATAATAAAAACATCTATGGGATTTTTCATAGAGAGAAAAATGCTATAATAAGGAATTCCAGGGGAAAAAGTTTCGTAACCGTAGATAATATAGGTATCCCTGGTAAAGTGGGCTTGTTAGAAGTGTGCCTGTTACTGTCGATCATAAGTGTCTGAATATTTAATAGATATCTAGAAAAAAATTGTAAAAAATTTTTTTAAATTCTTTTAAAAGTTTTTTAGGAGAATTCTTTTAGCAGGATTTGTAACAATACCATCAAAGTCACCTCATAATTTAAATTTCGTTTTAAGCACAAAAAGAGGAAATAATTTGGCATTGAATTAATAGTAATATATGAAAATAAAAAATATTTAAGGTGTCTCATACCTGTTAATGGAACATTCTGAACGTGCACTTGTTCTGTCTGACTCCATGCCTCGAATCAAATACTTATTAAACATTATATAAAAATGTGTAAGGTACTTAAAACCTGTTTCAATTCTTAAAAAATTATGAATTCATTATAATAAAATATAAAAAAATTTTCATAAATAATCTAAAATAATACGTTATATCAAGAAATGCAAGATTAAAAAATTACTGAACAGATGTCTTTTTTTTGTGCATTTTTTCTGTTCTATTACTTACAAAATTAATTACTAATCTTTTAAAAAATTTAATATTTAGGTTCTTTTAAATGGCTATAAATAGTTATAACTCCATTCTACTTTTCTTAATATTTGCCACGAGCTTTCATATATATATTAAGATTTCTGTATTATTAAGTCCTACGGCACATACAGTTTTGAGATTCCGTTAATTTTTGTAGGTTATTCCCTATATTCTAAATTAAATGATCTTGTAAGCCGTAATGCTACATATAGTTTTTTATTTTAAAATTCATTTGTATTAATCTTGATAAAACTGAATTGTTATTCTAATTATTTTCCACATATTTAAATTCCTTAAATTCTTTTTCCAATATTGTTAATATATAATGGAAATTATAACTTTTCTTTCGTTCAACAAATAATTTCTAAAATTTTGTATAGTTAATTATTTAAAAAATATTGATAACATTTCAAAATATTGTTAAATTTTTCAAACTTTTATAATTCCAAGGCATGCATCCTACTGGAAGGTCTACATCCTTTTTACTTTTCCTTTCAACCAATTGAACCTGATTATTTCATTATAAGATGGGAAACAGATTTTAAATGGGTCACAAATTCGAGTATAGTTTTATTAAGTAAAGTCTTATGAAAGTAAAGGCTATTGAATTAAGTAAAGACTGTTGAAAGCGATGCACTTTTAGCATGCTCTGAGACTCCTTTAGAAGGCTGGAGACCTATTAACCAAAACTTCCGTTAATTTTAAAATTAACTGGATTTTTATCATTTTTATCTGCTGACTACATCAAATCAATACACAGCTGAACAGTGAAGTCATGGTACTTTAAGTAATATTTTTTAAATGTTGAGGAACTTTAAAACTTTATTGTTAGCTTTTACATTACAAATAAAATATTTCTTTCTTTAAAAATACACTTAAACTAATAATAAGAAAATAAATTGAAATTTTATAGGTATATTTAAACAAGCAAATAATTTTTCTTATTTTTTTATATTTTTTTCATATTTTATGATATTAAATTATTGATGGTGCAAAAAGTATGTTTTTAGATGATATTATGACGAAATTTAACTATATTTTACGTAAAGGGACTTCAAAGAATAATCAGTTTCAAGATAAAATTTTGTTATAAAATTTTACTTCTCTTAAAATTGTGCTTTTTGAATTAAAAATTTCAAAATTGAGTGCTTAATTATTTTGTTATTATTATTATTATTATTATTATTATTATTATTATTATTATCATCATTTCATTGATAATGACTTTCATTTAACTAATATTTATATTTTTAGTAAAAAATTGCATTTTTTAGGAGGAAAGGGATAAATAGATAGAAAAAAATAAATCAATAGCTTTTTATAGTAATCATAATAACCATTTGCTTCGATTTCGTAAAAATTATATAAAATTTAATCTAAAGACTGTTTTGCTGAAAGTGGACTTCTAAAATAACTCATCAGACATTTTTCCTGTCAAAGTTTTAGATAATAATATTATCATCTGCACTAGCTAAACGTAATGGCTTGTCATATAAAACACATACAGCTACATTTTTTCTTGGAATTAGTTAACAAATACTTCAAACTGACTCTCGGATAGCAATTTAGAGCCTTATCTTTGCCTGTCAATCAAGCTTCTTTACATGCAGTGTTAGACTAAGGAGAAGCAATCTTTACAGACGAAAATAGAAAATAACTTTATATATTATTTATTGTTGCATGGGTTGAACGAACCTAAATCATTACGAATGCGTTTAATTTTTGCATAGAAATTGTATTTAATATCAATTAACTTATAAAAGTTCTAAATATAATAAATGGCCTTATAATTGCTCATAAATACAGTTTAAAAATAAAAGTGGCTGATATCCAGATCTCTCCACGAAGAGAGTTTGAAACACAAATACCTGTTAAAATAATAAAATTCATTTATAAACAGTGAACACTGGAGCAACTTTTAAAAAGTCATACCAGATTTTCCTTAATTTTGGTGTGTTTTAATAAAATACAAAAGTATGCTTTGGTTTGTTTTAAAGTTTTTGCTACGCGAGTACTCATAAGATCAATAAATATTGTCTAGAGCATATTCTAAACAACTAATGCACAGACATGACTACAGTGAAATAAAAGATCTATAGAATCATGAGACAAAGGCAGCGCATTACATATTCGGCTCTTCTATGATCATACAATTGTATGAAAATATAAATGACCCATTGAGATTTCATGAAATGTGCATAGAACATTTTCAAATAATATTCTTTTGAAATAAATAATAGTAAATAAATTTTAATCCCCTATATAATAATAGCCTAAGGTATCTGTCCGTCTGTCCTCGAATTTATAAAGCGGTTGGACCTGGAATAGACAGACATATATATTGGATTCTTGATGAGGTTAGGGTTAGCAAAATTCAAAGCGAGTAAAGTTTATCTTCTCTTAAACTATTGATCCAATTCTAAAATAAATTGATATAAATATGCTTTTTATCATAGCGAAAAATATTGTCGTCTTTAAAACATTCGAAATCCCCCCTTTCCCCATTTTTTGAGAGTTTGCCAATATTTCAAGCCCTATTTTCCCCGGTTAAGAGAAGGCGATTAAATTTATCAGTTTATCACATAACAGATAAATAAAAATAACATTTCTTTCTCCCATTATGACGTCATTCCTTTAACCATCTTATTTAATCATTTCTTATTTTAAATTATTTAAATATCGTCTGCTTTATTTCCATACGTTTTATCACTGAACTTAGATATTACGTAAATAATTTTCTTTTATATTTGGTTTAAATAATAGATTAGGTACGTATGTGATAATTTTAAATTTAATCAACGATTATTTTTTGTTGCTAGACAATTCTCAGCCAAGATGCAAACCCTTTTATTACCTACCTCATAGGGTACTTTACAATTCTGGAAAATTAAAAATTTTACAGATCCTGACATATGAAGGGCTATGTGATAGTATAAATAATACTTTACCATACGATTTTAGAATATTTTACATACACCAACAGCTAAAACTAAATTTAATTAATTAAAATTAAAAAAAAAATTAGATTTAAAAGTACACTGTTGAATTAAAGTTCTTTTAAATCAATCTAGAAATGACCATTCATTTGTCGAAGTGAATAAGACTGTAGACTTTACACTAAATGTAAAAATCTAACCAATCCATTTAAGGGTAATTCATGTAGTTACGATAGTTTTTCATTATATTTCATGGTACCTTTCTTCGTAACTCCGTGTGCCTCAACCCCGCTACCCAAAGTGCACGAAGGGTCTCTAGTCAAAGAGAGGTGCTCAACCCCCAGCAACAATTGTCCAACCACAGCCACACTCTCTCTTATAATTACATCCAGAAAATTAACATTATGCCACTTTTTTTGAAATAGGAAAGGTCGATCCACAAAAGGACCACTAGCGGTGACGTCATTTGGTGTGGGTGTAGACAAACGATGGGAACGCTGGCCGATGTCCGTCGCGTGCAAGGTACTTTGTCGATATGAGTGATGGATCGATGGAATGCTAAGAATGATGCATTTTGTAGAATATTTTTTCGGGTGAAGGTGCTGTTTTAGGGATCGTGCCCAAATTAAGCTTTTCATTTAAGTGATTTTTATAGTTAAGATTTTTAGCTGGGTGAGACGTGGGTGAAAATTCGATACTTCTATTGCATTTAATTACGAAATATATTTACGTAACAAGGAGAATAAAAAGCATTTAATTTTTCCATTATCATATAATTAATATAATCATTACACCAGAATACAATAAACAGGTTATTAATAAAAATTTTAAAGGATTTTTTTAGAAACAACCTTTTCTGTATTTTATGAATATATGATTTACACAATTTACATTTCTAACTATGTCATTCTTTTGAAATTTATCAACTACTACTTCAATTAGTTCCAGTTTGTGACAGCCAGGGAGGTAGGTGAGTAGAAAGGCCTGATTAAAACTAAAATGGTTTCATAAAAAATGAGTCTTGCAACAAAAATATTTAATATTTTGCCTTGTGTAAATAATTTTAGAATTATTTAGGGCAAATTATTTTCATTTTTCACTAAATGTTTAGCATTTATGTTGAAACGCAATTAAATACCAATTTTTATTTACATGAAATACAATCTATATAAGGCAGGGTGAAGCAGTTATCCCCTATATAATAATAGACTAAGTTATATGTCCATCTCTCCTCGAATTTATGAAGCGATTGGACCTGGAATGGATAAGGCATCCATATTGGATTCTTGATGAGATAGGGTTAGCAAAATTCAAAGCAAGTCTTTAAAATGTTCTAAATCCTCCCTATCCCCCTTTTCGAACTTTTAATGCCATTATTTCAAGCCCTATTTTCCCCGGTTAAGAGCAGGTTTTTAATTTTATCACTTAATAAATAGGTAACAATAACATTTTTTCTAGCATTAAGACGTCATTTCTTTAACCATCTCATTGAATTATTTCTTATTTTAAATTATTTAAACATTGTCTGCATTATTTTCATACGTTTCTCACTGAAGTTAAATATTATTTAAATACTTTTTTTTAATATTTGGCTTAAATAATAGATACATATGTGATGATTTTAAATTTAATCGTCGATTATTTTTGGTTGCAATGAGAATTTTATCACCGGTATTAACAACAAATTATTTTCATATAAGTCTAGGAGTCTATTTCACAGACTAATAAATGTCTAGCGTTTAAGTTATATATGTAAGAAGTTTGTTCGTTTGTGTGTTTGTTTTTTGTACAGAACCACACAGTTTGACGAAATGAATTCAACGAGATTCTAAACTGTATTCATTCGCAGTATCAGGAGACTTTAGAAGAGAGTGAAGATAAACAAATTATTGAGCGTAAGCAAGATAATTCTCAGCCAAATATCAAACCATTTTTTTAACTACCTCATAAAGTTCTTTTCAATTCTGAAAAATTAAAAATTTTACTAATCCAGTCATATGACGGGCGTCATGATAATTTTGAATTATATTTGTGTATGTAAAGGCTATTTTCTTTTTCAGGCATATTGTACTATGTACCATAAAAAGAATTCCAGTTTGTTTGAGAACTTTCTTTGTTCTTTACAACTAAGCAACAGTATTTTGGCTTGACGAATAACACAAAAAATATAACATTTCACATCAAAATACTTCCTTGCTTAGCTCCTTGCCTAATTTACAATGAAAATAATAACATTTATCCTAATTTTCTCCGTATATAAATAAATATATATAATATATATATATATATATATATATATATATATATACATACATATATATACATACATACATACATATATATATATATATATCTTTCTCTGTATATATATAAATATTATGAGGTGCACTATTACATCTGTACATACGTACAAGGAAAATTTAATTTGAAACTGTAAATATTCATTTTGATCGTCTACTAGCGCGTTTGTAGCGTTGTAACACTTGCCTAAACGTATGAATCTTGCCTTATTCAAAAGCGATTACGCATAAAAAATTAAAATTTTGTATTTAAAGCAGCATCAAATTGTTCACCTCCCCATTTGATTGCAATCTGTACTCCATGTAATGAAAAATTTCAATATAATGTATGTTAACACCGATGGGCATAACTTGAAAACAATAAGCAACAGAATATTGAAATTTTATATTTAGGACTATTGCAGCATCTTGTTGTGTACTTTCAGTTCTGATTGCATTCCACGCTCTATATCGAGAAAAACCTGGATATAACAGGCAATATATAGCCAGTGTACAATAAATGCAATACTATGATATTGGGATATTCATATGTAGCTGTAACAATGCTTTTTAAACAGTTGAAAAAATACTTTAAAATTCCTATTTTAGAAAATAAAGATAAAACGGTATTATTTTCACACAATAAGTTTGAATTCTTACTGTTAGTTGTTTGTAGGATTTTTCATAGTAAAAGAAAGAACTATTTCATTTCAAAATAAATAGGTGGAAAGTAGATTGATCCGAAATAACAAAAAAGATCGATAAATAGACAAAGAGGGTGTATATGTGTGCAGACGAACAGGGAGATAGAGAAATAAGCAAACAGATAGGAATCTAGAGATAGAGATAGACAGGCATAGTAAATGGATGAACAGATAGAAAAAGTTGATGAGGATGTACTCGTGAATTCAGTTTAAAAAAAAATTGAAGATTTTCATTCTGAATAACAATTGCAATCAGACAGTTTTGAAAGAAAAGGAAAGTATCATTTTCAACTTTCATCGAACAGCGTTTCAACAGCGTACCTCCCGCCCTCAAACAATATCGCATTTGAAAGAGGAGCAACCGTTGCCACCGATCTTGGAGTCGGCATTCGGAAGGCGAAATCCCACTTTCCTCGGCAGCTAGGTGACTCCTCTCCACTTGATAAATTACGCTAAATGCGGGATTTGATTTCTCCGGTCATCATGCCTAATTATCATCGGGGCGCTTCTAACGTTCCCCCGCACTCCATCTATCTTTATTAAGGCACGGGGATACTTTTACACCCGGACGAAATTCGCCGAAACGTCTGGGGGAGGGGGGAATTCGATTGGATGGGGCGTCATCAGTCGAATTTGCATACACTTGGAGTCGACACGTTCATCCATTTTTTTCTCTCTTGCTTTTATTTTTCCTTTTAAAGGCAAGAATCATTTTTAACTGTCTGCTCGTTCTCAACGGTGCGTGTGATGAGCCGACAAAGTGGCTGATTTCGCATCAAAGTCATTTCTTTGGCTGTACCAGTAGTAAAAGTGGTATTTCAAGGACACTTTCCTGGATTTACTGTGTGGGGTACGATAGTATAATCCTACTAAAGAGTTAGCCTTAATTTTGAGGTAAACATAAGTTAGAGAAACGTAAATTTTATATAAACAATCTGTCACCCTCTCTTAAGCACTAATGTTGTCATAAGTAATGCTGAAGGGATTAGTATATATTGGTAAGAATGCAACGGATATCCGGCCAACATACTGCATCCAGCATATCCGACCACTATACCAGATAATTGGCAGTAGCCGGATATTACAACTATCAGGCAATTGTAATATCCGGCTACTACCAATTATCCGGCAGTATATCCGGACAAAATTATACATAAATAAAAGAAAATTCAAAAAGTTAAATAATATAAACAACTATATGAAACAAGGATTATAAATAAAACCTCTATTCTTGTGGCCTCACTAGTTATTAAGGTACTAACCTTTTGGTGGTCTAAACAAAACCCTGACGAGTGAATTGTCCTGCCTTTCAAGACCTTGAAATATTATTATCCACACACACACAAAATTCCTAGCTTCTTTAAATCCTAAAGAAACAATACTTTCGGGGATTTGAAGCAATGGGAACTAAATATTTTCCCGATAAGTGTAGGAAGCTAAAAATCCAGGAAAGAGGACTGCATGAGAAAAAACATTCATTCCATCGGTATAAATTAGGGACAAGATAAATTGAATGATTAAGATGGGAAGATGAATAATACGTCAGCGATAGATCGAGGTTCCACTATATGTGAAAACAAGGTTATTTTTGCAGAAAAATTTCATGTGAAAAAATTCCTGCAATTCAAGATATCATATAGTAAAATGTATCAGCTGATTGCTAGAAAATATATGCTAAATATTGTAATTTTTCTCAAAATGGGATTTTTACCCTTATTCGCACAATTGCTCTTGTATATTTACATATAATTTTTCCAATATGTAAAATCATTCAATACATTCGTTTCCACATATAAGGATATTTCCAACCTCAAAAGATGAATTATTCAGATGCATATAACTTATAACAGCCGACTGACGTCGTTTGCGTACAAGGTTGCATCTTTCTGATGCGCTAGCAGGTCAATGAGAGTCAACATGTTAAAAGCTTCTATTTTAGTCTAAGCCTCCACCTTTCTGTTAGTTACAGAACATTATGTCTGCTCAAATAAATTAAAATCTATAATTTTTCAATTAAACAAAACAGTGTATTTAGGTAAGCTTTGTACTATTGTTAACATTTTGAACTATTACAAATAGTGTTTTCCAAAAACTGCCTTTAGAAAAGAGACAAAAGGTTTTGTTAACGTATTCACTTCTTCAAATCAGTAGCTTCTCAATTTCCTACTGCAAAGTGTAATCAAACTCAATCAAATTTGAAGTCACATAAGAGACCCAAAGGTACACTGAACTAGTGATGCAATTTTTATTCGGCCAACATACTGCATCCGGCATATCCGGTGACTATACCGGATAATTGGCAGTATCTGGATATTACACTTACCAGGCATTATTCAGCCAAAAATTATACACTACGAAATAAGATAAATATAAGAAGAAATGCAAAATATTAAACAACATATTAGATGAAACAATGCGTATAAATATTTTGGAGCCTTATTAAAAAAAATGCTTTATGGAAAAAAATCAGGTTTATTTATACATCTCTTTGCACAAAATCATAAAGCATTTTTTTTTCAATTTCAACTGCAAAATAGTGTTTTTGCATCTGAGAATACAAAAGTGAATACCTACTCTTTTGGAGGATAGAAAAATAAAGACAATTCACTAACAAAGAAAAAAATGGGAATATGTTCTTGAAATATTTCATACACAAACATAAGAACTATTAAAGAAAGAAGGTAAAGGACTATTAAAAATGTTTTTATTCAGATTTGATTTTTCTAATTAAATGATGTCAAATTGAGGTATTGAGTACTGAAACTTAAAATAAAGAAGAAATTTAAAATTATAGTACAAATAGTTGACTAATTTAAAAATATAAAGTTAGCAAAATACCACAATTTGGTTTCAAAAATAAAGTACATATAGCTGATTTGTTTAAAATAAATTTAAAAAGAGAAAGTGCAAAACATACTGACATCTGGCCGGATATCTGACTCAATCTCTGACCAGATATTCGTTATCCGGCCAAATTGACATCCGTTGCATCCCTACACTGAACACAAAAGTTTGTTGAAAGATTACCGTGTTTACTTACGCATAACTCGAGTCCTTCTTTTTCAAGAAATGATAGCAAAAAATTATAGTTCTTGTATAACACGCATCTAATATATGACATACAATTCATTGACTTTCCACATAGTAAGCCAATTGCTACATGGACCCTATAAATCAAGCAACTCCAGTGTTTTTTCAATGTTACTCAAAAAATTATAGCTCTTGTATAACACGCATGTAATATATGACATACAATTCATTGACTTTCCAGATAGTAAGCCAATTGCTACATGGACCCTATAAATCAAGCAACTCCAGTGTTTTTTCAATGTTACTCAAAAAATTATAACTTTTGTATAACACGGATGTAATATATGACATACAATTCATTGACTTTTCAGATAGTAAGCCAATTGCTATATGGACCCTATAAATCAAGCAAATCCAGTGTTTTTTCAATGTTACCTAAAAAATTATAGCTTTTTTATAACACGCATGTAATATATGACATACAATTCATTGACTTTCCAGATAGTAAACCAATTGCTACATGGACCCTATAAATCAAGCAAATCCAGTATTTTTTCAATGTTACTCAAAAAATTATATCTATTGTATAACACGCATCTAATATATGACATACTATTCATTGACTTTCTAGATAGTAAGCTAATTGCTACATAGACCCTATAAATCAAGAAGCTCCAGTGTTTTTTCAATGTTACTCAAAAAATTATAGCTCTTGTATAACACGCTTGTAATATATGACATACAATTCATTGACTTTCCAGATAGTAAGCTAATTGCTACATAGACCCTACAAATCAAGCAACTCCAGTGTTTTTTCAATGTTACTCAAAAAATTAGTCCATTCCAAACAAAGTTCTTCAGTTTATCAGTCGTCTTAGGTCATTCAGAGATTTTGTCAACTATGCGATGACCGTAGGGTCTGAAATTGAAGACCTCGTGTATCACCTCCTGTGAGAGTTTTACGAAAAATGGTATTTCATTTTTCCATCTTTATTCTACAAAAAATATAGAGTTTTATGTCAACGTGAGTGTACGATTAAGAAGAGATATAATAATTCTGCAACATTTAAGATAAGTAATGTAACATACAACCAGGGCCCGACTAAAATACCTTTGTGCCCAGGGCACAATCCAATTTTTCTGCCCTCCACCCTCATGCAAATTTATAGTGACAAGTTATTATCATCATTACAGTAATAAAAAAAATTATAACATTGAATTAACAAACAGATGTAAGAAATTATCTATATTCTACAAAAAATGTAGAGTTTTGTGTCAACGTGAGAGTAAGATTAAGAAGAGATATAATAATTCTGCAACATTTAAGATAAGTAATGTAACATACAACCAGGGCCCGACTAAAATACCTTTGTGCCCAGGGCACAATCCAATTTTTCTGCCCTCCACCCTCATGCAAATTTATAGCGACAAGTTATTATCATCATTACAGTAATAAAAAAATTATAACATTGAATTAACAAAAAGATGTAAGAAATTAGCATTAAAGTAATATTCAAAATCAAAAACACCAAATTTTCATTTTACGTAATCATTATTATTTCTGTTTAGCCATGATAAAAATTAAGGACTTTTAAGGACCTAGAGTGACCCACTTTTTTATTTTCTACCTTGTCATACTCACAAGCTCTGCAGTGCAGAAAATAAATATTAATAATAGAATTAAAAATAATTTAAATTGATGAGATGATTTAATGTTTTACAGTGATATGTTTCTAATAATCTGTCTTATAAATATGCAATAACCCATAGGATAAAAAGAGCAACAGGTTCATTGAGGAAATTAATTATCAGGTAAATAACAGTAAAATTAAAGTAAATAGGAAACAATATAGTTCGTGACAAACACAATTACCTCGTACAATAATTTATTAAAGCTTAACGAAAGGGGAATTGTGCATATGGATTAAAAATTATGCTGAAAAAGTTCAAATTAACAAGATATCAAGAGGGAAATAAAATTACTACAATGCATTGACATAAAATTCAACTCTTATGCACAAAATAATGTGAAAGATATTGACTGAAATTTATCAGGACTAAATATTTAGCAGGTAAAATTTAAGCACAGAAATTGATATCAACTACTGCACATTATAATAACCACATTATGAAATGATAAAAAAAGGTAAAAAATTATAAATTTCTCCAGGAGATGAATACAAGAAGATATGCATACAAAAAGCATTAACTAAAGCAGTAGTAATAATACAGCTGGCATAAGAAAAAAAGTCATCAAGTAAGCAGCAATATATAACAATTAGTGCATTAGTAAATTAGTAAATTAGTAAATTTTCGTGCCCCCTAAAATTTTCGTGCCCAGGGCACGTGTCCTAGGTGCCCATGCGATAATCAGACCCTGCATACAACAGAAACTCGGAACCGTGTTTCAATTAGAAAATTCGAATATGAAAGTTGGTAATTAGTATTGGAAGCACTGTTGTATAAAAGAAGAGTAATAATAATGAAATATAGATGCATTAATATGTCTATTTAATTGAAATTTTAGCTTTCAGTTTTCTTCACACAAAACTTCTCTTGGAAAAACTGAGAACCTTGTAATTTTGCCATATATTTCTGAAAAAATAGTGGGCGGTACATAGGAGTAAACACGATATTTAAATTTTTTTCTGTTATTACTTAAAGTAGAATCTGCATATGTCTTTCAGGTGAGCGAGAGGGTTAAGGTTTGAATGGGGATTAAGAAGAAGCCACAGCTTCGGTGCACTGGCTGCATTGCCCTACTACCCGCTCCCAATTAGCGAGTCGCCGCAAAATCTCAAAATAGGGTTTCCCGCATCTTGTCACCAGTGTGTCAAAGCAATCGCGACAAATCAGATCTACAGAATGAGATGAAGGGAGGAAAAAAAAGGGAAAAAAGGGGATGGAAATTTTCCCTTCGTGTGATTCAGTTTCCGGCTCGGAATATCCTGATCGAGAGAGAGAAGGACGTAGTGTGTATGCGTGTATATATCTCTCTTTCTAAAACCGGGGACAAAAAATATGCAAAGTGTATCTGCACTGATAGGGTAGGTAGAAGTCAGAGGTAAAATGGTGTAGAGCCGATTATTTAACTTTTATCATATATGGAATCTAAAGAAATGTCGAGGACTTCGAAAATCTCTAGATTATATATCCATGATTACATTGGTTTTTTTAAAATCATTTTGTAGTTAGAGCGCACCACAAAGGAGCAAACCACGTTGCGTATACATCATGATTTGCCCGTTTATAATACTAGTATCACATTTTTCAGAAATTCACGTTTCTGATTATCACGTCTAATTTATTCTAATTTAGTTTTTTTTGTAGATGGTATCAAATTATCGGTAGAACATTTATTTTGGTTCAATTAAACATGCGATAAGCCCATTAATCAGTTGAAATTTTTTTGCTATCATTTGCTAAAATTTTTGCTATCTATTTTATATTACACGTTCTTTATCGGTGAAAGGAATAGTAAATTTGATCTGTTTCTTTTTCAGCGCATACAAGTTGACGTGTGATAAGGCTTTAAGTGATTAAGGTATCCGTCTACGCTGAAAAACGTCATTTTTTGCCAAAAATCATAATTTTTTTATTTTTCTATTGCAAAATTTCAATTTTTAGGCATCTAAATAAGTTTTTGTTTTGTCTCTGTGGCATTTTAAAGGAAAGTTGCAGATATTTAAACATCAGTGACGGCTGTCAAAACAAAACAGAAGTAGCGACTTCGGAACCAGAAGTTGTGAATTTAAAGCCTTTTTTTTTTAAAGAGCATTTTTTGGACAAAACTTTTTAAATTTTCACGAAGATTAGTTTAAACATTTTTCTAGTATTTTTAATAATTAGCAACTTGGCAATTAGAAAAGTTTTGAAGAAAGAAAGTCTGGGGAATTTTAAACATGCATTTTAATTTTTTAATAGTTAATAAGTTGCTTTCATGAACTTCAAATGCGCTTTTCTCAGAACGATATTTTTAATAAAATGTGGAAACTTGAAATGTGATTTCTCAAAAAGTTCTTAAAATATTTTGTTGAAAATTATTATGAATACTTTTGATAGTATTTACTAGTAAATGACCTAAAAGCTTTAAATTTGGATAATTTTTAATGATGTTACACTCATAGTTAGATATAAAGGTAATGAAAATTCGTTAAAAATTCAATGTGTATGATTTTGAAGGACCAAAATTTTTTACCAAATGTAAATTAAGCAAAGATTTTAGGTGATTCACTAGTCCAGTGTATAAGAAATGTGATGCGTCAAAAAATATTGAAATAATTTAATTTATTAAAAAATTAGACCTTTTGAAAAAACCCAATTTTTTTACTAAATTTTCTTTATTTATTAGAAGTTTTGTAAAAACTTCTCCAGGAATAAAATTTTTAAGTGCAGTTCTCTGTAATAATATAAAAAATAAATCTAAAAATGTAAAAACATGAAGTAGTTTCTATGTTTAAAGAAAAAAGTTCTCCGAAGGTAGACGGATACCTTAAAATTCGGGGATTTAACCCTTTAACGAACGGTGGTTTTGCAGCGAATCCACTTCTTAAAATTTTCTTTTTTTTTACTTTTTAAAGACATATGAATGTTTTTTTTTATTTTTCTATGTTTATGACATTTCAAACTTACAGCAGATAAAAACACTACACTTAATTCATTTTTCCATTTGAAATATGCATTTTTAAACGTGCTTTCCCCAGAAAATTCAGGAATTCGATTTATTTTCCTTGTGTCCCCAAATACTTACATTTTTCAAATAACACTTAAAAACCGTTTAGCTATTTTTTATGATACACTTTTAATGATAATTATTCATTGTACTCCCACCTTAATAAAGGAAAAAAAGTGTTATCTTCACACAGTACACAGTACAAAGGAATGGTTTTGCATTTAAACTAGTCGTCTAACCTTTTTTCCTTCCAATGAATGCACATTTTTTTCATGTATTTTACATTTATAAGGCTCGTAGGTAGCATTTGTAAACTAATTTTATTAAATCCTAAGTAATTTGTATCAGTGTCCTTTAAAAGGTTAAAAGTAAAGCTGGAAAAATAAATGAAAGAAGGATGAAAATTTTTAAATGATAAAAATGAAAGATTTTCGGACCACATTAAACGATTATAATGCAATTTTAAAAACAAAGGTAACTAATGAGGTTTCAGTTTGGAGCTTTATGATACTTTTTTATAACAAGAGAAATAATAAAACAGGGTTCTACAAGTTAACGTTTTTCTGAACGTCTATGAACATCCATGTATGCAATGGGATTTAAGCACCTAAACATCCCTACTGCTAGCAGATTTTTACCTTTTGGGCTATTTCTTGGCACAGTAAACTAATGAAGTCAATACAAATAGTATTTTGCATACCAAGTGAATTTTGTCAAATGTAAATAATAATACGATGTAAAGAGGTATGGTGCTCTTTAAATATTTTATTTTAAATGTTAAGTATTACAAAAAAAATGTAAAATATTGTAATTTTTGTATTTTATAGTCCAATTCAATGTATATACAAGAAAGTAAATCCTATTTTAATAGCTCATTAAAATAAAATTTGAACGTTAAAGGCTTTTTTAAGTTTTTAAAATTGACACATTTTTCAAAAATTAAATTTTTCATTAAATTTTTTAAATCTTTTAAAGTTTATTAAAACTATGTAAGGTAATTTGAGACATATTCAAAATTATATTTTATAAAAAAAATATCTCTTCATGTAGTAAAAAACAACGAAAGTTGACAGTTTCTTCTAAGCATTTGTATATCAGATTAAAAAAAAGAAACAAGCAATTTATTGCTGATTACATATTCAGTTTTATTCTATACAAAATATAAAACCTGTATAAAAAGTAGTTAACCCCTATTTCTTATATACAGTAAATAGTCTTTCCATTTTTAATGTATTAAATTCAAAGGAAAGCGAGCATAAGGAAAATGTTATTTAATATTTACATTTCTTTGGGTAAAGGCCCCAATAAAATGAAATCATATACATAAAAAAAGATTTGAGTTATTTTTATTAAAGATACATATTTTTCACTTTTCATGCATATCTAAAGGAATTAAAACTATAATTTGAGACAACAACAGAAAAATAAAACCCAAATATTTTGATTACACAGGATTCCCAACCAAGTTCTTAGTCAACCTTTTTCTGCATAATCGTTGGTCGTAGACATTAACTTCCAGCTACAAAAATGTTTCAAATGAGATAAGTATTCATTTTATGGTATTTTTCAATTGAAATATTCAATTTTGGAAAAATTACAAAATCTTAGTTTTGATACATTCCCCAATCTTTACCACTGTATTTCGTAAAAATTGTTCCTTAGAACCACAGAACAAAAAGTTTCACTGTGACAAAAGCTGATCAAAATATTTAATTTAAAAAAATTCAAGACCTTTTATCCTTCATTCAGGGACTGTTAAAAGATTAACTATAGTAATTCGTGATTGAAATCAGGTTGAAAAATCCCTTTTATGGTGAAAAGGAGAAACTTGCCTGATTATAATTGGGGTATATCCAGAGTAAAATGGATACACACTGGTTGGTTGGTTGGTTAGTTTGGAGCCCTATGATCTATTATTTTGCTACTCAAGGGCTAATAAGACCGGTAACTACTGCTTAAAACTGATTCTGAACGGCTACGGCCGTCATGCAAGCAATGGAATTTGAACCCACGAACTACGATTCCTAAGAGCAGCACTCAACCGCTTCGGCTATAGTTCGGTAGGATATATATATATATATATATATATATATATATATATATATATATATATATATATATATATATATATATATTATATATATATATATATATATATATATATATATATATATATATATATATATATATATATATATATATATATATAGATATATATATATGTATATATATATATATATGTATATATATATATATATATGTATATATATATATATATATATATATATATATATATATATATATATATATATATATATATATATATATATATATATATATATATATATATATATATATATATATATATATATATATATATATATATGTATATATATATATATATATATATGTATATATATATATATATATATATATATATATATATATATATATAGATATATATATATATATGTATATATATATATATGTATATATATATATATATGTATATATATATATATATATATATATATATATATATATATATATATATATATATATATATATATATATATATAGAGAGAGAGAGAGAGAGAGAGAGAGAGTATTTTCCGGCTAAACAAACTCTTATTTCCATCCCCCCCTTTTTTTAAAAAGAATGTTACAAGTTGATTTGTACTTCAAATCAATACAAATAATCTACTACTCAATCTCTTAGAAATGGAGAAAAATCTTTAAATTTTCGCAAATTTGTGATTTTAGTATCACTGTTCATTTTTGTCAGAGAGAAGTGGGACTTTTTGTATTACGAGTCTTAAGATGAGTTTAATTTTTTCTTTTACTAAATGCAGTGATAAAGAACGAAAAAGCGTTTAAAAAACATAGATTTTGTAAACTTTTGTAAAACTGAATTTTGCAATTAAAAAAATACCTTGAAAGGAATACTTATCTTATGTGAAACATTTTCGTAACGGGAATATGTCTTCTACGAATGGTTGAGAAGAAAATGGTCACTAGAGGACTCTACTATGGACTCTGGAGTTCTATGGCCCTTTAAAGTAGACTTGGAGAAACTTTCGATTACTTCTTTTCTCTGAATGGGAGCAGAATGAGGACAGATAGGTCAGGCCTGTTTTTACCAGAGATTGTAGGTCCGAATCCCATTACTAACATATATCTTTGCAGTCCTTTGAAATTATCTTTAAGTAGTAGGTTTTGGTTTCACTATAATTGTATAGCATAAAAGTAGATGATAGTTTCTAATATCCAATCACCATAGAAAGAAAAGGTTAGTTTATGAAATAATATTGTCAAGAGAGCCTCGGTAGCTCAGTCGGCAAAGGCAACGATCTCGTAACTAAGAGGTTGCGGGTTCGGTACCCGAGCCGGCCTAAGATCCACCATGTTCCTTAAAGGTGACTGGGGCACGTAAATATGTTAGCGGTGACAATGTCCTCCAAGTTTTCAATTAATACCTCTGGGGGTGGCAGTCCAAGTCAATGGGTCTTCTGCTTGGTCCCTGCTTCAAAACCTAGAGAACGTACTTGAGCGAAGTCGTTCTTTCACCTTAATAGTGCTCATTAAAACGAAAAGCGCACCCCTTGGGCCTAATACGAGAGACTGCAGGCTCAACCGTGCTTGGTTAATCCAAGTGACATGTGAAACAAAAACAGCATGTTGTCAAGAAGCCCTTATATACTTATTTGGGAACATTTCCAGGTATTGAGCATAATTTGAACCGAATTATAAACATATGAAATGTATATTATAAGAGCTAGCTCAGGTTAAAAAATTGAAGCAACTAGTAAATTATTTTACAAATATACATAAATATATTTGATAAATATTAAAAACCTAAAAACAATCATTGCAAAAGCAAATGGAGAAGTGGAGACTGTTTTGAAGTGGTAGTACATTTAAAGATCCCCTTTCAGGTCGATTAAGAAATACTCACTCAACTCAAATCAACGATCAGGTACTCAAATGGAAGGATAATGCAAATACAGCTTTAGGTTTATACAATTAAATATTATCAAGGGAAAATACCATTCCAAGGCACATTTATATAAGGTTAAGGTCATCAAGTGATCACCTCAACAAATGAAATCACATTTGAGTTTCATACTGACAAAATATTTTTAGTTATATTTTGAGACACTTCAGTAAAAGAATGCAATTAGAACGCCGTTAATGAAGTATCAAATGACATACTTGTGAGTTTGAAGTACCAGCAAATCTCGAAAGTACACTAGTCTCCTTATATTTATGTGCCCCTGTAAATCAATTACCGCTGTCACTCCTATTAAATTTGTTCTTGCCGAAGAGGAAAGTACCATTATCGAGGTAATATATGAGGAAATAAAACAGTTTAGTGCCAACAATACAAGTTCTAATGGCAAATAATTCACACACACACACACACACACATAATGACTATGTCATTTTTGCTCTTACCTGCATAAGGAAAATTGCTCAACGAAATGTGTAATGGGAATGAGGTGGAATAGAAGCAAATAATGTTGCCTAGTCGTCAAATTTGACTTTCTGACGAAGAAATAAATGTAATGTAAAGGAAAAGGAACGAAAAATTATATATTTATATTCGGATGTGTTTACTTTTTTAGTTCACTTTGTTTAAAATGACGTAGTTGATAGAAATCTTCTTTATAGATAAAAATATAGATAAAATTTTTTGGGCGTGCAAGGGGGCATGTCCCTTCCCTGCCAGAGGCTTAGAACCGTAAGTGTATTATATATATGTGTGTGTGTGTGTGCTTGTACTGGTGTGTGAATTTATATGGGCCCGGTTTGGCGCTTGATTGTACTGGTGTCTGGGCATATACAGTTAAAACCGTTTAAGAAGTTCTCACTTAAGAAGTGTTCCCGCTTAAGAAGTTATATTTTCGGTACCCATTTTTCCCCCTATTCATACAATATTAAAATAACCCGTTTATAAAATTTCTTTCCAAACTCTTTCCCGCTTAAACAGTTTTCTTTCATTCCTAAATTTACTTAAAGAACGCGTTTATAGCTGCCTTTCGATTACTGTTTTTTATTTTCTCCTCTAGGTTTGTAAAAGTCAATGTTTATGGCTAAAAACGATTGTTGTCATTTTTATTTAAAATGTGTCTGAAATTTTTTTTAAAAGCTTAAGACGGCTGGGTGTTATCAATTACAAATTTCCAATAAAAAACAAAAACAAAAACTATAACCGAATTTTTCTTTTGTAAAATCGATGCCAGTGATGTTTAAAGCAAAATTTCTTAGCTGAATTAAAGATATTCTAAAGTAATTATGTGGTTTTCTTTTATTAGCTGATTTTTTAGGTATGCAAAAAATGTAAATATTTGAGAAAAATCAAACCTATTGTTTATATATTATTTTATAAAGAAAAAAAATTTCTCCTCATTATGTGATTATTTTGTTTTAAAAAAAGTTAATTTCGTTTAAGAAGTTTTCTCTTTCTATTCCCTTAGAAAACTTCTTAAGTGAATTTTACCGTATAGATATTTACATTTATATATACAAATATATATATATATATATATATATATATATATATATATATATATATATATATATATATATATATATATATATATATATATATATACAAACATATATATATGCACAAGTAATGCTTATTGCCTGATTTCCCTTTTAAGAAGTTTTCCTGCTTAAGAAGTTTTAATCAGTTAGGCACTTGGAAAGCTTCTTAAGCGGGTTTAACTGTATATGGTTTATACGAGTTTGGTGCTATACTGATTATTTGTATTATCTATAGAATGAATTAATATTATTACGATGATTAAGACTTATGTTATTTATAATGACTAATTATAGTTCCATTCTACTGCTACTTTTTTAAAAAAATTTCGACTATTTTTAAACCAAACTTTTTAAACCAAAATTATTTTTGTATTATTAATCCTTTCTATAGTATGTAGCTTTTAGATCTCTTTAATTTAAATTAACTTAACTATTCTAAACTTTATATATTCTAAACTATCTTGTAGAACATAATACATACAAACACATCCCAGATAGCAAATTTAGTTAGCATCAAACTTTCAGCAGTCGTGCATTGAAAGCCTCCAAGCTTGCAGCAAGTTCAGCATGACAAGTCTGCAAGTTTGAAACAAGACTGCTTCAAGACTATAAATTTTCGCTTGCTTCAAGGTTGTCATGACAAGGTTACCACAGTTTTGTAGTAAAATGGCGTTACAAAGGAGTGGTAGCTTTATGTTTCGTTTAACTTGCAGGTGTTTTGCTGTTTGTAGCGTTAAATTTGTTATGGCAAGATATTATCCAGAAAAAATCAATCTTGAAGCAAGTATGCATGCTATCTGGGATATAACTTACAAAATTTTATTTCGAAATTCTTCCGTATTAAATTTTATTAATTTTCAATTAAGACCACTATTATCAATTAAGACTGATTTTTTTATGATTTTATAACAGATGAAGCATTTTATAAACGTCTCCGAAATGTTTGTATAGTTGTATTAAGTATTTAAAGATTTCTAATCTATCGAAGCTGAAATATTTTTAGTATGTACTAAGACATTTTTAGATGGTATGAGACCTTATAAATGCCTTAATGTTTTAATATTTTTAAATGATGATATTATTTTATGAAAATTTAGTGGTTTTATATTTTAAATAATGATTAATTTTCATATGAAGGTTTTATTTATATCTTTGACTCACGAGAAATTAATTTATGCATAATATGCATATATTAGAATGCGTATTTAATATTTAAATGTAAATGTGTATGCAAAAAGCGTGACTTTGACAGTAAAAATTCTCTTCTTCTTTAGACAAAATTTTGTTATCAACAGCAAATTTTGACTAGTTCTATCGTGATTAGTTTGGGTTTGGGGCACCTTTTAAATCAACTACAATTAGGTGATGAAATAAAAACCTACGTGTTAAATAGACGACTACGAACATCCATGACTTAAGATTCAAATACATGGACTGACGTATCGAAAATCAGCCACATCCGTGTTTGATCACATCCTATATTATCATGAAAACAATCATGCTGGGTGCCAGAAATTTGGAATTTAATTTAAGATTAAGTATTTATATTTCAAATTTCAGAGCAATTACAGAAGCGGCAAAGTCCTACTTTTCGATATTCCAGTCCAAAGGTTTGAATCTCGTTCCTAGCATGGATATTCATGCCATTCGGAATCTGCTTTAAGCAGTTGATACTGATCTAATCAACCTGATACTTTTATACATAATAAATTTTTGAGTATTTTTTAAATGCTACTCTGAGATTTACGCATTCAATTTTTTTTAAAAATAGAAGAAAATTTTAGGAAGGCATAAAAGAAATTTGTAGATTTATAGAACAGAGGAAAAAGAGAGCATGTGTAGAGTATGCAGAAAACTTGATGAACGTGTGGCTATTTTCATATACCAGTCATATTTATTCTAATAATACTTTTGAATTTATTATGTTTTGAAGATGAATGGATGTTTTGTGGCAACTCTGTTTATTAATTTTTAGTTGCTTTAAATATTATATAATTCTCACAGGGAAAAAATGGAAAATGTTTAAACTTTATAAAATAAGTTTCAAAAAGATTTCGAAGTGTATCAATGCTCTCCCTCTGACATATAATACATGACTTACGTCAGTGTTACATGCGCTGTGATCCGACCGTCTTGACTGTTGCCATTACGATCTGCGCTACCTAGAAATAAGATTAAGGCCGAAACAGGAAAAGCCATCTGCATATGAGACGAAGATTATGCTTGATTCGAGTGGCAACAGTACGAGTTTTTTTTTATAATACCGATGGCAAGTCTACTACTAAAAAAAAGAAGAAAAAGAATGTTGCAGTAGCTCAGAAATGCAGTTACGAATGTTTGTTGTCTTTCCTATCACGGTCTGACATGTTTGGGCGGCTGAGGGAGTGATCACTCCTTCAAAAATGTCGATGTAGCGTTGCCTACGTAATGAGGTTTCGACGTATTTATTAGCTCCGAGTCGCGACTCGTAATACATTTTGTGTATGTTTTATAAATATTCAAAATGATACGGAAGGCGAGGAGGCTACGCTTGTTTGCCCAAATAGGAAAACGAAGCTGGATATTTGGATGCGTTGACACTCGGAATTTTTGTTCTTTCTACTTTTTCAACAAATTCTAAGGGCGCAGGAAATGCGAATGAAGTCGGAAAAGTTTTATAAAGTAACAAAATAGATGTATGTTATTGAACATTTGTTTACGTTAACAGACAGTCTATATTTCTGGTTGACAAAGATTTGTGTAGGTAATTATGGAATAAGCTTAAAATTATCATGCTTGTCAGAGTTTTTGCATGTATGTAAACTATGTGTAAAATGTATTTAAGAAGTAACAGATGTTGATGGCAATTATAATATCTGAAGTAATAACAATAGTTCATTAATTATATAAAAACTAGCATATAGCCCATCATATGACGGATCAGTAAAATTT
Source organism: Pardosa pseudoannulata (assembly GCA_032207245.1). Taxonomy (NCBI): domain Eukaryota; kingdom Metazoa; phylum Arthropoda; class Arachnida; order Araneae; family Lycosidae; genus Pardosa; species Pardosa pseudoannulata. Next base: position 12,586,874 of record CM063510.1, read on the forward strand.
TTAATATTCCAGAACTGTAAGTAAATGAGGCAGGTAATAAAATGGTTTGTTTTTTGGCTGAGATTATCTGGTTCACTCTCAATAGTAATCGTCGTACTCCTCTAGAGTCTCCCGATCCTGTAATGCAGTTTAGAATCACATGGAATTCATTTAGTCAAACCATGTGGTTATGTATAACAAACAAACAAACTTCTTAATTTCCAAATATATATAAATTAAAAGTTAGATATTTAGTAGTCCTCGACTTATATGAAAAGAATTTATTGTTAATACCGATGATAAAATTTTCATTACAACAAAAAATAATCGATGATTGAATTTAAAATTATCACTTATATACTTAATCTATTATTTAAGTCAAATATAAAAGAAAATTATTTGCTTAATATGTAAGTTCAGCGATAAATCGTATGAAAATAATGCACGCGATATTTAAATAATTTAACAAGAAATGATTATATGAGATGGTTAAAGGAATGACGTCATAATGCTAGAAAAAAAATGTTATTTTTACCTATTTATTACGTGAATAAATTGATAAATTTAATCGCCTGCCCTTAGCCGAGGAATCCATTCCAGGTACAACCGCTTCAATTGCCAACAGACACTGGCTATTATTATATAGGGGATCAGCGATAAAACGTATGAAAATAATGCACGCGATATTTAAATAATTTAAAACAAGAAATGATTATATGAGATGGTTAAAGGAATGACGTCATAATGCTAGAAAAAAAATGTTATTTTTACCTATTTATTACGTGAATAAATTGAAAAATTTAATCGCTGCCCTTAGCCGAGGAATCCATTCCATAATTTCAAAAATTTGCCGACAGACACCTTAGGCTATTAATTATATAAAAATGAAAATTCCAGATGGTTTTCACGATCTAAATCCTCATACCTGCAACTATCGGCACTAAATATAATACACAATTTCGTCATATAATATAAAAATGACATAGAATTTGCAGGATTTTGAGTATTCGTTTCTGAGATATCAAAAACTTCTCGTTTAATTATGTCCTAGATTTTTTTTCCATTCCTGATTTGGCGTCAATAAAAGAAAGTTCACTCATTTTGGCATAACTATTGCCAAATATTTGGTACTCCACGTAACGAATAAAAAATGGAGACAAAACAACAAACAACAAAAGCTGTGTTGAAAATCAGAACTAGGAGTTTTGGCTCGAGATTTCTCTGAAAACGGTCTTCAAGAAGCTTGAAATATTGATTTATATTTATAATTGTAAATTATTTCTAAATCTAGTAGTAAATCACCACGTCCCTCATCTATGTAGTAACCAAAAGGTGAAGATTCACGTAGTTAAATTTTATATATCTGTGCTATTAACAAGATAGAATATTATAGTGACACATTAGTCATGGGTTTATTTATAAATAAACTATCGAAAAATAATTATTTATTTATTTTTATGATATTTTGAATAGGAAGCGATGATGAGCTACAAGATGAGGACCAACTAGGTTGGGAAGAACAAATTTTTGCGTGATCATAAATAAACAATTAAATTCACATATATTTGAATATAAATTATTTTTGGAGAAAAAGAAGCCAATTTTCTTTATCCGGGTTTAGAACCTGCCACTTGTCCTATAACATACTGCTTCGTAAACCGATAAATTCACATAAAACATTTCGTGTAATTCTTGGATTGATACAGAAAATTCTATCGCTTTACTGTATAATTTTTTTTTCATTGAATACTGCATCTTCACATAAGACGAAATAATACAAGTTCTAATGCCAAATAATTTACTCACACACATGCAAAATTTTATCCCTTTACTGTATAACTTTTTTTTCATTGAATACTGCATCTTCACATAAGACGAAATAATACAAGTTCTAATGCCAAATAATTTACTCACACACATGCAAAATTTTATCCCTTTACTGTATAACTTTTTTTTTTCATTGAATACTGCATCTTCACATTAGACGAAATAATACAAGTTCTAATGCCAAATAATTTACTCACACACATGCAAAATTTTATCCCTTTACTGTATAACTTTTTTTTTTCATTGAATACTGCATCTTCACATAAGACGAAATAAATTTCTAATAAATAAAAATATAAATATAAAAATATAAATTTCTAATTTCTAATAAAGTTCTAATGTCAAGTAATTTACTCACACACATGCAAGAAAATGACTGTCATTTATGCGCTCACCTACATAAGGAAAATTAATCAACGAAATGTGTAACGGGAATGAGCTGGAATAGAAGCGAATAATTGACATATATTTGTATGTAAATTATTTTTTGGGAAAAAGAAACCAATTTTCCTTAACCAGGTTTTGAACCTGCTGCTTGTTCTATGACATACTGCCTCGTAAACCGATAACTTAATATAAAACATTTCCTTTAATTATTGGACAGATACAAAAAATTCTATCGCTTTACTGTATAACTTTTTTTCATTGAATCTTGCATCTTCACATAAGACGAAATAATACAAGTTCTAATGGCAAATAATAATTTACACACGCACATGTAAGATAATGACGATGTCATTTTTGCGCTCACCTGCATAAAGAAAATTGCTCAACGAAATGTGTAATGGGAATGAGCTGGAATAGAAGCAAAGAATTCACATATATTTGCATTTAAATTATTTTTATAGAAAAAGAGGCCAATTTTTCTTCACCGGCTTTAGAACCTGCCACTTATTCTATAACATACTACCTCGTAAACGATAACTTCACATAGAACATTTCGTGTAATTCTTGAATAGATACAAAAAATTCCATCGCTCACATAAGACGAAATAATGGCACTAGTACGTGTTACGGTGAAACGTTTAAAGTTAAGCACACAAAATGCCAAACTAAAAATTAGACTAAACTTTTCCACAAATTAAAATATAAGAACACACACACCTAAGATAAATCGTTTTATTAAATAATACTCTTTCTTCCTTGACTTCAAAAGGTGTGTCCTCCCAAAAGGAATTTAACCCGTCATTTCAAGCTGTCAACATCTTACACAAATAAATACCTCCGTTTGCGTTACTCCGAGAGGACGCGGAACAACATTCCGAAATTGAATTAGAAATCAATGGCTCCTCACATTTTCATATCTTCCGCGACTGCCAATCTTCCCGACCTGCAGTTCCCATGCAATATTCAACCGGCGCCGACTCTCGTACACCCTTGTATTACCATATCAAAACCACTCTGAAAATCAAAACAGCAGGTGCCCTGGCCTCAAGTCGTGTCGCTGCCCACTCGGGAAACGGACCTACTCGACCCTCAGCCCAGAGGACTCTCTGAGAGCGGACCTCTTCAGACTGGGAGTAAAAGAGGTCTGGCTTTGTTGACTTTACAGGTGGCAAAAAGGAAAAGAAAAGAAAAAAAAGAACGTTTTTCTCGAACCCTACCTCTGTTACCCTCTTTAACGTAGATCAAGTGTGACGCTGCACTGGCGTGTGTGGTCATCTTTCCAATTTCTTTCGATTTCATTTTAATTCTTATTCGTCAAATCAACCAGGAACTTTTAGGTGTCAACAGATTTAGAGATGATATTGGCATATAGGACGTGAAAAACTTTAACACTGCTTTGTGCACGTTATTAAGGAAATACAGTACTTTTCGAGCAGAAAAGATTTCACTATAACAGTTTGTTTTTTATTCGGTATAAAATAAATAGTTCTGCTCTGTTTAGAATAAAAATTTTCCTTCCTAGATCAGTTATAAGTGTCTAACTTTAAAAAAAAGTTGGACAAAACAAAAAGTCTTATCAAAAACTCCAATTTCTTTGATTTCATTTTAATTCTTATTCTTCAAAACAACCAGGAACTTTCAGGGTGTCAACAGATTTAGAGATGATATTGGCATACAGGCCGTGAAAAACTTTTAAACTGCTTTGTGCACGTTATTAAGGAAATACAGTACTTTTCGAGCAGAAAAGATTTCACTATAACAGTTTGTTTTTTATTCAATATAAAATAAATAGTTCTGCTCTGTTTAGAATAAAAATTTTCCTTCCTAGATCAGTTATAAGTGTCTAACTTTAAAAAATAAAGTCCGACAAATCAAAAGTCCGATCAAAAACTCCAATTTCTTTTATTTTATTTTAATTCTTATTCGTCAAATCAACCAAGAACTTTTAGGGTGTCAACAGATTTAGAGATGATATTAGCATATAGGCCGCGAAAAACTTTTACACTGCTTTGGGCACGTTGTTAAGGAAATACAGTACCTTTCGAGCAGAAAAGATTTCATTATAACAGTTTGCTTTTAATACAATATAAAATAAATATTTCTGCTTTGTTTAGAATAAATATTTTCTTTCCTAGATCAGTCATCAGTGCCTAACTTTAAAAAAAAATCAGACAAATCAAAAGTCCGATCAAAAACTCCAATTTCTTTGATTTCATTTTAATTCTTATTCTTCAAAACAACCAGGAACTTTCAGAGTGTCAACAGATTTAGAGATAATATTGGCATACAGACCGCGAAAAACTTTTACACTGCTTTGCGCGCTTTATTAAGAGAATACAGTACATTTCGATCAGAAAAGATTTCATTATAACAGTTTTTTTTTTTACAATATAAAATAAATAGTTCTGCTCTGTTTAGAATAAAAATTTTCCTTCCTAGATCAGTTATAAGTGTCTAACTTTAAAAAAAAGTTGGACAAATCAAAAAGTCTTATCAAAAACTCCAATTTCTTTGATTTCATTTTAATTCTTATTCGTCAAATCAACCAGGAACTTTTAGGGTGTCAACAGATTTAGAGATGATATTGGCATACAGGCCGTGAAAAACTTTTAAACTGCTTTTCGCATTTTATTAAAGGAATACAGTACCTTTCGAGCAGAAAAGATTTCATTATAACAGTTTATTTTTATTCAATATAAAATAAATAGTTCTGCTCTATTTAGAATAAAAATTTTCCTTCCTAGATCAGTCATCAGTGCCTAACTTTAAAAAAAAAAGTTTAATTTTGTTTTACGAAGCAGTAATTTCGTTAAATATATAAACTATATACACCAAGTGAAGAGAAATTCTTGAGATGGACTTTTAGCAGTGAATACAATTAGAAATTTTGGAGAAATACTCTAAAGAAAACTAGCTTATGAACAAGATAGTGTTTAAGATCATGCATCCCCACAATCATGAATCATTTTATCCGATATAGCTGCAATGTATTCCATGTTCATTCCAGGAGGTGAGGGGTTGCATGGCAAGTTCTTATGATACTACACGCAACAGACATTCTTCTAAGTATTCCGAGTGCATCAAGCTAACCATATACATATAATCGGTGTTTAAACATTATAGAACTATTCTGTAGTTAATTACTAACAGCTCTAAGTGACCAGAGTAAGATAGACCTTAAACTTTTTTATCTCAACATTTTCAATCTATATTTAGTATTTATTCATTTAACCTGATTATAGGTTTGTAACGGTGTATTAAACTTCATCCCGTTTGTTGAAAACCGAAACTACACACATTTATAAACATCAATAAAGTTTCTACAACCAAGAATATAAACAGTGCCGCCAGAGCGAAATCCAAGCCTTTTCAAGCCACCATCTCCTATACAGTGGAGATGAAGAGAATAAAAAATGGTTAAAAAATAGATGTTTGCTAATTAGTTCTTTGCCAAGCTGAAAATTGTGCCACTGATGATTTTTTCCTAGTGGCCAATATACGAGGCGCATCCAGAAAGTAAGTTTCATTGTTTAAAAGAAAAAAAGAACTCACACTTTCACGGACATATTTATTGGCAACAAGTACAGCAATGTTTCAGCTATTTTTCAACATAGCCACCACCAGAATTGAGACACTTGTCGTATTGTGGGATCAACTTTTGTATCCCTCTGTCGTAGAACTCTGCCGCCTGTGAATGGAACCAGCCTCCCTGTCCCAGAACACCGTTCACATCCCTTTTTGAACCGACAACGTCTGTTTGAATTTGGTCCTAACCGAAGATCCACTATGATTCCAATGCATTGACTTCTGCTTGGTTTCTGGGGTAAACCGCGAAATCCAAATCTCATTGACCGTGATGATCATGTCAAGGAACTCGTCGCCGTCATCGTGATACCGTAACAGAAATTTTAGTGCTGCTCCTAAGCGTTGAATTTTGTGTTCGGGTGTCAGTTTCGGCTCATAGACCTGACAGAGCTGACGATGAATTTCAATTGGCGCAATGCTTTGTGCATTCAAATCTACCGAACCTTGCAGGCGGCGGGAGAAAGAAATAAGAGTTTCCATTTCAGACCACTAATGCCCTGCTACTGGCACGAAACGGGACTTGTCCAGCTGGCATATGATTAATACGTTATAGATCTTTTACGCACGCGCAATTAACATGGCTGATTACGTTTACTTTAAAGGAGAAAACATCGGAAATCTTACTTCCTGTATGCGCCTCGTAACTATTACAATTTACTATTATTAGTTTTCTGGACCGCTATACTATTCCGCTTAGAAACTTAATAGCAACGTCCTTACGATAGCATGTGATAGGCCATTTGGTGAGAACTCGCATCCTGTGATGTCGCACGATTGGCAATTAACGTGTTAAAAATATCCATTTATGCTGATGTACTTTTTATAATCGATTCATGTATTGTCATTGAAAATACGTAAATGTGAAAAAATTCAGCTCAATTGCAGATCGGGAAGTTACAAGATTCAGACCTAAACCGACATACATTAAGGGTGAAATAAAAAGCGTGTAATAAAAAATTAAGGAAAACCATTGCTTTTATGTAATAAGATGTCAAAATAGAACTTCGTTAAAAAAAAGTAGATAAATGTTGTCCCAAATGTTAGAAGTTATATATTCATGCTTTCTTTAAAATATCATTTAACAGCTTGATAATGTTTGAAAAACAGCACAATAGAGCACTCTTTTTTCATTCTTAAATAGCTTTTGTGCTATGTATTATGTGTTAGTCTTAACTGTTTTAACAACAGTGCCATGTACCTAATTTTGAAAAACAGTTACATTCAAGTTATTTCCATACAAACGGTATCTGTTTCATCTTTTAAAATATCCGTTTTTATGAGATCTTCAGAGATTGGAAAATTCACTTGTCTCATTGTTTTTCTCCCATAATGCCTCTTTGAAGAATGCTAAACGTACCTGTAAATGCAATCATCGGCGTTGCCATTACCGACATAAGAAATTTTCCGTAATCGAGCCCGTAATTGCATCATTTTTGCAGCCCCACTCTCTTATTCAATAAAACTCACTCTCTCCTTCAAACAAAATTGTAACGGGCTCTTTAACATGAAAAATCTTTAACATGTCATTAATATAAAACCCAAACCACAGAGATAATCCATCTTCCTTTCGATTAAAACCCAACAGACCCGGACAGGACAAAAATTCGAGGAAGGGATCCTCCGCCACCCTTTCCCTAATTCAGCAACAAGAGACCCCCGTTTTCTGAACCGAACAAATGCACGGTCTCGGGTAACACGGCATTATTTTGGCGATAACACGACGGGTGTTAAAGTACAGGGCCCCGAAAGAGCGACTCTTGGGGTAACGATGTGGTAAGTGCTCGCTGCAAAACCTCTATGGCTGGCGTGTGTAACCTCAGAGAATTTGTTCGCACTGAGAGCCGGACTAGCGGCAGCCATTTCTGACCACAGTGACATTTTGTTCCTCATTGATAGCTGCCATACCTATAAGGGTTTCAAGTGTTGCGTTTTAAGACTCATTAATATACCCAATATTCCCATGTACTGATCTGGCTGTTTAAAAATATATATCAATTATCTATAGATATAAAAATGAATTTGTGTCTGTCTGTATGTACTCAATAGACTTAAAAACCATGCATCCAATCGCTGTGAAAATTTGGGAAATGTTTAGGTATATCCCTGGGAAGGTTTTTGTAAATTTGTAACGTTCGAAATCCATTCCTTCCCCCTTTTTCGAGCATTTTATGTCATTATTCCAAGCATTATTTTCCCCGGTTAAAAGCAAACGATTATGTTTTTAATTTATCCCATGATAACTAAGGGCCTTACTCTGGGAGTTGCGGTTCGTACCGCAAGTGCGGTATGACGTCACGTTGACGTCAGCTCGCGGAAATTTTGAGAGCAAACGATACTTCGGTACTCTGGGGTTACATGCGGAAAGTTACCGATAGCTGCAGGTTGCGGAAACTTTCCGGCAGCAAATTTGGTAGAGAGAACTTCCCGATAGTAAGAAAACATGGCGGCTTATTTGAGTTACGAATATATAGCTCAGTTAGGAAAAGTATGCCTGTTTTGCCAAAATGTAGAAAATTCCATGCCATCTCCACGGATACCACTGATATTAAAAGTATGAACTAAAAAGTTGTTTTTAAATATATTAATGCTGAATTTAGAGTAGTATAAAAGTATGATGTAAATATTGTGTATCTTCAGTTTTGATCTTATATTTTATGTTTTTCATACTAGTAGAAATCTTGTTAACAATGCTAAGTAATAAAAGGATCGAAGCCTTTATAACTTTCGGCTTTTATTTTACATATTTTAAGCACAAAATTTACAATCTTCATGGATACCTGTGATGTTAGTCTGAACCCAAAATTTGTGTTTACATATAATAAAACTGTTTTTAAAATACTATCAAAGTATGATTTAAATATTATTTATCTTTAATTTTCATCATATTTATATCTTTTATTTTCATCATAACCATAATTTTCATATTGTGATTTTCAAATTTTAATTTCTTGCATTTTATATATTTTAATAACTGTGTTCAAAACAAAACATTGATGTTTAGATTTTAGGTATTGATATATAGTAGTAATATGATAAATTTTGATGGAATAACTATCATTTTACAGTTTTTTCAGTAGAAATATAACTTTTTATCAAGATTTTTATCAATGATCTCAATGCAGTAATATTTACATCATAATATTCATCAGTTACATCATTTTTATGCATTCCATCATAATTGTAATGTATAAAATATATCTGTAAGAGAATGTAACTTGCAGAAACCCAGAAAATTCAACTGCAGGTCAATTAAGCTGCAGGTCCCGGACTCATTAGCACTCGTGTTGCAAAAAGTAGACCGTAGCACTCCAAACCAAACCTATGGAAAGCGCCTCTATATGCTTAATAAAATTCCATACTGTATATAATAATGCTCCATAAAACTAATCATGGGTAAAAGTTTCCGTGAGACAATCTCTTCGATTTAAACTCTTGAGATTTGGATGCCACTTTTATCAATACCGTACGCATGCAAAGAAAAATGCGAATTATTTATTTGTTTATATTTACAAACATTGCTGTTGCCGAAACTGAAAATCAGAATTATAATTCTAAATTTCTGATTGGTTTAAAGGGTGCAAAGTAGAAGATCCCATTAAACTCCGCGTCTAAAATAAGCCCAGCCCAAAGGCGGGATTTATTTCTCAAACTCGATAGTAAGCTAGTTCCCGCACCTTCGTTTCCGTGCTCCCAGAGTACGGTTTGAGCTTAGTTGCGGCAACTAGGTATCGTTACGCCAAGTTTCCGCGACTACGTCATACCGCACTTGCGGTACGAACCGCAACTCCCAGAGTAAGAGCCTAAGTGAAAGAAGCAATATTTCTAGCAATGTGACGTCATCCCAAATAATTGCGCAGTTAAACGCAGTTTTCCTCGGTTAAAAGCAGAAGATTAAAATTTTTAATTTATTACATAATACATAGGTGAAAATGATATTTTTCTGTCATTATGACGTCATTCCTTTAAATATCTCAATTATTAATTCTTTATTTTGTATTATTTAAACATCGCCTGCATAGTATCCATTCGATTTGCGCTGGAAATCGAGATATAAAGTGATTGACTTTCATTTCTATGTGACGCAAATTATAGCATTCTTATATGAGAACTAATTTTAAATTTAATCCTTAGTTAATTTTTACGTTACAATGAAATCTTTATCGACAATATTCTAACAACGAAAATTATGAATTTCAGCTACTCTCACGGGCACAAATAAAAACCTATCATTTTATAAAGTTATCTTCATATTCATATGGTTGTCGATATGAATGTGTGTTTCTGTTTCATACAAAACTACGTGGTTTGTCATAAATTTCCTTAATTTTGGACAACATTTATGAATACTAACAAAATTAGCACTGTTGCTGTCAAAACCTCTGCTTCCTATTCTA
>CM063510.1:12602045-12647045 GCA_032207245.1 Pardosa pseudoannulata
CACAAAGGAAACACATAACATATATAAATAGATGAAACATTCACTTATATAAATTAATATATATATATGTGTATATTTTATCACAAATTTGTATTTAGTGTATATTGTAAAATTATTTTTATATCTCGATATTGCAAAGCATAAGACTTGAAGCATTAAATAATTTTTAGTTGGTACAAGACCATGTAATCTTTTACAAAGAAAATGGAACGAATGAGAAATGAAAATAACATCGATAATAACGATTTAATTGTTAATAGAAATAAATTCACAAAATTGGAAAATACCAATAAAGTTAGTCCAAAATTTCAACATCTCATCCAGCAAAAAACTCTTTGACTTAAAAGAAACTGTATTTTGAGTGGAGGTTGAAGAGGAGTTGTAAAATTGAAAATTTTTTTTTCAAATCTCTTATTTATATCTATAAAAGTGTTTGAAATATTTTGCCTCCTACAGGAATGCCTAAACTTCGAACTAACAAAAATGTTAGGTTTTTCGGTCACGTGAACCTAAGCATATGTGATTTGATAATCATTAAAATGGCGGCAACATCATTATTTCATTTATAATCTCAGTATAAGAATTTTTGAAAATTTATACAAAAAGGGTGAAACAGATGCTGCTCCGTTTAAAATATCATTCCCCAAAAAATGACTAAACATTGAAATCCTATTCGGTCACGTCATAAAATAGGGGGTGGGGATGTCTTTCTCCCTTCCTCTATTTGGGGGGAATCTTTACAAATATGAAAAACGGAATTTAGATTTGGATAAAATATTTAATTTCTGTACCTCAGTAGAAAAATTCGGAAATTTTTGTATCTTAAATTTTAATATTTTTCCTTATAACCTGAAAGAAAACTTCTCCTTTATTAAATGGTGGCGTTTTTGTACTAAAGAAAATTTTCCTCTATAATGCATTATAACTTTTTCAAAGCATGATACACCCTGACCAAGGTATTAGCCAGCGAAATTCAGGATAGAAAAATCTTTCTTTTAATATAGAGGTTTCTATTAACCCTCTCGTTCACTTATAAACTCAAAAAAAAATATTGGAAATTGATATCCCCTATATAATAATAGCCTAAGTTATCTGTCCGTCTGCCCTAGGATGATACCTGGAATGGATAGAGGGATTCATATTGGATTCTTGATGAGTTAAGGTTAGAAACGTTCGAAATCCACCCCTTCCTCCCTTTTCTAGCATTTAATGCCATTATTTCAAGCCTTATTTTTCCCAGTTAGTTGGTTGGTTTGTTGGGAGCACTACGGTCTACCTTTTTGCAACACGAGGGCTAATGAGACCTAGACCTAATGCTTAAAGCCGAATTCCGAACGACTACGAACATCCAGGCCACACTTGGACTCAAACCCACGCACTCCGTTTCCGAAGGTCAGTGCCTTAACCATTCGGCCATCGTTCCGCTCCCGGTTAAGAGCAGGCATTTAAATGTATCAATTTTCACATAATAAATAGGTAAAGATAGCATTTTTCTATCATTATGACGTCATTACTTCCATCTCATTTAATCTTTTTTTTTTAAATTTTAATGATTTAAATATCGTCTGCATTATTTTCATCCGTTTTATCACTGAACTTAGATATTACGTAAATAATTTTCTTTTATATTTGGCTTAAATAATAGATTAGATACATATGTGATAATTTAAAATTTAATCATCGATTATTTTTTGTTGCAATGAAAATTTTATCACCGGTATTGACAACAAATTCTATCTACCTCTAAGGTGTAGTGGAAATGATAGTTTCATTCCTTTACGTCTATTAATTACTGTGGCAAAAAATTAGGAAGAACTTAACGATAATTTCGACGTACCTAAGAAAACTGTGAATTATCTTTCTAAATGAATTCAACTTGATTCTAGACTGCATTCAAAGTATCGGGAGATAAACAAATTATTGAGCGTGTACCAGATAATTCTTAGCCAAAAAACAAACCATTTTTTATATTCCTTATAGGGTACTTTACAATTCTGGAAAATTAAAAATATTACTGATCCCGTCATATGACGAGATATATGCTAGTCCTTATAATGGTATTCTAGATCAAGTCAGAGAATGATTTGTTTATCTATCATTACTACATATTTTATTATTTATTTATTTATCTGTTTGTATATAATGTTTATCTATTAAGTAAATTTCACGGAATCTCCCATTACATTTAATGACTAAAAAAGGGGGAGAACTCCATAAGTATATTTTAAAAATCATACAAGAGAGACAGCGTATGTAATTATAATTTTTATACTTAGTGCATGTGAATGATTAGTTAACCACTGAATATGAGGTTTATTTGTGTTCTTAATTATACCTTGCTAACTTTAGGTAACAAACCTATCTTGTGGTTGTTTGGAATTGAATATGGGCAAAGAAATAAAAGAGAACTATTTAAAAGCAAGGGCAGCATTAAGGAGTAGAAATTGGTCAAAGTGCTACAAGTAGTGGGTAAGCATTATTTAAAAGTCGTCATTAATAGTCCTCTCTGAAATTAAATTATTATTAAATTTTTAAGACTGTTTCTTTTATAAATGGAATGTTTAACACAGGTAATGAAGAAGAGAAATGGGGTAAGCAAATTAAGTTTTAGCTGGAGAAAATGTGAGTAAAGCTGATGTCGTAACAGAAGAGACAAATATCGAAAATAAACGTGTTTTATTTCTATATTCTTCGACAATCTACCGACTTTTGTTATCAAGAACTAAATCAAATTTGAAGGCACATATTAAACTTTAGTATAAAAAAGATGTAGGTTTAGAAAGTTAGTTAGAGAATTATTTAAAACTATTTTTATTGCTTCAATTAGGATCTTCCAATTAGGTACAGGTGAATGAGAGGGTTAAGTGTGCAGGAAAGAAATGAAGGTTTGTGTTGCAAAACAGATGTCTTGTTCTGTTATTTAATAATGTGTTACAAAAGAGGCAAAACTATAAAAAGCCTGTAATAAAAAATGGTTAAAATGTAAAACTATTTGCTTAATGTCGGTGTTTACTGAAAGATACTATAAATATATTTTAGTGAAATTTACTTGAAAGAATAGAGAAAAATTTTTGGAGCATCTACTTCCAAATGATTTAGCAATAATTAAATACTAAGTGGAACTGCAAGTAAGTGATAAATAAATAATAATAAATATTATATTAATAATAAATAATAATAAAATAAATAATAAATAATAATAAATAATATATTAATAATAAGTATACTTTATAAGAAAAGAAGATAGTGTTATTGCAAATCAATCGTTGGATCATAGTTGCCGAAAGATGACAATCTAGGTAATTTGTACTATGAATTTTCCTATAACACATCAGAAATGGCCATGCGTCCACGTTTTCGTAATCTTTGTAACTTGTTCTTATTTTTAACTTGTGCTGCTCATTTAATTTCCATTTTCATTCCTCATACTTGAAAAAACCTTAATTTGTTTTTACTTCCAGGCAGTACTAACATCACTTTGCCATTTGCTTGTAAAATATTGTAGAAAATCCTGTTCAGAATTATTATGCCATTCAAATTTACGTTGAACAGGTCGAACATATCCAAAATTATTATCTATCTGATAAATATGAAACGCCAATTTTTTTCGTCTTGGTTTTTAAGAAACTAAATAATTCTCGATTTCTTGAATCGATAATAGTGCTTCAATTCATTTATTCTGCTAAGGTGGAAAAAATATCCAGAACTATTGAACAGAAGCACATCGGTGAGAGATTCATTTCTTCTGATTGCTCATGATATATGTTTGTATATTCCCATGTTCATTCTTGCTTGTTTAGATGATATGTATTGTTTTTTATTTAAAGCTTCTATTCCTGAAATAACCTGTTGATAGATGGTTAAAGTTCTGGATCTTTTTAATCTAAAACATGCTACATTTGTATCTTTTGTTGTATCTTTAGTACTACATTTTTATGAACTTTCAGAAGAAAAATATGGTAGTGAAATAATTTATGCTAGCTTGAATAAATGTATATATATATATATATATATATATATATATATATATATATATATATATATATATATATATATATATATATATATATATATATATATATATATATATATATATATATATATATATATATATATAAGAACATATTATGATAGCATTATTTTGACAGCATTTGAAGAAATCAATTTATAAGAAATTATTAGCTAATTCATATTGAAATAATTTTAATGAGTATAAAAGAAATATATACACTTTAAAGAAATTCTGTAAGTTCAAAAATGTACAAGTAATAATTACTAGACAGACATTGATTAACGAATCTTTTAAATACATATAAAAAAATACATCTTGGTCAGAATAGGATATTTCGTAGCCAAATTTTTTTCCTGTAAATACTGGATACTGTACTAAATCGAAAATTACATGATATTATTACATCAATGAAAAAATTAAAATATGTTTAATAGATGTGATAACTTTTAAAGTAAAAAGATAGTAAAGTGAATAGATGTTTTGAATAACTCAATACGTCTATACATTTTAAAGAACTGCACTCCTTAGTTGGAATGATTTGGCAGTTCATTTATTTGGGCACTCGATGTACTTCCTTTTTTTGTGGACCAAAATGGCGCAGAGTGGAGTTCAACTCTTCTATTTCTTTTCACTCTCTGATGCTAATTTCCGACTCTCTCAGGGACGCTCCTGATTGACACGGATGGGAGAGAGTCGACGTTAGAATGTCGTGAACATCGAAAAAAAAAAAACAAAGCGTATGGAACCCTCAGCGCCCCAAGAGGCCCACGTGCCATAAATCATGCGTCGAAGACACGAAATGGCGCACGTGTTTACGCGTCCTAGTGCTTAAAAAGTGCCATTAGCGCGGGCGTATCTCAACCTCCTCCCCTCCTTCCCTTCTTCCTACATAACCATATCATCTCATTTTCCGACGCCCTCTTTCCTCCCCTTATCAATCCGTAGGTTCTAGGTGACACGCAAAGATCAAGGTTTGGGGAATTATTCATAATGCGGGGATTTTTGCGACTTTTTGGAGAAAATTGTAGGGGAAGAAGAGGGGTTCGTCATGGGAAAGTGACTGATTTTCTTTTTCAAATTCCATGCACTTACAGGAGGCTATCACGGGATTTAACCAAACGCTTTCGGTAGCAGTAAGATCCCTTTACGCAACCTCTACTTAGCTTTTTGTTTCTCTCGAGGTGGCACAGCAAATAAATGACCTTATAATTGATGACTGTCCAGCTGCAGATAAGTCCTTGTGTGAAGTAGCTGCAACTTAATTTCTCGTTGCCATTTTACCTTACTGAATATTATCACATGCTGTATACAGTTATAGCTCATTCTAAACTTAAAGTACAAGTCTCGTTGTTGTGTAAAATGTTTTAACTTTTTCGACAATTAAAGGCCGAACGCTGGCCGATTGGTTAGGGAGTCGGTACCGAAGTTTGTGGGTTCGAGTACCACTATGGCATGGATGTTTGTAGCTGTTTGAAATCAGCTTTATGCAGTAGATCCCGGTCTCATTATCCCTCGTGTGCAAAATAGTAGACCATAGCGCTCCAAACCAAATCGATAATAAAGGTGTTTTTTAACCCATTAATGCCCGAGTCATTTCTGTCAAAATTATATAATGATTATCCTATATACGGATACAACGGATGTCAATTTAGCCGGATACCGGATATCTGGCCAGAGTTTCAGCCGGATATCCGGCCGGATGTCAGTATGTTTTGCACTTTTCCTTTTCAAATTTATTTAAAATAAATCAGCTTTATTTTTGCAACCATATTGTAGTATTTTTCGCACTTTTCATATTTTTTAATTACTTAACTATTTGTATTATAATTTATTTTATAATAATTTACTATAATTAAGTACTATAATTTATTTTTCTTAGCGTCATTAATCTTATTCCTTTCGTAACTTATCTTCTTAAGCAGTACTTATCTGATTAATCTTAACACTCCTCTTACTTGCGCGCTTACTATATTTATTTTTATTTTTCTTTAGTTCTACTCTATCTATGGCTTATTTAATTAATCAAATCTGAATACATTTTTAGTTTTTTCCTTTTAATGTTTATGCTTGTTAGCTTTCGATTTCCATTTTTTTAGTATTGTATTCATTCTATTTATTAATTTCAAAAATTATCTTTCATAATAAAATACATTTTCCAACCTTTTTTGGCTCACGTACCACTTTTTGTACATCATGCTAAATCGTACCACTTTATAAAAATTATTGTATTTCATGAAATTTGTTATCTTGTCAATAATACAGTAATAAGCATTTTCCAACCTTTTTCTCAGTACCACTTGTTTGTACATCATGCTAAATTGTACCACATTGCACATTATTATTTTCATGAAATTTGTTATCAATTGTCTCAATACAGTAATACAGCATTTTCCAACCTTTATTGCTCACGTACCACTTGTTTGTACATCATGCTAAATTATACCACTTTATAAAAATTATTGTATTTCATGAAATTTGTTATCAATTGTCTCAATACAGTAATACAGCATTTTCCAACCTTTTTGGCTCAAGTACCACTTGTTTGTACATCATGCTAAATTGTACCACATTACACAAATTATTATATTTCATGAAATTTGTTATCAATTGTCTCATAATACAGTAATACAGCATTTTCCAACCTTTTTTGGCTCACGTACCACTTGTTTGTACATCATGCTAAATTATACCACTTTATAAAAATTATTGTAATTCATGAAATTTGTTATCAGTTGTCTCAATATACAGTAATACAGCATTAATAAAGCATTTTCCAACCTTTTTTGGCTCACGTACTACTTGTTTGTACATCATGCTAAATTGTACCACTTTATAAAAATTATTGTATTTCATGAAATTTTTTATCATTTTTCACATAATTCAATAATACAGCATTTTCCAACCTTTTTTGGCTCACGTACCACTTGTTTGTACATCATGCTAAATTATACCACTTTATAAAAATTATTGTAATTCATGAAATTTGTTATCAGTTGTCTCAATATACAGTAATACAGCATTAATAAAGCATTTTCCAACCTTTTTTGGCTCACGTACCACTTTTTGTACATCATGCTAAATCGTACCACTTTATAAAAATAATTGTATTTCATGAAATTTGTTATCAATTGTCTCATAATACAGTAATACAGCATTTTCCAACCTTTTTTGGCTCAAGTACCACTTGTTTGTACATCATGCTAAATTGTACCACATTGCACAAATTATTATATTTCATGAAATTTGTTATCGTTTGTCTCATAATACAGTAATACAGCATACAGCATTTTCCAACCTTTTTTGGCTCACCTACCACTTGTTTGTACATCATGCTAAATTGTACCACTTTATAAAAATGATTGTATTTCATGAAATTTTTTATCATTTTTCACATAATTCAATAATACAGCATTTTCCAACCTTTTTTTTTTTTGCTCCCGTACCACTCGTTTGTACATCATGCTAAATTGTACCACTTTATAAAAATTAATCTGTTTCATGAAATTTGTTATCGTTTGTCTCATAATACAGTAATACAGCATACAGCATTTTCCAACCTTTTTTGGCTCACCTACCACTTGTTTGTACATCATGCTAAATTGTACCACTTTATAAAAATGATTGTATTTCATGAAATTTGTTATTTGTTATCATTTGTCTCCTATGTGATAGGAAAACATGTCTACCAGGCATGTATTGCCATCAAATAATGAGACAAATTACATTGAAACATGCTTAAAAGTCAAGTCGGATTATAAACTCACTTGTATTTATTCACTTGAAATTATGAACTCACTGTAAAATACACACACACACACACACACACACATATATATATATATATATATATATATATATAGATATGTAATGAGATGGACTTCTCTATGGGTGGTTGCAGTCATAGCCATAAAACTGATACCGTTTTAACTAAAGACCTTTATTAGGATTACGTTTAGGATGGGTTCCCACTTCATCATAGGGACAGGACAAACTGAAGGGTTAGCTAGCATGAAGTTCTATGTACAAGACCCTTAACAGCTGGGTCAACATCTGTGGGAAAATATCTCTAGAAAAATCTGCCTCCGACAGCGTGTATCTCCTTTTTATTTGGAAATTCTCTAATTTGTCCGCTAGGGTCATGTAGGATTATAATTGGTCAGGCCCCTTCTCCGAGGGCGTAAACTGTAGCCCCAGTGGTCAGTTTAGGTTAGGGGTTAAAAAGGGAAATGCAAAAGGGCGCGGGAATTTTTAGTCCTTGATTTAAATTTTGAAAAACTCTGAGAATTTTCCTTACATATGTATATATATATATATATATATATATATATATATATATATATATATATATATATATATATGTGTGTGTGTGTGTGTGTGTGTGTGTGTGTGTGTGTGTTCAAAGTTTCATATTTAAAAATTATATATAGGAAGAAAAACTCTTTCTACTGATTCTGTACTAGTAACCGGTAATAATAATTTAAGAACATCCTTCTCAACACTGACTTCTTAAAAAAGAAAGTCGTTGAAAACATGAAACTGGCCATATAACCGGTAACAAGAAAAAGAAAAGACTGTATCAGCGGTGCGCTTTAAAATGCGTTCCCTATTAAGTTAGACGGGACTCTAGAAAACTGACCATATAAGCGGGTTGACCTTATAAGCGGGTGACCATATAACCGGTAAAAAAGGTATTCTCAGAATAAAAAAGATGGAAACAAGAAAAACTGGAGGATCTTTCAATGACAGGTGTATTGCTATAATAAATAGTATTTTATAGATATTGCTAATACCGAGGAGTTTAATGCAGAAAAAAAATGCATTTATGTTACTAACTAGATAAGTTTTAAGGCTTCACGTTTTAGGTAGATCCAAGTATGAAGCAAATCAGACTAAGTCGTCGAGATCTGCAAACAGAAAGAATGCAACAGATATTTTTCTGTTTTTCACTTTTTCCAACAAATACGGCAACTCAGATCATCCATGCACATGCTTTTGGGAGAAAACTTGACGAAAGAAAGATCTAACACCCTAATACCGCTCTTAAGTACTTAACACGAAAATGAACGTCAGGATTCATTTGTAATACCCTTAATCTTCCAAAGCCTCTCCCCGACCGTCTAGAGAATTTTGTCATCTGTGACACCCTAGGGGGGGAAAGCTATAAAAAAAATTGCTCAAGATATGGTGGAGGGGGGTTTACCAGAGTTGACTTGTGAAATTCGTGTTAACAACATCAAACAAGTATTTTTCCGGGTAGCGGAGTGGAAGAGGGAGCTCGCGAGCTAAAGAGAGTGTGACAAGACGTCCGACGTTACATACTTCGAAGTATGACAAAGACAGATCACGGGATGCGTGTAATTTTATCTGTTGTGAAGTTATGTGTGTTATTTCTTGAAGACTTTTTTAGACGGGGGGGGGATGGCCAAAAAGGCTGAAATAGGTCGAAGAGGTTCTTTCAGCCATACTAAATCCAGATAGATTTTAGGTTCCATGCATCATTCATTCTAGATAAATTATGGTAAAAAAACATATGAATGTAATAAAATACCCTTGACTTCAGCAAGAAAAAAAGAGGTTATATATATATATATATATATATATATATATATATGTGTGTGTATGTGTGTGTGTGTGTGTGTGTGTGTTATCCAGTTTAATCCATTCCTCTAGATTTTGGCTTTCTTTCAATGCATGTATGCCTCTGCGGTGAGTTTTAGATTGTGTGTAAACCTTAACCCACTCTGTTTTCCCAAGTCAGAAGGAAGGTATACTTCCTTTAAAGTGTGTTGTGTCCTGGTGATTTATAATTGAATTAAATAAATATAGTTGATATTTGGAGCTTAAATGTTCAGAACTTAGCAATTAAAGTATGAAGCGATTATATAATATATATATATATATATATATATATATATATATATATATATATATATATATATATATATATATATATCTGTGTGTGTGTTATCCAGTTTAATCCATTCCTCTAGATTTTGACTTTCTTTCAATGCATGTATGCCTCTGCGGTGAGTTTTAGATTGTGTGTAAACCTTAACCCACTCTGTTTTCCCAAGTCAGAAGGAAGGTATACTTGCTTTAAAGTGTGTTGTGTCCTGGTGATTTATAATTGAATTAAATAAATATAGTTGATTTTTGGAGCTTAAATATTCAGAACTTAGCAATTAATGTATGAAGCGATTATATATAATATATATATATATATATATATATATATATATATATATATATATATATATATATATATATATATCTGTGTGTGTATGTTATCCAGTTTAATCCATCCCTCTAGATTTTGGTTTTCTTTCAATGCATGTAGACCTCTGCGGTGAGTTTTAGATTGTGTGTAAACCTTAATCCACTCTGTTTTCCCAAGTCAGAAGAAAGGTATACTTGTTTAAAAGTGTGTTGTGTCCTGGTGATTTATAATTGAATAAAATAAATATAGTTGATTTTTGGAGCTTAAATGTTCAGCACTTAGCAATTAAATTATGGTAATAGAGTAATAGAGTGGTAGTTTATTATATAGATAGATTGATGTAGATAGGCATATAAAATGACAAACGAAACGAGCTTAACCCAGTTGATCAAGGCGATGGTTTTCAATTCAAAAGATCGATTTCATTCAATGACGGGTTGGATTTTCTGGTTGTATCCCTTGGACAATCTGCTTAAGGCTTTCCTAGTTTCCATCACATGCAACATTTATATTCTCGACAGCCACCTACTATGAAGGGTAAAAGACATTGGTGGTTTAACGCTGAAAAATTACTTGAATTTTGAACATCTTAAAGAGGAGACGTGTTTGTTCCTAATTCCTTACCTCCCACTTCTACAGTTGACCTGCCAGTGATAGGACATCCCGTAGAGAACGTGCAGAATAGATAGAGGTTTATCCTACATTTACTATATGGGAAAAGTTTTCGGCTACCTTCTGGATGATTTTCGAGGACAAATTTTAATTTATTATACTATGGAGGAAACTTTTTCCTACCAGGATTAAAAAATAAACTCCATAGATAATTTTTAGAATCTGATGTAGACACCACAGGACTTACTTGTATGTATAATATATATTTCGTTCTTTTTTGGGGGGAGGAGGGTGTTTTTTTATGATGCGTCTTTAGAATTATTGTCTGATCAAGATTTAAAATAGGTTTCGTTTTAAGATATCCATTTTTACTGAATAGAGATCAAATACTGTCATGTAGTAGAGAATCGCAGAGTTGATACCTCTTATATCGTGACTTTTTAAAATAGATATTTCCTTCTAAACCTAATGTTTTCGGGATTTTTAATACTTTCTTCACTCTATACCAGGAAGTTATAAACAGAAAAAGTTCAAAATTATTCTTCGTAAATAGATTTTTATTTTTGTTTTCCTAATTCAATTACTCATACCTACACAAAGTACATATAGAAAATCAAGTCAATTTATTGATTATCATGTTTGTTGTATTTTGCATCACTATTTTCCTCAAAAGATATTTTTAACATCATTAATTCTCTATCAGTTACATTTTATAATTGCCTACTTCAAAACTTCAGTCAATGAATTCCGTTACATATGATTTACATTCCAAAAATCCTAATTTATTTTTGTCACGGTAGCAGCTTTGCCCAAACAAAACTCAGCAGATAATTTCAAAAGCCCAAAAAGCAGAATCGTTACATTTAAGGACAAAAATTCCTATTACTCATAGCTGAACAAAGTACGTGTAAAAAATGGCAAATAAAATTTTTTTCGGTGTGAAGGACAGATGACGCTTTGTGTTTTGCAGTCCCCGTTCCTCACCCCTGGGGTGTTTCTTCTTTTACTGGAGTTCATTTATTCGAAACAGTTCTCATTGTGGTCCGTGCTGATGACTATTTCCAAAAGTTTGGAGTTTAGAAAGTTCTCCCGTTTAATCTGTTCACTTTCAGAGAGACTGGACTAAAAAAAGAAACACTAAGAAAATGCGATGTTCATCTAATACTTTTTTTTTATTTGTCTTGACTTTGTTAGTTGAAACTTTGAGAGAAAGTTTGATTGAGATCTAGGTCACTGTAGTTGGTAATGAGGGTCGATTATGTTATGAAATGCTGACTAATATCGCCTACTATGTTTACAATTTAGCAGCTTAAATTATTATTTCAGTATGTTTTTAAATAATGGTAATTATTTACG
The DNA here is from genome assembly GCA_032207245.1 of Pardosa pseudoannulata. Taxonomy (NCBI): domain Eukaryota; kingdom Metazoa; phylum Arthropoda; class Arachnida; order Araneae; family Lycosidae; genus Pardosa; species Pardosa pseudoannulata. The sequence goes on from CM063510.1 coordinate 12,614,243, forward strand.
AGAAATATTAAACAAATGTTTTTTATTAATATTAATTTTCACTTAATGTTTTTTCTTGACGTAACTTTGTTAGTTGAAACTTTGAGAGAAAGTTTTGAGATCTAGGTCACTGTAGATAGTTATGAGGGTCGATTATGTTAAGAAATGCTGACTAATATCGCCAACTATATTTACAATTGAACAACTTAAATTATTATTTCAGTATGTTTTTAAATAATGGTAATTATTTACTAGAAATATTAAACAAATGTTTTTATTAATATTAATGTTCATTTAATGTTTTTTCTTGGCTTAACTTTGTTAGTTGAAACTTTGAGAGAAAGTTTGATTGAGATCTAGGTCACTGTAGATGGTTATGAAGAATGATTATGTTATGAAATGCTGACTAATATCGCCAACTATATTTACTATTGAACAGTTTAAATTATTATTTCAGTATGTTTTTAAATAATGGTAATTATTTATGAGAAATATTAAACAAATGTTTTTTATTAATAATAATGTTTTTTCTTCACTTAATTTTGTTAGTTCAAACTTTGGGTTGCAATTTGATTGAGATTTTGGTTATAGTAGGAGGTAAGAAGAGTCAAATATTAGTTATGGAAAATTAACTGATATCACCAAATCATTTTACGTTTACGTATCATAAGTTATTATTTTAGTCTGTCGTCAAATAATATTAACTGTTTGCAAAAAATGTTAAAGAAAATTTAGGAATGTTGATGAGTATTTGATGTTCATTTGATGTTTTTTTATACGTGATATTGTTGAGTGTTGAATCTTCGGGAGAAAATTTGATTCATTTGATTATTAACACATTGTATGCGGGACACGTACTAGTACGTTTTCTGATGATTGATACTTGAGCGTGGGTCACGTACTAGTACGGGTTAATGTAACAATATGGTTTGTTTGTGGGTACAAAAATAACGGTATATACAGGAAAACGAAGCCGAATGTTCTTGTCTACTACATAGATTCTGGAAAAATTTAGACAAATAGAAACACCCGCTCCCGGTACAATTCCCCTGCGAAATGTACCCGCACACAATGTGTTAAGATGATCTATTGATTTATGTTGATGGGGATTGTGATGAAGGTGAATTATGGTTATGTAATGCTGACACATATCCCCTAACCGTTTTAAGTTCACGCACTTAAATTATTATTTCATTATATCTTGAATTAATGATAATTATTTAAGAGAATTATTAAACAAAGATTTTCTAGGAATGCAGATGTTCATATTTATATTTATGTTTTTTCATTGTTAGTTATCCTATTTGGGAGAAAGTTTGAGTGAGATCTTAGGTCAAGATAGATGGTAACATACATCGAATATGGATAGTTCAAACTAAAATAATTAAACGCATTTTTCAATAAATAATTTTAAATATTCTAGTCATTAGTGAAATTTTGCAAGGTTGTTGATGAATATTTTCAAGACTTTTAACAAAATAATTTTCTAAATATGTCTTTCTTTTACAATATACAGTAGAACGGAAACTCTCCGTTAACCGAAGTCGGTTTCTTCTTCACTTTTGTTTTCATTTTCTACTATCATCCAAAAGTTTCTCTTTACAAACATGTATTTTCGTTTTTCCCACATTCGTTTTGTATGCAAGACGTCCTTTCCAAACTACGAATGCAGATAAATATTTTGGAATTCCCTTTTTTGGAATTCCTTCTCGCGAGCACAATTCTTGGTATGAGTATACTAATCCCAACTGTCAAACAAACAAAACTTCTAAGCAAAATCACATCCATTTCGATATTTGGAAGGTTTACTATCGAGTCCCAGAACAACCGAATGTTATTGCACTAAGGACGATACTGCATATTAAACTAGATGATTTTTGATGAATTCTGGATTATCCGAAACTTTCGATTATCCGAGGTAGGTTTGATCCCAATTATTTCGGATACTCGAGGTTCTACTGTATAGCGTATTTGACCTAATAGGGGACTTCATTGAATCATTGTTTGAAAATTTGAAATAATATAAACCTAAAAGCTAGAAATTTCTGGAATACTACATCAAATGATTTGAAGAGCAAGAGTAGTATTTTTCATAAAAGAGCAAAAATGCGTATGTTGGGAGATTCCCTTTTTCTAATTTTATAAAGTTAACAATGCCTTTTGTAAACTTTTAGCAATATATATATATATATATATATATATATATGTGTGTATACATATGTGTGTGTAATAATTTATTTCTTCTAGTCATAATAATTATGTATCCCCTATTATTATTTTTTCTTGCTCAAGCTACTGAGCAAGGAGAAACCTAATCCACTAGCAGTAATAACGAACGATGCAGTCGGACTAGCAGTAATAACGAACGATGCAGTCGAACTAGCAGTAATAACGAACATTGAAGAGAATGGCACAAGTTTATTTAAAACTTTATTTTAGAGCTGCTAAAGCGGACATTTTTACGAGTCAACGACAGACAGAGGAAAGACACAAAAATCACTCTGCTCGAACAGAGGTGCACCCAAGAGCGAAAACAGAAAAAATTTTCACACTTACTCAGCGAATTTAAGTGAAAGATCAGGAAAAACGTGGAGCCATTTGCCGGCTACAACTCGTTAACGTGTTGAATAGATAGAAAATTTACATATATAAGATACAAAGCTTTGGGAAATGTATCGTAAGAATTTTAAGTCGATTGCGCTCCTTTAATTAAAACATTTAGGGGCTGGGAAAAAGATTTTAAGGAATGAGAATCGGAGAGAGGAGATTTTTAAGGAGATATTAAAGTTAAATAATTTTGATATATTACATATATGTATATATATATATATACTTACATATATATATACATATATATATATACATATATATATTATTTTCAGAGAATGAGAATAAGTTAGCATTTTTATTGTTTATTTACTTCCTTGATATAAAGGAAGTATTCTAAACATGAAAAAATTTGGTTTATAACTAAATAGTTAAGAACTGTTTATCTGTTCTTGTATTGAGTTAAATAAATATTTTTCGACTTTATAAGACTGTAAATAAAGTTTAGTACACAGTTCTAGTTTGCATATAATATCATTTAACAGCTAATTTTTAACTGACTTTATATTCTGTTAGAAAATTTTAAATAAGCATTTTAAAATAAATAGATTTCTTTAAATCAGAAACTTATTTGTCTTTAAACCCCTTGTTTTTAATAATTATAACAAGATCTTGGTTTTTCTCAATATGGAAAAATATGAAAGCTGCGAACAATAGTAACTAGTTGATGAATTTTACTCTTTGCTTTTACAGTTTCATGCTTTTTGTGTTAATTTCAAATTTTCTCAAAACTGTTTGTTTCCAGGAAGTTTACTAGGAAGCTTATTTAACGGTCGAAAATGTAATGTTTCTGTTGTATGAACGTATAAGAGCAATTCTATACATCCCTGTCAAAATTGAGAATTGAACTAACCAACACTCTCTTAGACTAATAAAGTCTTAGCTATACCATCATCATTTGTCATAATTTTTGTTGTAATCTACTTTATAGATACCCAAGTAGAAGTTATGAAAAAAAGTAAAATATTCATTCTAAAATACAACACTGTTTTTAGTGAGTGCCGCAACTTCTATTTCTTATCTTCTGCGACTTACTCCAGGAGATTGAAATTGAAGAGGAGGCATTTTTTCACTTGTTTTGTAATCAAGCATAGCTTTTAGTTCGAGGATATTCTAGTCTCGTGCTCTCAGATAAGGCAGGAACTTTTTAACACAAAAAAGTAGTGCCGCATTGACTGTTATGGGACAAGGAAATGTCGTGATAACGGCTAACACGTGCTACTTTTTTTACTGAGCTTTGGTAATTGAAAGGACATAAGAATTAATTCCGAAAAGCACTAAAAGTTATAAACCCACTTACTTGAAAATACGAGACGTAGACGTCTGTTAACAGTGAAATTATTTATTATTTATAGTAAGGCATATACCAAGGGGGATCAAAAGTAAGGTTACAAAACGCAATGAAAAGTGTACATTTTACATTACACAACCAATACAATCAACTGATAGTATATACACGAGATTATTTTTTGAAAAAGTCTCTATATCGGTTTATGCACTTATAGTTTCATGAGATGAAAGGAATAATCCTTCTCCGTAAAAACCTTATCCTTGCGTGTTCTGTCACATTGTCTGGAATTGTTTTATATTCAAGTTTGAAGTGAATTGCTAGTCTCCTAGGAGCTCTTCAAGTAACGAAGATATGAAAGTCGATTGGACCGAGGTCGATGTTTTAGGGTATTTGGGTTTCTATGGCCATTTCTATACGGCTGCAGATTTTTGACACCATTCATGTGACATGCTGATGACACATTACAGTTTAACCATAAACCTCTCCCATATTCCGATGTATTTCAATCGTGGTCACACATTTCGTTAATGGAAATTGAATTTTTTCTCGAGACGAGTGTTCCAAACAAGTCGATCCTTGTGTTAGCTTTACAACTAGTTTTGTAGGTGACGGATGGTTGAATTTCTGTACAGTTGCAAGAGGCATGTATTAAAATTACTGTACCAATTTCTTTGTAATAGATAAAAATCTTGGAATATTATCCTTGTAGATTTGCTTTTTCATCATCCCTCGTATTTATAGTAAATTTAACAGCTGCAGATATCCTATTTTATTCAAAACTTTAAAACCTACAGTGTAACCTAAGCTAAAATTATCTCACATGCTAATAGTGAAAAGGCTATAAAGCACACACACATACATTTATATATATATATATATATATATATATATTATATATATATATATATATATATATATATATATATATATATATATATATATATATATATATATACATATATATATATATATATATGTGTGTGTGTGTGTGTGTGTGTGTGAGTGAGTGAGTGAGTGAGAGAGAGAGAATATAACCTCTGTATATCTGACTGTCTGTCTGTTCGTTTGATATGAAATATCAAATGCTTGGATCAGTCTGGATGAAATTTTGCTTGGTGATTTAAACTAAATTCTGAAAAAGTTAAAGGAAAGTTAAACTGATACAAATATAAAGTTGTAGTGGCTATATATAATGCTTTATTGCCCTTCTTTGGGTCTGGGGATCATATAGTAAAGTACCACTGTATAAAATTGTATTATGTGATAGTTCTGATTTTACGCCAGCTATCACATTTACAGTTAATTTTCCTAAAATGCAATAAACCCGATATTAAGAGTAATATATAATGCAACAAAATTTTTAAATTTTGGCAAAATTATTTTTGTTATTATGAACTAATTTACAACAAATTGAATGCGAAAAAATGTTTTCTACATTATCGAAATATTTGAGATTTGAATGGAAAAATAATATGTTTTATAGATTATCGGAATATTTTGTTCTCCGCGAGTTGAGAATGAAACTAGATTTTATGAATATTTCATCTCCGATAGCTCAATGCAAAAATAGAGGATCTTTTAAATAATAGAGAAAGTTTTGTTTCTTCAAGAGACTCTGCTTTATCGAATAATTTCAATCACAATTACGAAGAAGAGAGTCGTTTCCAAACAAAATGACCAATTTTTTATCTCAATACCACTGCAGGAATCAGAAATATATGAAAACATCAGCGGAAATCTTTTTCTTAGTAACAACTCTTAAAAAACTGTTTAATTTAAATATAAAATTAACAATTGAATGGGCCAATGACCAAATAAAATATCTTTTTTATACGTGCCCCAGCAAACTAAATCCTAGAAAATTATGTACAGGGTTTCCAAAAATTTGGAGCGAAAGTAAACGCCAATAAACTTTTTAGCTATAGAAATATTTCGATTGAGTAAAGCGTATATGATAAATGAAAATTAAAAATTTTACCGTACAATAGTTTTTTTTATTACAATACTTCCAGCTTCCTTCCATGAACATCTAAGCCTTTTTTCAGTATTTTTGGAAGGCCAATGTTTTGACTTTACGAGAGTGCTCATCAGATATGTTTCCTATTCCGTAATGAACCTTATATTTTCTATCTTAAATATCTGTAGGCTAATCATCGTAAATCGTAAGGCATCGTAAATGTCTTAGTGCATTCAAATTGGGGCATTTTCTATAAAATCGGAGTATTTTAATTTGTTCAACTATTGTTCGAGTCAGAGATTTATATTCGTCAAATATTGTTGTTTCTATCAAGAGATCTTTCCCCCGATAGTCTTGTAATGTAATTTTTTTACCCATCGAATTAAAATTATAAATATTAAAATTATAATTTCTATTGTGATAACATCAGTCCCCTTCAATGCATTTATAATTAATTGCTCATTTATTTTGATTACTGCTTATTTTACTACACAGATATAACAAGAACTCATCATTAAAATTGCTCAATAGTATTTTCAGAAAATTCTTGCTTAAACATCAAACCTGGATTTCCAAATGGTTCCAGCCGTGGTATATATCAACATCTTCCGTCACATTACTGTTATCAATTTTGCCGAGCTATATCCGAATGATTGGGCTCTGGTCTTTGGAACCAAATTCGCCTGCTCAAATACCACTGTTTAGCATACTTATTTGTAGCCGTTCGAATTTGGCTTTAAGCAGGAGGTACTGATCTCATTACCCCACGTACGCAAAACAGCAAACCGTAGCGCTCCAAACTAAACAAAACAAAGCAAAATTTGATATCAATTTCTGATTCAGTATCAGTATATACTTGGAAGTAAATTTTCATGAACATACATTTTTAAACATACTTAAATGAGAGGAAATAACTCTCATTTAAGTATGTTTGTAAGTCGGCAGGAAACTGCAAGCGCAGAGTTTCCCAAAAGTTTGGAAAGAAAAGTAAACGCTGATAACTTTTTCAATTTATGATTAATCTTCGGATTCACAATTACTGCCCCTGTCTGTTAGGTATAAAGTATGTTTGCATTTTTTTTCATAAGCACAATATCAATTCCGTCTCATAATTCATCATAAATTTCGTTTTAAAATTCATCCAATTTGTCCATGATGCTAAAATAAACAAAACGCTATTGTTATTATGTGACTAATCAAACTCAAATATAACGCAAAGATGTGCACTAGCACATTTAGGAACGTACCACTATAAATATACAATCACTTTATCTAAGAATTGATCGGAAAAGCGCACACTTCTCGTTAAACGAGAATTTTCGTTTTTCGACAACGTTTCTTTCTTTAAAGCAAAATTCTCAATTCCCGATGCGAATGCATTATGATGGGCCAGATCTTGAGGAATTCGTATAAAGCGATCGAAGAGAAGGTGAACACCGTCGAACTACAGACATATATCAACTATGCCGCAAGAAATGTTTGCAGCATGCTGAGATAGGTATCGTTGGTTACGGTAATTTCATAAAAAATAAACTGTCCGATTGGATGTGTTCATTGTCAAGCCAGACCGCATATTAACTTTTGGAACATTTACACTCATGTGTCTCACACATATTCTCCATCGCCAAAATTAAACATCAAGAGAATTAAACTTTCCCGATACATGAAATGCCATTTAGACAGAGAAAATAATGGATGACAAAAGCTTATTATCATCCTCAAATCGTTGCAGTATGAGTTCTTTGACGTGCCTGTCATTTTTTGTCTTCTTTTGTCAGTGCATGCACAATTTCCAGCTTGTAAGATTTTGCTTTAATGTCCTTCTATACTATCCTTATACAAAGGTTACTCTGAAATTTTTTAGATACACGCAGACGAGAAATTACAAAATAAAAATAAAGGTTTAGTTTTAAAAGGCAAAGTATTTTAACACAGAAAAAAAAATTACTGACTTACTTCAACTTTTTTAGCATAGAATAAATTTTAAACAGAAGAGAAAATGGAGTTGACGCAAGAACATTTTCGCACTATGATTTTCTACGATTTTAAAGCAGGATTCAATCAAGAAGAAGGCTTTCAACGGTTGCAGTTGGCATTTGGTGATGAATCTCAAGCTCGTGCTACTGTATTCAGATGGTTTAAAGAATTAAGTAGAGGTTGCAATTTTCTTCAGGATGACGAACACACAGGAAGGCCGCCGTCGGTAGTAATCCCGGATAATGTGTCTGCACACGAAAAATGTTAATGGGTGATAATCGCTGTACCTATCAAATTATACAGAAGGAACTTAACATTGGATCCGCAGCCATACACAAAATTATGAATGGAGAATTACATATGAAAAAAGTAGTTTGCCTTTGGGTCCCCATATTCTAACTAAGCACTAAAAAGGGGAGAGTGTCAGAATCAGTAAAGATACTCTTAAACTGCTAAATGATAGTGGCCACCGCATAATTTCTAAAATTGTAACGGGTGATGAAACGTACATACCGTTTTTTGACGTTCCAATACGTAAGAAAGCAAAGTATGGGTCTTTGAATATGATCCCACTTCGACAATGGTGAAAAGACAATGCGAGCTGAAAAATAGGATGTATGCCGTTTTCTTCAGAAGTACGGGATTGGTCAAAGCCATCAAGTTGAAGAACAGAAAACAGTAACAGCAAACTGGTATACCACTAAATGTCTTCTACAAATTATAAAAGAAGAGAATGTTAGGGGACTAATGCTTCACCATGACAATGCATCTTCACATACAGTCGGATTAACAGTTGAGTTTCTTAAACAAAAAGAAATTAAAGTGATAGAACATCAGCCGTATTCACCTGATCTAGCTATGTGTGACTTTTAGTTATTAATCTAAAAAAAATTACGTGGACGTCGCTTTCATTCAGAAAAAGTGATTGATGTGGCTATAAATGCATTTTTTCATCTATTCCATGAAATTAAAGGATTGAGACATTTAATCTGTGGAAAATGTGTTTACAAAAGTGCATTGATGCTGGAGGAGACTATTTTGAACACACCTAAAATTTTGTAAGTATAACTTTAAAAACCTAGTTGTATCTCAAAAATTTCAGAGTGACCTTCGTATTACATATACATAAAGTTTTCCTGTAATTAAATTTTCAATTTTCCTTTGTCACATAAGCACAACTAAGTTAAAACATTCCTTTAATTGTAAAAGTTATTAGCGTTTACTTTTTTCCAAACTTTTGGCAAACTGCGCTTGCAATTTCCTGCCGACTTGCAAATATAATTAAATGAGAGGAAATAAAAAATTACTTCCAAGTATATTAAAGCAGAGACTGCAAGAAACAGTTTGTGCTAGATACTCGAACTTTTGTGTGTGTTCTCCTCAACCCTAGTCATCCCTGGGGTCTCACACTTTCCTCCCTTCTTACAAAGTCTATTCATGGAATCCTTTATTCTTTTCTATACCTGGAACATCATTAAAGATGATGACATTTCCAAAACTTTTCGATCGTTACAAAGAATCCTTCGAGCCTCGCTTATTTCCCCCGCTGATAGACGAACTAAAAAAAGTAACCCGGAATGACTTTTTCTGCTGAGATGTATCTTGCTAATATGGCCTGTAATGATTACTTCTTCTCCTCATTTTATTATTTATGCTTTGAGGTTAGCTAGGTAAAAAAAGTGATCTCTAGTTTCCCTCGTTTGTCTGAATTAATCGTCAAAGAACCACTAAGTATATAAAGAGCTTATTTTCTTTTATCTGAAGACTTCATAGTCGTTATAATAATGCCTTAAAGTAATCATAAGGGGAATACTTAACGCTTAGGAAATTATTACATCGTTTAGCAAAATATTACATTAACTATATTACTTTTAGTATTATTAAAAGAATTAATCCATTAAATTATAAAATGCATCCCCTATAGCATAATAGCTTATATTATCCATCCGTCTGTTCTCGAATTTATGAAGCGGTTGGACCTGGAATGGATAGAGGCATCCATATTGGATTTTTGATGAGTTAGGGTTAGCAAAATTCAAAGCGAGTAAAGTTTATCTTCTCCTAAACTATCTATCCCATTTTAAAATAAATTAGTATAAATATGCTTCAAATCACAGCAAAAAAGATTGTCATCTTTAAAACGTTCGAAATCCCCCCTTCCCCCTTTTCGAGCGTTTAATGCCATTATTTCAAGGCCTATTTTCCCCGGTTAAGGGCAGGGGATTAAATTTATCAATTTATCCCATAATATATAGGTAAAAATAACATTTTTTTCTAGCATTGTGAAATCATTCTTTTAACCGTCTGCTTAATCATTTTTATTTTAAATTATTTAAATATCCTCTGCATTATTTTCATGCGTTTTATCACTGAACTTAGATATTACGCAAATCATTTTCATTTATATTTGGCTTAAATAATAGATCAGGTACACGTGGGACAATTTTAAGTTTAATCATCGATTATATTTGTTGCAATGAAAATTTTATCACCGGTATTTTCAACAAATTATTTTCATAAAAGTCTAGGAGTCTATTTCACGGACTAATAAATATCTAGTGTTTAAGTTATATATGTTTGAAGATTAAGAAGTTTGTTTGTTTGTGTGTTTGTTTTTATACATAACCACACGGTTTGCAATCGATTCGCTACATTTTGGACAACCCAAACACAAAAAACCCAATTTTATTACCTGCCTCATAGGGTACTTTACAATTGTGGTAAATTATTTCGTCATATGACGGGCTATATAGTTTTTATACATTAAGGCACACATAATTATTTATAATTATATACTTTTGAATTCTTTTAAATGATTTAAAACTATTTAAAATTAAGTATAACCTATAGTTTTGATAGCGTATAAAAGCATTGTATTTTGTAATTAAATATTTATAACTTTTTATATTTATTTCGCAAAAAGTTGTCAGACCGATTTACCTATACAGTGTAGGGGACAACGTCTCGTGCGTCCCGACCATGAACTCAAGCCGTCCGTGTCCTCTGGGTAGTGTTAAATGAGAGACAACTTCAGGGGTATATCTCCTTTAGGTATACTCTGGATTCACGTACCCTGGGTTTAACTGTGTGATCTGGGTCTTCAGTTATTCCTGATAGACGAGCTTACCTTTGTAGTGTTTGCTCATTATAGGGTTTGACATCAATAACACTGACCACCACGGAACTCTCTTCAGCAGTAGCTCAATAGCTATTGTGGTAACTGCCATGACCTCTGGTCTTCAGTAGGCATGCTGCTGTAAGTCTTCGAGATGGGTCAGCCTAAGAATTAACTTACCTATACAGTGTAAGACTACTTAAGCGTGTTTTTACGGTTCCCATCCGAAGACATATAGCAGCAATCTATTGATGACCAATCACCACAACAGCGATCCATAATGGCTACCTAGTAGCTACTGACCTACAAGAGGTCCGTCATGGTCCGATTTTACTATGCTCGAACCTGGTAAGGAGCAAACGTTACAGAGGTAAGCTCGTGAGTACCAGGAAGAATGCTAAGAAAAGATCACTCAGGTACCCCGGGTGCGTGAAGCCCGTACACAACTAAAGGAGGTGTGTAAGTCTACTTAAAAACGGATAATTACAACCGACAAACCTGTGTGATTATTTCTTTTTATTTTTATTTTTTTACATTTTATAGGAATTACTGTTCTCTCAGATAATACATTAAACTTATCACAAGTCAACTTGTACACGTTGAAAACGCAAAGGAATCAACATACTATTCCTTCTACCGATGTAGAATGCACATACATCTCTTGTGATTGCGAAACTTTTTCAACCTGTTAAAGACCTTATAACATATCAATATGAACTTCAATAAATAGGTTGAAAAGTTATCTCAAATGTTTAAAGTTAGTTTAGCTTCTTGAGGTAAAGGTGTTATCTGAGCGATCTCAAGTACTGCTGTCTGGTGACGACAGGCAGCGAAAACATCTGTAAATACTACGTGGTGGTGATATGAAAAACGCATGATAAATACCCAACTACTTAACTGGGGCAGGCAGGACGAGTTTGTTTATGTTGTATTTAAGATGCATAAATCACTCAACTTCCAAAGTTAATGGGACAACACAAGTATTTATTTAAAACACATGGATAATTAAATTTCAAGAAAATATGTGCACATCATTTTTGGATCCCGGCGCCTGATTATCAGCAACCATAACTCATGGACGAGCGGCCTCCAAAATGTGTAGCAATATCAAAACCATAAATTGCATTTTTCTTTGCTCCGTAAAGAAATAATCCTCTCACAAACTAGAGGTGTTACAGTGTCCAAGTCTCACGGTGATCTTCTGTTCTTCCCCGTTCTCGGCGCTCCACTCCTCTTAATTTGATCTCCTAAAAAAAGGAAACATTCACTCCAGAATATCCTCTCCTTGTCTTGGAGTGTTTCCGTAAACACTTGCAGCAGTATCTCTTTCTCGGAAAATGTCACGCCCGAAGACTTTGAGTCCAGTAGCCAGATGGCTCGCATTCCCAAAGAACGCAGGGTGGAAGAGTCAAAAGGTCGACTCCCTCTCATCGGGAGGGGTGCACACCTGCAAAATCTGGTTGTGGGTCCAAATCTCTTACATTGTCCTTTCAACTGAGTTTTGTATTTTCGTTACATAGATATTTCATTATAAACCAAAATAATTTTTTGCGATAACAATGCTTCCTTTAATCCGCATAAAGAGGAAATAAGACAGAAGTTCAGAATTACTCTGTGCAAATAGAAGAATTTTATTTTTAAGGTAGTGATTCTCCTCAGCAGTGCTACGGCGTAGCTCTGGGGATGAGCCTCAGGGTGTTGTACTACGGTACCTCACCTAGGACAGCTATCAGCCTCCTCGTGGTGCCCCCTGGTAACTAGGAGTGTCCCTCCTAGGCCAATGATAGCCGTCTGCAACCTCAAGGGGTATACCTCCTTTAGGTATACTCGGGTTTCACGAACCCAGGGTTTCCTGAGTGATCTTTCTCTTCAGACTTCCCTGGTAGTCACGAACTTACTTTGTAGTATTGTTCCTTACTGGGGTCGTCAACATTATTCTCGAACCATGACGGAACTCTTGTAGGCCAGCAACACCTTGTGGTGTGGTGGTTACCGTCGTGGCGATCGGACGTCAGTTTTCCGTATGGCTTCGGCCGGGTCGGGGTACGAATACACTTAAGGTATCCTTCTACTTTAAAAACGTCATTTTTTGCCAAAAATCATAATTTTTTTTTATTTCTCTGTTGTAAAATTTCACCTTTTAGGCTCCTAAATCTGTTTTTTTTCTTTTGTCTCTACGACATTTTAAAGAAAAGTTACAGCTGTTTAAACATCAGTGACAGCTGTCAAAATAAAACGTAAGTAGCCATTTCGGAACCGGAAGTTGTGAATTTAAAGAGCATTTTTTGGACAAAACTTTTTAAATTTTCATGAAGATTAGTTTAAACATTTTTCTAGTATTTTTAATAATTAGCAATTTGGCAATTAGAAAGTTTTGAAGCAAGAAATTGTGGGGAATTTTAAACATGTATTTTAATTTTTTAATAGTTAAAGTTGCTTTCATAAACTTCAAATGCGTTTTTCTCAGAACGGTATTTTTAATAAAATGTTGAAATTTGAAATGTGATTTCTCAAAAAGTTCTTAAAATATTTTGTGGAAAATTATTATGAATGTTTTTGTTAGTATTTATTAGTGAATGACATAAAAGATTTAAATTTGGATACTTTTTAATGGTGTTACACTCATAGTTAGATATAAAGATAATGAAAATTCGTAAAAAATTCAATGTGTATGATTTTGAAAGACCAAATGTAAATTAAGCAAAGATTTTAGGTGATTCACTAGTCCAGTGTATAAAAAATGTGTTGCATAAAAATTTATTGAAATAATTAAACTTATTTAAAAATTAGGCCTAAGCCCGATTTTTTTACTTAATTTTCATTATTTATTAGAAATTTTATAAAAACTTCTCCAGGAATAAATTTTTTAAGTGCAAATCTCTATGATAATATAAAAAATAAACCTAAAAATGTAAAAACATGAACTAGTTTCTACGTTTAGAGAAAAAAGTTCTCCGAACGTAGACGGATACCTTAAAGCAGTGGACTTGATTGCTGAAGCAAGCACAGCTTGAAAGCCATTGTTTCCGGTACATGTTAATAGTCCAAATCTTTCTGTTGTATTGTTGTAGAACTGAAGTACTAGCAGCGATTGACAGTGTTAATAACCGTTATATTACGATTTTTCAATATAAAGAGTGAAGATTACATTCAAAAAGGAACATGCACAACAGGGTATTTCAATAATTCAAACTACAAAATTCCAACATGTTACACCTAATCGTTTTCGAGTTATCTCTGAAAACGTTAAGTTTCGTTATATTGAAATTTTCGTTATATAGAGTGCAAATTAAAATAAAAAAGGGCTATACACAACTAATTGTTGCGACAGTTTTAAATGTAAAATCTCAACATTCTACGGCTATTAATTTTTGAGTTTTGTTTGTACACCTGCGTACACACGTACTTAAGCTAGATGTCAAGCCTAAACTAGTTAAAATTAATTCCGATATGGTCAAAATGGGTATTTCCTTTGAAATCTAATGATTGAAAAAAAAGAAATCCTACACACAAACACAAACAAGCTTCTCAGTATGACTCACATAATGAAAATGGATGAATTTTGAGAAAATTAATCGCATTTATCCAAATTTATATGGCATCTACAATTTGACCCTCTGTAAACGCCAAAACACAGTTCCTTCTTTTTATATTAAAATGGACGGCCACTTAAGAAACTGGTAACTAGAAGTACGTCCTATCAGTTGCCACAACTACTTGAGATATTTTCCTCTTTTTTTTAACGACACTAAATGATGGGATGTGCGCGTGTACATTCTAGGCAATTAAAAAGACTTTTACTGGCTCATTTATCAACTAAACTGGCAGAGTAAATTAAGTAAGTGAAATCGTGAACTGCGTCAGTTTTTGTCACGAAAGTTTCTCTTTTAGTTTCGAGAAAAGATTGACAGAATATGTGATTAGAACTATGTAATTTAGATTTCGAAAGTATTTTCCAAAAATAATTTAACAGCCTGTTGATTAAAAAATGTATTAATTAATAAAAAAACGATCACTTTATTAACCCTTTCATTTACTCGTGTCATAAAAATCAAAGAAAAAATCTGTGAATTTTCCTACTTAAAATACTATTTTAAATTATGTAGAAAATTATTTTTATGTAGATACAACATGACTTTCTTATCTGTTTATTTAATTATTCAATTTTTTTCTGCATTTCATTTAAACTTATTTTAGTTGAAAGTAAGATACGATTCTCTTATTCCTTTATAAAATGGACAGTTACACAATGTAGTGAGGCGATGTAGGTTATTCTAATTAATGTAATTAATATAAATAAAACTGGAAGTGAAATGCTTGGGATCTAAATCTGACCTCATCATATCTTTTGTAAAGGAGAGAGGACCTATAAAAATTAATTGAACGGATTCCTCGCCTGTGGGATTCTCGGGCAGGGTTCTGATTCCAGTCCCAGATTAGAATCAAGTCTCCGTTCATGACACTAAATAAGAATGTATCGTGGAGTTATTTATGAGTTCCTAAGGGACAGTGCCAAATTGGAAGGGGTAAGGTTTTCCCCATGTCTCCGTTCATGACACTAAATAAGAATGTACTTTTGTAGAGTTATTTATGAGCCCCTAAGGTACAGTGTCCAATTTGAAGAGGTAAGGTTTTCCCCATGTTTGAGGTTTAAAGGCGGGGAAAGGGAGACCAATAGATATATACAGCTCTGCTGATTGGACGAAGAGAAGTAAGAAAGGACAGAGATGAAAATTATTTAAAAAAAGTTAAGAAGAGAGTTAGAGTTGGAGAGCAGAGTTCGGGGACAAAAGGAAGAGTTGGGTCCAAGAGAAAGTCCGAAAAATTAACGAGGAGGATATCTCGCAACGACCAGAAATGTTCCAGTGCATCAACCTCACAGAATCCCCAAATTATTGTAGAAGTTCCCAGACCAGTGGTGGGACTGAAGTCAGCATTGCCATCCCACCAATCGAGAGTATAAGCAAAGTGTCTACATCCTTTCACCAAGAGCTCCCAACCTGAGTACCGCCCTGGCACATCCCTGCAGATCTACAAATGTACTTATTATAAATATTTTAATTTGGAATTAGGTCTCATCTTTTTTACGTAAATGTTAGTATATTATTAATGTTGAATTTTGAATAATGTGGCACTTAGTAGAAAATTTGGAAAAGCAAATTTTATGAAGTTTGAATCAAATTTTTGTGCATAGACATATAAATAGTATAACAATAAATTTTCTTATTTTCATTTTAAACTATCAACCTTCTATGTGTTTATTTTAGGTGCGTAATATTTAATTTTAGTAACTCTTAATTTAGCTTATTAGTTTTTTAAAAATATGTCTGTAGTCTCTCAGAACCTGTGGTTAAATTTAAAACTCAAATAATCTACACAAAGAAAGACAAATAAAATTTAGTCTTTGAATAACAAAATAATAACCACTAAAATTTGATCACAGGTAAATACCTAGATTTAATGAGAGCTACACGACATCAAATATGTTCAGAAAACGCTGAGTGTCAATGTTGAGGGTCTAAATTTCATTTGCAAGTTAATTACTTTCGTCCTTCCTCCCAATCTTCCATTCTCTTATTCATATCATTTAATATAATGTTATATATTTTTGATACTTTCCTACTACTTTACGCGATATTGCATCATAGATTTATACAAATTACCTTCGAACTGCCACTAGAATCATGTAAACAAATCTTTCAAAGTGCTAACTAACAAAATAATAACCACTAAAATTTGATGATCATAGGTAAATACCTAAATTTAATGAGAGCTACACGACACATGATTTATAAAATATTATTTTTTATTATCATAAAAATTTATACTATATTGAGCTTACAATGAGTAGAATTCTGTTTAACAGTGAATGGTATATATTAATTCAAGTATGAAAAGAATTTTATTAGAATATGATAAGATTCTCTGATTTTTTAGTAAGGGGAACAGTTATATAGAAAAGAGGGAATTTAAATTTCATATAATTCATAATTCTAATGTCTTTATACTTGGTTATTAACTTCCGCTTTTCTTTCCTGAATTATGCAAGTTCATACCTTGCGTCTAAGGTAAACGTAGTCAACTTTTATACAGTAAAAGGGTGTGACAAATTTGTAAAAGTCTTTTTAAGAAATAAGAGAATAACAAAGGTATTATTTATTGACAGAATTTGCAATTAAGTTAATGCTTAGTTTAAACATTTCCCTTGTTAAGTATTTCAATATATAGTAAATGAACCATGTATAATATAATTTTATTACTTCAAAATTAGTGGTATACTAATTAAGATTTTGAATCCGCAGATATTTTACTTCATAAGGAAAACATACAAACCATAGAAATAACCTTTAAGACGACATTATGTATACAAAAGAAAAGAAAATACGCTTCTTTTAATTACGGTAAATGATTTACTTAGTTGTAGATAGTGTATTCCATTTATTTAAAGTAAGGGTAATTTTGCATGAAAGAAATATATTATTTTGCCGTAATCTATGCTTTATTAACAAAGAATGTCTTTCCAACTGAATTGAAGTCCCGGTATTTGTCAGTGAAAGTGACTCCACGTTGAGGAAACCTTTCATCGCTAATTGACCTCTTTAGAGGGAGGTGGTGAAAGTTTTATTGGTTTGCTAACCGATCTAATAGGGCATTTAAAAGTTCATAAAAATTTAGGGAATTTTGAGTACTACCGCCTCCCTATGGATAATATTTGCAAGAATGCACTTAACACATTGTATGCGGGACACGTACTAGTCCGTTTTCTGACTATTGATAGTTGAGCGCGGATCACGTACTAGTACTGGTTAGTGTAACAGAATGGTTTGTTTGTGGGTACAAAAATAATGGTATATACAGGAAAACGAAGCCGAATGTTCTTGTCTACTACATAGATTCTGGAAAAATTTAGACGTCATATACCATTCCACAAAGAAGAAAAAATTAAATATAAAAATTTTTATATCATGTTGCATTGGAATGGGTAACTGATCAATTACCGGAAACTAGCGTTCCAGATCCTGGTCAGCCCACATCTAGGACACAAAGGGCACTTAAATATGACAATCCTGGAAGATTATCATTGGATATGCGGAAACCTATTTTTGAGAAAATTTTTACTACTGGGAAGAAGGAAAAGCCGCAAAGACAATGTCGTGTGTGTGATGTGAAAAAAGTGCGGAGTGAAACATCTTACATATGCAAGTTTTGTAGTGTACCTCTTCATAGAGGAAAATGCTTTGAACGTTACCACACTGTAAAATATTCTTAGTTTTATAGTATGGTATTAGTCTTTTCATTTTTTATAATGTAAAAATGTTTATATATAACATAATTCGGAAAAATTTAAACTATATACTACTATTTCTATTTGATTTTTCATATTTATGATACTATTATAAATTTATCCACTAAAAAAATATTTTTTATTTACAAAACTCTTATGGTTGTTATTTATATATTTCTATTTATATATTTGTTCATATATTTCAATATAAAATACAAAAATTGGCTAAAAAATTAAATAATTTTCGATCTATTGAGATTTAACTGAATAACTAAATTTGAACTCAAAACGACCGCTCCCGGTACAATTCCGCTGCGAAATGTACATGCACACAATGTGTTAATAATTGGATTAAGACCAAAAATAGAAATATTACTGTTTTCAGAAAGTATTTCTAAGGTTTTTGCCATTGATGGAATGATTTAAGATTACTGGTGACAAATACGGCACCAAAAATTGAAACATTACTGTCACCACACCCCGTTGAGTCTAAATACTATTAATTGATGAATAACTAATAGAATATTAATATTCTAAGGATATATTTTTGTCAAACTTTGAAGAACACTTCGGTATTGTTAATACATAATAAAATAATTTTTAAAATATGTTCTTGTTTTTCAGAGCGTGATATTACTATATTTGACCTAAAAGGGGGATATTATCGCATTCCTGTTTGAAAAAATAAAATATGAGCCTTAAAAAAAGACCAGTGGGTCAATTAAGATCGCAACAGAGTTCCTGCCGCTACCAGATGTTTTTTTGGTATTCACAAATATTTCAAATCTAATCTCATAAACAGAAAAACAAAGTTATTGCTTTATAAGACACTAATTCGACCAATCCTCTCATACGCTGCTGAAACATGGACATTAACTGAAAGAAACAAAGAGACTCTGGCAGTTTTCGAAAGAAAAGTACTCCGCAGCATTTTAGGAGGTTTGAAATGCAACGACACCTGGGGGGGGAGAAGAACAAATTCTGAAATCTATACGATTTTTAAGGTTTGGTTTGGAGTGCTACGGTCTACTTTTTGCAACACGAGGGCTAATGAGACCGGGACCTACAGCTTAAAGCCGATTCCGAACGGCTACGAACATCCATGCCTCAGTGGGATTTGAACCCACGAACTCCGCTTCCGAAGGCCAGCACGCTAACCAATCGACCATCTTTCAGCTCGTTCGCATCGTTCGGCGATTTTTAAGGAGCCAGACATAATAAAATTCATTTCTATTCAACGTTTGAAATGGGCAGGACACGTGATTAGAATGAATGACGACCGAACCACCAAGAGGATCTTCGAGGCCAAACCATTGGGAGCTCGTAAAAGGGGAAGACCAAGAATTCGGTGGATTGACTGCCTTGAAATAGACTTAAAGATCTTAAAATTCCAAAACTGGGAGAGTCTATCCAAGAAAACAAACGACTGGAACTCGATTCTGCTTTAGGTCATGACCCACCCTGGGCTGGCACCATTGAAGAAGAAGAAGGGTCAATTAAGAGGTTTCAAATCTCTTTTTTAACCGATGCATTATGGCATCTCAATATGATATGAGAGCATTCAAAAGAAAGGATATAAACACCTCTGATATCTTTTAGTTACCAACAGTTAAGCTTTTAAAACAACAAGCACAATTTTTCTTCCTCTTCAGATACTTATTTTTAAAAAAGAAAGGCTGGCCAAAAATGACTGACAGAAATCTTCATCAAAAACCGACAACCTGCCGCAAAGGCACCGCATCTTTTTCCTCCAAGATACTTTCTCTCTGTTTACAAAGTGAATTCCACCGGGAAAATCGCCAAACACCGCAAAAACACAGCTCACTCCTTCGTTAAACGCCTTCACACACCAAGAGAGAGGTCGATAAAGTGGGGCGCACTTCACTCCGGCTGTCCTTTTTACGATCTCCCAATCTTCGGTGTGGCCCAATTTCGGGTCGCGCAGCCACCGAATGAAAATAAATGGACGGGAAAGAGTCAGTCCACTGTCCCGCACCCGACAGACCAATTTGGCCAAAGAGTGGTAAGAGCAAAGCTGTGTCTCTGATGCGGGGCACTTAATTCAGCCCTTTTAGGATTCTCGATCCAGAGAGAAAACTCAGAGGGTAGAAGTAGACGCTGTGAAATGTACACGGATATAAAAACAAAAAAAAATATGAATAAGAGGTTTAGAAAAATGTTATTTTTCTTCTCCTCTAGGTTTACCGAGAGATAGTTTTATATTCACAAGGTGCTGGCTTATGTTACATTCTGCCCACAAAGCGTATTGCACTCAAAGATCATTTACTTGAATAATACGTCTTAAAGGGAGAAAATTTTTAAATGTTCTTATATTAGAAAAATAAGTTAGTTATATTGTGACGACATAAACTTGTAAATTTTCTTAAAATTTCGTTTTTAGTTTTTATTGCCTAAATTTTTGTTTTTTGCTATTTTTTATAGTGAAGTACCGTTTTCTGTACCTTTTGGCTATTTTTCTATTAATTTTTCATTTTTCAATATTTTGGGTATCGTATCATTCCGCTACTTTGCTCTCGTTTTTTTTTTTTTATTTGCGTAATGTTTTGTCTTGTTTTATGTTTATAAAAATAAAAAAAAACTGAAAAAATGCTTAATAAAAATTTTAAAATTTTATAAAACTCAAAAATATATCTTTTTGTTAGTGTTGTCACTTTTTGTTTATTTTTATTTGACGTACCAAGTTGCAACCTTTTTACTGTCCCTATTTTTATTATTGTACTACTTTTTTATTATTTCTGAGCTTCATGTTGTTGAATCCATGCATTGCTGTTAACCATACCGAATGGTCATTGTCAAGGTTCCAGTCTAATTATCCCCTAATTAGACAACGCTTTGGTTACTCATAATTTTTCATAAGAGCGTCCTCACCTCTTCGTTTCCTTGTGAACTGCAGTGTATTAAATTTTTGTTTGGATCACTTTTTGCCTAGAGGCCTCAATTTATGTTTTGATCTCCTTACGTTCGGAGGTTAAAGTGAAGACTTTACACTTCGCTAGGTATTCCGTTAAACCCAATTACCTTGACCTTGAAGTTAGTTATGCGTCTCTCTACAGATATGTGTCTGCAGAGAGAATTCACCCTAATGTAATTGTGTGGAAATAATGTACTTGTCTATAACACATTTATAGAAAAATTGCTCTTGTAAATGCAATAAGTTTAATATATCTGTTTTTCTGGAGATATTTCTATTTTTTATGTTATAAAGGAAATAACTTTATACATAATTTTCCTCTGTTAATAGCCTTAAGCATCTTTTTACCAGTCGACAGCAAGTTTCATGTTAAAGGAATATATATATATATATATATATATATATATATATATATATATATATATATGTGTGTGTGTGTGTGTGTGTGTGTGTGTGTGTGTGTGTGTGTGTGTAATGTCGTGATCCAGAGTTAAGGCGAATGGAAAACTGTCTTCTTAATAATAATAATTTTATTAACTTATAGTTCTATGTGAGAGCAACTTGCGCCATTTTCATTGTTCGTGGTGGAGCTAAGTGTGGAATAGGTGTTCACAGTTCCATGTCTACGTGTTGACTGATCTTATCTGTTTGCAAGCTCATCAAATAGTTTAAAAATGCTTAAACCTGACCGGATTATTCTAAAAGATTACGCGAGCGTGGGTGTTTTTCATTTATTTTATTATTATAAAAGAGTTCCCTTTTTAAAATCGCTTATAACTCACGCAATTTACAACTACCCCTTTTTTAGACCTTATATATATATATATATATATATATATATATATATATATATATATATATATATATATATATATATATATATATATGGCATGTCGTGGTCCAGAGTTAAGGCGAAGGGAAAACAGTCTTTTTTTATAATAATACATTTATTAAATCATCTTTTCTTCTAAAAGCAAAACCTGCGCCAATTTCATTTTTTCGTCAACGACACGCGGAGAGTGTGTTCACAGTTCTATGTCCACGCGCCATTTGACTGTTATCTGTTTGCAAGCTCATCAAAATGTTCCAAAATGCTTCCACCTGACCGGATTATCCTAAAAGATTACGCGAGCGTGGGTCTTTTTCATTTATTTTACTATTATAAAAGAGTTCCCTTTTAAAAATCATTTTTACTCACGTAATTTCCAACTACCCATTTTTTAGACCTGATATATATATATATATATATATATATATATATATATATATATATATATATATATATATATATATATCGTTTTTTCAAATTGGAATAGAGCCATAAATCTGTAGAAATTTCAATTTAATTTACTCCTACCACAATAGATGCATATTGTAAAGCAGGATATTCCAACTGGCTGCCCTGTGGACAGGATATGGCCCGTGATTTCTTTTAAAAAAGTATTTTAAACTGCTACCTGTTTACAATGAAATACAATAAAAATTATTACAGATATTGACTTTCAAATTTGTTTGAATTTTTTTTATCCTTTTAGATTAGCATTAACGGCGTTGGTGGTGAACATTCATTCATTGGTTATTTCTGGTAAACTCCCACAATAGTTCCAAATGTTCCTCTTTTAAATTTAATTTTGATTATATTAACAATTTTAGTTCATTTGTAGATGATTTTGCTCTTGTTCTTTGTCAATATTAATTTATATAAACGGACACGGTTGAGTGATTGTCTTCAAAATTCACTTGTTTTGGCTATAATACCTTTTTATTTATTTTTAATTTCACTCTTTTGTGCAATTGCAAAATGATAAGTGTTATAAGAACTTTAAATTTTTTCTTGGTTGCTTATCTATTTTCTAATGTTTATTCTTTTGTTTAAAATTAAAATATTTTTCCTTTTAACTTCAAAGAAAACTTCTCTATTATTAAATGGTGACGTTATTGTACTAAAGGGTACTAAAGGGAATAGATAGGCATGTGAACAATGATACAATTTATCTATTATATTTATATTATGAAATATAAAGTAAAGAAGTTAAAAGATTATATTTAACTATACTTGGCAATTTATTCTTGTCTACGGCTAAGGGAAATTTTCCTACACAGTAAAGTGAACTAAGCAAATGATCACGTGATTGCTAATAGCAACGGAATAGATAGGCATGTGAACAATGACACAATTTATTTATTATATATATATATATATATATATATATATATATATATATATATTGGGAAGTAAAAAGTAAGGAAGTTAAAAGATTGTATTTGACTATACTTGGCAATTCATCCTTATCTACGGCTAAGGGGAATTTTTCTATACATTAAAGGGAACTAAGCAAATGGTCACGTCATTGCTAATAGGATCAGAATAGATTGACATGTGAGCAATGACACAATTGAAATTAAAATTTAAAAAAAGGTGTGCCAAATAGCGATAGATAAGTTACTAGATAAAATGGGATCAAAACCTTCAAAAATTGTATTATCTTAAAATACATTTTAAACATTATCAAATGAATTAAATTGCGTAAAAGTTGTAATAATTTTAGCAATTATTAAAATAAAAATATGTAGTTACACTTTACTATAAAGTTGTCGAAAATAAATTTTTCCATCTCCAAAATGAACTTTACCGCCAAACAACCTGCTTAAAACTTTTCCAGGGTTTATCTATACCAATAAATTCAAAATATCATCAAATTCAGTTGAACTATTTCAAAATTCCAAGCAGACTAATGTGAGATATAATATAAAGTGCTAAGCTCCACAAAATATCTTATTTTTGTTAAGGTATCCGTCTACGTTAAAAACGTCATTTTTTGCCAAAAATCATAATTTTTTTATTTCTCTATTGTAAAATTTCAACTTTGAGGCTTCTCAATCTGTTTTTGTTTTGTCTTTAAGGTATTTTAAAGTAAAGTTACAGCTATTTAAACATCAGTGACAGCTGTCAAAACAAAACGGAAGTAACGACTTCGGAACCGGAAATTGTGAATTTAAAGCATTTTAAAGAGCATTTTTTGGACAAAACTTGTCAAATTTTCATGAAGTTTAGTTTAAATATTTTTCTAGTATTTTTAATAATTAGCAACTTGGCAATTAAAAAGTGTTGAAGCAAGAAATTGTGGGGAATTTCAAACATGTATTTTAATTTTTTAATAGTTAAAGTTGATTTCATTAACTTCAAATGCGTTTTTCTCAGAACGGTATTTTTAATAAAATGTTGAAACTTGAAATGTGATTTCTCAAAAAGTTCTTAAAATATTTTGTTGAAAGTTATTATGAATGTTTTTGATAGTATTTACTAGTGAATGACCTAAAAGCTTTAAATTTGGATAATTCTTAATGATGTTACACTCATAGTTAGATATAAAGGTAATGAAAATTCGTTAAAAACTGAATGTGTATGATTTTGAAGGAACAAATTTTTTACCAAACGTAAATTAAGCAAAGATCTTAGGTGATTTACTTGTCCAGTGTATAAGAAATGTGTTGCATCAAAAAATATTGAAATAATTTAATTTATTAAAAAATTGGACCTTTTGAAAAACCCCGATTTTTTTTACTAAATTTTCTTTATTAGAAATTTTGTAAAAACTTCTACAGGAATAAATTTTTTAAGTACAATTCTCTATGATAATATAAAAAAAAATCTAAAAATGTAAAAACATGAACTAGTTTCTACGTTTAAAGAAAAAAGTTCTCCGAATGGAGACGGATACTTTAAGCCTATTCAATAGGGATTCCTTCTCCTTTTCTCTTGTCCTCCCTCTCTCTCTCTCTCTCTCTTTCTCCATCTTCATCTCACACTCTCTTTTTCTCCACCTTATTCTATAGAAAGGTTTATAACTGCCTTAAAGGCTACAGCGAGAGAGGAAATTTCATTGACTGTCAGTCACAGCTACAAATACACACATATTCATACATACATTTATTTATACTTAAATAGAAAATTTAAGTTAATTATATACTTTAATAAGACAAAATTACATTAATTATTTTACTGTCAAATAACTGTATAACCTACACACGAGCAAAAAGATACATGGGTATCAAAGTAATACCTGAAGAAGATTTCCCCTTGCAAGCTCTAAACTTCGAAAAACTGGAAATATTGCCCTCTAACAGTCCCCTATCAGTGATTTCCCTAGACCAGGAGAAAAGGAGACGACAAAAAAAATCGTAGATCTTTTTTTTAAAAAAAATGCATGCTACAACCGCAGCACTCAGTTACATTTTCCCCTCTCCGTGGGTAGATAAGAGATAAATCCACCTCTTAAATGGATTACATGTCCCTGAAAAGAGAAGAAACCACAGCTCCCCCATTTTTGGCCGCAACAAGCATCGGGGAAATGAGAATGGATTGTCGGCGGCGGAATCTGCCCGGCTTCTCCCGGGGCGTATTAGCTGCTGAGAGCAAAGCTGTGTCGCTCTCAAATTAGGAGGCGGCTGGCCCCCAAAGTGGCGGTTTGGCGATGGAGAGAACGATCCCGCTCTGGTTTTTTGGCAGAGCAGGGAAGAGAGTAGAAATTGAAATCAACACGAAGACACTGGGAATATACGGTAGAATCCCGATATAATGAAATCCAGATTAGCGAAGGTTTCGCTCGATTGATCTGGTGCTTCGCTAAGAAAAATTTTAGATATCCCAAGACGATTCATTAATTGCTAACTTATTCAGCATTGATTTTTTTAAAAGGTTATAAAACTCTGTTAATAAGGTGTCCAACCCCTTGGCACACAGATACTCTCTTTCACGCCCGACACAAAGTGTTTTTACCCACCTTAACACTAGATTTACGGATGTTAATCATATACCTATTTTTACTGAAGTGAGCCAATTTGACTCATACAAGAAAATTGAGGTTTTTTGCAAAGAAAATAGTTCAAAACTAATTTTAATAAAATGTTTATTATCAAAAAATTCATGGAAAACATTTTTTTACATATAAAATTTGTTTTAGAAACACATTTTTCGCAAACATTTCTATTACATTTAGCATGATGGTTTCTACATCTGTTTCTTTTGCATGATTGTTGAACTTGACAATTCTGCCACGCTTCAGTAGCATGAATTTCTGACATTAGAATGGAAGTGTTCTCGACTTCTTCTCTATATTTACTTCTCAGCTCTTCGGCCAATTGGAAAATAAAATCTTGACTGTTGTCCAGGCCTGATAGAACCAATAAATTTAATGTTATGCGATTAACTGTTAAACCATTCTATGAGTCAAATTGGATCACAATCATGAAAATAGGTTTACCACATTTGACAATGCGAAATGAAGGGGTCTGCGGGGAAGAGGAATGAAAGTTTACATATATTTTATTACTTAACTAAAAACCAACGTATGTTTTTGAAAAATTATTAAAAAATATATATATATATATATATATATATATATATATATATATATATATATATATATATATATATATATATATATTGATCAAATTTTTAATGAGTCAAATTAGCTCGGTCCGTAAATCTAGTGTTAAAGACTGTCGGTGAGACATGAAATTTCCTTGACTGTTATTTAAAGGATTCAGTTTCAACCTGTGGACCGTGGTACACTAGTGCTCCACAGGAGGGTTTTAAGTGTACGTCGGGGACTTTTGTTAAGAATTACTTAATACGTTAGTATAAAATTTTCTATTTATCATGAACCATTTTACTGGTTTACTTCTATTCCTGTACTAGCGTGTTACTTCTTTGTCCCATCCCAATAGGAATCATGCTTTGTTTAAACTCTTATGAGTTTAGTTTTCGACTCGAAGAGCAGATGTTTGCCTTTAAAATTTTTTATTCGTATTTTTCATCTGTTAGGACACTTTGCATTATTTTAAAGTTTCTAGACATGTCGCTGTTGTAGAGAGGTGTCGAATTAAGACTCTTGAATTAAATTCTTTTCTGAATAGGTAAAAATTCAAAAAATAGAACTAAAGGAATACCAAAATATTCTCTGCAATGAAACTAGCAGGATTTTTAGAAAACGAAAAATATCGAACGTTCCTAGTTTAGTAGGTCTAATAATGCATAATAAGGTCCAACTCTCTCTTTTTTATTTGTGTGTAAAGTGAATTGAAAAACAAAGAAATACATAAATATTATTACCATAACTACACTACCCACTAGTTTTGTTACTTTGAAGCGGTGTTTGTAGTTACCTCGAAGGTTTCTAAAAAATTTGAAGCAGTGTAATTTGTTCTTTTACAACTTTTTCTTCAGCGCATTACATTTGATAGAATTTCGGAGCTTTTTTTCTATGTTTAAACTGTCTCCTATTAAAGAATCTAAAAATAAACACTAAAGCTTAGCTATCTGTACTGATATACTATATTATAACAGGGGTAAACCAACTTTCGTATATCGGGCGACGTCTTTGGTAAAAGTATGCCTGCAAGTGACTACGTTTTTCTGAATGTACTTACAAACTGGTGTTTTTAGAAGAACATTTTTAAGTAATCATAAATATTGGGAAAGTTTTTATAAACATTCATTTTCATAAAAAATGAACTCCTTTTATTTTATAAGACACAAATCAAGTTATTGATGACGACTACCTACGACTAATTCTAAAGTATCCATAAAGTACTATTTTCTTTAACTGGTCCATAAAATTAAATTATTCAGCAAACTGTAGAAATAAAAACTGAAAAAGAACATGCTTCAGAATATATGCATTGTAGCAAACTATATACAAAATTTTACAAGACAAAATAAAACAATAAGGTTAATTTCTTTCATTTTAAAGAAATTTTGTATCAATACTCTTGGCAAATTTTTCACAATTTGGTTCGTAAGAATTTCCTTTAATTCTTGAAACGGGATTCTAACTAAAAATCTATTATTTGAGAAAGAATAATTGTGAATTTGTTTTCTATTATTTTTTTCATATTTTAATCAGCCCTGAGTTCTTAATTCTAGAGTTTTTGATTTTTCCAAACGCTTTGCGAGCGATCAGTCAACCGTGATTGACATTTTGGCCGTTATTCAGTATAAAATGTTCTTTAGAACGTTTACATGTCAGTTAACTTGAGGTTAGGGAGTAAAGCAGTTTGAAATATCATAAATTGTTAGTGAAAGTGGGAATGCTGAATTAACTACAGTAACGTTATGTATATGCGACAAAGGTGGAATCTATCCCCTGTCGGCAATCTGCAGGAAAGGGGGGGGAGAAATTCTAATTTTAGAATAAATTTTAAAGAAATTTATATCAAAATACATATTATTTACCTTAAAAGTTAGTTAAAATAAATTTTCATCTGAAAAAAAAATGTTTATCGCGTGAGAATAGTAGTTTTGTACTATTTATTCTAATATTTGATAAACAATACATGTTCTTAAAGCAATTACGCTGTTTCATTTTTATAATTTTTTAATATTAGAATTCAAACCATTTTTTTTTCTATTAAACTTTATTTTCTCGTTTGTAAAAGTTTTAAATTTTGGAGATGAAGTATCAGCTTAATATTTCCCTCACTCTTGAAAATTTTATATTTTTTACTATCATATTTCATAGGGTTCGGAAGGTTCAAATTTGGCATCTTTCTCAGATGGCAAAAATCTGCGTTACGCAAGTGATTAGCTGGCATCATAATATTAACAAAAAATCAGCTTTATGTAGCCTAACTTTCGTATTGAAAAAAAAAAATACATATTGCCTGTAAAGTAGTTTATTTGTTCATGGCAATGTTGATGTTGGAAAGCTGTTATTACAATTTTGGTTTTAATTAACCGTACCTAGCAAAGTAAGTTTAAAAGAAATATATTACTAATATACTGATACCAACAAAGTGTCAAGGGATATCAAATCCAATCTCTTGACATTTTAATGCTTTTTAAGCAAAATATATATTTATGATATAAAGCATCGTATACCACAAGAAATGCAAGTTGACGTAAGCAAAAATGCAGTATTGGATGTATTTTTGTTGGCTCCTCCTATGGAATAATATTGGACGCCTATATAGTTAGAAAATGGTCACTAAAATCTGCAGTTTTGCGGAGGTAAATGTTAATAAACGCAAGTGCTCCTGCAGGGGAACAAAACCTTTCCAGTAAATTGCTTTAAAACTAATAAATTGTAGTTTGTTAATATAGGATTTTGAGATTGGAAAAAACTAAACTTCAAAGTGCAATAGACGTATGTACACGTTTAATTTTACTTTACTGGCTTTATTTAAAAAAAAACTCCTCTGTTTGACATTAAATATGTATGCATTTATACTAAACTCGAAACAAAAAATACTAAATTTAATCGTATTTAGTATAAAATGGTAGCTTTCAGCCAGCCATGGTTAGACTGAAATTTACACATTTCAAGTTAAATATACATAACAGCGAAAAGCAATGGAAATGCAAGAAAAGTAATCTTTAATGTTCCTTATTCTACAATAAATATAATTATTACTAAAGCTATAGTTATTACTGGTAAGAAATTTAAGCGCTTTTTCCAAAACTTTTTTTTTAATTTTATGAATATTTGACTGATTCAAGGGGCATTTCTAGCTGTCGTACTTCTTCCGAATTTACTTTGCTATTAATCTTAGAGAGTATAAAATAAAATTTAGTTTAAATTAGTATGCGTTTAATTTGTTTCTCTCTAACGTAAAAGAACTGTTATAAATATTTTGTAATAGGAAATTGAGTGTTCTAAAAAATTTATTATATCTCTTTATATTTTCTCTGATTACTTACTATAGAAAGTAAGTTTTATTCTAAATTGTATCATTTAAATAAAAATCACCATTTTATCTATTGAAAGAGTAAGAATGAATCATTGCAATAAATAATTAATAATTAATGTATGATCTAAAAACGGAGACGAAAAATTATATCTCGTAATAAAGTGCACCTAAAATCTGACGTACAATCAACTTTCCAAATCGTAATAAATTGTTCGACGGATTAACGGATCAAGTTATTCAATACTCCTTCCATGTTCTTTTAAAGATGACTCCATTCTTAGCGATGCCCTTCACATTTTTATAGATCATATTAAATTCTTGTAAGGGAGAGTCTCAATGAGATTTACCCTCTTTTGTTATTATACGAGGGATTGTATTTTTATATTCCTCTTCAATCTATAAGAAAATATTGTTTTTTTTTTTTGGCAATATGCAACTAAGATGGAGAAGTGATCTAATTATAATCTAGCATTTAAGTTGTAAGTTGTACAGTACGCAAGACATAATGGGAATTAGGCTTCAAGTTCAAAATTCAGGTTCAAAGTTAATAATTAGTTTTACTAAATCTGTAGTATAAAAAAAGTGCAATAGTTATAAAATATAGATAAAGCAATGCTTCTAGAGAGTAATATTTTTATCTTTTGATTATTTTCTTTAAAAAAACTATAGTTACTCATACATATTTTGAATGATTACCGGAAATAATGAAAATTATTCTTTGTATAACACGCATATTGATATTTCCTCTTAAATTAAATAAAATGTGCATCATACCCGAGTAAATGCGGAAATTATTAAAATAATTATTACTTTAAGTTGAAATTTTAATTAAATTTATACAAACATGTTATTAGCAACATATTAAATATCTAAGAAATTAGATTAAAAACTGAGTACTTAGATATTGTATTAGTTTATATTAGGTATTGATATTGTATTAGTTTTGAATGCCTGCTATTGTTCTCATTGTAAAGTAATAGCAAAATGCTTATACGTATTCTGCTATATTGCTAATATCATATCTTTATCTCTCACTATTCCATTCATAAAATAATTGAATAATTGCTATTATAATAAGTAATATATTACTTTAAAGTTTTAACCAAATTTGCTCAAATGTATTATTAACAACATATTAAATTTTCATGTGATAAAATTAAAAACAAATAAATTTGTTTCTAATATTCACTCTCGCTTTAAATATATAATAATGAGATGTATTTCCGTATTTCAACGTAGATAATATTATTTTTGTTTCTTACTATTTCATTGGTAAATCATTAGAGTAATTAATAAATATTACAATAGTTAACACTTTATTTGGAAATTTTAACAACATTTACATAAATATATAATTAAATTTTCAAACAATTAGACTAACAATAAAACAAATTAGTTTTCAATGTCCACTCTGGTTTCAAATATATAATAACTACCCCGTCATATGACGGGATCAGTAAAATGTTTAATTTTTCAGAATTGTAAAGTATCCTATGAGGAAGGTAAAAAAAATTCTGAGAGTTATCTGGCATCAATAATTTGTTTATCTTCATACTCCTCTAAAGGCTCCCGATACTGTGAATGCAGTTTAGAATGACGTTGAATTTATTTAGAAAGATCATTCAAAGTTTTCTTAGCTACGTCGAAATTCTCGTTAAGTTCTTCCCTTTTTATTTTTTTACCACAGTAATCAATGGAAATAAAGGAATGAAACTATCATTTCCACTATACCCTATAGGTAGACAGAATTTGTAGTTAATACCGAAGATAAAATTTTCATTGCAACAAAAAAAGTTTAAAATTATCACTTATGTACCTCATCTGTTACTTAAGCCAAATATAAAAGAAAATCATTTAAGTAATATCTAAGATCATAGACAAAACGTAAGAAAATAATGCAGACATATTTAAATAATATAAAATAAGAAAGGATTGAGATGGTTAAAGGACGTCATAATGCTAGAAAAAAAATATTATTTTTACCCATTTATTATGTGACAAATTGATAAATTTAATCGCCTGCTCTTAACCGGGGAAAATAGAACTTGAAATAATGGCATTAAATGCTAGAAAAGGGAGAAAGAGCTGATTTCGAACGTTACTAACCCTAACTCATCAAGAATCCAATCCTCTATCCATTCCAGCTACAACCGCTTCATAAATTCGAGGACAGACGGACAGATAACCTAAGCTATTATTATGTAGGGGGTAATGACATATTTTGCCATGTAACGGTGAGTATAGTATTATACTTATTATTTCTTTATATCTTACTATTTCACTGATAAAATAATAGAGTAATTAACAAATATTATAATATTTTTCTTAGAAAATTTTAACCACATTTACATAAATATAACATTAATAACATAGTGAATTTTCAAACGATTAGATTAAAAACAAAATAAATTAGTCTTTAATGTCCACTCTTGATTTATATGTGTAGTCTTAATGAAATATATTTCCGTACTTCAGCCTGGAAATTATTATCTCTTTATATTCCAGTGGAAAATCAATAGAGTAATTGATAAATATTATAATAATTATTAACTTATTTGAAAATTTTAACCACATTTACATAAATACATTATTATCAACATATTAAATTTTCAAGATATTATATTAACAACAAAATAAATTAGTTTCATATATTCACTCTCGCTTTAAATATATAATAATAATGAAATGTTTTTCCATACTCCAGAGTGGAAAATATTATCCCTTTTTCTATTCTATTAGTAAATCATTCCGGAATACTCCACTCCATTTTTGAATTTGATATTAGCCTGCCTGACATGGACACATAGTGCCTTTAATCATTAATGACACGTTCTACGAACAGCAACGTGGAAAGCAGATCAATTTCCTTTTTTTTTATTCCGAAAGCGACTCTTTCTTTTGCTATCTCCAGCTGTTGCCATTTCTTTTTTCTGCAATTTCGTGTGTGTTTGCAGAGATCGGGCACCGGA
>CM063510.1:12649545-12677045 GCA_032207245.1 Pardosa pseudoannulata
GTATATTTGAGATTAATAAGTTTACTATATATTTGAGGCTGTAGTTAAATATATTGCATTTTTACATTGAAATAAATATATGTTTTTAAAAATAACTTTTTAAACAACATATTTAATCAAAATTTAGTTTGAAAAATTAAATGCTTTAAATTTGAATCTATCTTTATAGTATTTTTACTTCAAATTGTTTCATTGAATAAAAAATGCCCTATTTTTGACAAGTCCCCCCCTGCCCCTTTTTGAAAACAATGAGAACACTATTCTTATATTTTGACTAGTAAGTGCTGCGTCTGTATATTTATGAAAGTTTAACTTTGAAACGTTAAATATCCATTTTGACACTCTTTGAATGCCTTTTGACTAGTTTTGTCTCTGTACGTATTTATCTCACATAAGTCATAACCGATTAGCCTTAGAAAATTGAAATTTTATGTATAGGACTGTTGTAGCGTCTAATTTTGCACATCCTTAAGGGATTGGAATTTGCACTCCATCGAGCAAAAATTTCAATATGACGGATATTAACTTTGTTGGATATAACTCAAACATGTTGAAAGAACTTTGTATTTTGAACTGTTATAGCATCTAGTTGTGGAAATCCACTTTTTTAACTACAATCTATACACTATGCAATGAAAATTCATTGCATTCTATGCATTAAATTAAATTTAAAATCTGTTTCACCAGATGGTAGTGCTTGAGCTCTATAACAATACAAGCAGGAAAATATCGGTGTATTCATATGCAGTTGAAACAATTCCTTTTAAGTCCACTTTTAAAACAAAAATAAAAACATATAATTCGATGAAAATAATTTTGAATTTTTCTATTTTATTACTTTATGATAAGGAGTAAAGGAAGTATTCTAATCGTGAAAAATGACAGGTTATAAGGAAAAAAATTTACATGATGAATAATCTCAATATAATGCATTTTAATGCTCCTAGTCGCCACCAGATAGCAGTAATTACCTCTATTCAGAGAATACTATTACTTTGAGAAATGGAGTTAACTTTGAACCTCAAAGAGAATGTGCAAATAAAAGTTTTAAAATGTGTTTAATTTAATAGGCGTACTATGATGTCGGGGTGTTTAAATTAGATATTTTAGTGAAAGATATTTATGCGATATTTATTTAATTGCTCAACATTTACAAACATATCATGTTGATTCAATTTCACTTTAGGTTAGTGAGTAAGATTAAGTAAAATTCAATTCAAATTTAGTGCACATTCATATAAATACCTGTATAAATCGATTAGTTTTAAAATAAATGCAATAACATAAAGATCATTGAATTGTTTTTTAAATTTTTTAAATCTAGAAAATTTTTTACATAATTAAAGCAATAAAAGGATTTTAATTTCAGCAAAACTTTCATTTTTCAAAATAAATGTGTTTCTAAATTAAATAAGTTTAAAAACCAGGGCACCTCTTATAGTAGTCAAAAATTTCCAAACCCTATAAAGTTAGTTCAGCGCTATAGCTAGAAGAGAAGAGAATTATGAGTTAAAGCCCTTCCTCTCGAAAGATGGAAAGTCTGTAGTATATAGTTTACTGTATATCTGAGGATGGAGTTAAATCTATTTCATTTTGACATTGAAATAAATATATGGTTTTAAAAATAATTTTTTAAACAGCATATTTAATCAAAATTTAGTTAAAAAAATTAAATACTTTAAATTTGAATTTAATTTTTTAATATTTTTACTTGAAACTGTTTTATGTTTTATGAAAAATATTAAACAAGGGTATACATGGATTTATAGATGTACATGCTACTGAAATCAGATAATTTTTAATGTTTTAATTAATGCAAAATGTTAGTAGGAGATTTTATTTACATTTATTATTTAAGTTTATGCCTCATTACTTAACACATTGTGTGCGGATACATTTCGCAGTGGAATTGTACCGGGAGCGGGCGTTTTGCGCGTAAATTTAGTTATTCAGTTAAATCTCAATAGATCGAAAATTATTTAAATTTTTAACCAACTTTTCGTATTTTATATTGAAATATATAAACAAATATATAAATAGAAATATATAAATAACAACCATAAGATTTTTGTAAACAAAAAATATTTTTTAGTGGATAAATTTATAATAGTATCGTAAATATGAAAAATCAAATAGAAATAGTAGTATATAGTTTTAATGTTTTCGAATTATGTTATATATAAACAGTTTTACATTATAAAAAATGAAAAGAGCAATCATAGAACTAATAATGTAAAAATTATTTTTTATGTGTCTAAATTTTTCCAGAATCTATGTAGTAGACAAGAACATTCGGCTTCATTTTCCTGTATATACCAATATCTCTGTACCCACAAACAAACCCTGTTGTTACACTAACCCGTACTAACACGTGAACCAAGCTCAAGTATCAATCGTCAGAAAACGTACTTGTACGTGTCCCGCATATAATGTGTTAAAAAATAATAAAATATATAATTGCTCAGTCCAGCTTGATTCAAATTTCCCTTTCCAAAACTAAATTCTGGCTCCGACCCTGAGTTAAATGAGTGAGCTGGTGAGTCAGTGATATGTCTAAAGGAAAGTAGTTAAATAGATAGAATTCAACTGACATAATATATTCAATTGCAATTGATGAGTTATATGAAACCAAATCCGATATCAGTACCCAGATACCTGCTTCGAAAAAGCGTTAAAAAAAAGGTTATGCAAAACGCACCTAGTGACAGATCTACATAATGACGCCCTCTTATTATACCAACCACAGCTGATTTTTTATTTTCCTTCGCTGCACAGCATCGACTGAGCGGTCGGACAACTCGACAAGGGTCGACCTTTCGATCTCCATCCACCCTGTGCGACCGCACACGACAGGCGTCCGGTATACAGCAAGACAGCAGCTGCGGCGGCGAACTATTCCATTTCCATTCGATATGTCACGCCGGACATTTGCACATTTCTATTCCAGAACGTTTTTATTTTTATTATTGTCTGATTCTTTCCGACAAAACGCGGCATTAGAATGACACTTTTGTGCAAGGCTATCACCTGCTAGTTTCTGTGCTGAGCTGTAAACGATGTTGATTACTACCACTGTCCAATAACGTAACGCTTAGGCGACGAAAAGGTTTTACAAACTAATTTACGATGATAATGGTATGCAAGCTAATTTCTCGAAGATAAAATTAAAAGACGGAATCTATCCAGCGATGCATTAACTTTTTGTATCTCGTTGCAGATTGGTAATGGTTCGTCCCACATCAACCTGTACGCATTGAAAAACCAGTAGTTTACGATTATGTACGAATTGAAAAACCAACAGTTTACGATTATATACGCATCGAAAAACTAACAATGTACGATTCAGTTTACTATTCCTTTTTTCTATAAAGAGAATACGAGAATTTATCGTGTGATAGCGAAACTTTTTTAACCAATTAAAATCTTTGTCATACATCAACATGAACCAAAATAAATCGGCTAAAAATATTTCGCTATAGCACGAAAAACCATGCATTTTTTATCAGGAAAAAGAATTATGTACTGATACTATTGCTTTTTCTCATTGCGTACTGTTGACGTGTGATGAGACCTTAAGATATGCACAAAAACAGATGCTATTTAGACAGACAGCTAATGCTTTCAAGTCTGAACTATTTCGATCGTAAGTTTCTAGAAAGACTGGAGGTTTTGGTTACTACTTATATTTTTTAAATAAGCCTAATATATGTATATATATATATATATATATATATATATATATATGTGTGTGTGTGTGTGTGTGTGTGTGTGTGTGTGTGTGTGTCTGTGTGTGTGTGCGTGTGTGTGTATGTGTATTAACAAATATTTTTTCAAAAAGAAACTATTTATACTTACTACAAATCAATATTGAATAAGAAGCTATAGAAAAAGCAAATTTTAAAGTTTATATAAAATTTTCACACTAGTAAAACTATTTTTTACTCAAAGCTTTCAATAAACCTGAAGAAAAAAGGTGTTCAAAGGGTTTGCAACATGGTACAGAAAAGGGTTTGATTAATACGTTACGTTAAAATTACGTTAAAATTTACACACTAGTAAAACTATTTTTTTTACTCAAAGCTTTCAATACACCTGAAGAAAAAAGGTGTTCAAAGGGTTTGCAACATGGTACAAAAAAGGGTTTGATTAATACGTTACGTTAAAATTACGTTAAAATTTACACACTAGTAAAACTATTTTTTTACTCAAAGCTTTCAATACACCTGAAGAAAAAAGGTGTTCAAAGGGTTTGCAACATGGTACAAAAAAGGGTTTGATTAATACGTTACGTTAAAATTACGTTAAAATTTACACACTAGTAAAACTATTTTTTTTACTCAAAGCTTTCAATACACCTGAAGAAAAAAGGTGTTCAAAGGGTTTGCAACATGGTACAAAAAAGGGTTTGATTAATACGTTACGTTAAAATTACGTTAAAATTTACACACTAGTAAAACTATTTTTTTTACTCAAAGCTTTCAATACACCTGAAGAAAAAAGGTGTTCAAAGGGTTTGAAACATGGTACTTTATTTGTAAATAATGTTATTTAACAGAATTTCCTCCAGTGTTGTACTTTTCAAAATACACATTTTCACAAAGAGCAATACCACAAGGTTCGCCAATAAGTTCGATTTTTTTAGTCTTTTTCCAGTTATTTCCCTTGATTTGTTACCGAAAATTTTAAAGTACTTGTAGGATTTTCTTAAGCAAAAAGTTTACAGATATCAGACCACGAGACCACGAACGTATATATATACGGGAATTTTCTAAGTCACAGAGTATTAAGTTAACCCTGAGAAAAACTCTGGTTTAGTTCTCTTAGACAAAAATGACAACTTGTCTGACACTCGGGCTTAAAGCTCAAAGTATTAAAAGATGATTTTATTAATTGTTTCTATCCTTCAAGACCACAATTAATATCCTTTACACATAGAACTGGTACTAAATGGCGTTACTAAGTTTATATTTCATAACAAAATTTCATTCATCGTTTGATCTATACGATTATTATTACTGAAATATGCTTAGCTTCCTTTAAACAGAGTTTGTTAAAAGCTGCTTCACTCCATGTAAGGAGAATAATAATAGTTGTAATAATCTATGGAATCCATGGAGTAATTTAAATAATCTATGTAAATGGAATCCATTAAAATTTGTATATTTTAATTAGTTTACTCCATGTAAACCCATGGAAGAAAAAATTATCAAAGACTCTCTCCTAGGTGCAACAGCCCGTAGGGGGAAAGGGCCTACGGTGCCAATCTCCGTTTCAGAGACCAAGGACCCTAGGATGTGAAGCATATGTTCCGGTTAGGTGGTCAACCTGACGCTGACCCCTAATGTTTAGTTCCCAAGCATGCTTGGTTCTCAGTTTGTCTACCCACTGAAGGAATAAAAAGCTAACCTTACCCAGCTCGGGAATCGAACCTGTGTACTGGAGGCGTGAAGCACTACCCCAACGCCTCGGGCTTTCCTGATCAAAGACAAGAATATAAAAATTGCACCACGTTGTACCATGTAATATTTTCTGTGTTCCCAGTTAGTTTCATTTAAAAGAAAGGCACTTACACAAATAAGAATATTTCATAAAAATTTATTAAAAAGTAAAGAAAATTGTAGGAACATTGAAAAACTTGAGCCAAACAAAAATAAATTTTTATGTGAATATGATCATTTTCAAGACTGTAAATTGCAGTCAAATTTGGTCTATTTAATCAGTTGAGTCTTTACCACCCGTCTTAGACGGCAATAGGAGCTTGTGTCTTTTTTCTCTTAAATCCACCTCAAACTTCTTTTATTCCACTTATAAGTGAAAAGACATCTTAAGATGCGAAGAATATGATAATAGCTTTCTAGCTAAAATATCCTAAAATCGAATATTATTTATTCTTTCATAATTATTACTGAAATTATTTAATAAACTTTAAACTGTTTAAATTTCAATCTATGTTTGATGTCGTTCTTTTCATTTCCTACACCAGGGGTTCTTAAATCAGTACCCGCGGGCGCCAATGTACCCACGAAGTTATTTTTATGCTCCCACGACTGGCCACTGTATACTGTATCAATATCAACCGTAGCCAACCTGAATCTCGCCATGATTTTTTCTGTGGCCGCGAGATTCATCGTACTTGTAGAAATAAAATATAAGCCGTAAAATTATTGTAAAATTGAGCCAGTGAGTTTTTTTTTTTTTTTTTTTTTTTTTTTTTTTTTCTTTTTTTTAAATCTATGTAATCCTCAAATTAATGTTTCAGAAGTTGCAAATTTTGATGGGGAAAATTATTCAGGAAGAAGCATCTTCAATTGAAGATGAGATTTTAAATAATCAGACTGATATTTTATTAAAATCATGCGGACTAAATAAAAATATTTGGAATCTAGCCGAAGATAAAAATATTCCCTTTCTAAAAAAAGGGAGTTTACAAATTAAAATCCTGTTTCGGTTCCACATATTTATGTGAATCGTTGTTTTCAACAATCAGATGTGAATTTAACGATGGCAATCTCAAAGATGCTATAAGATTGGTAATATTACCTTATACGCCTGACTTTAAAAAATAAGTGGATAATATGCAATACAAAAATTCGCATTAAATATAACTTGAATTTTTTGTCACATTTTTAGTGAAGGATATTGTTTATGATGCTTATGATTGCAATAAAATAAAGAAATATTAAGAATCGTTCTACTTTCTTTTAACTGAGTCCGCCAGCAATTTCCTGTTTGTCAAATGTGCCCAGACGTAGAATAAGGATAAGAACCCCTGTCCTAGACCATTAAATTTATCAATCTCTGTCATATGGGAGAGTTTAAGCTCTACATCGAAACAAT
Organism: Pardosa pseudoannulata; assembly: GCA_032207245.1. Classification (NCBI taxonomy): domain Eukaryota; kingdom Metazoa; phylum Arthropoda; class Arachnida; order Araneae; family Lycosidae; genus Pardosa; species Pardosa pseudoannulata. The sequence continues at coordinate 12,656,383 of CM063510.1, forward strand.
AGAAATAAATCTACCTATTCATTTGCATTGAAACAATACTTAAGGGCTATTTTTAAAAGATCAAATTATGTTTTTATTCGCAGTTTATTTGATTCCGATATTTTATTCGCAAAACATTTCTTAAATTACTTGCTTTAAAAAAAATCTTCTTAAAATTTATTAAATATCATACAAATTTTCAGAGAAATTTTTTTAAATAAAACAGGTAAACGTGCGTAGAGTCACGCAAATAATCACTTAAATATGAAATAATTATTAAAAGCAAACTAAATGTGAAAAAAAATATCTTTTTTGTTTCCAAATATTATGCCTTTTCATATGTATAAAGGAAATTTTAAAGGTTTAATAAAATTGTAAACTGTTTGTTTTCTATCTCAGAATTAACCTTTACACCCTACAATTTTGCTTCACGTTATAAAATTTGATAGAATAACCACCAAACGATGCTGTTGTTTTTTACGCAGACAAGAAGTCAAAATGTTTGAAAAAAATGTTACAACTTTTTTATTATACTTCTTTGTTTTAGACTAGTTATCTTCTTGCCATCTAGATTTCATATTTTAGCTTATATTTGAATAATCAAAAGAATAATTATACATTGAGATATTTAATAAATATTATTTAATACAAATCTATATTAAATCTTAAATTTCATTTCTTTTAATGATTTTTGAGTTAATGAATAATTAGGCGATCTAACAAATTTTATATTTTTAAAACTCCTACTTTACTATTTTTCTGTAAAAAAATTTTTTTTGAGAAATCAATACTAATTTTATATTAGTTCATACGTAAAAGAAATAATTTTAACCAATAAATAAATGTCTATTTATAACTTAAGATTTCAATTCAATTTTAAACATCCAGTGAAAAGTTATTTTGTAACTAAGAGTAAAAAAATATATCAAAATGACAATTTTGTGCTCATTTGCTGTAATTTAAATTCAATATTTGATGGTTTTGATGACCATAAACCGAAATGATAAAGGAAAAAACTGCTGAAAGCAGAAATTGATGATAAATATAAAAACTTTAATTCCATATAAATATATCAAGAGTTTTGATAAACGGGTAGTCTCTCACTGATTTCCGCGGGAAAAAGTTCTGATTTCGATTTAACAATCATTTTAAGTGGCATCGACAGACTTATCAACACCAACCATAAAACGCGCCTTTTGAGGGGTAACCGATAAATAAAAAATAAACAAAAGAGTAAAAAAATACACCAACTGAAGTGATTCTTAGAACAACCACGGACAGACTCCTGTCACACTTGTGAAAGATGAGCTGCGAGGAAGGGAGCTGAGTTGCTGCCTTCCTGCTTCCCAAAATCAGAATTTAACAGATGTCGTCTACGTGGAACATAAAAAAAAAGATGGAAAAATAAAATAAATAAGCGCCTCGCGAAAGAAAAAAGACAGGTTGGTGCTTTGAAGCATCTGCTCGAAACAGCGATTAGGCCTAATTCCTGTTCGCTGCTGTATAAAGAAACCGGACAAGCGCTTGTTCTTCAGCCATTTTTTCCTTGTTTTCCCCCCTGCTCTACACTCTATCAGATCTGAAATAAATAGTGACACACCATTCTTTTTTTGTCAGATCCAGTCATCGCTTTCCCATTTTGTTTTCCCTCTATTTTAATTCTTTTTTTTTTTCTTCTTTCCCTTCCTCTTTGCTAAGCTAGGACGCCGCCATATTTGTATTACTCTAGCGTTGCCAGGTTCATTTTTTTTTATTCTCTTTTCTCTTCTCTGTGTGTTTGCTTATTTATTTGTATATATGTATTTTCTTCGGAACCAGTCGCTTCCCTCGGGAGGGGATACTTCGCTGTATCCCAAATTTGCTGGTCATTTTTTTCAGCTTTGCGGTTTCGTTGGATGCGGAAAAGCGTTTCGTTGTCCATGGGAGATTCACATTTTGTGTTGCCGCTTGTTTACCAACACATTTTTTTTTTTTTTTTTTTTGTGAGTGTGCGATTTAGCCTAAATGTATCCAAAATGGAAAACCCTTTTTTTATTTTTTTTCTGTTTTTTACTATTTTGATTTATTTCGAGACTCAATCACATTTTGAATGTCCAGTGCTGGTTTCTTTTCACTTACATTTTTTGTTTTTTGAAGTTACACATTTTTTTTTTACTTTGAAAATTTTTGTAAAATACTGTTTTAGAAATTCAGCTCATTTTTTTTGTTATTGTTGGTGTTGTTCACGAAAACAAAAGTTTTGAAAAGATGTTACGAAAATGTTTCGGAAAGTTAAGAAGTGCATTTTTTAACAGCTTAAAAAAACCTCTTTAGACAAAGTTTCAGTTTAACTTTTAGCATAATTTTCGAAAAAATAAAATCACGCAGTTAATCAGTACTGTTACCGGAGAATTTCCACCGCATTTAGTTTAAAAACAGAGATTTTTTTTATTTTAGTTTATAAAGAAATTTGTCAACATCTAGCTAATGTTTTTAAAATTTGAGTTTTAATGAAAGCTAATTATTTTAGTTAAATTTATATTACTACATGAATTGTCTTTTGTGGCTAATGTTAATATTATATTAGCAGTCAAGTGCATTTTACTACATGACTTGTCTTTTGTGGCTAATGTTAATATTATATTAGCAGTCAAGTGCATTTTAATGAGAGATCTTTTAAGCTATTGAATGTATATTACATAATTTATATCACGATATTAACTTTTATTATATCCTACAGATCAAAATTTGAAGGAAAGATCATTTTCATGAAATCTTTTAAGCTATTGAATGTATATTACATAATTTATATCACGATAAACTTTTATTATATCCTACAGATCAAAATTTGAAGGAAAGATCATTTTCATGAGAAGATCATCATTTTAATGAGATTTTTTAAGTTATTGAAAGTATATTACATAATTTATATCCCGAGATTAACTTTTATTATATCTTACAGATCAAATATTGAATTAGAGATCCTTTTAATGAGAGATCTTTTAAGCTATTGAATGTATATTACATAATTTATATCACGATATTAACTTTTATTATATCCTACAGATCAAAATTTGAAGGAGAGATAATTTTCATGAGAAGATCATCATTTTAATGAGAGATTTTTTTAAGTTATTGAAAGTATATTACATAATTTATATCCCGAGATTAACTTTTATTATATCTTACAGATCAAATATTGAATTAGAGATCCTTTTAATGAGAGATCTTTTAAGCTATTGCGTGTATATTACATAATTTATATCCCGATATTAACCTTATCATATCCTACAGATCAAAAATTGAATGAGAGATATTTTAATGAGTAGATCATCATTTTAACGAGAGATCTTTTAAGCTATTGAATGTATATTACATAATTTATATCCCGATATTAACTTTTATCATATCCTACAGATCAAAAATTGAATGAGAGATCATTTTAATGAGAGATCTTTTAAGCTATTGAATGCATATTACATAATTTATACCACGATATTAACTTTTATTATATCTACAGATCAAAAATTGAATGAGAGATCATTTTAACGAGAAGATCATCATTTTAATGAGAGATCTTTTAAGATATCGAATGTATATTAGATAATTTATATCACAATATTAGCTTTTATTATATACTACAGATCAAAAATTGAATGAAAGATCACTTTAATGAGAGATCTTTTAAGCTATTGAATGTATATTACATAATTTATATCCCGATATTAACTTTATCATATCCTACAGATCAAAAATTGAATGAGAGATATTTTAATAAGTAGATCATCATTTTAATGAGAGATCTTTTAAGCTATTGAATGCATATTTCATAATTTATACCACGATATTAACTTTTATTATATCTACAGATCAAAAATTGAATGAGAGATCATTTTAACGAGAAGATCATCATTTTAATGAGAGATCTTTTAAGATATTGAATGTATATTAGATAATTTATATCACAATATTAGCTTTTATTATATACTACAGATCAAAAATTGAATGAAAGATCACTTTAATGAGAGATCTTTTAAGCTATTGAATGCATATTACATAATTTATATCACGATATTAACTTTTATTATATCTACAGATCAAAAATTAAATGAGAAATCATTTTAATGAGAAGATTATCATTTTAATGAGAGATCTTTTAAGCTATTGAATGTATATATTACATAATTTATACCATGATATGAACTTTTATTATATCATACAGATCAAAAATTGCATAAGGATCCACTTTTATTTCGTTTAATTTAGAATTGTACGGTAAGTGTTTTGCAGAAAGAGGACTAATTAGACCAAGATATACTGTTTAAATACCTATGAATATCCATACGAGCAGTGGGATTCGTACCCATGGACTTCGGCAAAAGCGATACTTCTTCAGCTATTTTCAGGCAACTTCTAACAAGAAAATTGGCTTCAAGCATTATTTATTTGCTGATATTCAAGCAAACGTTTAACACGCTTAAATGTTTTTGCTTTACATTGTAGAAATTAATATACTTTAAGTATTAGGTCCCCCTTATATCAGTATTTTGTCTACCCCTTCCAATACGTATTCCTAGTAGATCTATGCATAAGCGCTCATTATTATTTTATATGATTGTTGTTGGTGATAAACGAGGGATCAAAAACATTAAAGAGATACATACAATTATTTTTAATTTATTAAAACTGATATTCTGTCAAACAAAAGTAGGAAAGTACATAAACCATATTTTCCTTGCTTTCTTCTTTATCAATTCACCAATTTTATTCAAAACTTTAAATTTTTACGTCATATCTTTTTAATTTCTAATAATTATATCTAAAAAAGAGAGAGGGGGAGCACAGTTATACATCAAAACTTACATTTTAAATCTTATTATAAATCTGCTTGGAATCTTAGTTGGCATTTCTGAAATTTTTTTAAGTTAAAATTCTTTTCACAATGTATTAATATTGCAAATAAATATCTTTTAAATAACAAAATATGTGAAGTATTCATTAAGCACTAACTGAGGTGTATAGCAATTATTCTTACCCGTGAAAAGGCAGAAAGAAAAATAAATAAATTATCTCATTAGATATTTCCAGTTAAGTCCTCCTTTTTATTAAAAAAAATGTATCAGTTAACATACTTTAAATGTATTTATTCTAGCAACTTTCCTAGAAATTTGGCACCCTGCAAGCATGCACAATGTATGAACCCACTATCTCCGGTCCGACTTTAAGTTTCGGTATTTCACTTTTTCCAACCTCTTCTAAGAGAACAAAATATCTTAAGTATAAATGAAATCTCAAAAAGCTACTTAAAGGAAACTAGTATTGGAAAAATTCGACATATTAGCAACTTTTGCTTATAACTGGGATCTCTCCCCTACCATCGGATAATTATAACTTATTAATTTTTATGACGAAAGTGTGGTCATTGCTCAAATCAGAAAAATGGGAGAGTTCGAATTCTAGTTTCAAGTTTAAAGGTTACAAATTTCAGAAATATATATAATTTAGGACTAGAGATATTGAGCTAGATTATATTGTAAACTGCTTGGCTGATTTTATAGATTTAGAAGTATCTAACCTTTTAAGGTGGTCCGCACCTGTCGTATTGGATTCCTCTTGATAAATATTGACATATGGGAAAAATAAATATCCCGTAATAGAACACCAAGTTCTCTAAGATGCTATATTTCTTCTTGAAAAAACGTCATGAAAATATATTAAACTACTATATAACCCGTCATATGACGGGATCATTAAAAGTTTTAATTTTCCAGAATTGTAAAGAACACTATGAGGCAGGAAAAAAATGGTTTGTTTTTTGACTGAGAATTATCGAGTACAGACTCAACAATTTGTTTATCTTTACTGACCGCATGTTAGTTGTCAACCTTAATTTACCTTTTCATATTACGTGATAGCATGGACAGCAGAGGTTTTAATACTGGCAGTGATTATTTGGCGGTATAGATGTATGAATGATGTCCGTCATTGAGTGAATCGATTGCAAACCGTGTGGTTTGGAATAAAAAACAAACACACAAACGAACAAACTTCTTAATTTTTAAACATATATAACTTAAACGCTACATACTTATTAGTCCGGGAAATAGACTTCTAGATTTTTATAAAAAATACTTGTTGTTAATACCGGTAAAAAAAAACGTAGTTTCCAATATTAAGCGAGTGTACATCTTGCAATCTAGTGCTTACCACCAAAAACTTTGTTTTTAGCTCGTTTACTACCAATGTTTTAATTACTTTAAATTATTTCTCTACTTCTTCAACAGAAACATGTAAAATTTAAAACCTTTAATTACGGCATTCCAACATTTATTCAATAATATAACTTTATTTGAAGGGGCTGTCTTTAACCCTTTGACCCGTGCTAGCTGCATCGTGAAACCACGTGTAAAATCATTTTTTTTCTTCTCTTCAAGATAGCAATACATGACAGAGCTACAATTTATTGTTTTTCCTTCTTTGAGATGTGCGCTTTAAATTTGTTTTAAATGGAATTCAGTTTTTTTTTCCTTTTACTATTCTAAATAAAAGTGCTTAACAATATTTGTAAATTGTTTAGCTATATAATTATTACATCATTTTGTTGATAAAATGTAAAGATGAATATAAAGAAATAGGTGCAAAGACTAATATAAAATTAATTTTCTGCCTATCTGATACACGTTACTCTCTCTCTCTCTCTCTCTCTCTCTCTATATATATATATATATATATATATATATATATATATATATATATATATATATATATATATATATATATATATATATATATATTATATATATATATATATATATATATATATATATATATGTATGTATGTGTGTGTATCTTGGTGTAGAGTTAAGGCGAATGGAAAACAGTCTTTCTTAATAACAATAAGTTTATTAACTCTTAGTTCTATCTGAAAGCAACTTGCGCCATTTTCATTGTTCGTGGCGGAGATAAGCGTGGAATAGGTGTTGACAGCTCCATGTTCACGCGCACTGAAACTTATCTGTTTGCAAGCTCATGAAATAGTTCAAAATGCTTCCGCCTGACCGGATTATCCTAAAAGCTTACGTGAGAGAAAGTCTTTTTCATTTATTTTATTATTATAAAAGAGTTCCCTTTTTAAAATCGCTTTTAACTCACGTAATTTCCAACTACCCCTTTCTTAGACCTGCCATATATATATACATATATATATATATATATATATATATATATATATATATATATATATATATATATATATATATATATATATATATATATATATATATATATATACATATATATATATATATGTGAGTGTGTGTGTACATATACATCAGGTCACTCCGCATCATATCAGAGTGTGTTGTATTTATTGATAATCTTACCTTAAATTTTAATTTTATTTTTTATTCTCTAAAAATGTATATGGATATGCATATATATATATATAGATAGATAGATAGATAGATAGATAGATAGATAGATAGATAGATAGATAGATAGGTAGATAGATAGATAGATAGATAGATAGATAGATAGATAGATAGATAGATGTGTGTATACGTATATGTATATATATATATATATATATATATATATATATATATGTGTGTGTGTGTGTGTATGTATATATATATGGGTGTGTATGTATGTATGTATATGTATATATATATATATATATATATATATATATATGTATGTACATATATATATATATATATATATATATATATATATATATATATGTGTGTGTGTGTGTGTGTGTATACACAGATACACACACACACATGAAAATACTTGTTGTCTAAACTTTTTCCCTCTGCATCATGAGTTTGAATTTAAAACTTATAAAAACCTTGGTTCCCTTTGAAGCGAATAAGTTCCTTGCTTACTTAAAGACAAATAAAATTTTTCGATAATGCAGAATATGAAAAATTTTGATATATAAAAGATTGTTATTTTTCCTAGAAAAAAATCTCAAATAAGAAATTATATTTAAATAAAGTACACGCTTTATCGTTACATTACAGTTAAAAATTCTTCATTATTTGAATGAATTATTTCGTTAAATACAAGGAATAGAATAAGCAATTATCCTAAACAGTTTTTCTAACAAATAGTAATATACAGAAATATGTAAAAAAAAACTTTATTTTTTTTATAAAACCTTAAAACGTACTTAACAATAAACAAAAATGTAAATACATTTCAGTGAACTAATTCTTATTTCATTATGAGGAATATAAAAATTCAAAAAATAAGTTAAATTAAAAAAGACTTAAAATTCTAAAAAGAAAGCTAATTTTTCTTACGAAATTGAGGAATAAAAAATATAAAAAATTATAAAAGAATTAAATTACATTCAATGAATGTAGTATTGCCTTAGAAATAATCATGCATTATTCTTCTCATTTAGATGAATATATTTTTTAACGAGCTTACTTAATTACAGAAAAAACGTAATTTGATTAAAATGCAAAAATTCATATAATTTAATGTACGTAGCTTCCTTTGTTTACGCAATTTTTCTTAACTGTCCAGAGATTAACACTGCAATCTTACACTTGATATACAATTATGATGAAAGCGGTAAAGCTTCTTTTCTAAAATAAAAATTGAAAAAATTATTTTCTTTTTTTTTGAAGGAACGTCGTGAACGATACAAAAGGGTTTTTTTTATATAAATTACTAACTTAGTTATTAAAATTTTGTGCACATATATATTGAATTATAACTAAACTAATCATAAAAATTTATTTTAATCAGATAAGCTTTTATTAAATTTTTGATTTTTCTTTTAGTGTTTAAAATAGTTTTATTTGAAGTTTCGACTTCATATAGAATATTGAAACTCAACTTAAATTTATAAAGTCTGAATTTTTATTGAGTATCATAGACTCCAATTTTTATTTTAAAAAATCTGTTGATGAGTATAACCGTTTTGTCCAAATGGAATTTAAAAGAAAATTCTAAAATCCATAAAAAAGTTAGTTCTTTTAAATTTCAAAGGGTACTTTAGGTTGTTAAGAACAATTTCTAGTGTTTTTATGGGGTAATAAAGGGAAACAGATTTGAAGTAAATCATCAAACGGTCTTTTTTCAAATGTATCTTGAAAACATAAAGAATCTTTTTATGTATTAGTTTTAATGAAAGATTTAATTAATTTTAATAAAGAGGGTAGAGTGATTCCTTCTTTCTGTTTTTATTTACTCATTTTATGAAATCTCTCTTACTCACGATATGTAAAACAAAGAAAAATTTCTTTTGTGGATTCAAATATTTTTCTATTTATTACTTCTCTGTGATATTCTAAATTAGACAGAAAAAAATATTTTGTTCAATGTGATCCTATTAACCCTTTATGTTCTAATGTCGAGTCTTAATCGACATCACTTTTGTTTTGCAGCAAGTAAAACGACAAGTGTGACTCGATAGGTTTTTAAATTTAATAATTGCTGTTCATACTTGTGTAACTCAATTAAAATTGTTAATCAGGTAATAAGTTGATATAACTCAGACTTGGTTTAGGCTACTGGAAATGATGAATATTAGCACATGATATGTGGGACATGTGCTAGTACGTTTTCTGACGATTGATACTTGAGCTCGAGACACGTACTAGCACGGGTTAGTGTAACAACATGGTTTGTTTGTGGGTACAAAAATAACGGTATATACAGGAAAACGAAGCTGAATGTTCTTGTCTACTACATAGATTCTGGAAAAATTTAGACAAATAAAAACTAGTTTTTACATCAGTCGATGCGGAACCACAGAACGGGAAGGTTGATTAAAAAAATCAATTTAGATTTAAAATTAACTTTTTATTTAGCCTTGCGAAAATTATATTGTTATATATATATATATATATATATATATATATATATATTTATATATATATATATATATATATATATATATATATCATATTTATATATTATATATATATATATATATATTTGTATTTATATATAGATTTGTTTATTTGTCTATTTATATATTTGTTTATATATTTCAATGTAAAATACGAAAAGTTGAATCTATTGAGATCTATACGATCTATTGAGATTTAACTGAATAACTAAATTTACGCGCAAAACGCCCGCTCCCGGTACAATTCCGCTGTGAAATGTACCCGCACACAATGTGTTAATTCGGAGCACAAATGTTAAAAGCAGTTGAAAGGCTCTATATCGACTTGTTAGATGAATCTACCTTTCTTCAAGAAACAAAGGTTTGAAACGTGTATGTACGTGAAAATAATAAATTCTTATGTTTATAAACAGGTATTCTTTAATTACATTTTAATGTGAGATAAAAACTAATTTTAGCTAACAAAAAACTTTTCCAAAGAAAAGTTTTTAACACATTGTGTGCTGGTTCATTTCGCAGCGGAATTGTACCGGGAGCGGTCGTTTTGTGCGTACATTTAGTTATTCAGTTAAATCTCAATAGATCGAAAATTATTTAATTTTTTAACCAACTCTTCGTATTTTATATCGAAATATATAAACAAATATATGAATAAAAATATAGAAATAACAATCCTAAGAATTTTGTAAACAAAAAATATATTATTTAGTGGATAAATTTATAACAGTATCATATATATGAAAAATCAAATAGAAATAGTTGTATATAGTTTTAATCTTTTCGAATTATGTTATATATAAATATTTTTACATTATAAAAAATGAAAAGAGCAGTCATAAAACTAATAATGTAAAAACTAGTTTTTATTTGTCTAAATTTTTCCAGAATCTATGTAGTAGACAAGAACATTCGGCTTCGTTTTCCTGTATATACCGTTATTTTTGTACCCACAAACAAACCATGTTGTTACACTAACCCGTTCGAGTACGTGACCCGCGCTTAAGTATCAATAGTCAGAAAACGTACTAGTAAGTGTCCCGCATACAATGAGTTAATAAAACATTTTGTACATATATATGAAACCAAGGTTGTATTTATGCGTCCCTGTATTTATAAATTCTTAAAGCAGCTAATTATGTTTATATCTACAATTTATAATGTATAAATACACATTAACATATACGCGTGTATGTATGTATATATAAATGTGTCTGTGTATGATAGCGTAACTCATAACTGGATAGCTCTAGAAAAAATGCATTATAAAGATTCGCAGACGAGACAATATCTTTTATTATTTAGACTGTTAGTATAAGAATACTCAGTGACAGGGCACAAGCTTTTATTATGCAGTTATGCCTAATATCCTACCGATTCTAATGAATATTATACATCATATATATATATATATATATATATATATATATATATATATATATATATATATATATATATATATATATATATATATATATATATATATATATATATATATATATATAAATATGAATTTGTGTCTGTCTGTACTCGATAGACTCAAAAACCATGCATCCAATCGCCGTGAAAATTTGGGAAATTATTAAGTACATCCCTGGAAAGATTTTTGAAAATTTTTAGTGTTCGAAATCCATTCCTTCCTCCTTTTTGGAGCTTTTCATGTCATTATTCCAAGCATTATTTCCCCCGGTTAAACGCAGACGATTAACATTTTAATTTATCGCATCATAACTAAGTGAAAGAAGCAATAATTTCTAGCAATGTGACGTCATTCCATGTCATTGTTTTAAGCGCAGTTTTCCTCAGTTAAAAGCTGGAGATTAAAATTTTTTATGTGTCACATAATAAATAGGTGATATTTTTCTATCATTATGGCGTCACTCCTTTAAACATTTCATTAATTCATTTCTTATTTTCTATTATTTAAACATCGTCTGCGTAGTATCCATTCGATTTGACCTGGAAATGGAGATATAAAGAGATTCATTTTCATTTCTATGTAACGCAATCTATAGAATTTTTATATGAGAACTAATTATAAATTTAATTCTTGGTTAATTTTTACGTTACAATTAAATGCTTATCCACAATATTCTAACAACGAAAAGTACAAATTTCAGTGACTCTCGTAGGCAGATAAAAACGTATCAATCGCTATACACGAAAAAAAAATCTTTGTTTAAAAGTAATATATTAAGCTCACCGTAGCGAAGTACAAGCACACTTGCTAGGTAAAAATAAAACAAATTCAGGATAGTTTATTTATGAAAGTAAGAAGACGCATATAAATAATGATGCATAATTATACTCAAAGTGATAATTATAATCAACAAAGTAATGAATAATGAGCCAATCTATAATTCCCATTATTTCAGCTATTTAGATATTTTTATTTTTAGAAATACATAAAAACAAAAAATACATCATAAATTTATTCATATCTCTAATCTGTATTCAATTTTATGCTAAGAATATCTTACCAATCGGCAGTCAACATTTATTTATCAATCCATTATCCATCTTCCTCAACATATGAATTGTTTCATACTTCTTATAAAATATTAAACTCAGTTTCACCATAACGGATTATAACTAGTAGACGTTTAATTGATAACAATTGTGTCCACGATATTTAAACTATAATTAGCTCTAATCACATAGAAAGTGCGACCTATAGCTCTCGCTTTTCCCTTCGTCTGAAAGGGATGTAAAAACAGCATACATGTGTAAAACAGTAGTCGTAAGGACAACGATAAGGAAAGGTATGTAAAAACAGTAAAATTGAAACAGTGGGATAAGAGATGACAGTTATGTAAACATTACAATTAAAAGCAAGTAGACGTTTTTATAATCAATCAAGCAACAAAGAAAACCCAGTGTTTGAAGTAGAACCTAATTCTTTATATCTCAAAAACTCTAAATTGAAAAATATTTCCTCAAATGTTAGTATACATAAAAAATTTTAAAAATACAGACATAAAAAATTATTTGCAAAAAATTTTACTTTCAACACGAATTTTTTTTATTAATATTGTGTATAACATTCCAGAAAATGACCTTACCATAAACATTTAAGCTATCTGTATGATCCAACTACCCTTGTATTTCCAGTTTTTATTTGACCTTTCCATAAAACATTTTGAAGCTATCTGTATGATCCAACTACTCCTTGTGTTTCCAGTTTTTTTTTTAACCTTTCCATAAAACATTTTGAAGCTATCTGTATGATCCATCAACTCCTTGTGTTTCCAGTTTTTATTTGACCTTTCCATAAAACATTTTGAAGCTATCTATATGATCCAACTACTCCTTGTGTTTCCAGTTTTTTTTACCTTTCCATAACACATTTTGAAGCTATCTGTATGATCCAACAACTCCTTGTGTTTCCAGTTTTTTTTTTATTTGACCTTTCCATAAAACGTTTTGAAGCTATCTGTATGATCCAACTACTCCTTGTGTTTCCAGTTTTTATTTGACCTTTGCATAAAACATTTTGAAGCTATGTGTATGATCCAACTACTCCTTGTGTTTCCAGTTTTTATTTGACCTTTCCATAAAAACATTTTGAAGCTATCTGTATAATCCAACTACTCCTTGTGTTTACAGTTTTTATTTGACCTTTCCATAAAATATTTTGAAACTATGTGTATGATCCAACTACTCCTTGTGTTTCCTGTTTTTATTTGACCTTTCCACAAAACATTTTAAAGCTATCTGTATGATCCAACTACTCCTTGTGTTTCCAATTATTATTTGACTTTCCATACAACATTTTGAAGCTATCTGTATGATCCAACTACTCCTTGTGTCTCCAGTTTTTATTTAGCCCGTTTATGCCCAAATGTTTATACCAAATGTATATTAGTGAGGAAAATAGGGTATGAAAGATGACGACTCGCCCCGAGTATAAATAAGGAAAAGTTGAAATTCTTTTAATCATAAAATCCCATGTGCTTAAAAATTATTTTTTTTTTTATGAATTTTCATATTTTTTGAAATGTTTCTAGAGGCTTAACTTGTTATAGATTCTTACAAAATGTTTACCAAATACCCCTAATTTGCTTTAATATAAGTTCGAGTATTTGTTTTAAATTTTGAATTTATTAAATTTATTAAACTAAATTTAAATTTAGAAATTGGACAATTTTTTGATTAAAATTTAACTTCTAAATAAATATTATTCCGCGCAAATAGACAATTCTGTTTATGAGCAAAATAATATTCCCGCAATTTTCAAAAATATTTTTTAGTATTAATAAGGTACAAATAGAAGAAAAGAAATAAAAATTAATATACTAAAAACATTTTAAGAATTAACAAAATATTTTGAGTTTGTTCTGAATATATGATATAGAAAAAAGAAACAGGTTTATATATTTACGATAAACAGTCGAACTCGTTTATAACGAGCTCGGATTTACCAAGAACTTGGATTTACCGAGGGAAGCGAGAATATTTGGTTGGATGAATTTGGTTGGTTAACCCTCTAAGCCGTTCCCACGTTCAATTCCGCCAAATTGATGATGTCTTCAAAGTGGTTGTCACTTACAATTTTCGACTTCCAAAAACGCTTCGAAAATGGATCTAATGTACATTTCTGCCAGTGCTTTCCCCCATGGAGTTTTGCGGTAGGAGGGTCATGTTGATTGTTTAGGAACTGCACCCCTCTTAGACTAACATTTATTGAGGGATACACCTCTACACCCTGAGGCACAAAGACGCTGATAGCTTTTCATGTCTTTGTAAATCTCTATTTCGAAGTATTTCGATTGCGGTAACAGATGTATCTCTAATTGCATCACTTAATATCTCGGATGACTTTCGTAAAAAAATATAAATAAGTCTCTCAAAGGATATTTTTATTTGTACTTTTAGAATCCATTATTTCTTATGGGATGATCTTCGAGACTGGACGAGCTTTATGTGTATTAAAAATTAACAATTTATAATATCTATTCATATATCTATTTATAACCGGAAGTAAAGGGACAATAACGAGGGTAGGTTTACCGTATTCCATTCTAGTCGATTATGGGTGAAGTAAAATGTCATAGAACGCTTTGGCCAGTGACACAGTAAACCTTAAGCGTATTTTTGGAGACCTTTTTTTCCTCGATGTGTTCCACTCGGAGGGTTAAGTCTATGGAACAGAAGTCGCTTTTAATTAGCAAGACCTGATTTTAGCGAGCAATATTTTTCTGACTTGCAATCTTTTTTCTCATCTTTCTAGTCTTTCTGTCTTATCTTTTTTTTTCTTCTCCGTGGTTTAATACTTTTGTAGAAAAAATTCGTCGGCTTTCCAATGTCAATAGGGAGGGTTCACAAATCCGATGCAATAGGTGGGGCTTAACGTAGAACAATAGTACAGGAAAGAGATATTAAACGAGTTCAGAGTAAGTTAACAAACTACAATTTTAAATAAGTAGATTAATGAACAAAATAAATGTTTTCCTAAGAATCTTTTCCTTTATTTTTCTTTCCGTTTATTGGTTCTTCCTTTAAGACTGTATCGCATCTAGAAATTTTTCCTTGTTTGGGAGTTAATTGTCATTAGACATTAAACGCGTTCAGAGTAAGCTAACAAACTACAATTATATATATGTAGATTAATGAAAAAAATAAATGTTTTCCTAAGAATCTTTTCCTTTATTTTTCTTTCCGTTTATTGTTTCTTCCTTTAAGACTGTATCGCATCTAGAAATTTTTCCTTGTTTGGGAGTTAATTGTCATTAGACATTAAACGCGTTCAGAGTAAGCTAAACCACTACAATTATATATATGTATATTAATGAAAAAAAAAATGTTTTTCTAAGAATCTTTTCCTTTATTTTTCTTTCCGTTTATTGTTTCTTCCTTTAAGACTGTAGCGCAACTAGAAAATTTTCCTTGTTTCGGGGTTAATTGTCATTGGACATTGAACGAGTTCAGAGTAAGTCAACAAACTACAATTTTATATGTGTAGATTAAGGAAAAAAATAAATGTTTTTCTAAGAATCTTTTCCTTTATTTTTCTTTCCGTTTATTGTTTCTTCCTTTTAGACTGTAGCGCAACTAGAAATTTTTCCTTCTTTGGGGGGTTAATTGTCATTAGACATTGAACCAGTTCAGAGTAAGCTAACAAACTACAATTTTAAATATGTAGATTAATGAAAAAAATAAATGTTTTTCTAAGAATCTTTTCCTTTATTTTTCTTTCCGTTTATTGTTTCTTCCTTTAAGACTGTAGCGCAACTAGAAATTTTTCCTTGTTTGGGGGTTAATTGTCATTGGACATTGAACGAGTTCAGAGTAAGCTAACAAACTACAATTTTAAATAAGTAGATTAATGAACAAAATAAATGTTTTCCTAAGAATCTTTTCCTTTATTTTTCTTTCCGTTTGTTGTTTCTTCCTTTAAGACTGTATCGGAACTAGAAATTTTTCCTTGTTTGGGGGTTAATTGTCGTTAGACATTGAACGAGTTCAGAGTAAGCTAACAAACTACAATTTTAAATTTGTAGATTAAGGAAAAAAATAAATGTTTTTCTAAGAATCTTTTCCTTTATTTTTCTTTCTGTTTATTGTTTCTTCCTTTAAGACTGTAGCGAAACTAAATTTTTTTTCTTGCTTGGGGGTTGATTGTCATTAGACATTGAACGAGTTCAGAGTATGCTAACAAACTACAATTTTAAATAAGTAGATTAATGAAAAAATAAATATTTTTCTAAGAATCTTTTTCTTTCCGTTTATTGTTTCTTCCTTTTAGACTGTAGCGCAACTAGAAATTTTTCCTTGTTTGGGGGGGTTAATTGTCATTAGACATTGAACCAGTTCAGAGTAACCTAACAAACTGCAGGTTTATATATGTAGATTAATGAAAAAATAAATATTTTTCTAAGAATCTTTTTCTTTCTGTTTATTGTTTCTTCCTTTTAGACTGTAGCGCAACTAGAAATTTTTCCTTGTTTGGGGGTGAATTGTCATTAGACATTAAACGCGTTCAGAGTAAGCTAAACCACTACAATTATATATATGTAGATTAATGAAAAAAATAAATGTTTTCCTAAGAATCTTTTCCTTTATTTTTCTTTCCGTTTATTGTTTCTTCCTTTAAGACTGTAGCGCAACTAGAAAATTTTCCTTGTTTCGGGGTTAATTGTCATTGGACATTGAAGGAGTTCAGAGTAAGCTAACAAACTACAATTTTAAATATGTAGATTAATGAAAAAAAAAATGTTTTTCTAAGAATCTTTTCCTTTATTTTTCTTTCCGTTTATTGTTTCTTCCTTTAAGACTGTAGCGCAACTAGAAATTTTTCCTTGTTTGGGGGTGAATTGTCATTAGACATTAAACGAGTTCAGAGTAAGCTAACAAACTACAATTTTATATATGTAGATTAATGAAAAAAACAAATGTTTTTCTAAGAATCTTTTTCTTTATTTTTCTTTCCGTTTATTGTTTCTTCCTTTAAGACTGTAGCGCAACTAGAAAATTTTCCTTGTTTCGGGGTTAATTGTCATTGGACATTGAAGGAGTTCAGAGTAAGCTAACAAACTACAATTTTAAATATGTAGATTAATGAAAAAAAATAAATGTTTTTTAAGAGTCTTTTCCTTTATTTTTCTTTCCGTTTGTTGTTTCTTCCTTTAAGACTGTAGCGGAACTAGAAATTTTTCCTTGTTTGGGGGTTAATTGTCGTTAGACATTGAACGAGTTCAGAGTAAGCTAACAAACTACAATTTTAAATTTGTAGATTAAGGAAAAAAATAAATGTTTTTCTAAGAATCTTTTCCTTTATTTTTCTTTCTGTTTATTGTTTCTTCCTTTAAGACTGTAGCGAAACTAAATTTTTTTTCTTGCTTGGGGGTTGATTGTCATTAGACATTGAAGGAGTTCAGAGTAAGCTAACAAACTACAATTTTTATATGTAGATTAATGAAAAAAAACAAATGTTTTTCTAAGAATCTTTTTCTTTATTTTTCTTTCCGTTTATTATTTTCTTCCTTTAAGACTGTAGCGGAACTAGAAATTTTTCCTTGTTTGGGGGTTAATTGTCGTTAGACATTGAACGAGTTCAGAGTAAGCTAACAAACTACAATTTTAAATTTGTAGATTAAGGAAAAAAATAAATGTTTTTCTAAGAATCTTTTCCTTTATTTTTCTTTCCGTTTATTATTTTTTCCTTTAAGACTGTAGCGCAACTAGAAATTTTTCCTTGTTTGGGGGTGAATTATCATTAGACATTGAACGAGTTCAGAGTAAACTAACAAACTACAATTTTATATATGTAGATTAATGAAAAAAACAAATGTTTTTCTAAGAATCTTTTTCATTATTTTTCTTTCCGTTTATTATTTTTTCCTTTAAGACTGTAGCGCAACTAGAAATTTTTCCTTGTTTGGGGGTGAATTGTCATTAGACATTAAACGAGTTCAGAGTAAGCTAACAAACTACAATTTTATATATGTAGATTAATGAAAAAAACAAATGTTTTTCTAAGAATCTTTTTCTTTATTTTTCTTTCCGTTTATTATTTTTTCCTTTAAGACTGTAGCGCAACTAGAAATTTTTCCTTGTTTGGGGGTGAATTATCATTAGACATTGAACGAGTTCAGAGTAAACTAACAAACTACAATTTTATATATGTAGATTAATGAAAAAAACAAATGTTTTTCTAAGAATCTTTTTCATTATTTTTCTTTCCGTTTATTATTTTTTCCTTTAAGACTGTAGCGCAACTAGAAATTTTTCCTTGTTTGGGGGTTAACTGTCATTAAATTAAGAAAAGTATTTAATTAAAGTAATTAAAGTAAGTATTAATTAAATTTTAAGTAAACTCAATCATTTGACCTTCCAAACCCCCTCCCTTCTGTTTGCAAGCCTGGATCCGTTTATTACGAGCACTCGGATTTAACGAGTAAATGTTACGGTCCCTTTGTGCTCGTTAAAAACGAGTTCGACTGTATAAACCTGTTTTCTATATTTTAAGATATTAACGCAGACCAGTTTTTGGCCACGAGTGCTAAATGACCTGGATACGGCTCTGGTGTTTCTAAGATGTAAAAGACTAGACTTATAATTCTAAATATCATTTCATTTTCGTCCATAACCACTTTTTTTTCATTTATATTTTCCTGCAGCAGATACGTGTTATTCCTGGTTCACATTTCACCTGGTATATCTAAATCCTCGTAGCGAGCGTGGGAACGGGACAGTTTTCGCCACACAGTGTCCGGCAGCGCGGCGTGACGGCGGAAGAACGGCAGGACTTGACAGCGAATTCCGCATCGGATGCCGGGGATTAGGTGGCTACGTGCGTCAGGTGAAATGCTTTCCGTCAATGGCCGGAAGGTGGAAGTCCGGATTTTAAAAAGCAGCGTCCGGTGGCTGGTGAGTTACTAGGGCAAGACGAAAAGAATAATCGATTTAATGATAAAGAGCTAAGAAAAGAAAATTCCGTTTTGGCCGCCCTTTCAAAAACAGTTATGTTATTGTTTTATGTTATACTAATTGGAAAGCTAAGTCATATATATATATATATATATATATATATATATATATATATATATATATATATATATTGTATATATATATATATATATATATATATATATATTTATATATATATATATATATATATATATATATATATATATATATATATATATATATATATATATATATATTTATATATATATATATATATATATATATTTATATATATATATATATATATATATATATGTATATATATATATATATATATATATATATATATATATATATATATATATATATATATATATATATATATATATATATTTATATATATATATATATATATATATATATATATATATATATATATATATATATATATATATATTTATATATATATATATATATATATATATATATATATATATATATATATATATATATATATATATATATATATATATAATATGGGTTTTGTATAGCAAGAATATTGTTTTCCTAGAAATAAACTTTCACCTGAAAAGATTCTTTTAACTGATTGAAAGCTTTATTATCAATATTTATGGGGTAGCAACTCACAAATAGTTCCTGGCTGCCGAAGCCAAGATGGACCGAAATATCTCTTCCACTAATAAGACTTTATTTAGTCTATAGAAAAACTGATTACGATGTCAACTTATTCTTGTCTTATAGTTTGTAACATCAATTGATTCCACATTAGAAAATTTTCTTGTGTAAATTACAGTCAGGTCTCTTGTGAGATTCAAAATATTTAAAACATTCAAATTATTACAAAACCACAGTTGAGTAGTACTTAACAATGCACTTTTTGCAAGAACCACATATTACAAAAGTGATTTTCAAGATATTCCGGACAAGAAATTCAAAATGCAGCAAAACAACCATACAATAATTTCCATAAAATAATTTTGTACATTGTAAACAATGACTTTATATTGTTAATATTATTATTTGTGTTTAGGACTATTGTAACATCTAGCAATTGTAGCATCTGTCAATATATCAACAATACAGCAATATAACAGAAATATATCAGCTTATTCACATGTAATAGAAGCAATGATTTTTAAGTTCTGTTTAATGCAGAACACAAGTCAATTTATTAAAGAACAAAAATATAAATCATATTATTTGTGGCGATTACTTTTCAATTTCAACCTGTTTTATTACTTCCTTTTTGGAAGTAAAGGAAAAAGGGCTTAGCCAGGATTTAGTTTCGTGGGTGGATTTAGTTTCGTAAACTGGAGTTCCCCAGGATTTAGTTTCGTAAACTTGATTCAGCACTATCCTCGATATTTCGTTATTTCTTTTAACTAAAAATATACATTATTTATTGGAA
>CM063510.1:12682045-12694545 GCA_032207245.1 Pardosa pseudoannulata
CGTCTACACTATTTTAATATCTTTTATCACTGAACTTAGATATTACGTAAAGGATTTTCTTTTATATTTGGCTTCAATAATAGATTAGGTACATATGTGATAATTTTAAGTTTAATCATCGATTATTTTTTGATGCAATGAAAATTTTATCACCGGTATTAACAATAAATTATTTTCATATAAGTCTAGGAGTCTATTTCACGGACCAATAAATATCTAACTTTTAATTTATATATATTTGGAAATTAAGAAGTTTTTTCTTTTGTGTGTTTGTTTATTACACATCATCACACGGTTTGACTAAATGAATTCAATGTGATGCTAAACTGCATTCACAGGATAGGAAGACTCTAGAGGAGTATGACAATAAATAAATTATGGAGAGTGAACCAGATAATTCTCAGTCAAAAAAGAAACCATTTTTTTACCTGCCTCATTAAAAAATTTACTAATCCCGTCATATGATGGGCTATATGCTAGTTTAAGGAGAACTCAACATGTACGTTACACACGAAATAATCTTTGCATTGCGGACATGCGAGTGAGTTGGGGAGGACAGACGGGTCATTTTACACTCTATGAAAACTGACCAAACGGTCAGAGATTTTTTCTCCCATCTCCTCTGATTCTTTCTTTCTTTCTTTTTTTTTTCTTTTTGAAACCTTTTTAAGGTATTTCTCTTATCCTCTATACATTTTATAAAATTATGATCGCCTAGAAGCAATATTATTTACATAGAGGCTATACTATTCCGTTATTCTGAAAATGGATAGGCCATCGGTCTGAATCTTGTATCTCAACATATATGTTAAAAAAATAGAAAGTAAAATTCTTAGAAAAAAGGCAATAAAAAACTACAAAATAATGTAGAATATTTCGCTTCATTCAAGGCTTTATTACCATGGCCGTAACTAGTGAGTGGCAAAGGTGACATTTGCCAGGGGCGCATCAGTCTTAGGGACGCCGCACCGTAAGGATCTGAAAGAGGACGATTTGACCAGAGTAGAAATAAGAAAAATTTGAAAATTAATTTTTTAATTTTGAAATCCAATGTACTATAATTGTTTTAAAAATTAATTTTTTTATGAATTTTCTTATTTTTTTAAAATGCTTCTATAGACTAAACTTTTTATAGATTCTTACAAAATTGTTACCAAACACCACTAATATGCTTTAATATAAATCTGGATATTCGTTTTAAATTTTGAATTTATTGAAATTATTGAACTAAATTTAAAATTAGAAATTCGTCAATTTTTATTAAAAGATTTAACGTCCAAATAAAAATTATTCCTTTCAAATAAACTAGTTTATCTGCAAAATAATGTGTATATCTGTAAATATCTGTAAAATTTCCAAAAATATTTTTGAGTATTAATAAGGTAAAAATGGGAAAAAAAATTAAAATTAATGTACTAAGAACATTTTGAGAATTAACAAAATATTTTGAATACACTTTGAATATATGATATAAAAAAAAAAAAATGTTTATATATTTTCTCACTATTTGGCGGTAGGGCGCCCACTAATTTTTTTTTTTTCTACGGATGGTAAAGAACCTAGTTACGGCCATGTTTATTACTAATTGAAGCATACTTATCTTTCTCTGCATGCATTTTCTGGTTCCCTCTGGTTAAATTTCGGCCGACGCCCATGCCTACAGACAATCACATACACGTATAAAACAAGACATGCATTCCAATATATAAAATAAAATAGTAAAAATCTTCATCAAAAAAAGTATTGCTGAACCTTTGATTCACTCCTATTAAACTTCTTTTTTGTGATACTACTAGTAACATATATCTATTAACTTTATTCTAACAGGTTGTTCTAACCAAAATCTCAGCTATATAGCCGGGAAATTGTTTGATTTTAAAATAGAAGTATTGCTAAATCTTTTAGGAATTACATCTATTAACTTTATTTTAGTTTGTAGTTCTTATAGAATTTTCAGCTCTATTGTCGGGAAATCATCCGATTTTTGGAATGCAATTTCAGTGATCACGAGTTACGATTCTTTAGTTCTTGAAAACTTCTAATAATCATTTTCCCCCTTTGAGTAAAGAAAACATTTTAAATTAATGTTTTCATTGTTAGTCAAAATATATCTTTTAATAACTACTAGAGTAAATAAATTACTTTAAGACTAATTTTTTTCCAAGACAAATTTTTTCCAAAGTAGAGAAATTTTTTTTAAATATTTCAGGTAATTGAAAATCTTGCAAACAATTCAACGAAAACACACCAGAAAATGTCTGTACAAATTTCACACTTGTAATTCCTGCTTAAGAGTGCTGTACACTTAGTCAGTACACCATAACAAAACTTGATATCTGCTTATGAAATTAATGAAAAAGTTTACAGTTTTGCTTATTTTAGTTTAAAAGCTATATAGCATTAAATTTAAAAACTACTTAAAAGTCGAAAAATGAATTTTTAAAAAATTTCAGCATATTTTTCTTTAAATTCAAGATTTCTTTTCAACTGGTATTTATACCACCTATATAGACAGATAACTAGTTCTAATTAACCTTCATTACTTGGAAAATTAATCTTATAATAATTTTCTAACCTTCTATATTAGAATGCACAAAAAGATAGAGAGAATCGCGTGTGCAGAATATTTTACATCCACAGTACTATTCTTTTCACAAATATAATTGAGAATACAATATTTTTACACCATATGTAATTTAAAATCATACATGAATTGCTTATATGAATATTATATTAGAATTAAAAAATAGAAAAATAGCTTATATTTTTAGTAATAAAAATTCAATATTCAAATATATAATGACAATAGTTAAATAATTTAATTTCTAATATACATGTTCTTACATCAGTACACGAATATTCATGATGCTATTATGAATAATTTGTAACACATCAAGCGCTTAATGGAAAACATAAAAAAAAATTTAATTATGTATGAACATGTAAGATGATGCAAATAATCCTCTGTGTCGTTTCATTTCATATATGATAAAAGTGATGATATCAAAATGTATAAAAATTTTATTAGTTCAAAGTATAAAAAAAATTATTATATATGTCTTGAAAAATTTGTCTTAAAAAATTATGTATGTCTTTAGACCCTTTAATATAAAATTTAAAAAGCGGAATTTTTTTTAAATCTATAGTTTTGTCTCCCGCATTAACTTAGCCTGGTATAAAAAGAGAACTCTCTCTTCAAGTCTAAATTTTTATACATTACAAAAAAGACTGGTAGGAAGCTATTGAAATTTCGCTTGCAAATTGCTGAAAACGAAGAATACTATCTATCTCATATGTAATAAAATTGTTTAAATAATTATAGAGTTTGTTTTTTTCCGACAAAAGTAAGGTAATTTTAGTTAATATGCACATTTTGAAACACAAATACCTTTAAATGAAAAGGATTTAAACCTGATGTAGCAGAAAAACTTAAAAGAAAGTTGATGAAAATCCAATATTAATAGATACGAGTAAAATTCCACTTTAGGGAATTTATGCTTAGTTTAGCAATTGTGCTGCCATCTATTGACGTTTGAGACTATTACTCTCTCTCGAAATAATATACTTTGTATTAAACTATTTATAGGTTGTTCCATGCAGGACCTGATTCCTGTTATGAATTTTGCGTACGTGTCTGGGCCCCCATTTTCGATATATTTACCAGGTCTATTAATAAAAAAGCTACATTTTTAAAAGTCCAGAAAAACTTAAAAATTAAACATTTGTAAGTATTGCAGCAGAATTAAAATTATTTTTAACACTTTTAGTATCCAATAGCCAGCTCTAGGGCCGGACAAACCGGGATCTTCTACGGGATGACAAATTTTAGGCCAATATTTAGGCTCCAATTTGTTAAATACTTTTACGTTAGAAAAAAATTTGACTAAAAAGACCTTTCTTAATTAACTTCTATCTATCTACCTTAATGGGTTTAAAGAAACCTTGAAAATATACGTATGAAAATGCTTTAAAACATTTAAGCTATTTCAAATAAAAATTATGAATTTTTCTCTGAAATACTGTTATACTGAATACTTTAAAAAAAATTTCTCTCCTGTCAGTTTGAAATTGCAGTTAGGAAACAGGAGGAAGAACAAATTTTTCAATTTATTCCTGGACCCTGAAAACTATAGCTATACTTCTACTTACTACAACAAATTATTGAAAGCAATCAAGCATATAAACTAGATTATTATATACAGCCTCCTATAAACAGTCCAGGATTTAATACCCTATATAATAATAGCCTAAGTTATCTGGTCGTCTGTCCACGAATTTATGAAGCAATTGGACCTGGAATGGATAGAGGCTTCCTATTGGATTCTTGATGAGTTAACAAAATTCAAAGCGAGTTCGAAAACGTTCGAAATCCACCCTTTTCCCATTTTCGATCGTTTAATGCCATTATTTCAAGCCGTATTTTCCCGGTTAAGAACAGGCGATTAAATTCATCAATTTATCACATTATAAGTAGATGAAATAACATTTTTTTCTAGCATTATGAAGTCAATCCTTTAACAATCTCAATCATTTTTTATTTTAAATTGTTTAAATATTGTCTGAATTATTTTCACACGTTTTATCACTGAACTTAGATATTACGTAAATAATTTTCTTTTATATTTGGCTTAAATAATAGATAAGGTACATATGTGATAGTTTTAAATTTAATCATTGATTATCTTTTGTTGCAATGAAAACAACACATTCTTTTCATAAAAGTCTAGAAAGCTATTTCACGGACAAATAAATATCTAACATTTAATATATATATCCTTGGAAATTAAGAAATTTGTTCGTTTTTGTGTTTCTTTTCTATACATAACTACGTGGTTTGCAATCGATTCTCTAAATTTTGGACATCATTCATATTTACCGCCAAATAATCACTGTCAATATTAAAACCTCTGCTCTCTATCTTATCACGTAATATGACAAAAGAAATTAAAGTTGACAGCTAACATACTATCAGTAAAGATAAATTATTGAGTGTGGACCAGATAATTCTCAGCCAAAAAACAAACAATTTTTTTTTACCTGCCCCATAGGGTACTTTACAATTCTGGAAAATTAAAAATTTTACTGATCCCGTCATATGACGGGCTATATGCTAGTATAATAAGATTAACTCAATTTTAGACCAATCGCTAATTGAAGTATTTGCTGATAATGATATGGTTTTTCTAAAATAATAGTATCCATTAGACAGGAAATTACTATTTAAACCAAATTTAAAACGGCTAGAAATTTTCATATAAGTGCTGAAATAAAGCGTCCTACACTAACATATTCTGTAGGGGAAAAGAAACCATAATTCAACTATTACTGATCATTTAGTAAAAATATAAGTTACTATTCACCTCAAAACTAAGATTAGAGGTGAATAGCAAAATAAAGGCCTTAGTGTGACACCACACCAGACTTCTTTGTTCCCTTGTAACGTACTGGAGATATGGTAGACGAAGCCGTCAATGAAACAGGCTAGAAAACTGTTTAATCTAGACTAAATATTTTATTCAGGTGAATAAATTATGAACAGATTAAAATTCAGTAAAAAATATTTATCTCGTGAATAACATTCACACAATAAGGATGCGTGGGATACCGGATACAGTATGGCTAGGGCATCTAATCACTGGAATTGCTCGCTAATTAGTGCAATAAACGTGTATCACCTCCGGGCTGACGATTTGTACTGTTGACTTTCACAAAGGTTCGATAGTTCAGTGTGCGTATCACGTTTCGTGAAGAAAACTATGAAGACGATTCAAATTTAGAGCAAAGGTCTCTCTGGGCTTTTTACTTCTATGCACGAAGTAAAAAAATTAGCAAATAACAATGGAATTCCCAAGTCGAATCGACTTCTTAAACAAGATATTAATCATGCAAACTCCAGAAGCGGAGATACAAGCGGTTCTTCTCGAGCTACAAAAGGCTCTATCAGGAAGAAGCCAAGAAGAAAACTCTCCCGTCTTGGCATCGCCACTCTTCTTTTATAGCGTCTTTTACGAGATTCTTTCGGGAAACTTCCAGAAGCTTGATGTCATTATGATCATTTGAATCAGCTGTTTCTTTCCATATGTTAAAAGGTCTCCAGTAGGACAAACAACTTAATTGCTTTTTCGCTACCGCTAATGAGACAGGTGCACTGTAATTATTTACAATCATTTCACCGAGTTTTAAACAGTCTCAAAGCCCCAGACGCGCTGGTAGGAAGAAACCATAATTCAATTACTGATCGTTTGGTATTTTAGACCACCCGTTTCTACCTGCAGCTAATCAAAAGTGTATGCGGCGATAGGTCACCTTCGGGCTCCTCTTTCTTTAGGGTCATGTAACGGATAGTTACACCCTATTAATTAAACGAAGATGATAAATAAAAGAAATAAAATATTTTAAAAAATGGGAATTCAAATTTAGCTTTGTTTATCATGGTGACGGTGTTCTCTAACCCAAACTCAAATGCTGCCATCTAGCGGCAACTGTCAGTGTCCATATCCTTTATAGTGAGATTTTTCGTTACATACATATTTTGTTAAAAATCTCAACTTTTCGAGATTACTATACTACCTTCACGGAATCAGGAGCAAAAATGAGAAGGGTCAACCTTGAGGGAAATCTCCAGCGCGGTCTCTCGAACGCCTTACAAACACCTAGGTAGGAAAAAAAGCCAAATAACTAACAATACCTCTTTTCAGAAACATAGCCAGAAGGGGGGAGCTCCATCTCAAGCCCCCCCCTCTCCTCCGAAATCCTGCAGCTTGCTGCTTTACTATGTAACGCTGAAATAAAAATTCATTTTCAAATATAAAATTTCTAAAAACTCCCTACTTAATAAAAGTTAAAATTTTTTTAATTTCAATTTATTTTTTCAATGTCAATATTTTTTTCAGTCTGTTTTATGCATTTAGTGAAACATAAAAATATTACACAAAATAATGCATGGACTTTTAGATATGTATAATATTAAATTTTATATAATTTTAATACAGTTATTAATATTCAACATAGTTCTAAATTGTAAATGTATTTTCCAGTAAATAATGTATATTTTTAGTTAAAAGAAATAGCGAAATATCGAGGAAGGCACTCAGTCCAGTTTACAAAACTAAATTCTGGGAAACTCCAGTTTACGAAACTAAATCCATCCATAAAACTAAATCCTGGCTACAACCTTTTTCCTTTACTTCGTAAAAGGAAGTAATAAAACAGATTGAAGTTGAAAAGTAATCTCCACAAATAATAGATTTATATTTTTGTTCAAAGATTTAATTGTTCTGAATTAAACAGAACTTAAAAATCATTGCTTCAATTACATGTGAATAAGCTGATATATTTCTGTTATATTGCTGTATTGCTCAAATATTGCCAGACGCTACAATTGCTATATGTTACAATAGTCCTAAACACAAATAACAATGCTAGTAATAATAATATTAACAATATAAAGTCATTGTTTGCAATGTATAAAATTATTTTATGGAAATTATTGCATGAATGATTTGCTGCATTTTGAATTTCTTGTCTGGAATATCTTGAAAATCACTTTTGTAATATATGGTCCTTGCAAAAATTGCATTGTTAAGTACTACTCAACTATGGTTTTGTAATAATTTGAATGTTTTAAATGTTTTGAATCTCACAAGAGACCTGATTGTAATTTACACAAGAAAATTTTCTAATGTGGAATCAATTGATGTTACAAAATATAAGACAAGAATTAGTTTACTTCGCAATTAGCTTTCCTATAGATTAAATAAAGTCTTATTAGTAGAAGAGATATTTCAGTCCAATTTGGCTTCAGCAACCAGGAAGTATTTATGAGAAGCTACACCATAAATGTTGTTAACACTGGATGTTGATCATATACCTATTTTTACTGAAGTGAGCCAATTTGACTCATACAAGAAAATTGAAGTTTTTAGCAAAGAAAATAGTTCCAAATTAATTTAAATAAAATGTTTATTATCAAAAAATTCATGGAAAATATTTTTACATATAAAATCTGTTTTTGAAACCCATTTTCTGCAAACATTTCTATTACATTTAGCACAATGGTTTCTACATCTGTTTCTTTTGCATGATAGTTGAACTTGACAATTCTTCCGTTCGTCAGTAGCATGAATTGGAATGGAAGTGTTCTCGACTTCTCTATATTTACTTTATACTATACTTTATATACTTAATACTTTATATTTACTTTATACTATATTTATTACTATATTTATTCATTTTCATATACATTCTATGAGTCAAATTGGCTCACAAACGTGAAAATAGGTATACCACATTTGACAATGTGAAATGAAGGGGTCTGCGGGGAAGAGGAATGAAAGTTTACATATATTTTATTACTTAACTAAAAATCAACGTGTGTTTTTGAAAAGTGATATTAAAGTTATGTATATATATATATATATATATATATATATATATTGATCAAATTTTTAATGAGTCAAATTGGCTCGGTCCGTAAATCTAGTGTTAATAAAGCTTTCAGTGAGTTAAAAAAATCTTTTCAGGTGAAAGTTTATTTCTAGGAAAACAAAATTCCTACTATACAAAACCCATATTACACCAGTGTTGACTTAAAACTCGGAAACAGGGACATTGACAAAATAAGATGAGACCCTTTTGGGTATTTCTGAAAAAAAAAATAAATGAATGAAGTTTTAAGATCAATTCTTGGTGGCACTACAGAAAATGACATTTGGAGAAGAGTGTACGACTTAGAGATTAATACATTTTATAAAGACCCAAACATAATTAAGTATTTAAAAATCAATAGACTTAAATTAAGTTGCTCGTATTTGCTGAATAAATGACTCAAACCCTCTAAAAGAAGTGTTTAGGGATAAAGAGAATTGACAGTGAAAAAGAGGAAGACCAAGGTTGATATGGGAGGATGCGGCATACATAAGGACCTTGGGTGGTTGAAGGTCCTCAACTGGAAAATAGAAAGCCTTGGTCCATCTTGGACTGTCGAGCTACTGGTGGTGATGATTTGCAATACACTGTTTTCCAGTCCTAAACACAAAATTTTCACATTCTGCAGCTAATCCTTTTTTTTTTGGGGGGGGGGGGGGATATGAGAGGTGCAAACGTCAAGCTGAAAGTAGTTTAAATTAATAATTATGATTAAATCTGGGAATCTAATTTTTTTGCAATTACAATACTGCCTTGTAAGGAATAATTGAAGTATTGTAATCAAGAATGGAAATATATCTGATTAAATAAGGGCATTTTATAGTGAAAAATTGCTGAATTATACTGATCTGGTGGAACGAGATATACATGTCAAAATAAGATTTAAATATTTGCAATATTAAGTAACTTAAACAGAGAAAGTCTAAAGGATATTGAAAAATATGTGTAATTGAAAATTTCCCTACACTGTAAATATATATATATATATATATATATATATATATATATATATATATATATATATATATATATATATATATATATATATATATATATATATATATATATATATATATACGAAATGGTTAAAAAATTTGAATGTTTTTTTTAAACATAGTTTAAACTGTAGTATTTTAATACATCTTCCAGTTATTAAACTATCTTTAAGTTTTGGCTTTTCAGCTACGAATGGTGAGTGATCGAATTTATTATTCAAGTAAAGGAAAATATTTTAATGATTTAGATTCACACAAGCTTTAAAATTAATTATTTCATAAAAATTATGACTGTTCTATTACAGTATACGTACTAATTCTAATTCATAATTAAAAAATATAATAAATACTTATTGATAAGCAAGATAGTTCAGCAGAGCAGATTCGTAGAGCAGATTCACGATTCCACTCTTCCTTTCGGAAAGTTTTAGTGCTGCCATCTAGTGAGTACAATATAAAATAAAGTATGCAAAACCGTATTTCAAACTCTAATAACAGCATTAAAACATTTACATAAAAGTATCAGTATTTAACTAATATATCAAATACATCTTTTGCACAGAATATATATATTTAAATACATAAATATTATTTATCCTTTCCTGAGCTATCTGAAGCAAAGAATATTATCTAAAATCTAAAGAAATGGAAATATATTTTTAAAAAAATGTTTTATTACTTCTAAATATTTCCTGTGATATTCCTATTATTAAAACCTGTAGAAGATATTAGTTAACTAATAATTTCAATGACAAATGCTCACTATCCATGATTGTTAAAGATATAAAACTGTTATGTCGTTTCATTCCCTGTAATCGTTCTTCAATATTCTCTCTGATTTGGAACACTGGAAAAAACTGTTCGTTGTTAGTTTTTACCATTTATTCATTTATCAGTGATATAGAATAACTTAAAGTTTTTCAACACTTTCCGATAGTGAATATTTAATTACTTAGATTGAAAAGGGGATAATTCTATATATTATCAATAATATAGAGCTTAATAGATGTTTTCAGTAGCCGCTACATATTCAATTAGAAGAGAATTCCATATCACAAACAAGGAAACACTGTTTAAGAAAGTATCTACAATTGAAGACATCTTCGTAACAATGCACAATATAGGTAGAAACCGTTTTTTATAAGTGTATATCTCATATCATTACGAGACTCTAGCTATAGTAAAACATTAATTCCTCTACCAATAGATTTGTTCAAATTGCACAGGGCATTTCCCATCCTAGAAAATCCTTCCAAGACATCTAAAATCCGTTTAAAGTATTTGAAAGGCAGCAATATATAAAATCAAAAATTTAAAAATCGAAAAAAGGTATATGTATACAAGTTTGCACGAAAGAGAACTGCATTTTTAACAGAAAAGCGAACGAAGAAAATGCTAAACAAATTTTTTCAGAAATTTTGCTTACACTATTAAATTTTCCTTAAATTTATCTAAAAAATTTAATATACATCGTGTAACCAAATACTACTCTACCTTTAAATTGATAGATTTATAGTATGTTATACTAATAACTATCATTCAAGTATATATAGACCCTACCATATCTAGAAGTATAAACACTACAAAATAAAATTAATTTAAAAGATACTTTTGAGTTCAAAAAATTTATAATCAACACACGATCTGTTTAAAAGATGATACTTTTAAAATTTTAATGGCAGTAAAAATATTATTATATTTTAATAAGTGTTGATATTTTTAAAATACTTAAAAACTTTTATTAAAGTAAAGCGCAACTCATGTGTGAAAAAAGAAATTATAAGCACAGAGTAACTCTTGCATATTAAAAATCTGGGTTACCGTTCCCCAGTGGCGCAATCGGTTAGCGCACGGTACTTATAGACAGCTGTCGTGAGCCATGCCGGGGTTGTGAGTTCGAGCCTCACCTGGGGAAGAAAAGTTTTTAGTATTGTTGTTTAGGCATATGAGTCAACAATCATGCATAGAAAAGTTAAAATTAATTAAAATCGTCAATTTTTCTTGAGAAAAGGCTCCTAAATGTAAATTACTAAGACGAATTGTATGAATGAATTTTTACAATCCCTTTTCTTTAGTTAAAACGACAGAAAAAGTTTTAAGTGTTATCTAAAATTTCAATATATTTTTAAAAAATATTTAACGGTATTTTATATAATAGAAAACTAAATTTATGAACACAATAAAAATTTGAAAATAGTATAAACCTCAAGGATAGATAAGTTAATATTAAATAAAATCCTCAATTTCTCTTGAGAAAAGGCCCTAAATAAAAATTACTAAGACGAATTGTATGAATGAATTTTTTACGACGTCTTTCTTTAGTTAAAATAACAGAAAAAAATTTAGATGTTATCTAAAATTTCAATATATTTTTTTTAAAAATATTTAACGATATTTTATATGATAGAAAACTAAATTTATAAACAAAATAAAAATTTGAAAATAGTATAAACCTCAAGGATAGATAAGTTAATATTAAATAAAATCCTCAATTTTTCTTTAGAAAAGGCCCTAAATACAAATTACTAAGACGAATAGTATGAATGAATTTTTTACGACGTCTTTCTTTAGTTAAAATAACAGAAAAAACAATTTAGATGTTATCTAAAATTTCAATATATTTTTTTTAAAATATTTAACGATATTTTATATGATAGAAAAACTAAATTCATGAACAAAATAAAAATTTGAAAATAGTATAAACCTCAAGGATAGATAGGTTAATATTAAATAAAATCCTCAATTTCTCTTGAGAAAAGGATCCTAAATATAAATTACTAAGACGAATTGTATGAATTGATTTTTACAATCCCTATTTTTAGTTAAAACAACAGAAAAAAAAATTTAGATGTTATCTAAAATTTCAATATATTATATATTTTTTTTTAATATTTAACCATTATTTTATATGATAGAAAACTAAATTTATGAACACAATAAAAATTTGAAAATAGAATAAACCTCAAAGACAGATAAGTTAATATTAAATAAAATCCTCAATTTTTTCTTGAGAAAAGGATCCTAAATATAAATTACTAAGAAGAATAGTATGAATGAATTTTTAAAAAAGCTTTTTCT
>CM063510.1:12704545-12984545 GCA_032207245.1 Pardosa pseudoannulata
ACTAAGTACATGCCATGTGGTATTAATAGCAGCCCCTATTTTGAAATTGGGAATTACAAATTTGAAACTGTTAGCAAGTTTAAATATTTAGGATCAGAAGTTAATACTCTCAATGATTTAATACCTGAGATCCGTAATGGAGTCACAGACTCTAAACGTTGTTTTTTTCGGACTCAAAAAATTCTTGAAGTCTAACATCACTAGAACAGAAACGGAGATCCAAATTTACAAAAGCATAATCAGACCCATTCTTACTTATTCTGCTGAGTCCTGGGCATTGACAGAAAAAGGAAAAAAAATTATCATTTCAGTTTTTGAAAAAAAAAAA
This sequence comes from Pardosa pseudoannulata, assembly GCA_032207245.1. Taxonomy (NCBI): domain Eukaryota; kingdom Metazoa; phylum Arthropoda; class Arachnida; order Araneae; family Lycosidae; genus Pardosa; species Pardosa pseudoannulata. Next base: position 12,704,874 of record CM063510.1, read on the forward strand.
TTTGAGAAGTATATTTGATGGCATAAAACATAATAATATCTGAAGATGAAGAACTAACTCTGAACTCTATAAATCTTTTAAAGATCTAGATATAGTAAAATATATAAGGATTCAGAGAATTAAATGGGCTTGACACCTGTGCAGAATGGATGAAGATAGTGTTACAAGAAAGATCTTCTCGGGCAGACCATTTGGCACCCGAAAAAGAGAGAGACCTAAACTTAGGTGGCTTGACTGCTTGGAATCGGACTTATAAAAATTACTAACTGGATGTCCATGGCCAAAGACAGAAGAGCCTGGAATTCGATTCTGAGGAAGGCAAGGGCCCATCTTGGGCTGTATGGCCATTGAAGAAGAAGAATAATAACGTGGTGTAGCGGCTTATATTTATTTATATTTTTCAGTAAGATGAATTAAATACAAAGCGAGCCGCGGTAGCTCAATAAAAAAAAGCAAAGCTCTCGTAACTGGAGGGTTGAGGGTTCGAAGCCCGAGCTGGCCTAAGATCCGTCAAGTTCGTTAAAGGTGAATGGACACATAAAATATGTTTGTGGTCACAATGTCCTCCAAATTCCCAATCAATACCTCTGGGAGTGGCAGGCTAAGCTTATGGTTCTTCTGCTTAGCCTCTGCTTCAAAATTACGTGGACCCACTTGAGCATAAGTCGTACTTTCACCCTTGAGGTGATCGTTGAAACGAAAGGGGCACCCCTTTGCCTTAATACGAGTACACTCCGGTTTAATCCTGTTTGGTTTACCAAGTGGCAACAAATTCAAAGCTTTATACCAAATGTACATCATATAATTATTTTTTGCATATAGATTACCCCTATGAATGTATAACTATATGATGCGAATAAGAAAAGGGGGTAAATATCACTTGGAGCCAGATCTGAGTTGTGTGGAGATTTCTTGGTCATGTCATAGTGGTCTTTGATGCCTATTTATCTACCAGCAGAAAAACTTTTAGTACTATTCTGTGGCATGCTGATACAATCTGCGACATACAGTCTCTCCACAAATCTCTGCCCGCTTAAGAATTTCAGAAGTGGTTATAGGGTACAAAAGACATCAAATAACTTCGTGAAATTTCTAACCAGTGTAAAATCACATCTTTAAAATAGGTAACTTTGGTAGTTTTATGGTCTAGCAGGGTTCTTCAAAGTCCTCATGAGGATGACATCATCGAGCACGAGCGAGATGGAGAAGAAAGAAGGATTCATTCTGATATATACATATATTTACATTATGTACATTCTCGTCACGGCTCATTCATCCTCTCCCGCCGGACAACAACTCTCAGCGTCTTCTTCCACACCAAACGACTCTTGTCCTAGTGACGCCCTCGGTCTCTCTGTCTTTTCTAGAGGAGAGGTTAGGGAGGAGAGAATGGAGGCATGGGGACCCCAGATAGCAAGAACACGTTCGACTGACGTCAGAGTGAGCCGTAATACTCAAACAAATACAAATTTAAATAGTTTTTAGTAGCGTGATGCTACACCAGGTTTCCAGTCAAGTCTATTGTGCGTTAACTTTGCAATCAGTGTGGTAGGCAGCGGGTGACGGAAACTCTGTATAATTCCCGATAACATGTGTTAGAAATACTACATACTACTAAATTCTAGAAGCAGACTCTGAAGACCCCCTTTGTCCAGAACTAACGACCGAAATCTGCTTATTTGAAGCCTCCTGTTCCGACTGGCTACAACAGCGAGGCAACAGAGTGTCTGGGATGTTGACAATTCAGTTCAATAGGTGTTACGCCCCGATCCATTGCTGGTAATGACCTCCGGAGGATTGCCTGGAGAAGCCGCAATTGGGACAGCCAACGAATAAGGATTCAACTAAAAAAACTAACTGTAACCTTAGCTGGAGTTCTCAAGTAACTGGGATCTTAACTGACCAAGAAACGGTTGGCGGGATTGTAACTGACCCCCAGGTATAAAAAGCCTAGAATTTTTCGACTCTGGGATTTTCGTGCTTTTTTGTACTTTTATTTTTATTTTTCTTTCGTAAGCTAACTTTAATCATGTGTTATCTTATTCTTCATTTCACTTTTATTGTACTGTTTTGACAGTATTTTTCTAAATAAATAAATAAACACACACACACACACACACACATATATATATATATATATATATATATATATATATATATATAAAATTAAAAACATAATAAAAATCCTTTGCTATCTTTAAACTTTCTATTATTACCTATCTCTAAACTTTCTTTTAGTATTTTATATTTTTATTATTACTTAGTAAATTTTTGGGCCTAGTATTTTATATTTTTATTTTTTGTAACTTAAAGACCTGCATTTGTTATTGTATTGCTTTTAATCTTAAGGACTGGACATTCATCATTAATTTAATAGCTTCATAACAGGGGATAAGGCCTTGTCCAAGGAACTTCAGTCAACCCTCCAATTAGCTCAACTCGGGTCTTTTCGGCATTTTTTTACTAGGTGCTTTGACCTCATGGAGGCTTTCGCGTTTTTGACCGGAGACAGCTTTCTAGTGATTAAGTTTAGTAGATTCGTAAAGTCCGCTGATATAGAGAGCGGCAGAGTATCTATACCGAACGTGGGATAAATTGGGTTTGCATTGCACCCTGGGAAAGCTTACCCAGTTGTGCGAGATTATTTAATCTCTTTTCTTTCGACTGTGATCGCCGTGGTGATGTTATGCAGGCAACAATCCTTTGCAGTTCGACTTATTTTGGGAGATTAGAATTCCCTTGTATGTACCGTATTTACTCAAGAAATGAAAGGGATTTCCAATTTTATCGTGATTGTGATACTTCTTCACGCTACCTCTTCACTCGAGCACATTGAAGTCGTCACAAGACCAAACTCCAGGAATATCGGCTTGTAGCCTTACTTTTTGTTCATCCCTCGTATATGGATAAGGGAGATTTTTGAGGAATTTAGTATGCATGCATAAACTGCTCTGCAGCCCTAAGCCCAGACGTAGGCTATAATCAGCTGCTAAACTGGAGTTAAAGGCTTAAAAAAAATAGCCACATTTATTTTCGATCACTCAGAAAATATAATGTTGAAAAGTAAAAACACTGCTCGATTATGTAATATTTCTATCAATCCCCATTATACTACAGAAAACACTTGCGGCAACAATTTCCCCGTATCATCATGGTTAAATCGATGTTATCAAATGATGTAACAGGAAAATACTTCCTCTTTTTTATTAATCTTTGCACTGTTTTTTTATGCATTTCTCCATCATTCAAAAGTGACAGATGTTTGGACGCAGAAATATTGCCTAATGTAGAAGAATACCACACAAATCGGGTAAAAGTAAATCACTCTTACAACAGTCTGTTTCTTCAATGCGTTTCTTTTATATTAAGGTAAATAAGTTATTTGCGTAATATCAGACACCAATTGAATGCATAATTTACTAGACGCGATATTTATTGACTCACTGTAATGGAAGAAAGATATATCTTATGCAATGCCGAATTAACCACTTTGACATCTTTTTCTGGCCTTTTCAATATTTGTGTTCATTTCAAATTTCTCTAAAGAAAATTTGTTTTTTCGTTTAGATATTGTTATTTTATTTGTCCTACCTGGCAGTGTAATGAGCTTTATGTACAGTTGGTAATAAATCATGTCGCTGGAGAGGTAAATAATATAAAAACTGTGCAACACTTTTCCCCATACCTGTTCTTTTGTTTATTGGTTTTTAACCTGATGAACAAATCTTATGGATAGCAAGCAATTAAATAGTATTCCTAAATATTTTTGACTTAACTTTCTACACATCTAAAACTCGTATTATTATATATAATTATTTTTGTCCTAAGTAATTTGAAGTGCTACTTGTATTATAATCTGAAATGTAATTTTTCTGTATTTTTCTAGAAAGAATCGAAGCTATCGAGCATTGCCTTATTTTTATTTATATTTTTTTATTTCCTTGGTGTAAGTTTTTTTTTTTTTTATGTTCAATGTATGAAGCATACCTAAAGATATATTTTTACTAATATATAATCAATGACAAATATAATAAAATAAAATCGTATATCGTATATATAATATTTTTTCAAGTAATTGAAAAAAAAAAAATGACGACAAAATAATCAAAGCCAAAAATATATTTATAAAATTACAATTATATTATTTTTGGAAATAATATGACTGTTTATGATGTTTAAAAACACCACATATTACAAATCACCTATTCAAATATGAATGACGAATTCATCAAACACATTCATACATTACACATGCCATTCATATATAAAAAATCAAAAATAATAAGTTTATGTAAACTTTTTTAAAAAAATTTTTACGAATTTGACCGTAAATTTAACGTGACTTTTGGGTATCTCGTTCTGACCCGTCGCAAATTTTTTTTGCTTATTTTTGCGCAATATCCACCAGTGTCCCAAATGCCAAGTGTGGCGATACTTTACTACTTCCAGTTCGGTTTCTGGAATATTCCAACAGTTTCTTCGGGCCTGTATAAGCACTGAGTCCAAACGAGAGACTCATTTTATGCTACTGTTAGAATTTGTTATAGATTAGAGGGATTAGGCATCTCGATTGACTACCATCCTCTGAAGGAACATCGAAGTAGTTAAGTATCTCAGTGTAAAGCGGTGTTGTACTTTACTACTTAGGTTTCTGTTGTTTTTGAAAAGCGTGAGCCCAAACGTGACCACATGAACTCTCTTGAGTCGCTCACAACTCCTACCCCTGAAGGCGTCGAGCTCAGTGGATGATTTTGTTGGTGTTCTGTTTTGTATGCGGTACGTGTGCAGTACCTTAACAGCCTTCACAACTGATTTCTGTTCGTCAGCTCAGCACTACTACATTATTGTTTTCGTTTTGTCTTACTTAGTCCTTAACCTTGATGCCCCTGACATTGTATTTTCCAACTGATTGCTTATAAATAATTGTTTTCGTTCTGTCTTACTTAAAGTCCATTCAATAAACCTAGCTTTGAAGTTCGTAACAATTTATATATTAGGTTCAGAGCCTGATAAGAAAACATCCATTCCAGGCATTAAAGCTTTATGCGAATATCAAATCGTCATTAGTTACGAGACTCAATCTGACAGCAGGTCACCAACATCCCAGAGATTAAACCTGTTCTCTCCTGTAACTTGGCTCGTTCTGCTCATAATGTTGTTTTACTCCCCATAGTCTTACACTTCACAAAGAGTTTGCTCTCTTTTTATTATTTTATTAATTATTGCTTTCATTTCTAAGTTTAAAATTCCAAACCTTACACACACACACACACACACACACACACACACACACACACACACACACACACACACACATACACTCAAGAACCAAAACATTATGACCACCTGTTAATAACGAGTTGGCCCACCTTTGGAGAGCAACACAGCTTCAACCCACCTTGACGTGGATGCCACCAGTCCTTGGTAGGTGGCCGGAGACAGATTGTACCAGATGTTTAAGCAATGATTAAGAAAATCAGAGATATTCCGAATTGGTGGTCTTTGAACTCAGAGCTGACGTCCATGACATCCCAAATGTGTTCTATCGGATTGAGATCCGGTGAGTTAGGCGGCCAGGACATTAACTGGAATTCAGCATCATGTTCCTGGAACCACTCGAACACAATTTTAGCCTTGTGACATGGGCGTTGTCCTGTTGGAACATTCCATTTCCAGCTGAAAACACAGAGACCATGTAAAGTGCAACTGGTCCGCAATGACGTTCAGATACCCCGTAGCATTCATGGTCTGCTCTACCACAACCACGGGTCCCAGAGACGCCCAAGAGAACATCCCGCAAAGCATAATACCGCCACTACTGGCCTGTGTATGACCTACTGTACATTGAGAGAGCAACTGTTCGCCTGGAAAACGGCGCAGTCTGACACGGCCATCGCGGGATGAATGACAAACCGTGATTCATCTGACCAGGCAACTCTCTCCCATTGATCCATGGACCAGTGGCGATGTTCCTGGGCAATTGGCCATGACGCTTGGTCAGCAAAGGTACACGAATGGGACGTTTGTTGCGTAGCCCCATATCCAACAGTTTCCGCTGCACAGTGTGCTCTGATACTATTCTACTTGGCCCTGCATTGTATTGGGTTGTCATCTGAGCCACTGTCTATCTCCGGTTTTGCTTCATTATGCGAGACAGTCTCCGACGACCCTTTTCTTTGATAGCGTGTGGACGTCCAACACCATGTCGTCTACTGCTGGTTTCACCGACATTCATCCACTGTGCATAAGTACTAACAACTGTAGATCGCGAACAACCCACGAGTCGTAGAGTTTTGCAACTTCGGAAATACTTGTTCCGAGCCTTCGAGCCATTACAATCTACCCTCTATCAAAATCGCTTAGATCTGCAGTCTTTCCCATCACACACAGAAGTGAAAGAATGATTCTTCAGATTCTCCAGCAGCAGTTAAATACCACTTCCACCTGATCACGTGCCTTCCACGTCATCCAGGCGAGTTCATTGCAAAATGTAGGGGTGGTCATAATGTTTTGGCTCTTGAGTACATATATATATATATATATATATATATATATATATATATATATATATATATATATACAGAAATAAAGAGAGAGATAAGAAAATCTTAAATATAGAACATTAGAAATTCCTAGGAGTAGATGTAATATGAAATTTAAACAACTTTGAAAGCTACAGCCTGTCATCATTAGTGGGCGGGCTGTAATTTTATAATTGATAGGATCGTTCCTATAATGGTCAAATAAATGTTTGAAAAGGTTGAGAAATAATTTATAAATTGTAAATACCCATTTTCTTCTTATGCAATGAAGATCCAAAACCTTCTGATCGTTGATTTTGACTCTTCAGAGTTATAAATTACTTTCTCAATGTTTTTCAAGCACTTTTATTTTCACCATATATATATATATATATATATATATATATATATATATATATATATATATATATATATATATATATATATATATATATATATATATATATATATATATATATATATATATATATATATATATAAAATTTACTTTTTTAACTAGTCCACACATATAAAATCCTTAGTGTATGTGTGTGTTCGCATTCCGAAATGACTAGAGACTGTGTCAGCATTCTTTGGCTAGACCTACCTTAATAGAATTTTGCAGGGCGATTTAGGTCAACCCTAGAAAGGAATTAGGCAGGTCTAAGGATTTGGAGGTTAAGGGCTTGTGGAGATAAAAAGTTTATTTTATTTGAAACTGGGTTTCATGACTATTGTGGCCGCATTTTATGTATTTTACGTTCAATTACGTGAGAAAATAATATAAATCTTAAGTACCTTAATTCACGAGATAAGGCTTTAAATGTGCTAAGATGAAGAAATTTAAAGATATTTTTCCAAAAAGACTTAAATGGTCGACTTAGATTTTACCATTCTTATTTAGCATATTTCTATCTTTTTTTTTAAACTTAAATTGGAATCTATTCCGTATAGTAACAGTAATCGTCTAAAAATAGAAAGGTTTTTTTTTGGGGGGGGGGAGATTACGCACTCACTTAGGACCAGTCTCCCGAAATTCGATTAGAGGTAAACAGCAATTATTTACTGTATAAATCTAGCAAAACTTTTCTATAAGATCGGACCTTGATTTTTATTTGTATGGGTGACTTGTTTCTCTTTAAATATCGGTTAAAAATGTAGTTTTCATTTAGCCTAGGGGATCATCAAATATAGTGTTAAATTTATAAAGAAGATTAAAATAAAATGTATTATATGTTTAAGGAACTTGAGTTATTTATTTTTCAAATTCTTAAAAAGTGCTGGTATAACATATTCTAAATTTAATTTCAACTTTGAAATGAACATAGTCTTTTATTTGGAAACTGGAAGCTTTAAATAGTTAAAGTTATAAAATTGGTGAAATCTAATTTAAAAAAAATTGATTTGCACCAAAACTTTAAAATCCTCATACATGTGTACTCCATTCTGCTAAAACTTCACTCTGAAGATTATAAAAGTACTAAGTACATGTATTTTGAAATCTAAAAGACAGAGCGCGAGTTAAATAAACCACAGTCATCACAATTTCTGACTCAGAATTACACAGGTATTGTAGTTGTGTCATTATCATATTTGGAAAAAACCTCCAACTGTTAATGAGGATTAGAATAAACAAGCCAACAAAACGAAAGTAGCTAGAAGTGCTACGTTTATTATTTGGAGGGGGAGGGGGACCCTAGAGCTACCTAACAGCCGATTTCAAACAACTATGTCAATCCATTTCATAAATGTCATTATCATATTTGGGGGAAATCCTCAAACTCTTAATGAGGACTGGAATAAACAAGCCTACGAAAAAGCGCCATGTTTCTCTAAAGTTTCACTTCAAGTACAGCAGTTCATTTGGAGGAGGAAGAGTTCCCCTTCTCCCTCCAAATAAACAGCCGATACTACTAACAGCCGATTTCAAATGGCTGTGTTCATCCATGATAGAAATGAGCATCGCGGTAGCTCAGTCGCCAAAGGCAGCGATCTCGTCGTAAATGAAAGGGTGAGGGTTCGGAGCCCGAGTCGGCGTAAGATCTGCCGTGATCGTTAAGGATGACTTGATCAAGTAAAATAGGTTAGAGACTTGTTAACTGCTTGATCCCTGCTTATAAATTGCTGGAGCCCACTTTGAGCAAAGTCGTTCTTTCCCCTTTGCAGTGTTCTTGCTAAAAACAAAAGGCGCACTCCTTGCCTTAATTCCAGTAACCTATGGATCCCATCCTTGGATTGTCCAAAGGCATAAGTAACAACAATTTCAGTAGTTAGATTCGTACCCATGACTTAGGTACTGAAACGAAGAGCCTTGGTTATTCTGCCGTTATCCAACTTCTTCCGATACAAGATTCGTTTTGGGTTTGAATGTCACTGCTGTCATCATATATATTTATTGATTTCCTTTCTATCTTGACCTTACCAAAATTCTAACCACTGTGTTTCAATCCAAATACAAAATAGCTAGATAAAATGACACGCCCTTAGCAGCAATATGTGGCCTGTGGATCCAGCATGATGGAGCTCCAGCGCAATTCAGCTCTCTTGTGCATCATTGGCTTGATATCGAATACGCAGGCCGCTGTATTAAACGTCGAGGTTCCGTTTCATGGCCACCACGATCTCCAGATCTGACCCCTTTATGTAGCCTCCACACTATGGTCAATTGTTCACCACATCCTGATGGTGACCTTGAACGATGGTTCACGGGTTGCATTCACACGGTGGGCCACTAAATGAGCCGAACACGTGGATTCGTTCATAGGGTCTACTACGCACCTGGCTGCCTTTAATCTTTGGAGAAAAACCGCTTCCGAAGCCATCGTCTGCTACCATCGACCACGATAAGCCATACCCCCTTCAGAAGGTAGTAATGGCTTGCAGTGGACCATAGTGTGGAAAGGCCTTTAGATTTCGTCCTATGCAGCTATCTAAAGGAATTGGTTTATCGAGACCAAGTTACTTCAGAAATGAACTTAGTGCATTTACTTTTGTGGATACTACGATGATAGAACGTGTACAGTCAACCATTCCACGAAGCGCTGATGCATGCCACTATATTAGCAGGAGACATTTCGAACATCTTCCTTTTAAAAATTATGCAAGTACTGACGTTCATGTTTCGAATAAAGGTTGTTTCGTAAACCGGATATGACGTCATACATTTTTTCTCACATTTTCTCGAAAACTACGGGTCGTAGAGGTAAGAAAACTATGGGTACAGTTATTTGGGTATATTTTATATATTTCAAACTCCGAATCTATATGTGAAGAGTTTATCCGGTCTTGCTGTATATTATAAAACGTTAAAGTTTAAAATGTACTCGAAATAAATCTTTGAAAAATTCTATCCTCCCCTCTCTCCCTGCAGTATCAACTATTAAACATTTTTGTCACAAGTAAAATCTAGCATACAAATAAAATATGAATTTTCAATATTTTCTTGTTCATTTTTTATAGTACTTATCTATAAAAGCTGCAAAATAATTAGTTGATATATGAAGTAAATGTACTTTGACACGAAGATTAAGCGAAATGTTAAATAATTTCAGTCGCAATGTTGTTCTAAAATCTAATCTCATAAAAAATAGAAATGCAAAATACCATGTGTTCATAAAATCTTTGAGAATAATCTTAAGTTTTTTACTATGGTACAAACTGTTTAGAATGCGATGGTGTGTTAATACTCTTCCCCGGTCTAAGCAATCGAGATCTCAAAAGCGGTGGTAAAGAAAACAATAAAGCACCTGTTCCTAAAGCAGGTGCTTTCTAGGATTAATTTTCTATAGCTTTGATTTTCCATTCAAATTATTTTTCACTCACATTAAACTTTTTTTCCCCAGTCAGAGAATAAAATGTTATAAACGAGAGCCAATCCAAGATAAGATTTAGGTAAAAGCTATTTTAAGTTATATTACCTATGAGGCACCACAATTTGATACTTTTTCTCTTTCGTCTTTTTTTAAATTAAAAAGTTTTAAGTGTATTTATATATAGGAGAATGTGTAGATATAAATTCACATTTATGCATGTTGTTATGCAAGTTACAACGTGTCACATAACAAAATATTGCCAATTAAATGCAGACATTTTGTTCCATGTGTACAAAAAACATACGAGGCGCATCCAGAAAGTAAGATTCCTATTTAAAAGAAAAAAAGAACTCACACTTTCACGGACATATTTATTGGCAACAAGTACAGCAATGTTTCAACTATTTTTCAACATAGCCACCACCAGAATTGAGACACTTGTCGTATTGTGGGATCAGCTTTTGTATACATCTGTCGTAGAATTCTGCTGCTTGTGGATGGAACTAGCCTTCCTGTCCCAGGACACCGTGCACATCCCTTTCCGTACCAACAGCGTCTGTTTGAATTTGGTCCTGACCGAAGATCCACTATGATGCCAATGCATTGACTGATGCTTGGTTTCCGGGGTAAAGTGCGAAATCCAACTTTCATTGCCCGTGACAATCCTGTCGAGGAACTCGTCGCCATCGTCGTGATACCGTAGCAAAAATGTCAGTGCTGCTCCTAAGATTTGAATTTTGTGTTCGGGTGTCAGTTTCGGCTCATAGACTTGACAGAGCTGACGATGAATTTCAATTGGTGCAATGCTTTTTGCATTCAAGATCACCGACCGAGCCTTGCAGGCGGTGGGAGAAAGAATTGGAGTTTCCATTTCGGACCACTGCTCCTCGCTACTGGCACGAATCGAAACGTATTCAGCTGGCATATGATTAATACGTCATAGATCTGTTAGGCACGCGCAGTTGACACGGCTAATTAAGTTTACTTTAAAGGAGAAAACATCGGGAAACTTACTTTCTGGATGCTCCTCGTAATTTACTAGACGTTTCACGTCTACCTTTTCGGTCTGAGTAATTAAGGTTTCCAAAGGTTACATTTGTTTCTAAATTAATATTAGGTTTTACCAGCAATATAAACAATTTCGAAAATAAAGCAGCTCATTTTCCGAAACATTTTATTTAAATTTAATTTGTTTTCATAAATTTAAAAATATAAACTAAAGAGATAAAAGTGCTATGCTTGGCGGTATTTGGCGATTTTTCCTTGCACTCGATCAACGAAAAATTACCGATGTTTCTTCGAGATTATTTAAAAAGAATCAAAGTATTTATACAAAGTATAAAAACATTAACCACGTTATATAAATAAATTGTTAAAGGCTTTTAATTATGCATATAATCACTCCGTTACTCCTAACAACGGATAAGATTACTGTGGAAAATTTTTAACAAAAATGGTGAAACTGAAATTAAGATCATTTGAAATATACTAAACAAAAATTAGATAAAATAAATTAACTAAAGTAAACCAAGTAAAAAAGAATCAAAATTTCTACACGTAAAACATGTTTAAGTGGGAGGGACATGTTGGAGTGAGGGGTCACAACTTCCCTCGGGTATTAATGACATCATTTCATTCCATTTATAATTTATAATTAACATTATATAGGTCTTTAATTAATATAGTGTGCTGTGCTTATTTTTAATACATTTCTATTAATATAATATCTTATGACTATGTATTGCAGCATTGTACGTAATAGAATTAGAGATGTAAAAAATTTAGGAATTTTGAAGAGGTAGGAATAAACCCGGGAATTTTGGGGAATAAACCCGGAATTTTGGAACTTTCGGAAGAAATCATTTAACAATGTTTACATTTATTTTTTCAACAGTGGATATTTCAGAACTAGCATATTATTTCTAAGAGAATTGTTTTAACTTTTCGCAATATATATATATATATATATATATATATATATATATATATATATATATATATATATTCAAGAAATAACAGCAATGAGCATTTAAATGATTTTATAGTAGTACTTATGTAATTAATTACCCTGTTAGTCTTATCAAACATGTAACTGGTTGCTTCAATTTTAATTGCTAATATAATAATTATATACATTATTTTTTATCATTATCTATTATGTAAATTGCTTTATGTTAAACTTTTTCCCCTCCTTTTATAATATAAAAATAAATATATTTAAACTTAAAATAACAGTTTATTATTTTGTGTAATGCATATATCATTTAAAGGTGTAATCAAATGACACTGTTGCATTTTGTGTCCAATTCCTACACACACACACACACATTATATATATATATATATATATATATATATATATATATATATATATATATATATATATATATATATATATATATAGAGAGAGAGAGAGAGAGAGAGAGAGATGTTATCCAAGAAAAATAATGATTTCTGGGTTTTGTGACACTACAGATTATTACCTAATATTTAATAATAATAAAAAAATGTGAAATATAAAAATTGTCTTGTGCGATTAGGATAAAAGTAAACAAAATACTTAAATATTCCCATGTTTTGGAAATTTTCAAAATTCCTTTCCCAAAAAACCCGGGTTTTTCCACTTCTCACAACTCTAAATAGAATGGATTACAGTGATAATTTCTGATCTATTTAACTAATTACTTATTTAATATATATATATATATATATGTGTGTGTGTGTGTGTGTGTGTGTGTGTGTGTGTAGAGAAAGAGAGAGCGGGGGTGATATAATAGATATAATGCGTGTGTGTGTTTATTAAACAGCTGAGGTGCAGATACTTCGCGATTCTGGGCAATAGTATGACAGGGCAGACAACATGAATGGAAATTGTTCAGCTTACTAACACGCATAATGAGAAAAATAAATATAAAATAGGAAAAAGCTAATAATATAAATAAGTACATTTTAGAGCATGGAATTTGTTAATCTTTCTTCTTTTCTACTCGATAATGTAAATTATAATAGCTTTAATGAATTTCAAATATTGAGGCGTGACATTGGGAGAGTTCGCAACCACCACCAGTGTACTCTTACTTGTTACACCTCTGCTAGGAACGGCAGTGCTTGGAGGTCTGTCTGATCAAGTTGATGCAAAATAAGACACTTTTATCAGACACTGTGATTTAACTACTATGGGAAAAGTTTTGGGTGCTATCTCAAATAACATGGATTGAAAGGTACAGTGTCTAATCCTACCGACTACGTAGATGAATACACTGGAAACGGGACAACGGCTAGGATTTCCTGGTGTTCTTCGACACAATAGTGGACTAGCGACGTAAAGGGTAAGAAGTAAAAAAGAAAAGTAGTATACTTGATATAAAAAGTATTTTGAAAAAGTTTTTTGAAAAACAAGTTATTGGGGACTTGATGTGAAAATATTGGACTATCAGTTCAAATAGTCGACAACTATCAAGTTCTAATAATGACTATTTTATGGAACTGACTCTGAAGAATATCAGTAATTAACTTTAATGTTCCGTAGAAGAAATACTATGTACGATGCTTTCAACGGTTCGTCTACATTCGCATTCGGTTCTACGTCCGGTGAGGTTTTAGAAAATCAAACACCAAAATAAAAATTTGAAAGTTCGGTTTTATAATTTTTAAGTAGTGGCTACCGTAGGTAAACGCATGGAAGAATACCATAAAGTTACAGGCGTATTTGGTATGTTTCCACAGTTGATATTTCTTACAGCAATATAGACTGTTAAAAGAACTCCAAATAGTGTCAGTCTTCGAGGATGTGAAAGAAAGCCTAAGCAACAAACTAGTGAAGATCGCTGAATTTCGTAAAGAAAATGTGGCTGTTGCCTTTAACAACGAAAGCATCAAACTTTATAAACTTCTAATTCATTAGAGTCGTTTTCGCCAAATGTAGAAATCATCATACAAATTTACTTGTATTTAATAATTACTAATTGTACCTGAGTGCTTCCTTTCTTGTTATGTTAAAGTGTATGAAAGATGAGTTAATAAAAATGATGAGAAAAGATCATCTAAATAACCTGACTCATTTCTACTTTAATGACCTCATCTTAAAGAGCATAAAATGCCAGCTACAATGCAGTTTACTTAGAGAAATAAACTTGTTTGTGTTATCTCTAAATTTATACAAATTGAATTGAGAAAAGTTTCGTGTTTTATTTGATTATGATACAAAATCTAAAGCTAATTCGTAACATTTGCTACAGTCCCAGTGTTGGCTTAATGCGTCACTCCAAAGTGAGGTTCATAGAATTCTTACAATTTAAAATTCATCAACTAAAAAATAAACAGTAAAATTAGCTGTATTCAATAAATGATAATATTTATGTTCGGTAATTAATATTTAATAATTTTGAACATATTCTATGAAATATAGAAAGATCTAGTAATAGTCTCCGAAGGTGCACAAAAGGAAAGGAAGAAAAGGGACATTTAAGATCATAATACATATTTGAATTACAAATAAATTATCATAGTACGGTATTGGTTATTAATTGTTAGGAAATAGCTGAGCATTTTATAATTTAAAGATGTGCCATAACTAATTAAGGTGTGCTAGCCGTAGATATTCTGTAATCGGCAATATACTTCATTCGTGAGAAATTCATTACGGAAGAAAATAAAAATAATAAAATAATATTAATTAAACAGATTTTCTTAATACATACAAAATAAATTGATACCAGTTTTTCCTTATAATATATTATTTTCTTTCTTTTGAAATAATGCATGTATGATTGCGATATTTCTGTAGAATTTAGAAAGTCTTTTATGATAAAATATAAAAAAATATTCTTCCAATCTAATCTAACTTAAGTTTTAGAAGACAATTATTTGCTAATTAATTGTGCATTAATCCAGAATATGTCAATCAGATAATATTCTGGAGCATTGGTTCTGCCTCAGTAATTTGATAGGCGTTATATGCAGTTGTAATTTTTGTAGAAAGCTAAGAAGTGACGTGAAGATATGTTGTGAAAGTCGGTATGGCAGTGTTTACGTTATTTTGCGATAAACTTAAGCAACTGGTTACGATATTTCATTCATGTGTGATATTTCTTCTGTGACTCATCATCACACAGTTGTTAGCTATCTTTCAAAGCACTCATATGACCCATAAGGGCTGTCTGTACACTTGCATATCTTTCATTAGCTTTCGAAACTGAGAGCTAAGAAAGTGAGCGACCTATTAAATTTAGTTATCTTTTCCCTTTCATTTTGTTATCGTTTTTTCTTGTTGTTTCTGTTCCTTCTGTGTCTTTGCTTGTGTTTCGGATGATTCTTCGTAATATACGTTTCTTTCGGTTCACTTGTTATGTTAGAAACTCCCTTCAGAACAACCATTGCATTTTTTAGATTAACTACAGTTTATTAAGAAGATGGAACTTTCACTTAGTAAAGTACTGGCAGCCGTATCAATGGCTTTTCTGACGTTCATATTCTCTATGCTTCCACTCATCTTGGTGAAAAATGAAGTCAGTAGACCAAGAAATTTCCGTGTTGTGAGTTTTCTTAGTTGCTTTGGGGGTGGAGTATTTATGGCGACGTGTCTATTGCATCTTTTCCCTGATGTTCAAGAACAAATGGTTTCAATTTTCAAAACTTTGAATTTAGATCCAAATTATCCTGTAGCAGAATTCCTCTTGAGTGTGGGATTCCTCCTTGTAATGATCATTGAACAGGTAAGATCTTTTGTGTTCTCTGTAACTAATGCACAAAGTGAACTGAATTATGATTTTCAAAATTTATATTTAGCATGATTGATCTATATAGTATAAAAATTGAATAACTCATACATATACATTCAATAGGTATGACAAAATTGTTTGCAAAACTTAGATATATTGTGTGTAGTTTCACATTGTAAATAGTGAAGCCAGTGTTTATGCAAAAATTTTATATTAAAATTATAAGAATTCTGAAGATTTATACTCTCAAGTATTCATTTATGAATCAGGAGATATTTTTTTACAACTTAAGTTACCTTTTAATTAAATTTTATATAAATGCTTTCATGATAAAAAATACATGTTGTTTTACATATCCAATTTGCTTCTTTTTATTTTGTTTGATTGTTTAAAATTAAGATCTTAAAATAATGTCCATGTGCATGGTTTCCAAGCACCTGGAAAGTCATGGAAAATCATGGATTTAGACAATGGATTAATTTTGTCATGGAAAGTCTTGATTTTTCAAGTAAAATGAGTAAAAGTCATGGATCCGCTAAACTACCGATTAAATAAAAATGCATTGAATTGTTTAATTCTATTTTTACTTGTCATTTGGCTGAAGTTACTGAGTTTGGTATTTATGTATTATCTTATTGACTATATTGCCAAGTAAAATTTGTTCACCAAGGAAACTCAAAGCAAGAAAGCTTAATGGGTGGGTAAATGTATATTATTCTGGTTTTTTCTTAAATTGTAGATTAAAATTTTATTAATATAATAATTATTTTTTAATAAAAATTTGTTAAGATTTTTGCACAAAATACAAGTTTATCTGTAGGGATATTGTATATAAACATTATAGGGTTATATTTGGCTATTATTCATGGTCACCTGGATAATACCAAAGTACCCTGAATTCAAATTGGAAACATTTTGATTGAAAAATTGCTATATGATTAAACTTAAGTCATTAGGAATTAGGTATGTAGATACAACAATTTATTTTTATGTATGTGAGTTTATTAACACTTATAAAGTAAGTTTATAGTTTTTTTTATGATAAAATTCCTGTAATTTCTCTAAAAGCATATATTTTATTTGTATGTACATCAGAAGTTTTATTCATATATACTTTAACGAAAGCTTTTTAAAGTCATGGAAAATGATCTGCTAAATCAGGGAAAGTCATGAAAAGTCATGGATTTGAAAAATTTTATTTTGGCGGATACCCTGCATGTGAAACTACTATTCAAATTATAATTGTATTATTAACAACTTATATTTTTTTAAAGCATTCAGTTAGGTAAACTGTTAAATTTTACATTAGATGGATGCTGTGTAAATCACATTTTTATCAGGGTTAAAATAGTTTTCTTTTGTTTGTACAAAACAAATTTATCTTATTTAAGCTGTGTGTATTGAGGTTTTATTTACATGGCTACATTTTTAATCTGGTATTTTTTGCATTATTTGACATTGAAAAAATTAAATTTGAGTCATCTAATCTTTAAGAAACAATATTTTGGTATTTAAATGACTTTACAATAATGTTAGCTAATAAACAGTTTCTCCTGAACACTGCTCAGGCAAATATTTATTTTTCTGCCAGCTTATATGTGCAAGCCAAATGACCAATTTGTCAAAAATTTTTTACTTTTTTCACTTAGTTGCCCATTCATAAAAATTTTTTTCTGACTCTCCCATTAAAGTTTTTGTTGCTAAATAAGCCTGTACAATTTTCTATGTCATGTTTTAATAATTTTGATTGAAAAAAAATGAAGTAGTTAAATGTAAGATTTAAATTAGCGGAAATAAATGTAACTATTTTTATATTTAAATTACTTACTGTGTAAGTTAAATCAAATGACATTTTATTTAGTAATAAGGGATTATTATCATTATGCAATAATCCCTTATTACTCTTGATGTTGCCAATTGTGATCAACATAACTCAATTAATGAGCTCCTCTTTAAATATTGTTCAATATTTGTGTGGTGATGCTTTTCTTAGCAGATACTCTGTAAAAGAAACTATTTTTCACCTTTCATTGAAAAATAATTATATTCTAGAAAGTTATGAGTGATTTTCTTGTTAGAGCACTAGATTTCTTATATTTTATCTATAATATTTGGTATATTGAAGGTAAAAATCTTTGTGCTAAAGTGTAGCATAAAATAATATAAATAAGGCACAAACTGTGAAAGTATGCAAATAGATCGCTTTGAATAAGTAACATTTTTAATGCAAGAGCACTCAGTGGCTTGTAAAAACAGACTGACACCATTGCAATGTCCTTTGGGTTTCTGTTGAAGCATAAATTTGTCCAGTTTGTTTATATAAGCCACTGAATGCTGTTGCATTGGAAATGTTACTTACTAGAACAGGGATGGGCAAACTCCTGCCTGTCGAAAGGTTTTATCCAGCCCACGGAGAGAATTTTAAGTTGCAGGTCTGAGACAAATTAAAAGAAATATATATTTCTATATTATATATCCATCTCCTTTTCTACTTTGCTTAAATATTATATCTCAAATTTATTATATCATGCCCAGAAAATCAGCAGTATATTTGCTTCTTATATGTGAAGTGTTTTTAACTTAGAAAGAATAATTTCAGAAGTAGACTGACAGATGAGCATTTAGCATCATTCCTTAAAATCACTACATCTTACTTCGAACCTCAGTATAAGGAACTTTCAAAAATAAAATCTCAATTTTATTTTTGAAGTCCAAACTTCCATTCTCTTTATAGTAATTTCTTTTAAAATTGCTTCATTGTAACTTTGGTGGATTTTTTATTTCCTGTTCTACTCAACTTGTAAGTTGCACTCAATTCATCGTGACGTTTTATTATTCCAGAAAATTTATCAGAATCTTTAAAATTGAATAATTAGAGTTCAGATTTTGTTATTTTCTTTTCAATATTTTTCTACATTGTTCAAAGACCTAAGTTGTGTTTGCTTACCAACCTGATAGTAGTATATATTGGTACAAGATCCATCCGTCCTTTCAACCACATGTCTTAATCAATATATATCAATTGATTTGGGAGATTTAGAAAGGAGTGGGGTTTCTAGCAGGGTGTGCATTGTTTCTTCATCACTTTAAGAATCTGATTCAAAATTGTCATTTAATGGGTCCAAGACCACTTCAACTTTTTCATTTTTTTCTGACTCTCATAGATATGGATGTTTCTTTTCATGAGCAATATCAAACCTGCCATTATTAGTTTCGATGACTTTATGTTCTAGGGGTATCCAGACTCTGTATCCCTTAGTTTGTTGAGTATAACCTATGATATGCCCTGTTTAAACCTCATATCAAATTTCTTTCTTTGCTGTTTGGGAATTCCTATAAACACTTTTGTACCAAACGGTTTTAAATATTTTATAGATTGTTTTCTACCACTGTAAAGTTTAAAAGGGGTTTTCATTTCCCCAGCATGGCAAGCACGATTTCATGTGTATGTAAAATGCATCAGGGCCTCTGCTCAAAAGCCTTCACTTAATCCACTGTCTCTTAAAAGTGCTTGTATACCATTACATTCTGTGTTGTTAAATCTTTCACATACCCTGTTCTGTTCAGGTGAATACGAATTTATTCTTTCATGTTAGATACCTAATTTCTCGTTTAGTTTTTTAAATTGCTTATTAATGAATTCAATTTTGCTATCAGTCCTAATACTAATAATTTTATTATTTTGGAAACACTCAGCTCTAGTTTGAAAGTAGCGGAAAGCCAATAAAGTATCAGACTTATTTTTAGTGGGGAAATACTACAGCTTTACGTGAGTAATCATTAATGAGGGCCAAAAAATACTGGTAACCTGAAGGTGTTACTGTAGGCATAGAACCACAAAGATCCATGTGGAGGAGTTGTATTGGCTTAGTGGATCGAGTTTTTAATATTGGCTTAAAGCTTACTCGCTTAGTTTAGCTTCTTTACAGAACTCATATAGAGGGAAAATTTTAGGTAGATTTATGGGTAGTCCCCATACTCTAATTTGCATTTATTTTTAATATACTAACAATTAATATGCACAAATTTTTGGTGCCCATAATCCCCAGTTTTAAATATTGATGTTTATAAGGCAAGCTGACTATCACTTTTAGGGTAGTACTTTGGGTGTACAACATATAGTCCGTTTTGTTTCCTAGTTATAAACTGCCTATCACCACAGAAGTAAACTTCAATTTTGTTTCCTTCACCTATAAACCTAGCATATCTTTAAAATATTTAGAGCCTGATAGCTGTTTGAAAATGTTTTATATTCCTTTAAGTGTACACTTAAAGGAATATAAAACATTTTCTAACCTTATTCAGTTATTACCAAATAACAGTCTTACAATTTCCTTACCTTCTTTTGGGCAGGTAATATAATGGCTACTTTCATTTTATGATTCCTTACAGGTTGAAAGTCAGTAGGCCATGGGTCACAGTGCTGGTGCTCTTATGAGCTGCCATATTCTAAATCTAATTACAGTAGTTTCTCTCATATTTCTTGAAAATAGGTACCAAGCTCGACAAATATAACTCAAAACTGTTTTTATTCCTCCTTCAAGACCAGAGTTCGGCCCACAACTGAGAAATATATATATATATATATATATATATATATATATGTTCCCTGATTAAATGTACTATAAAAATGCCGGAAAATAGCAGAAGTTAAAAAAAAATTAGTTTATTCATTAAAAGAAACTAAGTTTCGGCTAACTTGTCGATAACATACCAATTACAGCTATCATCTCTCGAAATGCAGTTGATTCTATATATATATATACACCATGAGAAAGCCTGAAAGATGAAAATAAACATGTTCCTACATTCTTAAAAGAAAACACTTTGGTAACACCTCCTGTAATGAATGACATTACCCCAAACAGAAAAATAATGGGAAAAAATGATAAAGAAAATGACGTTAACTTTTAGCAGTATACATAGCATAATGGCATGAAAGGTCTATAATTTCAACATGATTATCTCCCAGAATTTTGGCTGCATGGTAACCACTTACTTCTATCCTGAACTGTGAACTGTTAACAAAATATTTTAAATCCCTTCCCTCCCTTCTACCTCGACATGTGTGAATCATTTTTATATCATAAACAAAGAAGTTTTATAGTTACAAAACTCTTAACTAGACTAACAGAGATTAATTGTCCAAAAGTAAATTTTTGATTTCATCTCACTAAAATATTGAATCAAATGTTAAGAAACTGGCTCTGAACCATCAAGCATAACTATTCCACTGAAATAGGCACTTGATTGTTTATTCTTCTTTAAAATACCGTTAAGTTTTTTTTGCTTAAAAAAAGGCAAAAACTTTCTAAATTATCTAATTTAAAAAAGTATTAAACGAGTTTTAAACATTTATTTTTACAGTAGACAGACTAATTACCTCCCAGAATAAATGTATATAGTTGAAACACACACATTTGATATTTCAGTATTGAAGAAAATAACTTAGACTTTGCCCTTTTCAATTGAATCCTCCCTGTTTCCTATACCCGTAATTCCAGGATTTAAAAAAAAAAAAATTAAAAAATTCAGGTGCACTGAAAATTTTTTTGCTACTTAGGTTGGGGGGGGGGGTAACCATAAAATGGTTCTGTTCTTAACTGTGCTTGATGTATATGTATTAATTCAGTATCATAAGTGTTGCAGTTTGTCAT
The DNA here is from genome assembly GCA_032207245.1 of Pardosa pseudoannulata. Taxonomy (NCBI): domain Eukaryota; kingdom Metazoa; phylum Arthropoda; class Arachnida; order Araneae; family Lycosidae; genus Pardosa; species Pardosa pseudoannulata. Next base: position 12,726,584 of record CM063510.1, read on the forward strand.
GGTTCTTTTAATACTATATTGTGAATATCATGTTTAATGTTTATTGCTTGAGTGAAACTACTGAATCAGTTCTACTACTGGTTTTTACTGAAACCCTGATTTGCATAAATATTTCATTTAATCATCATCATGTTGTGAATTTTGGGAATGATTTTCAATTTTTTTTAAAATTTCCTTTTATTAATTTTATTTGCTATAAAATATTCATTCCATATATAGTACATTTCTGGAATAAAATGTAGGAAGGTAAAATCTCTTTACTGCTGTAGGGTGTCTGCTACTTAGGTTTTCACTGTATTAATAAAAATTAAATATTATATATATATACACACACACACATATATATATACATATATACATATACATATATATATATATACACATACATATATATACATACATATACATACATACATATACATATATATATATATACATATACATATACATATATATATACATACATATATATACATATACATATATATATATACATATATATACATATACATATATATATATATATATACATACATATACATATATATACATATACATATATATATATATATACATATATATATACATATACATATATATATACACACACACACATATATATATACATATATACATATACATATATATATATATACACATACATATATATACATACATATACATACATACATATACATATATATATATATACATATATGTGTGTGTGTGTGTGTGTTTGAATGCATGAGCAAATGATCAATCTTCCTTATTTAATGTATTTGAAAGCATAAATAGCTTATATTGATCTAATCTCTTTAAAGTGTCTTTTATACTTACTGTCCCCCCCCCTTTTTTTTCCAGATTGTTCTGAATTGTCAAGATAATTGGAAAACAGATAAAGTTCATATTATTTCCAATCATCATTCTCATGCTGAATCACATTATCAGAATTATGGGTCTATAAATGAACAGTTAAATAATGATGCTACATTAACTGAGAATCTTCCACATAATTCCTCGCAACCTCATGTTCTGCCTGGTGAAGATCCTGAACCACATACTCATGAAGTCTCATTTCATCAAGATCTTAGTTCACATTCAATTTTGCGCTCTTTATTATTAGTTTTTGCCTTGTCATTACATTCTATCTTTGAAGGTCTTGCAATTGGATTACAATCATCAGTACAAAATGTTATTAGAATTTTAGTAGCTGTGTTAGTTCATAAATGTATTATTGCATTTACTCTTGGTTTGAATTTAACACATAGCAAACTGAGAAGAAGCAATATTATTAAAGGAAATATACTTTTTTCTTTAACTTCACCAGTTGGTATAATCATTGGCTTAGTAGTTGTAGATTTTGTTACAGGTTTGCCTATGTTAGTTGCTAGTGGCATTTTGCAAGGTATTGCTGCTGGTACTTTTCTGTACGTAACATTTTTTGAAATCCTTCCTCATGAGTTAAATTCTAACGAAGATCGTATGATAAAAATGGGCTGTTTGGTCTTAGGATTTTCAGTCGTTTCTTGTTTATTATTATTTCTCCCTGAATGATAGAAATAAGAAAAATTCAAATTACCTTTAACACTTAAGTTGATTAAATCACTTTGATTTAAAAAGTATATTCCTTTATCTGCTGTCCCATATAAGGATTAAAAGACAAGTGGTGGATATTTAATCTAATAAGTACTCCAACATGTGCTTTCTGTTACAATGAATGTCTTTTTCATGTTGTGTTTTATCAACTGATAAATTAAACTTTAGTCCCTTGGCCATTGATCTGTAGAGCTTAATAATATATTGTTTTGTTCATACATGTACTAGTCAGGAAAATGCATTTATTGTAAAACAGCATTCGAACAACCTTTTTGATAATGCACGAGATAAAGCAAGAAAGAGCAAACAGCTGTTTCAAAGCTACAAAGCAACTCGTCCTTTACAAGAAAGTGCTAGCTCAATGAAATTGCTACTTCATTTTTATTGCACTGAGGAAGGAGCCTTTATGGTTATGAAACACTTATATGCTCTTTGTTTTTCTGTGTGCTTTTATTCACATTGGTTTTTCTTATTTATATTAATATACAAGATTTATATGCATATTTTTAACAGCATTTGTTATAATCATGGCATCAAAGTCATTAGTTTGGAAAAGATGTTAATGTAATCAATTTTTATCAGTGTTGTATCTTGCTTGTGTTAATTTTATGATTTCTTAAAATCATATTTTTAAGTGGTAGACTCTATTATTAATTCAGAAGTATTTAAATCTTAGAGTTATTAAGTAAATTTTTGTTTAATTTGTTACAACTTGTTTTTTAATATTTTAATTTGTGTAAAATAATTTAATTAGTAAAGGAAAGTTTTAACTTTAAAAGAAAGTTGTCTTACTTGTAAAGAATATATGGAACATTTTTATAATCATATTTCAAGAGGTGTAACATTAGGACTTTTTTTTAAACTTGATGTCATAAATATTACTTTTAAATTTTTAAAAATTACAAATGTTAATACTAATGTATCGTTATTTTAAAATAAAATGTTTTGCATGAAATAGACTTTAGACTCTAAACGAAATTTCAGCTTAAATATTTTTAAATAATGCTAAGCATTTTATTGTAATTGTTAAGATTTTAGTCTGTTAGAAATTTCTCGCTCTAAATTTTTAGACTGTATTTTAGTTATATTTTTAGAATATGATTGTATATTGAAAAGAGAATAGTTTGAAATATTAAAATGCCAAAATATTATATATTATTCTTTGGGAAGTTCCTATTTTTTAAGTGTTTTGGTAAAAATGGAATTTTAACTTTCATGTATTGCTATTATATTAAAATGATTGTAATTTAGTAATTATTACTTTAATAAAACCAAAGTTTTTGTGATAATGAAAGAAATGCTCTTCTTTTTTCCATGTTTGTATACAGATAGTTTAAATACTGTGACCTGTTTTGTAGCGTCTACATATATTAACTAATTTTTATGAACATATAAATAAAGCATTTAATTTTTTTGCTGATTTTATATAATGAAATCATGAAATCTACACAATGCTAGAAAAAATATTATTACCTAGCAATATTTTTCCCATTGTGAATTTTAATGTGTTCTTATATTTTGCATTTATTTTTAATTTTTTGTTTTGAGTTGTGCTGTGATATGTAATGTACTGTATAATATTCCTCTATTTTCAAATTAGTGAAACTACTTTTCAGCCTTTAAATTTGATTCTCTGAATAAAGTTTTAGAGATAAACAAGAAAATAACTGTTTTTGATTCAAATCTATTGTGAGGTACTTATTTTTTAGTAGTTTTGAAGTATAGAATTAATAACTGTCTTTGAAAGAGTAAATATTTGTTCTGCTTTGTTAGAATTGGTTATTTAAAACCTAAAGAATCAAAATTTCTAGATTTAATTATTACATAATCATTCAGTTGCTAAAAATAATGGAGGATGATTATTAAATAAGCAGTTGAATTGTAATGTATATGCTAAAAAGTTTGTATGAATCTTAGTTCAGTATGCAATTCAAAAGAGTATTTTCATAAGAGTTGCATCATGATTCAGGCAAACCCTTGAAAGGTTTAGGGCATGTTAAATTTTGTTCCTTAGAACAAAGTCATGATAGAGATAAAATGCTTTTTTATTTACCCTCCATTGAACTGTGTTACCATATAGTATGGCACCTTTGTATATATTTTTCTTTTAATAATATGTGTAAGTTAATATATTCGTAACTAACTTAATTCATCTTGTAGTCTTTAAAATATATTTTAAGAATATAAATTTTGGTGCATTTTAACTGGATTTATGTCATTTAATTTTTACTATTTTTATTTAATGTATTTCTCTTTAATTTAAATTTTGTCATTTTTTGGATATCTTTCATGCCAATCTATTCTGTGACTAGGAGTAGCTGCAGCAAAGTATTTAACATTTTATTTATGTTATGTGTATAATATTTTTATTTTTATATAGGTACCTTGGTTCTCTTTACGTAATATTACCAAAAATGTTCATATTTTTCTATTACCAGAGTGCAAGTATTAATCACAAACTGTAACATTTTATTTATTTATTTATTTATTTTTTTCAAAATTACTTGTAAGGTTATGAGAAAAATTAACTTTTAATGTAAAATGTGATGTTCAAGTTGTTCAAGTAAATTTTGAAATTGTTTATATTGCTGGTGTAGTAGAATTTTAAAAAAATTTAAATTTAAAAACATAACCTTCATTTGAAAATCTTAATTAACCAAACAAAAAGCTAAGTGCAAAGCAGCTAGTATTGTTATATCCCTTGGTATAAATTGATTTAAAAAAAAACTTCATGATTTGAAATTTAAGAATTCCTTGTTTTATATATTTTACACAGCGCATCAGGGAAAACAGCTGTGTCAGTAGGATAAGAAATATTCAAGGAAACAATGTTATCACTGTTTCAAGTATATTTTCTAAAAGAGGATTTAAGTTTTTTGAAATAAATTATAAAACATTTAAATTTTAATTAATGTTTATTTTATTGGTAAAAGGTATTTTTTAGCTTGCAGTCTTTATACAAAAAGATTATTTTTAAAAATGCATACAAAATCTAATCTGACCTTTAATTTTTAAAAAGGAAAGGGGTATTAAAATGTATTAAAGCTGTATTTCTTTATATATTTGTACTAGATGGTAACTTTCTGATTCCCTATTTCAACCTATGCTAACAGACAACAACAACAAAAAGGTATGCATTATTATAAACTTAAAGCAAAATAATGAAGTAAATTTTTTCAAGAATTAAATATTGTGTTTAAAGAAATTTTTTCCTTGCTACTTTTTAAATTATTATATAATTTTATTTTGAAATATTTTTCAGTTAAATTTTGTCTAATTTCATGCTATATTTTGCATTCAACTTGAAATCTCGAGCATCATTTAGAAATAAATATCTGATTAATTTTCAGAGCAATATATAATTAAAAACTGTAGTTTATAAAAAATAAGTTTATTTTAAATATTTTCCATGTTTTATTATTTTGAACAAAATGTTTAAATATTCCACAAGTTCTTATAAACATACTCATATATAAATTTTATTTTACAATATATTCATTTATTTTACAGCAAAACTTCAAATTAAAATAGTTATGTCTTAGGTGTTGAAAGCCACCTGTGGAGAACAGTTATTGCTGACGAAAAAGTACTTAGTCCTGTATGAGTTGAAAATTTAATATGTAATAAACTTCCTGCTTCAAATTCATATCCAGCTTCATATAATTCTTTTACTATTGTATCTATGCATTTATAATTTTCTACTGTGTTATCATCTTGACTATGAAGTAGAAACTCTATTACAGGTTTGTACAGGCCAGTGGAAATTATCAGAGTTGTTAAGTTGTGCTTCAGGATGCAATCTAACAATTCATCATCGTAATCTTCTTCAGTGAGCTGAAAATTCAATAATAATTATATTACTTATTTTTATCTTAAGTTGAAAAGGCTGTGCATGTAATTATAATTTAATTTTAAGCTTTATGTATATATATATATATAGTTTTACATTTATAGTTAGTTCTAAATATAATTTAGTTATAAGCACTTGATAATTTTAGAAGTATTCATTTTTAAACTTTATGCTGATTGTGAAATTTTATAATTATGTATTTATTGAATATGTGTAAAAATAAATTCTCTGTATCTAAAAGTTTGAATACTTGATGAAAAGCCAAAAGCACTCTTGTAGATGATTTTGTTACTACAAGCCACTTAATAAAAATTTTCTCTTTCATAGGTATAGTAGATGAAGACATTTATCTAAAAATGATGGATTTACATGTGCCTGTCAAAAGTACTCGAAGAAGATGTACACTTTGTAGTCGCAATCATGTTCAAAAGAGAACAACGATTCAATGCAAACAGTGTTTAGTAGCTCTGTGTTCTGAAAAACAAAATAATTGTTTCAAATTATATCACCAGTTAATGGCAGTTTTTCCATGGGATTTTCCTTAGGTGATTTAGGCATTTAATGACTTGAAAATGATTTTTTTCCCTTCAAAATCCTATAAGATAGGAAAGTTATTGAATATTTTGTTGAAAATTTTCAAAATTTAACATTAAGACTATCATTGTTCATGTTATAAAAGAAATTTAAGATATATTTATGAAATCTTCTAGGGAAGTGATAAAATTTTATTAATCTTTAAATATATGAACTATAAAGTGCAATTTTCTCTTCTAAATTATATATATACCAGTGTGCAATATAAGTTTCAGAAATGTTAATTACTAACAGAGGTACTTGAAAAAACATTATGAATTTTACTTAACCAGAAAAATAATTCTTTAGAAATAAACACTTATAAAAATGACAAACTTTGAAAGACTTAAAATTCTAACCCCCCATTTGTTTTTGTACACCTTAAAGCAAGCCTTGAAATAAAGTAAATTACTTTTTACACCATCTGAATGTGTCTCTAAAATTTTGCTTGATTTGAAATAACACATTAATCAAAAGGTAAGTAAAAATGTTTTACAGTAACCCCCAATATCTGAAGAGAGAGAAAAAAAATGTTAAAGACACATATTTTTTTTATCTACATGGGGTTATAAATTAGTTAAACTGAAAAGTACTTGCTAATATTATTAAATGAATTTAATATTATAGAAGAAAATGATTTGAGCTACTAAAATCTTTCTCAAATATTGACTTTAAAAAAAAAAAATATAAGCATGAAAATGTTTATTTATTTATTTTTTTTCATATAAGTGGCTCTTCCTTCTCATCTCAAATATCTTTACAAGTAATTAAAATATAATTACTTGTGTGAACAGACTTTGCTTATGTCCTATGCAAATGTGATTTTTTTCCCCCTTTCTAAATGTAGATAATTTAGAAAACTCCTCGATTTGACTGTGAACTTACAATTCTTTAGAATCAAGGAAGCATGGCTATAAAGTGACTTTATTATTAAAGAGCTTACCATTGCTGTTGTTGAATATATTGTATATATTTATACTGTTTACCTGTATGCTTTATATATTTAACAATTTTCTATCGTTGTTAGGATTTTTGTGGATTGGTTTACAGTGCATTAACAGGGATGGCTCACATTTTGGTGGAAAGCAAATTTAATTTGTATATACATCTATCATTCCTTGTGTTTCAATATGTTTAAAGAGGCAATATTGTTAGATTTTTCTATAAGTGATATCCTGTTTTTTTGTTTTTTTTTTCTTTAGAGTAGTTTATGCATAATCTATGTACTGGGTTTGTGTTCTTTGTTATTGAAATCCATTCACTGTATACAAATATTGCTATTGTTATTTCAATAAAAATATTTGAGTCATTATCAATAGTGAATTTTATGTAAAAACTCACTTTACATAAACTACCATGATGATTACAGTATAAACTTTATATAGACAATATAAACTATTTTTACAATAAAAACATTTTCAGTAAATTAACCAAATCATGCAGAATAATAGAGCAAATTTCTGCTGTAGTAGTGATACAGTTGTCTGCTAAAAGGCTACCTATATTTTTTTACATGAAATCTTTCAAAAGAGTACCAGGAATTGATTTGATATCTTAACATAAAAATTAAATAATATATTTAGAAATTTTATTAAGTTGTAAGTTAGTTTAAAATTATTTGTTATCAGTATGCATATCATTGCACAAGAAAAGCAATTTTGTGAAATCTGGAATAAAAATTGGTACTTTTTTCTTTAAACTGCTGTATCTTTACTCACTTTTATATAGTAATGTTATTTTACTATCACACTTACCACAGGTTAAACATCTAGGTTTTAGATGAAAAAAATTGTACAAATGTTTGAAATATTAGTGTACTGAGATAAAGAAATATGGTCATTAGTTTTCATAAAAAAATAAATACATTACTCATGCAAAAAGGGATTAAATGTTGCACAATTTACAGACAGTGATTCTTTAATATATAGATAACTATTTTGTCTTATCTATGTTAGCAAAATATTAAATGCAATGCTCAACTAAAGCAATTTCATAAATTTACAAAGTATGAAGGCCTCTTAATTTATATAGTTTTGTAATGCATTCTGTAAATTAAGAATTATGTGGGTGTCTGAAATTCTTTGCCATATTTTAAAACTCAACTAATTTATTCTGACCCCTTTCTTATCAATATTTTTGATCTACTACAATATTAGTCGCATTTGTTATTACAAAGTTTAGTTCTTAAAAGCACACAAAGATGATATATAAGATAGTACACTGATATGAGATTTAATCCACAAAAGGTGATATTCTTCCTGATATTTATATATTTCAATCTTTATTGAAGTTAGTTAGGTGACTAACTCAAAAACTAAATAGTAAACTACATAGAATTAGCACAGATCTTTCCCTTATTTTATATCTATTACTTTAATATTAGCTTAATTCATTTATAATTTATTAATTAGATTATGTATGAATAACTTACCTGTTTTACTTCTATCAACAATTTTATTGCTTCTATGTGCAGATCTTCAAATTCAGTTTTTAGTGCATATTTTAACACATGAAGAATAGATCCTTGGTTTTTTACCTTTGAGAACACATGTTGGCAGCACTAAAATAAATAGTTAACATATTAAGACTATCTGAATACATATCCAGATTATTAAAAACAAAATCATAGTTTCTAAAATTTCAATAAAATTTTCTTCTGCTCTAGTGACAAAATGCAACATACCAAAAAGATAGCTTTTTCTCATCCTCCCAGCATGTTTATTTTAAGGATATATATATATATATATATATATATATACATATATATATATATATATATATATATATATATATATATATAACCAGCATTTATGAGAAACAGTGTCATACTTTAAAATTATTTATTTATTCATTTTCTTAAATCCACCAGAACCATTGCTTCAGTCAATTTGACCCCAATCCCATTATGTTTCTATATTTCTAAAAAAACTTACTGTGAGAATATTTTTTTTTACTTAATATAACATTAATAACAGACTATTAAAACATGATTATTAGTTTGGTATTTGTAACACTTGCACTTAAAGCTACAACATGGATTATATGACCTAAAGGTGCCCATTAAATTAGAAAGTTAATTAAAACTGATATTTGGAAGAGGAAATATCTCTTCTCCCCCAAATTATTAGAAAGTTAAGTATAGTGTTGTCTCTGAGAAGAGAGACCAAAAGTAAACAAAGTCATGATAACTGGTGTCATGGATAATGTGTTATTACCGATCTGAAAAGGACTTCACACAATGCTGATTTAATGTAACATTCTTTTTTTATATATACTTTTTAAAGCTTACTTTTGTCAATTATGTTTTCCAAAACAAAAATGGAGAAAGAAAATAAATAATCATAAGCCCTATATAAAACAATGGGAGGTGAAATACAGGGGTGATTCTAATCCAAAATTCTCTGATATTTCCGAAAATTTATGTGAGTTTGTTCCAAAAATTATAAAGAGCAGATTTTTTGCAGTGCATCCTTTATATATCTATTGTCTCAAAAAATAGATCATATGAATGAAATGAAACAAGAAAATATACATATTTTTTGTTTTATCTGATTAATTTCTGAAAATTTTGGATAATATGCATTTGAATTTTTGTATTCTAGAGAATTAACACACACACATTGATGTATGTGTGTTTGTAGTATTTTATACAAAACACTCTTATATATGCAACTTTGTAATAAGGTGATCTATATTAGAACATATTGATATATCAATATTTGGTAATCAGTATATCCCAATATTAAAATTCAGATATCATCCAGCTCTAATTCCAAAATCTGGAAATTAACCTCAATATAATTTTTATTTAAAATTTATAGTGCAGACATTTTCTGAAAATTTTGTGTTATGTTCCGAATTTTTTTTTTTTTTTTACTTAGAATCACCCATGGAGAAATAATCTTTTAAGAACAGCAAAAGTTTTAAATATCGATGCTGCAGTAATTTGATGACTAACAGAAACACTATTAGAAAGGAAATTCATTGTTTTTTTGAGATAAAATGCCAAATGCAAATAAAATTTTTCAAATACTGAATAGTAATCTAGATTTATCAACCTTTAAGGAAATGGTTTTTATAAAAGAAGTATCATAAGTATAAAAAGAGGAAAGGGCAGTTCATTTATTGAAGATAGTTCTAAGGAGAAAATATTTATGACCAATCAAAATTACCTCATAATAAAAAACCAATTTCTTTCTAAATCTCCAGTGGACAGAAATAAGCTTAAAATCATGCAAGGATGATCTGTTAAAAATGTGATAACATTTTTGTTTACTTCTGATCTTTCTTCTCAATGAACTGATTACAGGTGATTTTACTAAAGAACAGTTCATCAAGAAAAACTGATAAAAGAGAAGAAACAATTTTTTTTCAGTTGCCAAATATTAATGTTCTGTAAATAGACAAATAATGTAAAATGTAATTATTGCAACAAATAAAATAATAAATATGGATTGTAAAAGCAACTAACTGGTGAAGTTATTAAGTTTTATCATATACTTCAATTTTTTATAAAGCAGGATATGTAAAAATATTTATATTTTATACAAAATTGCATTAGTATTTTTCAAGAACTAATAATTAGGTTGTATTTTAGTTTGGAAAAGTACATAATATTGACTGCTGTAACAAAAAAAGTTTCTGTTATACATATATGAGATATATCTAATTATTATTTTCTTAATTGTCATATTCATAATTCCCCTTTAATTGCATGTACACTTAATACTACTAAGAAAAAAATGATTATTAGTATGGAAATAATCATTTTTACATTGAATCATCAATGTCACATTTTAGGTCAATTTGAGATCTTTGAATCTACCAAAAAGGATTTATCTGGAAATTTAGTACTTTATCTTTTGTATCTTAGTAACTGTGAATTGAAAAGTATTTCCATAAATGTTAAAATACATTATATCAAACAAATAAAAATAATTAAAAGAATTTTAAACAAAAATAACTTTTTATTTTTATTTATTGTACAATAGAATTTTTTAAGAAAGTAAGAAAAAAAATATTTATTCCTTAATATTGTAAGTTATTATTTTTATTATTTTACTAAAATTGTATTTAGATTTTAAAACTACCACTGTAAGAAATCTACTTTTAATAGCGTTTACTTTTAGTTTATTTATTTATTATTTAGTTAATCCAAAGATTATTTCAGTAATAATCATGTACACAAACACAAGCAATGAATGAAATTTTGGTGTGAAAAACTTAGTATTGCCATTTGTTAGGGACTCTATCAGCAAATTGAGTTAAAAGCAGTTTTGCAGGTTGGTACCAATCAGCATTATGAAATGAGATTAATTTTAATGTATGTTGTAGATATATGACTTGGTTAAAACTCATCTATCGAATACAGCATTTATTCTGAACAGCAAAAATCGCCCCACCGAAAGGCATTAATCCAGTTTATCACATGGATTTTTGTGCAAGTTTATAAGCAATACATCCCAATGTTGCAAAAAATAAAACCATTCTACACACACACAAATAGATAAACCTCACAAGAGATTAGAATTAAATAACTTGATATTTTTCTAGTAACAATTAACACAAGCTATAAACATATCAGTTTGTGAGATCATTAAAAATATAAACTAATAAATAATGTTAAATATTATATTTTCATAAAATTAATATTCTCACTTCTTTTGTAAAGGATGGTGAAGACAAGGACTTTTCAAGTATGTTTATTGCAATATTGAGAGCATCTCGGGTACCTATGTCCACTAGTCCTGATAAAAGTTTAGTCCATGGTTCATTAATGCTGTTTCTATGTTGAGGAAAAATAATGTCTTAGGATAAATTTGTGACATAAAAAGAAAAATTCAGCATTTTAATGAGTTCTCTAGAAAACTAAAACAGAATGAAAACATTTGAAAAATTGAATTTAAATATAGTATATTAAAAGCACTGTTTATATGTCTTTCAAGAGACTCAGGTAAAACAACGTATAATTGCAATTTTAATAAATGTAATAATTTTTCTAAGATACAAGTATATTGCTATATTAAAAATAGAAGAGTGATTAAATTTTAAAATTAAGCATTTATCATAAAGAATGCGAAAAATCACACCCTTATAGCTTATCTTGAACAATAATTATTTATGCACATGCAGGAATGAATTTAATTAAAAAGAATCTATCGTCTGATGTACTGCTTTTCTGTGAATATTAAGTACAGCAATGTGATTCCTATTAAATGTATGAAATATGTATTAGATAATATATATTAATATGTAATTGATATTAATATAAAATAACAAAACAATCACTGTTTAAACTAATTAAAAAAATTAAGAATACTTACTCATCATCACTATGAGGAAAAGCAGGCCAGTAATTAAGCAATTTTGCCAAGGAATCAAAATGTGTAACATTTTTACTAAGGCTGATCAAATTATTGAATAATGTTTTCCTCTCAAAGTGGTCTTTCACTTCTTCCTCCGACACCTACGTTAATAAATTTTAAAATAATAAAACTTATTTTTTAATAATTTCAATAAATCAACATTACATTTTATCTAATTACACAATTTTATAATACCATATTAATAATTTCTTCAATAATACATTCTGTTTCAACCAAAGAATTAATGTTTTGGATATCAGGGGTTTTGAAATATGAAACTCAGCTGTTTTTCTAACAATATAACTTATTGTAACAGTTTAATTCCTTTTATCACATAGATCAGAAATATAGTAAATAACACTTTTTAAAATAATGTACCATATTGGAGTTACTTGTGAAGCAAACATCAGGAATACAATACTTGACAATAAACAAAATAACTAATTTATTGAAGATTCTGAATTATCACAGTTATCTACAAATTATAGATGTACAAAATAAGACTTTCTCTAATTCTCATGAAATGACTTGCCCAGAGTCAAGTCCTCTCTGATTGCCTCTATTCTTCCAGTATTTCCCCAAATTACTGTGTGTTGTCCTTGAACACAATCCTCCAATTAGTTGAATAATTTTCTGGCGATTTTCTGGACTATCTGATGATGTTTGACATTGTAAAATTCTCTCCTCACTAATCCATTAAAGGGACAATATGTCTGAGCATTTGAAGGGAAAGTTCTTTTATTATACTCTACATTCCAAAGCACAGACACTCTGGTATTAAACTATCACTTCTGCTATCTCAACGACATACCTCTATGTATCTGTGTACAGGGAAGAAAGAGTCACTGCACTAGTTTACAATTTTATCAAAGGTATAAAAATATGCTTAAATTTTAAAATTATAATTCAATGAATATTTTACCTCAAGATCAGGCCACACTGTTGACACTATAGCTTGTGTGCGATATAGAAGAAGCAAATCTCCATATTCAGGACATAAAGAATTAGACTAAAATAAAAATGAACTATTTTAAAAAAATTTCTTACCTAACCATGTACATAAATCAATTTTAATTTCTTATACACAGATTTAATTTCCCAGGAAGTTCTTGCAGCATCTAATTTTATCTCAGATTCCAATATAAAATTTATTCATATGCAAAGTTTCATATTTATATACTACATTAATTTTGATGTATTTTAGACTTGGTTTATTTATATTAGGCTACAGTAATTATTTGAACAAGATGTAGTGATCCATTTACAAAACTTTTATTGATTTTTCTTCAAATGATCATGAATATGTCCAAGTATAGACAACAGAATTTTTGCTACATTATAAAATTGCATACCTTAAAAAGTTTGAAATTTAAAATGCCTATTAATTTTTTTATTAATTATTCTAGGTATGTAACACAGAGTTGAAGATATTTCTAACAAGTTATACAGTACGCATAAAATGGCAAATAAAGATTCCCAGGTCATAACTAAGTAAAAATGATACATACCCTTATTTTATGAATATATTAAAATAATAGGTTTCATTTTTCATTTGTAAGAGTATATGAGTAATTCACTATATGGCTGGTGTTATAAATAGTGTAATTAATAGCCATGATCAAATTTGTTCCAGGAAAGTAAAAAATATATAAATCTATAAATGCTGATAAAATTAAAGTAAAAGCAAATTCTTTTGTATTAACCCTTTTGGTCTCTCAACATCCAGTGATAGATGATACAATTGAGCTTCACAAAGACAACCTAAACCTGCTGCAAATAATGTAGTGGGTCATTCCCTCAGAATGGATACAGTAAAATTTGTTTTTGTAGTTTGTTAGGTGAACTACTAAGATTGGAGAACCTATGCATCAGCATTTCCCACAAGCATCAGCAGCACCCCTGAGGTGCAATTGCTGATGCTTGTGATTAATGGGATAATGACAGGATTTCTGCCAAAATAAAATTTTTCAAATTCATGACTTTTCATGACTTTCCCTGATTTGGCAGATCATTTTCCATGACTTTAAAAAGCTTTCGTTAAAGTATATATAAATAAAACTTCTGATGTACATACAAATAAAATATATGCTTTTAGAGAAATTACAGGAATTTTATCATAAAAAAACTATAAACTTACTTTATAAGTGTTAATAAACTCACATACGTAAAAATAAATTGTTGTATCTATATACATAAGTTTACTCATACAGCAATTTTTCAATGAAAATGTTTCCAATTTGAAATCAGGGTACTTTGGTATTATCCAGGTGACCATGAATAATAGACAAATATAACTCTATAATGTTTATATACAATATCCCCAGAGATAAACTTATATTTTGTGCAAAAATCTTAAATAATTTTTATTAAAAAAATTATTATTATATTAATAAAATGTGAATCTACAATTTAAGGAAAAAACCAGAATAATATACATTTACCCACCCATTAAGCTTTCTTACTTTGAGTTTCCTTGGTGAACAAATTTTACTTGGCAATAGGGTCAATAGGATAATACATAAATACCAAACTCAGTAACTTCAGCCAAATGACAAGTAAAAATAGAATTAAACAATTCAATGATTTTTTTTTTAATTGGTAGTTTAGCGGATCCATGACTTTCCATGACTTTTACTCATTTTACTTGAAAAATTAAGACTTTCCATGACAAAATTAATCCATTGTCTAAATCCATGATTTTCCATGACTATCCCTGACTTTCCAGGTGCGTGGAAACCCTGTAATAGATACCTGGAACAGTAACTGTACCCCTCAAGCATTTACAACAGGGTGAGAAATGTAATTTTGCTGCAAATAATACAGTGGGTCATTTTCTCAGAATGGATATAGTAAAAGTTTGCTTTCTTAGTTTGATGAGTGAACAAATAATTAAGACTGGGAAAAGAAAAACATGCAGATTTTTGGCTATTGAGCCTGAGGGCATTCAATATTTGAATGTGTGAGTCTTAAAGAGTTAACATAACTTACTTTTTCTAGTAATTGTAAAACGCCTAATCTAATTGAAACTGATACACTAGAGTCTTGGCAGAATTCATTTAATATTTCAACAGCAAGATCTTCTATCATCATTTCATCTCTAGTAGAAGAAAGAAATATAAAGTTTAAAATTATTAAGTAAAAATATATGGTAATAAATATTGAAACTGGTGTATTTTTAAAATTAAAAAATTACAATAATATTACACACTAAATATTTTATATATTTTATGTCATTATAAAAATTATACCTTACTAGCGGAAACCCAGTATTGTTTGAGAATTTATTGGACATATATATATATATATATATATATATATATATATATATATATATGGGGGGGGTATGTATATTAAAAATTATTGTCTCTAAAGTTCAAAATTCTCCCCATCCAGTCTACTTTTCTTATTTTTAACTTTTCCAGCCACTCAATATAAGCCAAGGATTTGTATATTGCTTTAAAATTTGCTATGTGTGACCTTTTTTTTTTCTTATCTAAACCAGCTGTTTAGTCTTCTAGGAAAAACTGAAGATCTTTGAAATTTTAATACTGTTGTTTGAAGTTTAATTAATAATGTTTGAACAAGCAAAAAAAAAAATAAATAAATAAATAAATAAATAAATGCTGATCTAAAACTTTCCTGTGAAAAGTCATTTATTTGATTTTCCTGTGTGGACAGGTTTTTACAGATCAGATGCATGTTTGTCTTTTGTTTATGTAAGACAAATCTGTGAATTCTCCATCCTTAATATGAAAATAAAGGATTTAACTAAGCATTTCACCTGGCTTTGGATTCTGAGTGAAATCCTTTCTTGCCACAATGATTGCATCTGAATTATATTGCTCAGCAAGCCCAGGCAATTAAAAAATATAGGCTATTTCTTCTGTGTAATTGGTTAAGAATATTTTTACTGGTTACATATTTATATAGTGATATACCATTTATATATTTTTGTTTATATGTCATTCACATGTAACATCTCATTTTTAACATTTAACATAACATTTTATCACAGTCCAATGCATTCGCAACTACTGCAATGATAAAATGCATTAAAGTCTAAAATTCAAAGAATGCAAAGATTCAATTATATGGCATTTTCTCTTTTCTCAATGCAAAATTTCCATTAGTAAACTCTGTCACACAACTTTAAACTTATTTTAATATTAAAACTATAAAAAGAAGATAGTCAATGCACTTAATTTGTTGCATACTGCTATGCTTAATACTCACAGACATGCAGCATATCAGATGATTATTAAATTTTTGAAAAAATTAAATGCCTACTTGCATCCACATGAGGAACATAATCAAAAATTAAGATATGCAACAATAAAAGTATGATTTTTTGCATCGGTTTTTTGTAAATTCTCCTTTTCCAGTAATGAGCTAAATTGCCTTTCTCACAACTTTTTTTTTTTTTTTTAATTACTTCTGCTGTCATATGATCCAAATCAAATTTAGAAATGTCACAGACTTTCTAGTTGTTTATTGTTCCTGCATTGAGCCTTCAAACATGATTGAAATATTTAGGAGAAAAATTTCTATTTTTTGCCAAAAACAGGATTCCAGACCAAATAAAACCCTAGTGTTTGGATGTCATGCTTAAAGCCAGCATGTGAATAGAACAACACAAAGTTGAGACCTTCTTTATTAAATCTTCATATTTGGCTGCAACACTATCTCACAATGTCTGCTAGTTAGATCAGAAAAAAGATCAAATAAAGGAAGGCATTTTGACTGTATACTCACCATCTCATGTCAGTAAGATTTCTGGCTAACAAATTTGGTGTGACAAGCATTTTTACATGTTACCTCACTACACATCTCTCTATGATGATAATAAGTGCAGGCTAATATATATGTATTTGTGTGTGTGTATAATATTGTAAATATTGTCTTAATAATACCTAAAATACTTTTCTAATTTTAACTCCTATCTGTATATAATTCATAATTTTTGCCACTTTATATATATATACACTTTCATTTTTTTAGCAATGCAGAGTTAATGTTGGAAATTAAATTATAATAGCATAATTTAAAAAAAAATTCCTTATTTATTTATTTTATTTTATTTTTTAAGATGAGTGTGGTACTGTTATAGGAGAAATTTTAACTTATTATGTTGGAAATTATTTTACAGAGGGCAGTTAATTTCTTTAAGATATTGGATTATCAAACATTTTCTGAATATTTTATAAAGTTGGGCACATAACAAATTAAACCATCTTATCAACTTTCAATTACAGCAAAAAACATAGGTTATTTTTAAATGACAATAAACACATTAAACAAAAAATTGACTTACTTTTCTTTGGATATATCTTCTAAAACATTTTCTAGTATATGTAGAGGAGAAACAATTTTAAAACAAGAGTAAAGATTTAGAGATTCCCTGAAAATGAGATTAAAAAAATGAGTAAATAAAGACACAATGAAATTTGGAAAGAATATATTAACTGAAAATAAAGAACTATATTGAATCAGTTAATATTATAAGAAAATTTATAACTTCAAGTTAATTGACAAAATTAATTGAAACTATGCTTAAACAATTTAAAATTTATATATATATATATATATATATATATATATATATATATATATATATATATATATATATATATATATATATATATATATATATATATATATATATATATTATATATATATATATATATATATATATATATATATATATATATATATATATATATATATATATATATATATATATATATATTTCTCTGTTCAAACTAGTGATCTTGAAAATAAAAATAAATATATTGTTTAAAGATGATGCTTTAATTAATAATTTTGATAATCAATTTTGTTTTTAAGCAAAATTTTACTGAATAAAATGCAATAGTAATAATACACCTACTTACTTCATCTGGGACAAAGTAGCATTTATTGCTTTAATATAAGCATCAGAAGGTTCCCAATTTATATCTTCAGGACAACAAGATAAGAAATTTTTTAGTAATTGAAGGTCAGGCCCTTCAAGCACAATTCGCACTAACAGAGATTGGAGCTAATTAAAAGAGATAACATGAATGTTACTAATTTAGAATTTTAATTTTACAAAATTAATTCTGCATATTTTAAGGTGATTCAAAATTACATGTGCATTAATTGATTAACAGTAGAAAAGTCTTATATATGGGGGAACTAGGAATATACGTATGAAAATTTTTTAAGTAAGCTTATTTGGCTTATTATTAACTTAATATTTCTTAATAATACCATACTCGCCAATTTTATACATTGGCATCATTAAAAATTTTGTGAAGTATTGTCTAGTTGGTTGGGCAATTTTCAGAGGCACAAACAATTGTAATAAATAAAATATTTATCAGTTCATTAGATAAAATAATACTTATTAGCTCATTTTTTTAGTTAAACTTTATTCTTGAAAAACACAAAATTAACCTTAGTTGCAAACTTAATATACCTATTTATCAAAATCAATAAATAAGATATTAAAACTATCAAACTATGATTTACTAAACTTCAATTCTTTTAAAGAAATTGATATTTTTTTCTATATTCCAAATTTTTTAAATGTCATTTACAAAACTTTATTAAACATATCATTTCTAGTCCAGTAATAACACTATTTATTTTTAGCAAATTTATACAGGAATATAATATCTTTAAAACATATTAAGCCTATTTATAGATTTTTTTATTAATTTATGTAAATTTCAACTAAAATGAAATAGATTTTTGAATATTCAAATATTATTAAAGTAAAAAAATCTATTTCTTTTTTTTTATTTTTTATTTCATTGTCACAGTACCAAAAACCATAAAAATTCTCAGTCCATCTGTAAGTTCATATAATTAAACCAAAACATGTAAATCTTACAGATAATCCATAAAGGCTAGAAAATATGTAATGCTGAAAAGTAAGAAGTTTTGCTCTTTAGGAGGACATAAAAGATCTGTAGTGAAAAGAACAATTAAATGTTCTTGAACTGTTATAAATAAGCTTATATATTTTATATAAACATCATGCTTATTTTGCCAGTTAAAGATTTAGAAATTATTTTTCAACAATAAATAATAACCTTTTCAACTGATGATTTGGACAAATCAAAATCTTTACAATAAGATTTAATTTTGGGATCATAGGAAATAAGAAGCTCTTGAATAGTTTTGTCTTCCATCCGTTGAAGATGTTGGTGATATCCAGTTAAAATAGAAACAGTTGAATTCCATTCTTCACTGAAAAGATTTTTATACTCAATAAATATGATTTTATTCGAACCACACAATAAAGAAAGCATCAGGTCATAAAACATGTTAATAGATAATACATTTAGATAGCAATCTTCATTTTAGATGTGTTAGAAAATATATTCAAATTCAATACAGATAATTCATACAGATAATTCAATACAGAGAATTCAAATACAGATAGTACCATTTAGTACATGAAAATTTGTTTTTCTATAATATCTCCTATCCTAGACACTGACTTTTGGTTTTTTCTTTAAATAAAATCTTCTCTAAGATCTTTTATAAATATTAAGAATTAAAAGTTTTACAATCAGATGCCTCAAATATTTAAAATAGAATTCAAGAAATTTTTTTAAGATATAAATTTTGTAAAAGTAGATAGCTGAAACATTATGATCAAGTAAATCCAATATAAGCAAGTACACTAGTTTAACTTATACTTAGTCATAACATATACAAAAATTTTAACAAGACAGACTTTTATATTATACAAATATTTGTTTATTCTTGGGGGAATTTTACTAAATTAAGCAAAAGTACTCACTGATCCACTTGCATTTAAGAAAAGATGATATTCAAATTTATTTAATTTATATCACAAAACTATATTTAAACATTAAATGTTATTATCTTGATAAGTAACTTTTGTAAGGAATACATGTAATTTTAGTAAGAAAACTATGAAAGCTATAAATGTAGTAACTTGAAATGAATACAAGGAAATTATTACTGAACTCAAAAAGTACAACTTTGACACAAGCATCTTATGAAAACTAGAATAGACATATTCACTTAGCCCACACATTACTAAAACTTAAAAACTGATTAAGATAAATATCTTTAAATGCAAAAAAAAATATTTATTGGCAGACATGATTTGCTGTGAGCTCAAATTTTAGAATGGTATTATAACTCAAACATTTTCAGTATAATGTTGCTAATAAAAATACTCTCACAAATGAAATTTTTTTTACCATAACATAAATATAATTTTTTTTATCATAATATAAATACAATAGCTCTTAAATGCCCAAAAATCATTTTGCTATTTTCTCACTAAGTAAACAGTTATCCTTCACAGAGCAAGTACAAATTTAACATTATAACTTAATACTGGGATGTCATAAATTATTTGAAAAAAATCTATATTCAAATTTAGAAACAAATATAACAAATAATTTAGACATAACAGTGTACTAAGACCCTCCCCCCAAATAAAAAAAGGAATATAAAAATATTTAAATGCAAAGTACAATTAATATAAAGGACTTAAAAATGCTCACCTAAGACATACATCATTTTTATTTTTTGAACACTTCATCCTGGAAAACTTTATTGCTCGTTTTACGACTTCAGCTCTGCAGTCTATACTCATCTGAAAAAGTAATTAAAATTGTGTCTATTAAAAAAAATTAAATAGTCTCAGATTTAGTCAAGGATCTTAATTTTTTATAAGCATTACTTTTACAATTAAGAGAAAATTACAGACTTTTAGAAATTTCATTAAAAATTAGGTTTTTAGACAACAAAATTCAATAGTAAGTTTGATTTTCAAATTAACACA
This sequence comes from Pardosa pseudoannulata, assembly GCA_032207245.1. NCBI lineage: Eukaryota > Metazoa > Arthropoda > Arachnida > Araneae > Lycosidae > Pardosa > Pardosa pseudoannulata. Next base: position 12,747,781 of record CM063510.1, read on the forward strand.
AAAAAATCTAAAGTTTCATATGAGTAGGGGATTGAAGTATACACATAAAAGAATTTCACTAATTTTAAGAAATTTAATAATACGCAGAAAAAAGTTACTTTTTCCAAAGAATTTTCAGAAAATATGACTGCATCTATAAAATCTATAATGTCAGTTGGCCCAAGTCGTTGTAGCATGTCTGTACAAGATTCATACCTGTGTATCCATTCAGTCTGAAAGAAATAGAAATAATTTATGAAATTGCTAAAGTGCAATTTAACCAAAACAAAGTACCACAAACACTAATTATTAACTCTGGAAAGTAAAAGATTTTTAATATTATATTAATACAAAAAATTTTATAATTTTGGTAAGACCAAAATTATAAAAATTAAATACGAAATTTTTAGATATAAATTTAAAGATTGAAAATTTACATTTTATGCGTTATATGTGATATTACAACTTTAAGTTCAGTAAAAAATATTTGAATTTTGAAGAATGCAACTACAATGAACTGTGCTTTATTCAATATCATTTGATAACTTATGGGTACATTTTTAAATTGGTTTATTAATTTTTGGTGGGATAAATGTGATTACGACTAAGATGTTTCATTGGTATCTAAAATTAATATCTGACAGCAGAATTAAATTCTTTGCTGAAAATAATCTAAAGTAAAGTACTACAATCATATCCAACTATTTGTATTCTCAATATAAAATGAAAAAATAACAGTAACACAATAAGTGACAATGTAGATGATTTACAAAATAACTAATACTTTGAACCCAGGAGTTTAAAAGCATTAAAAACATTATACATAATAAAAAAGGCATTTATTTTTAAGATAGAACAAAATTGAAAAAAAAGGGGGGTCTGATTAGACTTACCCCCCCCCTTCACTTTATAGTCATTTGCAAAATTTTACTGAATAATGTTAGACTTAAATTTTACAATTTTAACAAATATCTTCTGTTTATGTCTGTTAAACTTCTGAGATTGAGTGCATATAGGTTATTACAAGTTTATATTTTACTAGAAATTCTACTGCATTAAGTCAGTAGTGTATATTCCAAAGTTAAATTAGAAATAAGAAAAAACTATTATGTAGTTTCCAAATAAAAAATTAAATTTTTCACAAATAAAAAATAAATGTTAGTGATCAACACATAGTGAGAGAAGCAAAACTTATTCATAAAATTACAACAAACAATCAATTAAAAACTTTATCTATTTCCAAAGAAATTCTATAAATAAAAATTTGTTAAATATCACCTTTTTGTAAAAATACATAAGTGAAAACAAATATTAAACATATGAACTTAAAAGCATGGTTTTTAAATCCAAATTTTAACCTTTGTTACTGGTATCTTTGGAGTTGAGGAATTTCCTTCAAAAAAGAATTTCTGAATCCAAATGCAATATATATTTCCTGGTTCATAACAAATTCCATTCTGAAAGGTAAAAAATATTTAGCATTAATTAGTTCCAAAATAAAATATACCAATATATAAAAAAAGAAACAGAAAACAATCTACGGAATAGTCAACATGTGTGTATAGATATCGATATATACACACACACACACACACACACACACATATATATATATATATATATATATATATATATATATATATGTATATTGTGATGTCGGGACCCTCCATTAGCATCACAAAAGAGGTTGTGTTGAGATCCAGACTAGATACCAGCCAGTCTAGGAAATTGACACACCTTGAAATGTCCAAGGCGATTAGAAGATCAGACGCCATGGAAAAACCAGAGACTGAGAGGTGCCAATGAAAAGACGAATCTAAGTCTAGCAAGACAACATCATGTGAAGGAGAAAGCAAACCAGGACAGGCAAGGGGTGACGTTAGGCAGTGCGAGATCCAGAGGGAGAAGAAAAAGCAGAGAGAAGGTCAGCGAGGATAGAATGGTGAACATTCTGTCTTTTGGAGAGCCTATCATCAAAGTTTTTTTTTTTTTTTTTTTTTTCGGAGAGAGAGAGAGACTCAAGGGAGTTGAGGAAATCAACCACATATCTGGTGGACAGTTGACTGTCGATTTATTTTTATGTTTGTCATGAACCAGGGACCTTCAAGTTACCATTCCTGACTTTCAAACAAACCCACACAAAGTTTGGGATCAGAATCATCCCTGAATTCAATATTCAATGTGGCAGTCCATTTTTTTTAATGCATGGGCCCGAAGTAAGCTTCTTTTACTCATCCTCTTGGGTTCAGAAACGGGTTAAACAGATTTCTCAACACTACAGTCAACAAAATTCGAGTACTCGTTTCGACACTTTGATAGTTATTTGCTAACTTTCAATCACCTCTACTGCCAATAAATAGCCCAAGACTTTTTATTTAATTATTTTTTTTTGGGGGGGGAGGGGGGCATGAATATCTCCCAGAAAGAAAATATTAGAAAAACAAAAATGCTATCAAAACATAGGAAAGACAATGTGTGCAATCTGTTCTGCCATTAATAATAGCTTCGTAAATGTTGAAAAAGCAAAAAGGAATAAAAGGCGTAAATGGAACAAAAAAAAAAAAAAAGAAGAATAAAAGGCGTTAATAGTCAAAAAAAAAAGAAGAAATGCCGTGAAATAAGGAAAAAAGGCGAGATTTCAAGAAAAGAGGGAAAAAAAGGGCTACTACGGTGTCTGCCTGCATGCCATGTCTCCTACCACTTCAACACCCAGATACTACCAGGATCAAGGGACACAGATACATTATAATATACACATATATATGTATATATCTGTAATGATATTTTAAACAATCTAACTTACACATAATAAATATAATTATATTAAAAAATTAGCGCTTCGCGCTCTCACGACACAGGTCCGAGGTTCGATCCCAGGGCTGGGCAAGGTTGACTCAGCCTTTCATCCCTTCAGTGGGTAGAGAAATTGAGGACCAAGCATGTTTGGGAACTAAACACTGGGGGTTCCGCGTAAGATTGACCACCTAACCAGAACTTCGAACCCCAGGGCCTTTGGTCACGCAAACGGAGATTGGCACCGTAAGCCTTGGCCCCCTAGGGGCTGTTGCGCATTTTAAAAAAAAATATTAAAAAATAAATTTCTAATGATTTTATACCTAAAAGGACAATTTTTGTCAAAAGTCTTTTTTTCTCTTTTAATTCTGGTACACTTTCGACCACTATAATACTAGCTTCATTTCTGCTTAGCTCAACTAATCTTATAACTACTTTATGTAGCCTAGTTTCATTTCTTAGTTCACTTTCTTTCCCCTCCTTTGTATGCTCTTAACCATGTGGGGGATATGTGTGTATATACATAAGGAAGGCTGGCTCCCTTCCTTCCTCATGTTACTATGTAAGTGAATATACAAAGTTTGTAGGCAGAGTGCCAAAGACAGGTTGTCTCAATAAACTCTATATTTTTATTTCCAAATTCTGCTGTTTTTTACATAGCCTAATGACTATTCTTTATCCAACATGGATATAACTTTAAGTTTGTATTGATTAAAAAAAACAACCATTTTTTATGCATGCATGTATGCATGAATGCGCGCGAACACACACACACAAATATATCTATCTATCTATCTATCTATCTATATCTATATATATATATATATATATATATATATATATATATATATATATATAATGATAGAAAACATTTATTTCCCCATTTCAAAAATTCTATTAAAGTATGGAAAATAAAATAAACAGAATGAAAGTAGTAAGACCCAAGTTATGAAGTAATTTTACTATTAAAATATTTTCTTAAATAATAAGCAAAAATAAATATATTAGTTGCAGCTATGCAGAGATGTTAACTTAGAGAAAGACTTCTCATTAGTAGTAGATATAATTTTCAGTAGTTTTTTATAGCTGTCAGAACTTTACAAAAATATCAACATAATTATATGAGTAAGAGTACAAAAGGAGTACATACGTTTTAAAATTTAAAAAAAATCATATTTAAAAAACTTATCAGCAATAACTTTATATAACTACATAATTCTAAGTACTTTAAAACAGTAAACTTCCCCGGTACATGTAATAAATGCAAAATATTCAAAAACATTAAAAGTCACTCCTGTGATTGTGTAACAAACATAAAACATTTCAACTTGTAGTATGAAATATTAAAGGGAGAAAAATACATACCAAATACTATTCTTTAAATAAGTAGCATAATAACACACACATATCGCAAGTTGTATCACAATAATCCTAATTAACTGTTAAGTTTTATAACTTAACCTTTTAGATTTAGTTATTTTTATAGGGGTGATTGCGTTCTGAATTTTTTTAAATACTTTCATACTAGAATTTCCAAACAGTAATCTATATGTTACTAAATAAGTAAGCAATAGCAATTATGAAGGTTAGTATTTGGAAATACTTGCATGCATATATGAGCCATTTTCTTTGTGGTGTAAAAGTGGTTAAGTCCAATTTGACAAAAAAGTAGTTAATGATAAAAATGAAAACAATTTACTATGAACTTTATTACTAGTTTTATATATATAAAACCATTTTAAAAGTATAAAATCTTAAATATCTCCATATAGAATAAAATACACTTATACCACTTTTGAAGAAAACAGCTCCTATTTATTTAAAAAAAAAAAAAAAAAAAAAAAAAAAAACAGAATTCAAACACAATCATTTGTGTTTTAAACTTGAAAAAATATTAAGTGAAAATATCTTTTATAATTCTATAATTACTGTAAATGAATTGTGTTTATAAAAGGAAAATATCCATGTATAAAGATCTGGCACACACAAAAAAATAAAGCAATTTAATTTTTAATGTAAATTGTTGCACAACTTTTTGCAGACTTTTAGTTCTTCATTAGTAAAAGTTTTTATAACACTATTCACTTGCATAAACAAAAAAACAAACAAAAAATGGTCTGTCAGAAAATATCGTTTTTTCATAGTCTGCAGTAAATTTATAATTTTTGTAATTTTTAGTTGTTACTACAGGCATACCATAGAAATTGGCATCTAAGTTATGGGATGCACCAAATGCAAAACTTACTACAAAGATATTAGCACACAAGCATATAAAAACCTTCTATAGTATTTTAAGAGTTTTATATAAGTTTGTTTTAAGAATGAACAGAATCATATAAATGTACTTTACCTGCTTTGGAATATTGGAAGCTACTTTAGCAAATACATGAACATTAGATTCATTGATTATACTGGATAGATATGAACTGGAACTTTCGGGTGACATGATCAGTTTATAATCAATACCTAAAAGTATTAAAGGCAAAATATTAAGCTTTAATGTAATATGGCATATACCGAATTTAATGTAGATGTCTTAATGAACATGAGGAAAAAGAAGATTAATAGGGTACCATTTATATGCTTTTTATTTAAACATCATTTATATTTACACAACATTTTATCATAATCTTGATACATTCATAATTACTGCAGTGATAGCCTTTTGTCTATATGACACACAGCTTTGGTTATACATTGTTTTCCATTTTCTAATGCAAAATTTTCATAAGAAAACTTAAAATTAATTTTTTAAGTCAAAACACCAGTGAATTTGATTTGATCCATATCACCGTAAAAAATTACTTACAATCAACACATCAGACAACAATTAAAGATATTTTTATTAAATGTTTACCTACATGAATATCAATAGTATAGTTAGTACTCAAAATATGCAATAAAGGTATGACTTTTCTTACTTTTATAGTAATAAATGCTGTCTTAAAATTTGATTATTACTTTGTTTTTAATATCTTATGTAATAATTAGACTACTATCTACTTTTATATAAGCATGCAATAAATAAAGCTTTTTATTAAAATTTTTAATATAACTTTTTTTATTTATATGCTGTTTTATATCAGTCCTTTGAACAACATATAAACAGTGCTTTATTGGGAAATTTCACTAAAGTAAATTTAACTAGAATTTTACACTCGAGAGTTAAGGAAAAACATCCAGTTCAAACTGTTTTAAGAAATATTAATAGAAAGAAACTAAAAACTTCTAAAATCTGATAACTAAATACCAACATCAAATAATAACAAATATGTCAAACATTTAGGATGATACATTGGCAAACTTAAAAAAAAAAATTTTTAAATACATAAAAATCATACTTTTCATAGCTGCTCTGAATTTAGACAACATTGTTTTATGAACACTTGGTTTGATGTTTTGCTTATCTTCATTATCTCCACACATTTCCAGAAAGGAGAAACACAAACTCAACTTATCATGATCTTTTCCATGAATGCCAGGATATATGTAGTTCTTTAACCTGTTTTCAAACTGCTTTTTTTGATCAAGCAATTTTTCTAAAAGCTTGAGCCTCTCTGTTCTTTCTGATATGATCACAGCTGTTACACTAAATAAATTTTGACAATAAGCTTAGTATACTTAGAAAACAGTTCAAGTTAAAAAAAAAAATATTTATTACACTTATTTAAAAGCAAAAACTAATCAAACTAAACAATCTAAATTATTAATTGGTATACAACTGATAATTTCCCAAATAGGATTTATATAGTATATAGACATTTCCCAAAGACACTGCAAAGTCTTTGAATATTAAGAATTCAACACACAAAACTGGCAACTAAGGCCTATTAAGACCAGCTTGTATTTCTGAATGAAAGTGTATTTTTACTGCTACTTATATCAAATTATGTAGAAAATCAACTCTGCAAATGAAATATGTATATTTGCAGCCTATTTAATAAAATTATTCATAATAAAGCATATTTAGTTGAGATTTCTGAGACACACATCTTTAATACAAGATAACATATTTCTTTTTATACTTAAGAAGATCAGAGTACCCTTAATTCATTTCTACATTTATATATTATTATTATTATATTAAATATTGAACTTATTTAGTATAATCTAATTTAAAGTATATTTTCTGGAAAGTAAAATCTATTTGAACAGTTGATTTAATTTAAACTTAATTTCTTTGAATAGCATTATAATTTTTTCAAATTTTCAATAGGTTTGCTCAAAATTTTTTTGATTTATTAAAGCTTTATACACAGGACATTCAAGGGTTTTCAGATATATCTAAAATTATAGTATATGAAACAATATAAATATAAAAAGAAACAAGCTACTGATTGGTAGTACCATTCACACTTTCATCTTATACGTTACAACAAACCTGTATAAAAAAATGTAACATATCTTACTTAAAAAAGGCATTAGGATTTTTAATGCATGAAATTCAAAGAAAGGTTAACAATTGAAATATTGAAGATAAAAGATTGCAAATTTTGCATATGTATATAAAAGGATGGAACCTTATTTTGAGACAATAAAAAATAAATGAAAATAAAAACAATATTTTGACCATATACCTTAAATAAAATCCTCCCAATATTTTGACCATATATCTTAAACAGCTGAATTTTATATTATGTCTATAAATCACACAATGGGGAAAAAACAAAACAGAATTATACACAAAACTGTTTTTTTTGCCATATTTCCCATCCCTGATAATCCCTAACAGTTTTACAATTTTTTTGAAGATTTAAGAAACTATTTACAGTTTAGAGGTAATATGTCAAGAGTAATATTTATATAATTTAATGTTAAATTTAATTTTAAAAAGCACCTTTTATTTTTTTTATATAAACACTGATCTATTTTCCCCCTACTTATAAATATAAAATCAATAAAATAAGGTTAGGCACAAATCTAATTAATGACAGTCTGCAAATGATTTTATTACTGCCTATCTATTAAATGAAGGACTAAGTTAATGAAGATACTAGAAAAAAGTCAAATAAACATGGTTGGTATATAATCTGTAATATTTATATATTATAGAGTGTCACATACTGACATATCATGTTTGAGTCAGATTTGAAATTTACCTGCTCTCTGAAAACAAATATTCTAAGTGAGTCATATAGAGATCCCACACTGACAAATTGTAGTGATGTGCAAGAGACACTGCTGTATGAAAGACACTATCATCTAGAGTCCTATGTAAGAGAAAAAAAAATAACTATGTTTGAATAGTTTCTATAGTTACATAAGAACAACAATTTTAAAGTGGTATATAGATAACAGGAAAAATATTTGCATGACATATCTCTGGGTCGTGTAAAGCAATATGCTTGCTGGAGCAAGTCTTTGGCAGGTGTGAGAGCATGTGAAATAAAATTTCTCTTGACCTGCTAATTGTTTAATGAATACAATGGAATTGTAATACAATTAGCTCTTTCCACATTGATCTGACACCAGTAGCAATCTAAGTTCATCCGAGGCGAACAAAGGCCTATGTTCTTCAAAATTTGGTAGTAACTGACTTTGTGAAAGCCTATGAGTCACCCGACTTCACTTTTTTACATATTTTCAAGATGAAATTTTTAGAAAGACATTATCAACCCTTTATCTATTAGTAAACTCTTTACCTATTAGTGATGAGAGAGTTATCCCTGCCTTAAGATCCAGCAGAGTTTGAAACTTTGATGGCATTTTAATCCTGGAGAAGGCACTAACATAGATTATCCTGTCTCTGAAAGATTATGATTTCATTAACCTATTAACGCTCAAATTATTTTTGGCGACGCATGCTTTGTCTTGCCCCCTGTGCAGTGTGGAATGGGTAGAGCACCTAAAAGCTAGTTTCCTACACTACGTTTAGCGATCTAAAAATAGATCACTGGGCGCTAATGGGTTAAAGTTAAGCGTGTCTGGATGCAAAAAGTTTGTGATCTATGTAATGTCAAACTAGAAAATCAATTGTCAAATATTTGTACAAACTTTATATGTTCACTGAAGAATTTTTCTAAGAAAAAGTAGAATATGGGATTATTCTTAGAATTTATATGTATATCATATATCTGTACATTGGAAGAAAAGGGTACTGTGTTTCAAATTTAAACTTTTACCAGAGAGCATAATCAAGATTTTCTTAAACATATTTGTCTGAACTAAGCTGTATATAGTGAAAAACTTTAAAATATACTTTGGGATAAAAGGGAAGATATAGTCCTGTAAACATACAAAAATAGTATTTGGATCTCCATTTAGGCATTTTATGTCCAAATGAAGTTCTTTACTGCATGATTATGTTGGTTCATATTTTATTCTAATTTGCTAAATCTCTCTGTTTTAAGAAATGGAAGTAATGTTTTTATTACAATAACAGGGGAGAAAATTTATACATGAATATGCAAAAATTCAATAGTTGAAAACATGGACAGTGTTTTTTTTTATTTCTGATGAACACATATGTAATTAAATTTATGACAAAATATAAAATAAAATTTAAGAAAGGTCCCATAACTAAATAAGTATATCTCAAAAGACACTAGAAGAAACAGATGTAAAAGAAAAAAAATGTACTTACATAGAAATACCTAAAATTGTGTCCTTTTTGTATTCATCATCATTAGTGAATCTAGTGGCATCAACACCACCACCAATGCTGTGCAATATTTCAGCTTGAATGAAGTCATATAACATTTTATTGTACTTGTTTACAAGAGTGATCAATGTCTGACATTGTTCAGAATTTGCAAATTTTTTGGATTTGCCCAGTTCAAGAGCCTATAATTTATAAAAATGATATCCATAAATATATTAAAAATTTAATTTCAAGTTTTATTTCAAGTAATATTTCAATTTTCACAAAAAAGTCATTGTTGTATAAATTAAAATTTTATAATCCAATTTAAAGTACTTATCCTTTATGTTACAATAACATAAATGTGTGGAAAATGTAAATAATCATATTTATTAAGGGTGAAATTTTAAAATATTTGCTTCTAAGTTTTATACACTGATAACAAAATGCAATAATTTTTAACCCCCCTCCCCAACACACACAAAAAAAAATTCATGTACAGTTCTTAAAAAAGATTATTAAACAAACATTTTTTTCAAGCTACATATTTAAAATTTAGATATACCTATAAATAATGTACATATACCAGAATTAAAACCCACGTGTGATTTGCCAGAACAGCAGCTCAGCAAGATACTACACAAGGAAAGGGAAAATAATCTAAACAAAAACAGTTTTTAAGAGCAGATAAAATTTATTCAATCCCAGGAAAAATCAGAACAGCATATGAAAAGACTTGTATCTAAGATAAATGCTTTACATTAACAAGAGTCATTTGCTTAACAAAAGAGTGATGGTGGTTTGCAAAGTCAAGCAAAAGTAATCATAATGAAACACACATGAGAATATGTTTATGTTAGCTTTCCTGGAAAAGTCCAAACCACAAACTTTCAAAATATATGGCTATAAAGCCCAGACCCAGAGATGATTCATATTTTCACGAGATTGTTTTAAAGAGTATAGAAAAAAATGCAAGTAGGTTTTTTTTTTTTCATGAAAAAAGTTAACTACTGTTGCCTTAAAACCTGTGGCTCCATTTGCATTATGAAATGGGAGCTAAAATGAGGAAATATAATTTAGTTACTATTCAGATGATTCTTAATATAATAATAATAATAATATCTTCTTCTTCAGTGGCATGACAGCCCAGGATGGGCCCCGACCTTCTCAATAAGCTTTTTCCAAGACATCCTTCTGGAGGCCAAATTCTTCCAGCTTTTTACACTAAGTACCTGAAGGTCTTTTTCCAGGCAGTCTATCCATCTCAGTTTGGGTCTTCCTCGTCTTCGCATTCCTGTTGGTTTTGTATCGAAGACCCTTTTTGTTGTTCTGTCATTGTCCATTCTGATTAGATGGCCTGCCCACTTTATTCTTTGCAATTTGATGAAATTTATTATGTCAGGTTCATTACATGAATTATATAGTTCAAAATTTGATTTCTTGAGCCCTATATTACTTTTTTGTATTCCTCCAAATATACTTCTAAGGATTTTTTTTTTAAAGGTCGCCAGTATGTTTTCATCTAACAAAGTTGTTGCCCAGGTTTCACATGCATAAGTTAAAACTGATCTTATTAGACATTTGTAAAATAAAATTTTTGTTTTGCTTTTCATTAATTTTGATTTTATATATTTTGTAGGCCATAAAAACATTTATTTTCAATCATAACTTTCTTGTAGATCTCTATCATAACCTCATTTTTGTTGTTTACCTCAGATCCTAAATAGGTGAAGCAATCAACCACCTCAAATTTATATCCATCCATTTCTAGATGTTCACTTACATACCCAGTTTTTGCGCATGGCATATATTTTGTCTTATTTTCATTTACTCTAAGGCCCATCTAAAGAGCCTCTTTCTCTAGAGATAGAAAGGACTGCTCTAATGCTGAGGGTGTTCTGGCGATAATGTCTATGTCATCTTCAAAAGCCAACAGTTGAGTTGATTTGCTGAAGATATTTCCTCTAGTGTTGATATTTGCATCTCTTACTACTTTTTTGAGTGCCAAACTAAAGAGGAGGCATGCCAAGGCATCCCCTTGTCTCACATCATTTTTAATTTCAATTGGTTGTGAGAGACTATTAACCATGAATTTGGTTTCGTTTAATGTCAGGCAAATCAGTTTCACAAGTTTTTCAGGTATTTCAAATTCTTTCATAGCTGCTATAAAAACTTACAATATACAGATACATATATATAACTGGAAAAATTACTGTTCACCTATCACATATGAGATAGAGACTACATTTAGTTCTTAAGGCTTGCTTCACAAACTTAATTGCAGCCATGCCATGAAAGGCAACTCACTAGCACACTAAGAACAGTCAGAATACTTAACAAAAGCCCTTTAATTTTATCTTAAATTTGGAAAATCAAAGGGCATGTCTGGCACAAGCAAGAGACAACCGGACATCACTTGACTTGTGAAAATGCTATCTTGAGGAGGACAAACCATGTGTATTACTTCTCATTAGAAAGAGTTTTCAGCAGTGTCCAGTAAAAACATTCATTGTAAAATAATTGCAAAGAGCAGCAAAAAGATAGAAAATATCACCAGTTTTTCATGGAAGTATTGTCATCTGGTTTAGAAAAGTGAAAGAAAGGCCTACACACAGTAGTCATTAATTCAGACAAAAGTTTTAAGATGTGTGGAAGGAATGCAATCTCAATGATTCATGTCCTTGGTTTAATTTGGATGTCTTGGAAAGTAAAGTTTAGAAAAATAGAATGTGAATTGAGGGAATTTTGAAGGCAGAAATGTTTTGATATATTATGCATATATATAGATGTATATTATTATTTTCAAAAGCAAACATATGCAATACCTTTCATAAGTCATTTATAATTTTGATTTTAAAATATATAAGCAAAGATATTCATTTTTTTTTCTAATACAAATATTTAAATGGGTTTATTTAAATCTACAACACACATTTTTAATATATACATAAATTTCAATATGCATAATTTATTACCTTTCAATAGGTTATACTATGTTTCAAATTATTTAACAAAACTATTATACAAGTAATAACCAATATAATTTTAAATTATACAAGTATGTTTGATTATAAAATTAATGAATAATATGTTAAAATTTTTCCCACTAAAGTAAAACATGGATTAATATACTATTTTAACTTCTTGTAATATAAATATCATAAATGCAGCACTACAGCAAAATTTTGTAACAACCTGATTACAGCCATTAAGATACAATAATAATAATAATAACAAATCACATTATTGTAAAATAAATTTATAAAATTAATAGTTACTTTTCTGATAATGTTAGATGGATCAACATCATTGTCTGATGATAAAGAAGAAATGCCAATGTGAAAAAAAAATCTGATAGCATAGTATAGACTTGCAAACTGAAGAACTACAGGAGTGCTAGGCAAAGTTTTGAACATAGACTCAGCTTCTTCTGGCTACACACAGTAAGGAGAAAATAAAAGAAATAATTAAATAAATAAAAAGAGAAGAATAGTAGCAACCTATTACTCAACTAATATATGATTCTAATGTTAAATTTAATGAGTAAAATTTAAATTTAAAAACCATAAAATTCAGAAAAAATCTTAACGTGTTTTGTTCTAATTCCAATTAAGCACCTTACTGTGAAAATATAAGAAAGAAATGTACAATCAAGTGAAAAATAATGCATAGGTAAAGTAAAACATAAAATTATTACCTCTTTCAAGCTCAGTAAAATGCTTAGACTTAAAGTTAAATCTTCTGGTAAATAAACTTTACTCATATCCAATAATACTAGAAAAAAAATAGGAGTTAAAGAAAAAACTGTTGAGGTATATCAGACAAAGCACAGATGTCTTAAAATGAATAAAAGAAATTGATTAACATTTGCAGATAACCTTAAAATGATTTAAATGCTTTTAGTTCTATACTGAAGCGTATTAAAATAACCTGTTAAGATTTTAGATGTTACTGCTTTAATTATAAATAAGTACATTAAAAAATAAAACTGTAAATTAACATACCATTTTTTTCAACACAGGATTTTGATGATTCAAACTTTAATGAGTCTTCAATCAAACAAGCCCGCAAAACGCAAAAAGCAATTTCTTGAGATTGGTTTAGATCTGGTCTTGCATAACGTTCATAGTTTGCTTCAAGCTTAATTGTAAATATGTTAAAATTACTGATAATCAGTTAATCAATACTTACTTTACATTTAAATTTTTGTAAACTGATATTTGCAACAATTAACAATTTTCAACTATTCATTACAAAAAGACAATTAATATCAATGATAAATTTTACTTTTGAAAAATAAATAAAATAAAGACAAGAAAGATTTTTTATCTATAAAAACTAACAAAGCATAAATAATGCTAAAATCAGATGTAAAAAGGGATACATAATACATTTTTCTTTATATAAAATTATTCAGATTAATTTGGTTTAAAGCAGTTTTTCTTTCTTTAAACATAAAACCCACTAAAGATATGCCAAGATCTGACAAACTGATATTAAAGTCCATTTATGCAATGCAAGAAATATTAATATATTTTTTAAAAAAATGAAATATTAAAATTGCATTGTAAGAGAAACCATATCGGAGCAACATATTTCCACATCAGATACATTTAAATATATTTAATAAATAGAAAACACTCATGATGTTGATTTGAAAACAAAATGTTTATCTTACTCTACAGACTCCTACTAAAAATCTTTTTTTTTTCCCCACTGCCTTTAACAATTTGTTTTAATATGTTATTAATTTTGGTTTGGTTTGGAGTGCTATAGTCTACTTTTTTGCAACATAAGGGCTAATGAGACTGGAACCTACAGCATAAAGCTGATTTCGAACAGCTACGAACATCCATGCAACTGTGGGATTCAAACCCACGAACTTCGGTACCAAAGGCCAGCACCCTAACCAATCCATCATTGTTCAGCTATTGATCTTGGTAATCAATTTATTTATAAAATGATTAATCATAGTATATTGAGTGCATCTCCTTTTATACCACTGGAATAATTTATCCATTTAATAGGTATAGCATTCAGTATAGAGTCTAATCAATTTTTACATAAGTTTATACTAAGTAATTCACAGATTTCTTTAACAAACACTGAAGGATTATATTTTAAAATAAAATTTATAAGGCATTCCATTGCCAATTATCTACTTTCATAAAATTCTAAATAAAGCATATCTTTAGTCAGCAAATGTGCATAAAAAATTTAATCTCTAAGGAATAACATAGAGAATCTACTCATAATTAGAGAAAAGATTGACACCAAGAAAACTAACAAATTAGAAAATACATTTCCCTGAATTTTTTTTTACAAAATACAAAAGTAAATAAAAATTTAAAAATATTATTATTATTTATTAATTTATTAATTTTGATTAATTTTGCTTTCCTTTTAATTTTTTTCCTCCTACAGGAAGGAGAGGACCTAAAGCTAGACAAACCATAGCCCTGTTCATGGGAAGTAATTTTAGGGGTGGCAGTAAAAAGAAAAGCCCAATAGAAGCTTTAAAACTAATTACAACTCTAAATTCTGTCAAATATCTTACTATTGCTTTAAGAATTCTGCTTTCTTTGCCAACAAGTGTGGCAAAAATGGAACACAGTTTCTCAAAATGAAAATTAATAAAATATTTCTTCACAATTATTCAAGATAGGTTAAATGGTGTAGGTATATTGGCTGCTGAACAATGAATCAGCAGAACAAATTGACTAGAACATCCATGCAACTGTGGAATTCAAACCCATGAACTTCGGTACAAAGGCCAGCACCCTAACCAATCCGTCATTGTTTCAGCTATTGATCTTGGTAATCAATTTATTTATAAAATGATTAATCATAGTATATTGAGTGCATCTCCTTTTATACCACTGGAATAATTTATCCATTTAATAGGTATAGCATTCAGTATAGAGTCTAATCAATTTTTACATAAGTTTATACTAAGTAATTCACAGATTTCTTTAGCAAACACTGAAGGATTATATTTTAAATAAAATTTATAAGGCATTCATTGCCAATTATCTACTTTCATAAAATTCTAAATAAAGCATATCTTTAGTCAGCAAACGCACATAAAAAATTTAATCTCTAAGGAATAACATAGAGAATCTACTCATAATTAGAGAAAAAGATTGACACCAAGAAAACTAATTAGAAAATACATTTCCTGAATTTTTTTTTACGAAATACAAAAGTAAATAAAAATTTAAAAAGATTATTATTATTTATTAATTTATTAATTATTATTAATTTTATTTTCCTTTTAATTATTTTCCTCCTACAGGAGAGGACCTACAGCTAGACAAACAATAGCCCTGTTCATGGGAAGTAATTTTAGGGGTGGCAGTAAAAAGAAAAGCCCAATAGAAGCTTTAAAACTAATTACAACTCTAAATTCTGTCAAATATCTTACTATTGCTTTAAGAATTCTGCTTTCTTTGCCAACAAGTGTGGCAAAAATGGAACACAGTTTCTCAAAATGAAAATTAATAAAATATTTCTTCACAATTATTCAAGATAGGTTAAATGGTGTAGGTATATTGGCTGCTGAACAATGAATCAGCAGAACAAATTGATTTAAAATTTAGTCAGAAAGTTTGCAGAATTAAAATTCAGGAAAAGAAAAAAAACTTGTAAATTATTTGTCTATTTTGTTATTTGTGTTTGTTTTCTTTTTGTCTTCAGTTTATGATTTTTTATATACATATTGTGATTCTATTTTTTTTCCTTGTAAGAGTTATTCAAGTTTTATAGATATATCTATCAAAATTGGAATGTAAAATGCTGCTACTCTGTCTACCACAATTAAAATTACTAAGTGATTTTAATCAGGGTAATTGCCCAGTAATTTTTATCATGGGATAAAGGGGTGGAATTCTACATTTCTGTCCAGAACATCAAAACTGCTAGAGCTGGTCTAGTTCCCTGTGCTGACAGGCAGTCAAGAGACCATACCTTTCTCATTACTTAGAAATGTAGAATACATGTATCAAACCTTTATCCCTTTTCTTGCATACTATATAAATTAATTGACAGTAAATGCTATAAGACATATGTTATAGGCACCCAATTTAGATAATGAAAAGGTGATTTTTAAATGCATGCAATTTAAGACAAAAAATGCAACACACAGTAACAAAAAAGCTTCAAAAACTTCACATAAGTCATAAATATTTTAACAGAAATTTTCTTTACTTCAAAATTGCCTTGAAAAACATATAAATATGTTTAGCAATTTGCCTGTTCATTCATATAAACACAATTTCAATCAGTATAAAAAAATATTTTTGTAAAAAGCAGAAATACACTGTTTAGTGACTGCATGTATGAAATAAAGGAGGATTAGGAAAATATGATTGGCATGTTTAGAGAGGGGTTTGAATGAAATCTAACAGGTACAGCTGGTGCTTTGGTTGTTTTTTTAGTTTAGCATAATACTGAACCAAAATGGTTACAGCTAACAAGAAATTTGGAATATTGGTTCCTCACAATTTCAATCAGTATAAAAAAATATTTTTGTAAAAAGCAGAAATACACTGTTTAGTGACTGCATGTATGAAATAAAGGAGGATTAGGAAAATATGATTGGCATGTTTAGAGAGGGGTTTGAATGAAATCTAACAGGTACAGCTGGCATTTCGGTTTTTTTTTTTTTTTTTTTTTTTAGTTTTTTTAGTTTAGCATAATATTGAACCAAAAAGGCTACAGCTAACAAGAAATTTGGAATACGAGTTCCTATTATGTACATCATAATAGGAGCGCATATTCCAAACTTCTTGTAAGTAACTACTGTGTAAACTACTGTACTGTAACTACTGTGAAAATTTTTTAAATTTAATAGCTGTAAAAGGGAAATAGGGATTAAATTAAAAGACAGCAATTTTACCTTTATGCCCTTTTCAACAATTCCTTTTCTAGCACAAGGTAAAACTTCAACCAATATTTGTCACCTATTTTTATTTTCGCTAACATTTTTTTTTTTTTGCCTTTATTAAGCATTTATCTAAATAGTACCATGGTTTTGTTGACCATTTTATTATGGGACACTATAAGGTAGTCCACTTTTTCTAGTGTTATTGGTTAGACATTTAAGTACACTATTCTCCAAACATTTTTGTGAAAAGTTCAAAAAAAGTATAGAAATTTAAAAAAAAAATTGAAATTCTCTTTTTTGGGGGTGGAGGGGGAGGATTTTTTTAAAAGAGAAAAAGCATTAAAATCATCTTTATAGGGATTTTTTGCAAAGTGTATAAAATTTTTGAAATAGTAATAATCTTTTTAATAGCAATTCCTTCCTTATTATCCGAAGAATTTGAGAGATTTAGGAACTTTTGGGAAATTTAAGAATGTGCCTAAAATTTCAGGAAAATCAATGAATGTTTATCAGTATATTCCTGACACCATTTAAAATGCTTACAACAATAGCTAAATAGAGGTTTGATAATTAATTAAACATGAACTGAATTTTAATCAAAATCATACAGAAGAAAAGCTATTCAAAATACTAAATTTTTCATGGATTTATGAACATTTGCAAAACAACAAATCAATAAATTTGCTTTGAGAAACAATGACTTAAATTCTACATTAAAAATAATTAGGTGTTACAAAAACTACAGTTTAATAATATAATATAAACTTGTACTTACATGACTTATATGAGCATTTTCAACTAATCCTTCATAAAATGCACAAATACCCTGCTTATTCAAATTTTTATTTCCATCTTCTACAACAGAAGTGTCCTCATTCCATGTAAGTCCAAGAGGTTGAATCCAGCTATTGTGCATCAAAGAGTAGTAATATTATATTTCATATAAGAAAAGCACACACTTTACCTACTCAAATATATAATACTTCTATGGTAAATATCATTGTGTTGGTATTTATAGAATCTTAAATACTGAAACAAATAACAACGAAATGTAAGTTGGATAATAAGTATACATATGATATTTAAATACATTTAAATGACTGCAAAGTGTTACATAAGATGACATTGAAATAAATATAAAATTAACTCATTAATTCTGCAATATCATATCTTTAATCCTCTGACTGCTCAATTTGTAAACCAAACCCTCTTTAAAAATTGCATATTTTTTGTTGCATAGTTTAAGTATATATATAAGCATAATATCTATAATTCTATTATGTAATATAACTATAGTTCTAGTCATATAATACTATTTATTGCCTAATTAAATGTCTAATACTGTATATAATTTATTCCACAGGTTAAATGGTGAAAAGGCAAAATGAACTTCTTAAAAAAGGAAGAAAAACACATGCCCACGAAAATCGCAGGTATAAGCAAATTTTGCTACATTTGAATTTCTCGTGGAAATCGCGGGACGAGCAGTCAGAAGGTTAATGCTATATTTGCAAAATGATAGCAGGTATAAGTCTATAAGTTTTCTGTTTGTGTAATAATATAAAAAGAGTTGGGGTATTGCTGTCCTTAAAAATACTAGCATGTCTCCATTTAATATTACACAAACAGAACCTTTAGCAATAGTATTGAGTCTTCTCAGTTGTACAACTGAGTATTTATTTCATCTTTAGAAATGTATAACATGTTTTGCATGTTATACATTTCTAAATTAATACATTTCTTAATTACATGTACATAACGCAACTTATTTTAATTTAAAAGTAAAAACAAAATATCAAACTTTAATTTTAAAAGTATGTTTAGATTTAAAAAATAATTTACCACCATTTTAATTAACTAAAAATTTTAGAAAAGGAACTCAAAAACAATATCTGCGAGAAGTATAGGCAAACTAAATGTAATGGAAATAAAAGCAATACCTTAACTTCAGTTATATTAATAAATGTTTGAAGGAAAAACATAATTTATGTTAAAAGAAATTATTTTAAACTATTAATCAAACTTAATGAAAAAAAAATACCAAACAGAGAATGAGGCATATATTTTTATATTTAATAGACAGATAATAATACAAGTTTGCCAAAAAATTGGTATGGAAGCAAACACCAAAAACTTCTTTAAATTATAAAAGTATTTTAATTTAGTAACAGTAATACATATATGACAGAGGAAAATTTAAAAATTTATGACACAATCTTTTTTTTTTTTTTTTTTAATTATGGCCACACTTTCAACTATAGACCAAGAATATTCAAGCATTCTTTTAGTATTCTTGTAAAACTAAGAATGGCATTACGAAGATGTTTATCAAAAATGTTTTTTATTCTGGGACATTTTAGATCTTTAATATCAAAAAGTTTCTCAATGTAAACTAATGCCTTAACATGGAATCATAGTCAGCAGTTGCAAGGCATAAGGTACAGAAACCTTGGAGGAAAAGATGTAGGTCTATGTAGACAGTCAAAATTTTAGTAAAATCAATGCATAAGTACAATCCATTGGGTTTTCAATATCTATAGGTTTATTAATCTAAAACAATACTTAAACATGTCCCCCAGCCAGTAATTGAAAGGCATAATATCCGGAGATATTGGAAGAAAATATGTATGTCCCTGCTGCCTACCAAAATTTTTAGGAAATCAGTGCACATATGCCATCTATTAGATCTTCAACATCAGTAGGTTTGTCAGTGCAAACTAGCTTTAAAATGGCTCCATAACCATTACTCTAGAGATTTTGGAGTCTAAGATGGGAGCCCTTTAAGCCAGTCAAACTTTTTGGAAAATCAGTGTACATATGCCATCTGTTCATGATAAATGCATAATTAAAAAATCAACTAAATGTTTGATTTTCTTCTGTTATAGATGCTTTACTACATGAAAATATTTCTCAAATCAAAGAAGTTACTGGCATTTACTTTTGTACCAAACTTTTTGGAATCCAGTGTACGTTTTACATCAAATAAAAAATAAACATAAACTATACAGAGAAAAAATATGAAATAAAAATCATTTTAACAAATACCATTCAATTTTAATTCATCCAGTCTGTATAATTGCATTTTTTTTCACTCAACAGCAGTTAATATAAACAAATTAAGAAAGATAGACAAACTGAATACATTTATTTACGCATCAAGTAAAATGTATACTATATGCAATTCACTGAGATGGCCCAATTTTGCAATTTATTTTTTAAAAATAAATTTAATAAATGCATGAATTAATAAAACACAATTATTATATACACAAAGCTCCTTATATAAATTCACATTTTAACTTCACCAATACAAAAATTTGTTCTTTAAACCCAAGATCGTTTAAGATTAATGAAAAGTTGCTCTATAAAATACAATTCTATTAAAAAATATATATTGAAACCTAGAATATTAATTTACCTTTCATTTAATTGAAATGCTATAAATGTTTTCTTTTAAATTCCTAATAATTGATAATATTAAGTTAAAAAATATCTACAAAAAATAATTCTACATTGTTAACTTCAAACATTTTCATGTAAGTAACCTAAACTTCCCTTTATCATTAAATCTTTATATTTTTTCATGGATCCATTTCTCTAAATTTTATAACTTTGATGCATTCAATTTTAATTCTTAATAAATTATTTTTAAAAATTGCAGAGAAAATAATTTATTTTGCTATGTATAATCCGTTTAATTTTTAAAGGTAGGAATATTTTCTTAAGTTGTGCAGATAAATCAGCAGATGGTCAAAAACATGCTAGAGGCCCAAACATGGAAAACATGAATTTTCTATAGTTTGCAAAACTTAACCTATTCAAATACTTAGTCCAGAAAAGCAATGTTTAGTTCATAAATGAGTAAAGAAAAACAAAATAAGAAAAATAAAAATTTTCAGCTTATCCATAATATGTTCTGGAATTCCCATATGTATTCCTTCTATGAGTTTAACTGTAATATACAAGCCCAGGGTTATGTCTGTTTCTTCATAAAATCTCCTGTTCTTTCGGCCTGTGAGGTTGTGCCATTCTGGCTTAATTATCATGAGATCTACCAGAGTATCCAGTTCTATTCCAAATTCTTTTCTCCTGATAGCAACTCTGCTGCAGTTGCTGACTTATGGTACCTGCAGCACAATGGGTACTTTGGTGGTGGCCTGCTGAGTAGAGCAGTTCAGTATTTGCAGTCTGCCAACCACTGCCAGGATATGCCTGGAGAGCTTTACAGCCTAATAGATCCAGTTTGGTAAAAGAATGCATGTTTAGTATTCTAAAATAAATGGATTTTTGGTTTGATTTGGAGCACTATGGTCTACTGGTTTACAGCATGAGGGCTAGTGAGACTGGGAGCTAATGCTTAAAGTAATTTTTGAATGGCTACAAATATCTATGTCTGTAATGGGATTTGAACCCATGAACTCTGAAAATAACTGTATTAATATTGATGAAATTATGTACAGTAAATGACCTGGGAAAGTTTACGGCAGATCAAACTAATCCTAAGTCAAAATTGTAATGGAAATGTAACACATTTTTTCTCTAAATTTTTGCTCTAACCTGCCACAATAATAGTGCAAACTTAAAATATATCTTTTTCTTTTAATAATAAGATAAAATAGTTAAGAACTGTTAAGTAATTTAATTTATCTGAAACAGTTTGAAATTTATTTTAAAATAAGTTTTGCTGCTTTTTAAATGCATTTACTTCTAGTTGTTTAATTTTGTCTATTTTTTTATTCATCACATTTCTTTCCTTTTAATTTCATTTTCATCATTTGTTCATCTATTCCACTTCTAGGAGTAATGACATGATCATTTGCAAAACTGAAAATATTTAGCATTTTATTTATGACCTATGCTTAATATTTTAATTTTTACAGGTATATTAGTCCTCTTTGAATAATCTTGAAAAAAGTGTAGGCACTTTTCCTTTAGTCCAGTGTAAAATATTTTTTTTTATTTCCTTAGTTTGTGAAACAAATTAAATAAAATGTGCTATTCATTTCATAAAAATTATACTGTCAAAAAATAATGAATCTTATTTTTATAAGTGTTTGTATTATTGGTGTAA
Source organism: Pardosa pseudoannulata (assembly GCA_032207245.1). NCBI lineage: Eukaryota > Metazoa > Arthropoda > Arachnida > Araneae > Lycosidae > Pardosa > Pardosa pseudoannulata. The sequence goes on from CM063510.1 coordinate 12,770,089, forward strand.
TATAATATAAATGCTAATTTAAATTTCAAAATAAATGCTATCTTCATTTGGGAACCATCATCATCCAAACAAAAGTTTGGGCATGAAATGGCTAGTCATAAATGTATGACAGAAATGTGCATAATTTAAAAACAATTATATTAAATACTAGTACCTAAAAGATTTCTGTTAAAAATATCTTTTCCAGTTGATGAAAACTTACCGATGCTTGTTTGAAGTTAAGACATTTTCCACAGAGTAAAAAAGCAGCGAAAAGAGTAAAGATGGTTGGGATAAATATCTTTGGAAAGAAAGCAATAACAATTGAATTTCTATATTATTATCCAAGTTGATATATGGAAAAGAATTAAGGTTCAATATTAAAGTTTACAGTTAACCAGTACAACAAACACTACAAAGAGGATATATGACATAATGCTGGAAACCTGCCACAATAATAGTGCAAACTATAAAGAAATATAGAGAAAAAAAAATACTGAATCAGCAAGCAAGAAAATAATGAAAATGCATGCTCTCAAACCAAAGATAAAAATGCAGAATAAAAATAATTATCAAAAATATTCAGATTTGAATACTCACATCAACCACAAGAATTGAACTGAATGGCATATATATATAAAGCAATAGTCAATTAATACTTTCAAATTTGGAAGTGAAACGAAACAAAAATTTAAACACGATAAAAAATGACTAAACAAGCAGCTGTCTCTGGGAATCTTTCAGTAAATAATTATTTAAAAGGGAAAAAAAATAAGAATCAGATAACACTGTCACCCACAAAAATGAAGACAACTGATATTAAAACCGACATATTCCTAGAATTCAACAAAAAAGGAAGAAAAGATAACTCTTATTTTTAATTAAACAGAGGTATGTTTGAATAATTATAAGAAAGAGAAAACAAACTTATGTAGCATAAATTTCTTTTAATTTTTTAAACAGTTCAAAGCTTTTAAACACCCTCTCTCTTTTATTAGTCTTTCATTAATTATCTATTTATTTATTTAAATAAATAAAACTATATCAGGTTCGGTTGATGATAGCAGCATAATTTAGAACTATTTTTAAAAACTAAGAATTAAGCTGAAAAAAAAAGCCAAATTTAAGAATTAAACTAGAAAAAAGGGAAGATCCAACATATTATTAGAAAAACAAAAAATTGTATCTTCAGAAAGAGGATGTATGACATCTGAGTTATTGAAAGAAAGAAATTTTATAAACCACTTTCATTTTAAGAGCGAAAAGTAATGTAAACTAACACACACACAAATTAAAAACTATATATCTGCAACTCTATCAAAAATCCTGACAACTGTCTTTAAAACTAAAATAGCAGAAAGACTATTGTTGTAAGTTAAATTGAACAGTGAATTTGCCCATGTATATCTAAATATGTACTAACTAGAAAATGAAAGGAAGGCTCTGTAGAACAAGTATCATCTGACGAAAGACCTTTAGGAAATACTATGCTTTTTCTACTAATGTAAGAAAACTATCAAAAACAGAAAATTATATTTCTAATTACGATAATGCCTAGTAGTAAACAAAATAATTTGTATAAACATTTTGACCACAAGATAAAGGTACATATTTCATAACTAACTGTTTTAGCAGTCATAATCATAACACTTCAAGTTCTTAAAATGAAGTTAATAAAGAGTATTCAATGGTTCATTGTAAGAAGAGAATATGATGGCTACAAAAACTTTTCATAAAACAGCTGCTCACAGACACAACAGGTATGTAAAATTTTAGTTCCCATTGTTGTACAATCATTACCCACAAAAATATTTTTAAAGACTTCAAACAAATATGTATTGGCTTTTTAGCTTCATATTTTTTAAGATTAAGACCTAATAGTTGTTCAAACCTTTCTGTGTAGTTTTCAAAACATTTATGTAGAAAGCTTTTAAGCAACTAGGATGATAATCTTTGAAGTTTACCTACTTAATAAAGTATTGAAGGTAAGAAAAGGCAAGCTTCCCAGAAAAGAACGGTATGAAAATCCTAAATATCTCCAATAACCATGAGACAGCCAGTTACAAAGGGGTCAGTAATAAGCAATGGTCAACATCAAGCTGAGAACATGTTTTTATCCCCATCAAAGGGAGGTGATGAAATGTTTTTAACAAAGAGGAAGAGATGTCTGTATTTCTTATTTAAGTGTCAGGTCTGAAATTAATGGAATTGTTGACATTTTTAACCCTAATTTTGAGGTCTGAGATGAAAAATGTATATGACTTGTCTTTCTAATTCCTCTAAAAACATAAAATTGCACACTGCAAAAGAAGGGACACAAGATAATGAAGTCCTAGGAGAAAATGTAAGTTTATTGTAATTTAAAATCACAATTTACAAACTGTAGGTCTATGCTTTTATCAACAAGAGTGGCACTGAGTGAATCCTTAATATACACTGAATGGTTAATAAATTCTTGAGAATATCAATCAGTAGGGTTTAAAAGGGATTATGGAAGCTGAAATGGAAGATGCTGAATTTTAGATACTTTTAGCATTTCTCTTCCCAGTTTCCCTGGATTCCTGAACAATAATTCTCTCTAGAAGTATCTAATTTTATGTGGATACTTAAGTAGATAGATGGACTGTCTCTCTTGTTATGAGTATTATTTGAAAAAATAAAGAGAGACCATAATAACCATCAATAAAGTTATAGTATTTTAAGATTGAAGCATGTTTACAGACATGCCAACATTGAGGCACTTGTACCCGGAGCAACAGCGTGGTTTGAAATTTTAACATGCTAATTACAGATTATACATAAGTACATATCTTATTGGTTTCTAAATTAAATTTAAAATATTTACACAGTAATAAATTGTAAAGGTAAATTAAAATCTATGCATTTAAAAAATGTATGAGTAGCTCTTTTTTAGCTTTAACAACTTATTTTTCAGAACAGTGTTTCTTATATCAACATTGACCCTGATTAAGATATTTCTATTTTTCTATCATCAGGGGTACTAGAGTATGTCTACCAAAATTTGACCCAAATTCAGTTTGGTTCTTTTACACAGTACTGAAAACTATTTAACATGCAGCATTACTGCGTGGAAAGAGTAATAATCAGCAATCTTTTTTTCAAAACTTTGTATTTAATGACTGAATTGTAATCTTTTAGCTGTTCAAAATTTTTTCTTTGTTTTGTTCTTTTCAGGAGCAATCTGAGGAGTTTCCAGAGTTATCAAATTTTCTCATTTCTCTGGAGCAACTCCAGAGAATCTGGAGTAGTTGGCATGTCTGTGTTTACCTTTGTTAAATTCACCATGAACATTGGAGGAATAAGTATGCTATAATTCAATGACTGTCAATACGGTTAAAAACTCACAAATAAATAAGTGTTCATCAATCACTTTACTTCTCATTTATCAAATCAAGCCAAAGGAAAGATATGGTAGGATTTGGAATGTTTAAAAACTACAGTTTAAGGGTTTCCACATTTTCAGCCTTTGTTTTATTTTACTTCACTAGCTACAATTATCTGAATGTCAATATGTTTAAATTTGGTATAAATAACTTGCATCTTAGTATACTATGCAATTCTGGACAATTTGTGGACAGCAAGCATATTAACACATATATTGTTCAAAGCAATTATGCATGATGTTGAGTCAAAATAGTACAATGAAAGAAATAGCTGATGACTTAGGTGCCCAATACTAGGCATTTGTAAAATAAATAAATCTTATGACTATTTTCTATGACATTTAAACCAAAGATTATGAAGCAGTAGATAAAAAAGGAGTATAACCCAAAACACAATAAATATGACAAAAAACTAATTCAAACTTACGCCCCTAAAGTATTTTTTACAAAAAATAATCTGTAAGAAAACCTTTTTGGTGATGGAGTACATTTAACATAAAAGTACCTCAGTATTCATAAAATAAAAGGCAAAAAAACAAAGTGCAAAGAAAAGGGCCACCTCTGATAATGTATAAAACATGCAGTAATAAAAACAATACACAATTACACAATAAAAAAGTTAAAAAATCTAGTAAATAATAGCACATAAATTAAATAAGAAAATCAATTCACATATAACAATCTCAATACATTTGATGAAGAAAAAAAAAATAAACTGTCAACACAATTAAAGGTGAATTATAATAAATATGCAATTCCGGAAAGGAATTATTAAATTTGACTTATTAGTAAATGATATTATATTCATAAATTCACTTTTTTTATTTTACAGAAAATAAAAATATGAAAACACAAAATAACTAACATTAATTTTAACTAATGAGCAAAGTATGCATTTTTATCAGTAAAATCTATTCTAAATAAAGAAATTTATTGTAGCTATTACATTCTGGAAAAATTCTATAGTTAAAACACAAGCAAATTTAATGTTTTGATGAATATAAGATTTAATTTTTTACATAGAAATATTGATTTGTTAAGTTTGAAGCAAAATTTTAAGTTTCTAAAAACTTGTAAAGTACTTATTTGGCATGGAGAAACTTCCAAACTCCAGTCACTTTTTATGACTTACATAATAATAATATAATAATAATAATGCAATTAATTTACAAAAAACACTACATTTATAAGAATGGAATTATGTTCATTTAAAAGTATTGATAAATGAAAATGTTAGATGGACCTTGAGAACTTTCCTTAAAGACAAAATCTATTCTTTGATTTAAACAATCAACTCTCATGGATTTTTACTAAAACTCTTTATAAAATTCCTAGCATTAACTAAAGATAAGAACATTTCCTCTTACACAAAGATGTAAAATATACATTTTTTTTCTTTCTTTAGCTATTTTCAATTTTATATAAATATAACATGTATAATATATGAATAAATTTAAATGGTTAATTGGGAGTGTTACATAATTTTTGAATTACTAGTAGATTTATGAAGTTGAAACCTATTGCTTAAAGCTAATTCTCTTGGCTACAAATAGTTAAGAAAGAAGTTAACTTTGAATCCTTGGTTATGAATCTCAGAACTCTAGCTATTTGGTTTTTATCTGGTATAAACACCTCCCAATAAGCTGTCTACTCTGATAGGTTTTTCAAAGGGGCATTCATGATGCCCTATTGAAGAATACCCTTAAATTTAATTATTTCACAGGGAGATTTTTGTTGCTGAATCCATGTCTCCTCTACCACCCTTTAAAGTCCCAGCAAAGGAGATATTTAGATCCATAGATTTCACCTGCACCTTTTCTGTATATACAGGAAAGAGGTTTAGTGTGCTTGCCAGGATCAAACCTGGCACACTTGGAATTTAACATAGTATGCTGACCACTAGACCATCTTGGAGCATTTGATATAACCTGAAAAATATTGCCCAAACAAATTTTGTACTTAAATTAAGCATCACCCCAGTATAGAGCCAACCCCATGTGTTAGTGAACAAATCTTCCATAAAAGATTTATAATATTAAAAATCTGTTGAAAATCCAACACATTATAATGCAAACCAATATTTTTCAGGCAAAAAATGAGATTTTCAATGAATTTTACATCCTTATTTCTTTTAACTACATTTTAAGTTAGTTTCCATCAAATAGCCATTGCAACAATAATGTATACTATTTATACTTTTAAGCCTTTTCAGATAAGTTGGATCAAATTTAAAATTCAAATCAAATAATAGCTCTTTCAGTCACCAGAATTAGATATGAAAGAGTTGAAATAGAAACAGACATTTGTTACTATTAGTAATAATTAATTAGAAGCAATTTTCATCATTAACTGTTTTGATTTCTCTTCCCTTCCTTTGTATCAATGCAATACTGTCAATGGAATAAGGATTACAAATCAAATTTTCATTAGAAGAGTTTCTCAAAAAATTAACTATTAACTGGGTATTCCCTCGTGACAACTGAATACAACAGTAAAGATATTCTATTACAATCTTTCAATCCATCACACATGAATCAAAGTAAAAAATTTATATCAATAAAACTGTGAAAAATTTCAGATAATACGAAATAAAAAATGACTAAATTTCTAGTTGTATACAATTATATTGTAAAAAGAATTTAAACCAGTGTTTTAACTTTTCTTCCAAAAAATATTGCCACATTTCAAACGACACTACCGAGCTCCATGGCGCAATGGTTAGAGTCGCGGGCTACGAACCGAAAGGTCTCCGGTTCGATCCTGCGTCAGGACAAATTTGTTTCCGTAATTTTATGTTCGATTTCTTAAATAGTCAAGAAGACTTCTAAATTATGCTAATTTTCTGTTGCATTAAAATATTTCTAGAAGGTTCTGTTACCTTATAAAAGCCTCTGTAAAAACTGCGAGCGGCAGTTGTTGTTTTGAGTACGAGCTAGGTAGCTTCGGCTTTAATAAATTGTTATTTCTTAAGCTTGACTCTTGATTGTGTTCCACCTGTACTTTCATCTATGTGACATTTGGTGGAAGCGCCGGGTAGATTGTATTGCAATCAGTCTGGAAGAAACTGAGTGTCGTCGAAGCCGTCGACTCCAAAACCTGCCCCCAGAACACGGACTTTACGAAGGCAAGGCGAGGCAAGTAAAGGCGAGGAAAATGACGGAGCCGGAATTTAAGTCCTCACCGATCCTTGTTACTCCAACCATGATTAGGGAGCCAAGAAAGCCGACTATTTTTAAAGGCGAGCCCGGACAGGATCCAACAGAGTGGTTGAGGGAATATCTCCGGGTATCAAAATTCAATCAATGGGATGATACCCTGAGTTTAGCAAATGTGTATTTCTTCCTAGATGGAACGAAGAAATGGTTTGAGAATAATGAGGGCATGTTGCTATCATGGAAGAAATTTGAAGATGAATTAAAAAATACTTTCGGCAACGAGGAGTTGTATAGAAGGCAAGCCAATGATAGACTCAAAAATCGTGCCCAGGAATTTGGTGAATCTACCCAATCGTACATTCAGGAGGTTTTGAGACTTTGCCAACAAGCAGACCCTAGCATGTCAGAGGACAACAAGATATCTCATCTTATGAAAGGGATAGCCGAGGATATTTACCAGGCACTATTAACAAAAGAAATTATGACTTTAGCCGATTTTATTAAATGGTGCCAGCATATTGAAGAAATTAATCAGAAACGGATTAGGCATCAAAAGTTTTCAAGATTACCCAATGTCGTACCAATAGCCTCCATCGATTCATCGGACCTTGATTTGACGTCCTTAATCAGGAAAATCGTTCGTGAGGAAATACAAACCCTCACCTCGTCGCAAACAGAGGAGCAGGAAATAGGACTACAGTCCATTGAAGCCATTGTCCGAGAAGAAGTGGGAAGATCTCTAAATCCTATTTCTGATGCAGGCTTCCAGAAACCCAGCTCGATACCCAAGCGAAGCATCCAGCCAACGTATAGGAGACCCGAAACTACCCGTGACCAGTTTCGACATGTAACGTATGAAAAACCTAGGAAGACCGACGTATGGCGTACCACAGATAATCGACCCGTCTGCTTTCACTGTGGTCGACCTGGACATGTTGTAAGATACTGCAAAGATCGAAAGGCTATTTTCGATGATTACCGTCGAAACTTTGGACGTAAAACCCTCTCAAATTACACTAGCAGTCGCGCCGCCGCAGAAAGCAACCGATTAGCCGCTAGATCCCAGTCGCCAAGCCCAAATCGAGGTCGTTCGCCGAATCGCCGCTTCAGATCCCCTTCGCCATACCGAAGACCCAGTCTGTCGCCGAGTCGCAGGAGTGAGGAAAACTAAGCGGTGCGACCTTCACTGGAGGTAAGGCCGCTTGTCTTGAAAACCCTCCTTCGACGACTATTACTAGGATGTCGCGAAATTATGTAGACGTTAGCATAGATAACCAACCCGTACGTGCTCTTGTGGACTCTGGGGCATCTTTCTCAGTAATATCGGACGCATATCGGCGCCAATTGCGGAAAATTATGTTTGTCGAAAACAAGAACGTCATGCTTAAAGTAGCTGACGGAAACTACGTGCAGCCAGTAGGAAAATGTGTAGTACGACTGTGCATAAATGGCCGACACCAACCATTTGAGTTCGTAGTCCTTCGGCATTGCAGTCATAGTATTATCCTTGGTTGGGATTTCCTGGAAGCCTCTCAGGCTGTGATAGATTGTGGTCGCTCTACCCTCCTCTTGGAAGAAGTCTTGCAAAATAACAGAAAGGAGACCGATAATTTAGGCGAGTCCTTTAGGTTATGTGCTTTAGAAGATTTTTCTCTCCCGCCACATTCTATAGCAAGGATAGCCGTGTCATGTCCAGCAGTCCATGAATCTTTAGAAGTCGTAATAGAGTGCAACAAAGCTCTGCTTTTAGAAAGAGGTCTGGCTGTACCATCATCCGTCATGTGGCTGGAAAAAGGAATGGGAGAATTATGGGTTGCAAATGCTAATTTCGATACTAAGCAAATTCCAAAGGATATGTGTGTCGCTAAGGCAGAACCTTTACAGGTGTGTAATCTGAACGCCATCGACGAATTTTCCTCGCCAGAACTCCAACTTGTAACCAATACATTTCAACCAAATCCAGATATGGATTGTCAGCATAAAAAGATGGTGTCTGCCGACTTGACCGTGGACCAACGAACTAAACTTCTGGACGTTCTTCGTGAGTTTGGTGAAGCCTTCAGGACCGAATACTGGAAGGGAACTTCAAAGATCAATATAAAACATCGTATCAATACTGGAGACTCAGTAGGGTTTAAAAGTGATTATGGAAGCTGAAATGGAAGTTGCTGAATTTTAGATACTTTTAGCATTTCTCTTCCCCGTTTCCCTAATTCCTGAACAACAATTCTCTCTAGAAGAATCTAATTTTATGTGGAGACTTAAGTAGATAGATGGACTGTCTCTCTTGTTATGTGTATTATTTGAAAAAAAAAAAGAGAGACCATAATAACCATCAATAAAGTTACAGTATTTTAAGATTAAAGCATGTTTACCTTTGTTAAATTCACCATAAACATTGGAGGAATACGCATGCTATAATTCAATGACTGTCAATACCTTTAAAAACTCTCAAGAAAATAATTGTTCATCAATCCCTTTACTTCTCATTTTTCAAATCAAGCCAAAGAAAAATATGGTAGGATTTTGGATGTTTAAAAACTAGTTTAAGGGTTTCCACATTTTTAGCCTTTGCTTTATTTTACTTGACTAGCTACAATTATCTGAATGTCAATATGTTTAAAATTGGTATAAATAACTTGCATTTTAGTATACTATGCAATTCTGGACAATTTGTGGACAGCAAGCATATTAACACATATATTGTTCAAAGCAATTATGCATTATGTTGTGTCAAAATAGTACGATGAAAGAAATAGCTGATGACTTAGGTGCCCAATATTAGGCATTTGTAAAATAAACAAATCTTATTACTGTTTTCTATGACATTTAAACCAAGGATTATGAAATGGTAGATAAAAAAGGAGTATAACCAAAAACACAATAAATATGACAAAAAACTAATTTCAAACTTACGCCCCTAAAATATTTTTTACGTAAAATAATCTGTAAGAAAACCTTTTTGGTGATGGAGTACATTTAACATAAAAGTATCTCAGTATTCATAAAATAAAAGGCAAAAAAACAAAGTGCAAAGAAAAGGGCCACCTCTGATAATGTATAAAACATGCAGTAATAAAAACAATACACAATTACACAATAAAAAAGAGTTAAAAATCTAGTAAATAATAGCACATAAATTAAATAAGAAAATTAATTCACATATAACAATCTCAATACATTTGATGAAAAAAAAATAAACTGTCAACACAATTAAAGGTGAATTATAATAAATATGTCATTACAGAAAGGAATTATTAAATTTAACTTGTTACTCAAAATATTATATTAGTAAATTCACTTTTTTTATTTTACAGAAAACAAAAATATGAAAACACAAAATAACTAACATTAATTTTAACTAATGAGCAAAGTATGCATTTTTATCAGTAAAATATATTCTAAATAAAGAAATTTATTGTAGCTATTACATTCTTGAAAAATTCTATAGTTTCTAAAACACAAACAATTTAATGTTTTGATGAATATAAGATTTAATTTTTTTTATATAGAAATATTCATTTGTTAAGTTTGAAAGCAAAATTTTAAGTTTCTAAAAAACTTGTAAAATACTTATTTGGCATGGAGAAACTTCCAAACTCCAGTTACTTTTTTTGACTTACATAATAATAATATTGCAAAGTAATTTACAAAACACACTACATTTATAAGAATGGAATTATGTTCATTTAAAAGTACTGATAAATGAAAATGTTAGATGGACCTTGAGAACTTTCCTTAAAGACAAAATCTATTCTTTGATTTAAACAATCAACTTTCATGGATTTTTACTAAAACTCTTTATAAAATTCCTAGCATTAACTAAAGATAAGAACATTTTCTCTTACACAAAGATGTAAAATATACATTTTTTTCTTTCTTTAGTTATTTTCAATTTTATATAAATATAACATGTATAATATATGAATAAATTTAAATGGTTAATTGGGAGTGTTACATAATTTTTGAATTACTAGTAGATTTATGAAGTTGAAACCTATTGCTTAAAGCTAATTCTCTTGGCTACGAATAGTTAAGAAATAAGTTAACTTTGAATCCTTGGTTATGAATCTCAGAACTCTAGCTATTTGGTTATTATCTGGTATAAACACCTCCCAATAAGCTGTCTACTCTGATAGGTTTTTCAAAGGGGCATTCATGATGCCCTATTGAAGAATACCCTTAAATTTAATTATTCACAGGGAGATTTTTGTTGCTGAATCCATACCTCCTCTACCACCCTCTAAAGTCCCAGCAAAGGAGATATTTAGATCCACAGATTTCACCTGCACCTTTTCTGTATATACAGGAAAGAGGTTTAGTGTGCTCTTGCCAGGATCAAACCTGGCACCCTTGGAATTTAGCATAACATGCTGACCACTAGACCATCTTAGACCATTTGATATAACCTGAAATATATTTGCACAACAAAATTTTGTACTTAGACTAAGCATCACCCCAGTATAGAGCCAACCCCATGTGTCACTGAACAAATCTTCCATAAAAGATTTATAATGTTAAAAATCTGTCGAAAAGCCAGCACATTATAATGCCAACCAATATTTTTGAGACAAAAAGTGAGATTTTAAATGAATTTTTCATCCTCATTTCTTTTAACTACATTTTAAGTTATTTTCCTTCAAATAACCATTGCAACAATAATGTATACTATTTATACTTTTAAGCATTTTCAGATAAGTTGGATCAAATTTAAAATTTAATAATAGCTCTTTTAGTCACCAGAATTAGATATGAAAGAGTATAAATAGAAACAAACATGTTACTATTAGTAATAATTAATTAGAAGCAATTTTCATCATTAATTGTTTTGATTTCTCTTCCCTTCCTTTGTATCAATGCAACACTATCAATGAAATAAGGATTACAAGTCAAATTTTCATTAGAACAGTTTCTCAAAAAATTAACTATTAACTGGGCATCCACTTCCCCTCATGACAACTGAATACAACAGTAAAGATATTCTATTACAATATTTCAATCCATCACACATGAATCAAAGTAAGAAATTTATATCAATAAAACTGTGAAAAATTTCAGATAATACCAAATAAAAATTGACTAAATTTCTAGTTGTATACAATGATATTGTAAAAAGAGTTTAAACCAGTGTTTTAACTTTTCTTCCAAAAAATATTAAAATTATAGCTCATGCATTTATAAATGTATATATATATATATATATATATATATATATATATATATATATATATATATATATATATATATATATATCTATTTTTTCTGAATCTGGAGAATGTCTAAAATCTAGAGAATTAATAAATGCTCAAACTCAATTTTACTGGAAGACATAGGGTCAGAGTTTGATATACCACTAAACTCTAACTACTCATTATTGTGCCAAGTTGTAGAACTATACTGGGCTCTGACTGGATATGTCTCAATTTCATTTTATATCAATACCTAAAAATTATAATTCACTTTCAAACTCTTGTCAGCAACAGAAATAATTTCAGTGTATACCTAATTTGTTAATTTATTAGTTATATAGTTGTTTTAAAACTTTTAATACCATATTTAACCCAAACTATTTTGTAAAGTGTTAATCTTTTTCTTAACTATCTACATGCCAAGCAAAAAACAGCAAATGAATAATATTCAAAATAAAGTTCCGAATTATGTGTTTTTCATTGTAAAACCAAATTATACCAATTAGTTTTCTCTCATATTGGAAAACACTGAAATAAAGAGTATGTAACTATTGAAGTAATGATACAATACATAAAGTGAGTATTCTAAAATAAGTAAATTTTTTTTTTGCCTTATTTAGACAATTTAGACATGCATAATTTATCACAATGTATTATATATAACAGAAAAACAACCTTTATAAAATTGCATATACTACCCCCAAAATATCTTTCTTAGAGAGATGTGAGGAATCTAATAAAGTGTTTGAAAATATTTGTGCCGGGAACTGCAACTATCTGTAACCACAATAGAAGTTCCAGTGGAAAAAAGTTGTAAGCACACAAGCATGTTGCTCACCATTACTTTCCAATTGCATATAGTTATATCCACCCTTATACATCTTCTAAGTTTTAAATGTTGTTCTAGCAAATTTTTATTTCTAGCAAAATACTGAGCATTTAAATTGGCAAAAAGGAGATTTTACAGGACCATAAGAGTGGTGGTAAGAAGATAGCCTGACCGAAGTAGCTGAGCAAGAAGCTTCTTAATCAGAAATGGTAGTAAGATCTTTGTGCTTCTCTTATGTTGTATCACAGAGCAGTTCTTGCTTGGACACTTTAATAGTTTTAGCATCATATTTTGAAAGACTAAGTCTATTAGTTCTTAGTATGTTCAAAATAAGTATAAAAAACAATCTTAAGATATTACAGTTTTAAATAGGACATTTACAACATTTATTGTTCTTAAAATTCTGTAACATTTATTCAGAATTTTGGAAGCTGCTATGTGAATAAATATCAAATTACATAACCATACAATAAGACAACAGTTCCCAGTAAAAAACTAAAACAAATATAAAGTTTGACTCACTTGACAGCATCTTTCCAAAACTGAACACTTTTGACAGAGGTTAAAACTGCCTTTGTTGTTTCAGTTGTAGCTTGTAAAGCTTGAAGTGTTTTTTCACTAGTCTGCCACAAAGCATTTTTACTATCCATTAATTCCTTCTCTGATTCCTAGATTAATAAAAAGAATAAATTCTAAGCATAACTTATTAAAATTATATCAAAAACTCCACTACCCATACACACATAGATACACACAAAGAAAAAAAAAGGAAAAAAGTACTCTTAACTCATTGTATTATCATACTGCATATGATTTACACAGTGAATTTTATACAATGGTTTTGATGATATCATTCAATACTACAATTTTATGATTTGCCTGTAAAATTCCAAGCAATATTAAGTTTAATTTTCATATCACAGTTTTATTTATTGTTTGATCAGATGTACATGATTATCCCTGAAACAAACTTTGAATTTATAAAATTAAAAAAGAATATTTTGGGGCATGCTAGTAATAGGTTTTTTTTAAGGCAGTTTTAACTTCTTTCTGTAAACATAATTAATTAATGTACAATATAATTTATAACTTTTACAAAATACATTTTTATGCTAGTAAACAATATACCTTTTCTTGCCAATAAATTTTTATTTTTATGTTTTAAACTCTTTTAATTACTTTTTACATATTAGAAATTATTTATTTAACATTTAAGGAAATGCTTTTCTATTTTATGTTGCTGAAATACAAAGGGCTTAAACTTCGATAAAAAAATCTTTCATGATTTTCAAATTTAGAGTTTTATATAAAAAAATATATATTTATTCATTAATATCTATATTTAAAACAATTTTACACTAGCATCACAATGGATAGAAAATTTTTGGTATTATTCTCCTGTTTTAAGAAATATGTATATATATGTAATTTCAAAAAACATGAACTAGAATCATCCTGTGAAACAGTAAAAAAGATTATTAGTACCTTACAAATTATGAACTATGTCTCAAAAGAATTTTCTGATTTCAATTTCCTATTCTAAGGTTAATTTTGTACTCAAACACATTATTTCATATTTTATTTTAATAAATATTTCATTCATAAATCTATACACAGAATAAATATATTAAAAGTTTAAATAAACTTACATTACTTATAACTTCAGCATTAGCATATGGTAAATGTACAGCTTCATCTCCAATAAGATATTTCACTCGAGTTTGCAATACCTAGACAAACAATTATTCCTAATATAAGTAATTCATAGATTTAAAAGCCAATAAGAAAACAAAAAGACATAAAAGTACCTGAAGTTGCAGCTCAGATCTTCTTTTTAAAATGGTTTCTATTAATTCTTCAGAACAATATGATATAGCAAAAGACATAAGGTCGCATCTGAAATGTATAAATACTCAATTATTTGAAAATTCTTGTTTTTCTACAGTAGAAAATTCCAAATATAATTTTCTGGTTGGTCAAAGGTTTCTCTGTTTTTAATGGTCAAAGTTTAAAACCTCATTAATGTACTTATCAGGTATACCTGATTTTGAACCTGTCCCCTACTCAAAGCAGAAAATATGATTATAAGGTAATAAATTCATTTCATTGATGATTTTTCTATTCTTTCTACCTATTATGATAACTCACAATGGGCTGCGTAAACTGGTAGGTGCAAGGTGTTCATGATACCTTTCTGGACTCCTCTGGAGGGAATTCATTTGCTTCCGATTTCATGCCCCTGACCCATAGCTGACCTCCAACTGAGAAGACAATTAAATCCAAAGATTTAACCAGCATGTTCTCTGGGCATACAGAGAAATATTGCATGTGCCTGCCATGCTCAAACAAGGTACTCTGGCATTCTAGTTCTGCATACTGTCTAATAGGTCTTGTAAGGAATAACCAATGATCTGGGCCTAGCCTGAAGGGCAAACAACTGCTTACAATGAACAATTTTTTTAAGTTCTTAAATCTATATCAATGTTCTTTTATTAATAAAAATATATGTCATTTTTCTGGTTTAACTGTTTTTTTTTTCTCAGTTTTGTAAAGGAAAAAATTGCTGATGTGTTTCAGCTTGGGATATGGTACATTTTTAGGGTTTAACTATGACAGCAAAAATTCTAAAAATGGTCTTGTGCACAATAACCCATTTTAAACCTTATTTTCAGTGTCACCCTAACCCCAAGACTAAATGGATTATAGTCCCAAGAATTAAGCTTTTGTGCAAAAATTTTGATAGCCCTATAATCAATTTGATGGATTACATAACAAATTACAAAACTATTTAGTAGAATAAAAGATAATGAGTAATTACACATCTCACATAAGCTTCTCCCCTTACTAGGAAGAGTGACTAAAAAATCATTTTTTTATTTATTTTATGAAGAAGAATACATTATTATTAACCCATGAGCTTCAAATATCTTACAATTACAATGCTTATTTCTTGTTCTAACAAGATAGGAAAAATGCTAGTTTACAAGATTACTGTGATGTACTTCAGCACTTCTTATTTTATTTAGAATGGTATCTTCTGCATTTAATCATAAAAATAAATAAACTATAATAATATTCTAGCTTGAATTCATCATGGAGTCATAATTAAATCTTAGTAAATGATTTAGCAAAACAGTTTGCTCCATTTAGATCTAGTTCATTTCTAAAATATAAAAATGTAAAATAAAACCTAGTCTGCTGGTTCAATCTAATATATAAAGTGAAAGTAAAACTTATCCACTATTGCTTTATCTATTTAATTTATGATTTTAGCAGGGAAAAACACAAAAAAAGTACATTAGGACACATAGATGGTACCCAATAAAGTACTAAATTGAAAACATCCTGTTTTTAAGTTTTCTAAAATTGAGAATTTTGTATAGTATATGATATTTACTTTGACCCTGTCTTTTACAAATCCATCTAAATAAGTGCTCTACTGTATAAATATTGTATAAAGATTAAAGTTCTTTGTGTAAAAACATTTAAAAATAGTCTTGTAATTAATTAAGTAAAAAAGTTTGTTAGCTGAACAGAAAAGGGCTTAGTGTACGAATTTTACTTTGGCTAACTACAGTTACAATACAGTTATATAAATAAAGTTCAGCCACTTTTTAGTCAAGTTTATTATATTTTTGCCAACTAAAAATATAATTTAACTGCAAGGATTGTTTAACGATTCTTAATTAATCAAATGAGTTATAGTAAAAAATTAAAACAGTAAACTTTACAAAATAAAGAGAATAAAATCACATTTTTAATTTTAAATTTTAATATTTCAGAATTTTTAAAATAAAAACCATAATAAATTAAAACTATTGCAATGTTTATCAGAAATTTTAATAAATCTTAAAATATATTATACATTTGTTAAGGTAACTGATGTCCATTAAATAAAAAGCCTATCTACAATTTTAAACACCAATTTACATTATGTTTTATATAGGTATCTTTTATAAGTCATATTATATGAAACAGAAAGTAAGGAAATTTAAACGTGATATTGCCATGCACAAATTTTCTATTATTTAAAGTCTATTGCATTATTTACAAATAATAAATTAGCATTTCTCAATTGAAAATTGTCAAAATTTTCACTCTGAAGCAAATTAAAGTTAGATTTATGATGAATCTTAAAACTTATGTTTATGACAACAATTATAAAGTCAAATAGAAGTGAACTAATTTTAAAATTTTTATTATTTAGCAATAACTTAAGAAAAATTAAAAATTAATAAATAGAAAATTAACAAAACTATACCTAGCCCGAAGATCATTAAATTCATCACAGCTACCCAAAGTATAACATATCAACCAGCCTTCTTTATGAGCACCATCCATCAGTTTCTTACAGACAGACAAGCACTCAATATAATCTCTGGCCTACAATGGCATTGTAATTAATTAGGTTTCACATGTGAATATGAGCATTCAAATAAAAATTAAAACTATTTTATAAATTTCATTTCTATATACACAATGCATTCTCATTTTTCTTTATATATTTTTTTTCTGTACTTTTAACTGGGTAACAGAGAAAACTTTTTCAAATAATTTTCAAAAATAAAATAAAATACCTATAAACCTCCTACCAAGCAGACAAAAGCAGGCTGCCAAAGACCATTTGATATATATATATTTCTAATGTCTTACTTGTATATTTCATACATCACTCACATATTCCTGTATGTCAGATTATATTAAAGATCTATATACATGCAATTGCAAAATATCAGAGATATGCCATTTGGGTAGGCAAAGTAGGCAGTGCTTAATTAACAATTACAAAATAATTGGAAGCCATCTTTTCCTTCAATGACTTAATATACTCCTAAACAGACAAAATTGCAAAATTTGATATTATGCAAAAATACAAAATAAGTTATTTTGTTTAACTCTTACTTCTTAACTCGTTGATGAAGTAGGTATTGCTAACTTTAATACATGACCATATGTAAAATATGGGTGGTAGAAATTTTCCCTAAGTGCATTTTTAAATAACAGGTGGAATCTTATAACAATAAACTTTGGGTGGTTCTGCTTATAGGGTAAAAATGGTATCACACTTGGGGGTAAGAAATAAACAGGTTTAATATTTTAAATAAGGTCTTTCCATAAAAAGGTCAACAACCTGCAGGGACTATAGATTACAGTGTATTCAAGAGAGGGTTTGTCTTATACAAATATATTATTAAATACTAGTAATATTTATCAAAAATTTAATATATTAATAAAGTTATGAATAAAATTTTATTACAAAACGTCTCTCTATGCATAGCTTGAAAATTTTTTCATGGCATGTGATAAATATATGTATGCATATATATGTGTATATATATATATATATATATATATATATATAGGCAAAATGAATTTTAAGCATTTTATAATCTAGATTATTCTAAAAATGATTTCATGTTTTATATTTGAATAAACTAATGTTAAAAATTATATCAAAAGTTACATTTCTAAAATATATTTAGTTATTTTATTAAGATATTTTAACAGTTATTTCTTTAGTATAAACTGTTTCTAGAAAAGTTATAAACCTTTTAATAAGAGCATCTTATTTTCTCAACATGTTTGAATTCCTTATACTTTGGATTTTTCAAGGTTAAATGGCAATAGGAGGGAGGAGAGATTAAATGTTTGAACTTTTGTAATAAGCATTTGAAAGCACTATACTATGCAAAAGGATACCTAGAATGTTTTAATTAAACAATTTATACTATCTCTTGTATTTTCTAATTCTTTTTTCCTACACTATGTCCATAATCTAATTCTTTAAAATGTAAACAATTAACAGCTAAAATAATTTACAACCACAGCCATATTTAGGAAAAAAATTTAAAAATTTAAAAAATTTAATTTTAATTTCTTGTTTCTCTCACAATTTTATAATATTATACAGTTTTTATAACATTCAGTTCATAATATAAACATCTGATTAATTCACAAAAGATGCCAGCTAAAAACAATTCTTGAGAAGTGAATCCCAATGCATACGAAATTGAAAACTGCTTTTTTTTCTCTTTTTTCCTATGATTTTAAGTAGTTTCTTTTGTTTTCTTCCTGTACATCCCAAATGTTTTTCTTGTGAAAGATCCACTGAAGTTCAATTATTATAATTATTTACACTTCTCCATGTTTAGTAATGCAACTGAAGACAGTTAATTGTACATGTATGTAGGATTTAGTGCAACACATCCTCGCAAGGTCACATCCTCATCACTGAGTGGGGTAAGTAAGGAACGACAGAGGGACATTCAAGTTAGAGTCAAGGAGAAGGAGTGACCAGGTCGAGTGAAGGACCTGTGGCACTTGAGCTCCCTCAATTTATTAAATGCCGAGTAGGGTGTATTTTCTATGTTAAACACAGAGTACAGTGTCTTGCCTATGTTAAACTTCGAGTAGGAAGTCTTGTCTATACTGCATCTTCACTTTGTGCTTAAATGTTTTCTGTGTTACGTCATTAAATGTTTGCTATTGTTAATTTAGTCTGTCATTGAATTTGTCTAACGACACCCCTAGACACCAAACCCTACATATATATGTTTTATTACTATTTCTAGGGTTTTAACAGATAAAAGATAATTAATATACGGGTAGCCTAATTCTGATGATGACAAGGTTGAAATAGGTGAGTCTACACACATTCTAAAAGTCCCAAAAAATAGATGTGGAAAAAGCTACAAAATTAAAACACTAAGAAACTTTTTGGAATCACAGAAGGGTGGTGGTCAGGAAGGATTTTCTGTTATCTCTAAATGAACAAAAATTCTGGATAAATTAAAAAATGTTTGGCATGAAACTACTAGCATTTTTTTTCCACTGAGGAATATAACTGTATATTGTATTACATGCACTGTGTTGCATTATTATTTTGTTTAATAAAGATATAGTTATTACTTGAAAACTTTGCTTTTCTGAAATGATATGCAACATAAAACTATAAAATTACATCAAGACCTGTATATCTTGAATATTTTCCCTCTGCACAAGCAATATTCAAAGTAAGCAGGTTTAAGTGCAAACACAATTTGTATACACAAAGAAGATATAATAGATAAAATTAATACAATCAAAGCAGTATGCTGTAGTTTGAAGAATTTTATAAATGAAAAATATGAAGCAAACCTTTTAAAATCATACAAGGCTTACCTGGAAAGCACGTTCCCCTATCAAGGTTAAAACTTTTCCTTCTCGTTCTTGTTTATTTTCACTCCAAGCTCGAAGAAGGAATGCAAGTTTTTTTAACTGCAAATACACACACAAAAATACAATAATAAACAATAAAAAGTTTTCAATTTATACGAAAAGAACTAGTTTATTTCTTTTAGTCATCATTAAAAATCTTATTTCAAAGGAATGTTTAATTTTATAGATAGTATTTTGAATATTTTATTAATTTGATTATAAAGGGGAAAATATACTAGTTACAGTTCTATAATCTGGAAAATAACTTAAATATTTTATATTATAATTACCAAAGTGCAATATTTATATTATCAAGTTCAAAATTTTTTTCTACATCTTGATAAAAAAAAAAAAGATATGATTCTCAGAACAATCACAATTTTTATATTTTGTATTATTGTTAACATCAAGCATTTTAACGACTAATCTTCAATGTTTTACAAAGGAAAATATTAAACTCTGTATATTCAGTCTTTTAAATTTGAATTTAGAAAAAATGTAGAGTTGTTCCAAAATTTATGATTGTGCTAAAATAGATAACATGACAGTTTATATCAATTTGTATACTTTATTACGTGGTTGGTTTGTTAGCTTGGAGCACTATTGCCTACTTTTTTTTAACACAAAGGCTAAATTTAATGCAAGATCAATGGTATATAAAAAGAAAAATGTTTCCAAAAATTTTTATTTGCATAAGAACTTAATATACATATATATATATATATATATATATATATATATATATATATATATATATATATATATATATATATATATATATAACTATAATAAAAATTTTCTTGGTTTATAATTGTTAAGTAATAGAAAACTTATTTTTATTTTTCAAATATAATTTGAAACAAAGATAATTTAAAACTGAAGTTAAATTGACAATTTTCTGCTGCTTTATGTATTCTGAGATTTTGGAAAAAATTCTATTTACACAATAGTACTAAATGTACATAATCCGATTCATTGTGTATATAAAAATATTTTTATGTATTTCTTAATGCTTTCAATATTTTATTAATAAGTATTACTTATGATCCCTATATTATATAGAGAAATTAAAAGAATATGCTTTGTTGTTACTCTTTTGTACTCTTATTACAAAATATAAGAGAACATGTAAAGAAATTACTAAGAGCGAGAAAATGAATAAAAATTTTAAAAACCAATACTTATACTAATTAAATTAAGTTTGAGTTTATTAACATAAATAGAATTTTTATAATTACCTGATGTTATTATCAAATGGGTAATTTTAAAAGAAAAAAAAAAGAATTCATAATCTAAAGATGATATACTGAAAATTATTTCATTCACTTGTGGAAAACACTTCCTATTTCAAAGAATGTTTTTAATTTAAAAAAATTTTGGTTAATTTAATAAACTGTGTATTTTTCATACTTAATGCATATGCTTCAACCTAGTTTTAGCATTATCAGTTTGAAATAATGCTACAGAATTGGTTTATTTTTAAACAGTTGGAAGCAATTTTCAAGACTGCAGGGTAAATTTTGTTAGTAAGACACAAATCTTCAATAATGCACCTCTTATGTGCATTATTGGTGCTGCCTGATGCAGTTACCTTTCTGTATCATGACATGGTATAGCCTTGGCACTTCTTCAGCATTATTGTAAACTGATAATGCTAAAAATGTACTAAAACAGCTGCACTGGGTAATAGAAAATGTTCTTATTAAATTAAACAAAAGATCTTGAAAATTAGCAAAGTCCTAGGGAATAAACCAACTAAATTAACAGAAGTTGACATAAATAATAAAAATCAGTACCTTTTCAGATTTTTTGTAACTTCTTTCATTTTTCTGCAAGGCCTCTTGTACAAGAGATATTCTATTTTCACATAACCTAACTGAAATTTTATATGCAATAATTAGAGTACTTAAAATACAATAGCAGCCAAACATTGAAAAACATAATTTTTAACATCAGACTATGAATAAAATGGATATTAACTTAAATTTTACAAATATCAATTTTTGATAAAGATTTAATTTTAATTACATGATTATGATAAATACCATTATATGTTTTAAATTTGTTTTATTTCTAAAGCAATATTTCTAAATGTAATAGTATATATAAATCATACCTTGCAATGGTAGAATATGTACATTAAAATCTTGTAATACAGACACAGAAGCTATTAAATCCAACTCTTCCTCAATACTGGCTGGAACATCTTCAATTAAATTCAAGCAATTTCTGGAAATTTTTTCAAACATAACATTTAAACTATGAAATTCACAACAATTTTTATGAAATTACTTTTTTAAAATATAATAAAAACCCTGGAATAATAACTTCTAAGGAAACATTTTTCTAATTTTTACAATCATGCAATACATTTTAACAGTATTCTAATATATAGTATAATATTGAATAGATATTATATTGTATATATATATACATATATCTTGTTAACTAGTATTATATACTACTGTAACACTTTAAAAACTAAGCTTGAGTGTCACTTATATCATAGGTTGCCATTTTTGCCAAAGTGAATTAAGTGTGAACTTGAATGTTTCTCAGGGACAAATTTTAACTCCATGAGTTATAAAATTTAATAAAAAATAAATTTTAATAAATTTTATAAAATCTATCAAAATTTTCAAATTATTTACATTCATGATTCTATTATTATGTGTTTCCCTCTACTACGAAAATTTTAAAGGGCTGCAAAATTTACACTTCTGAATGAAAGGTTTGAAAAAGATTGAAGAACCTTGAAATGATGCTCTTAGTGCAAATTTGAGCTTTAAAACTTTTGAATTTGCAGATTTCTATACAGATCTATAAGTAGAAGATATTCAAAATCATGGAAAATGACTTAAAGTGACCTAAAAGCAGTGACCTAAAGCACAACAAAAACTCAAGACATAAATTCTATGTGTAATAAAAAAATAAATTGAAAAATGTGACTAATTAAAAAAATAAATAAATAAAAATGGGAAAAATCATATGATAACTATTTTTTATAGTTTAAGTTGACAACACGTGTTAAAGAGCTGATCAAAGTTTGCAGTCTAAAAAAGCAATAATCAATTATTCTTTTAAGAATTGGTGAATATATCAGCACTTTATTAAAGCTTTAAATATAATAAATATAACACTATAAAAATAATTTATATATAATTTCCTACTGATGATATTTAACTATTCCAACTACATTAATAAAGTAAAATAAATAACAGTACATAAATAAAAATATATTTACCTAGCAAGAGCCATGCATGGATCACTTGCATTAGCTGATGAATTGAAATATTCCTGAGATGCAGCTAAGACTAACTTAACAGATTTTGAATAAGGTAATTTAAAAGAATAAGTACTAATATTTTCTCTGTTCCTTTTAATCTTATTATTACATTGCATCATTTTTCCAGCTAATGTTATATCTTCAATTTTCCCTGAGCACAGCAAAGATTGCAACACAATCTGCAGATAAAAATAATAATTAACAACTCCACAGAACAAACAGATAATTTCTTGAAAAAGTGACAATTTATCAGAGAATGATATTAAGAAGTCTCAAGACTCTTCTTAAGTATAACAATGCCAGTGTTTTATCATCACTTTTTGAGTTACATTAACTTTTTTGTTTTCAAACTAAAATGTCTGAATTTTTTAATATATCCCAATAACTACTTAACTTTAATGCTCATAAATACAACAATAAATTTAAAAAATAAATACAAAAGTATAACTTTTTGTTCTATCATTAAAATGTTCTTGCCTGCATGTTTACAAAAAGTATTTTGCACCCACGTATATATTTTTAATAATTTCTCTAAAACTCAGGGAAATTTATGACTTTTTTAAATGAACCAATTTTTACATTAAAATGAATATTTTTAATAAATAAAAAAATTTAAAAGTTTACAGGTTTTGAGAGATTCTTTACTCTCCATAAAAAAAATATATTCCCATAATTCTGATAAGTGGTGGCAAAGTAAATGAAATGGTTCTTGAGATAGTTACACAATCTATTTTTTTACTTCCTTCTGATATTTGTCAATTATACAAATTGATTTAAATATTTTGTGTTTGTGGCACCTGAGGCACTGATTCCCCTAGCAATGTTATTGTTTACATAACATTATAAATATGTTTAATAATTACAGTATCAAAGTTGTTTTCACATTTTTATCACTATGGTTGTTTATCTTCTTAGAAGTCTGTATACCACATCACATAATATTGGTTATGTTGAACAAAAGCATTTTTTTTATTTTTCATTTTCTTTTGGAATAATGTGTTACTAGAAATAAACTACCATATTCATTGACAATGTTTGTACTGTCAATAGTATGCTAAAGATTTCTTTTTTAATTTTCATTACTGGTATTACCTTTTGTATTGGTTATCTGAACCACAACATATTATTTCACAATGATTATCATGGTGTTAAAATCAGTACGTTTATTTTTTCTAAACTTTTTGGGTCAGTGATGATTTTTACCTGTTTCTTTTCCTATGATAGATAATGCTAATTAATATTAAAAATTATTTTTTGTTCATGTAATCAATGAAAAAGATATTATATTAGTAAAGTTTTATACTACAACTATTCAAAGGTATTGCTGTGTGAGGTAATGCTATTATATGTAACTAACTAGATTTATTATTTGTTTATTGGTTATAAGTAAATTATGCTAAAACAACCAGTTTTCCATCTAAATTACTAATCAGCCATTTATATATAATTCACTTCAATACATACCATTCTATTAAAATATGTGTAAATTGGTTATCAAACATAATACATATATCTATTTTTATTACCCAGCACAAATAACCAAACTTAACATTAAAATTAAAGTAAGAACAGCTTACTTCATAACAATCTTCTTCTGAAATACACTTGAAAAGTAAATGATGCATATCTAAAATGTCACTAAGTAAAGACATCCACCCAGGCTCATCTAAGACAGGAAACCTTTAAAAAGGAAAATAGAAACTTTAGAATCCTTTTCGTTGCTTTGCTTTGATTTTTTTACTCTGTTGTTTTATTTATACCTATGTTACACTCTTTGTTACACTTTTGTATTTTAAACAGGCAGTAAACAATTAAATCAGTGAAATCATATTAGCTTCTAGGTGGGATATTATAGCTAAGTTAAAATATTTTTAAGAATATAATAGATAACAATCAATATCACCAACATAAAAGGGAGTTGGTTCTCAATACTTTCATCTTAGACATGGTTTACATCATCTGAACTCCTTCCATATTACATTGAATAACTTCTTTATTTTTGGCCCCCTGCCATTTTTTTTAAATATCCCTTTCTATTATCTAATAAATGTTAACCCTCATATTCTGCTGTTTTTTAAAATTTGTTATATTCTCCCATGTTAGAAATGGGAAGAATATCTTCACTCAGATAAGAGAATGTAACATCTAAAAATTTCTACATTTATACCATGTAATCTTCATTAAATAGCTTACAATTTATATTATATCATGGATCTCATTCAAGTTTCCCACCTCAAAATTATACAGAACTTTCAGTCTGCAAGAAGATCCTAATGCATTTCCAAATAATAAGTCCACCTAGGATAGTATAAACAAGAATTCTGCTTATCCATTGAATTCAAAACATCATTTTGAATCTTTTTAATTATAGGTAGAGTAACAAGTTTAAAATTGTGTTGGATTGAAGAAGCTCACTTACATCAATTCAACACCCTCAAGTGGGCAATACCATCCCTATTAGAAAATATTGATTTATGGATATGAAGCAAAAGTAAAAAAAAAATGAATGTAGCATTATTCTTTCACCATTTACAAACATGTACTATAAAACTCTCTGATATAAAAGAAAGATTGTCTTCTCATTACTTGCAACAAAGTTTTAAAAAATGTCAATTTTACAACACATTTATAAATACAATTTTATTAATCAGTTTTTGCTATACCTATGACTAGCAGTTCTTGTCAGCTTAGTGAGAATCTTCTTTACCTCATCAGCATTTTCAGAAACGTTTTGCAGCATGGATAAAGTGATCGGCAAACCATTTTTTTCCAAGAGTTCAGCAACACTGCAATAATAAAATAATCATTGAGTTCATATATATATATATAATGTGCAAATTTTATTTTCTCTCACAAAATAGGTTTTAGCCCCTGTTATTTTGAATGGCTCGGGCTTACTGGACAATAAGGGCAAAGTAAATTTCAGTTGTAGCTCACATTAAAAAGAAGCAAGTCCAATGTAGAACAACATTGAAGTTTGTTGAGAGGAAAAATAAATATCTTTACCAGATAAGAGCAAAGCATCGAATGATCACAAAAACACACTTCTATAACAAATTTCTCCCAATGTGGATATTTTGCCATGAGACCAACAGCTTAGTCAGCATTATGCAACAATTTAGACATTGAAAAAGTAAACCGTTTTTCCTGGGAAAATGGAAAATGTAGCAAATGGGCAGAAAATCAGTATTCATTATAGCATTAATTTTGGGAGACTGGTAAAAAGAATTTAAATTGGCAAACACATCCTCAAATCTGGTTTTTTGTAACTGGGAAATTAGGTATAAAAGAATAAGAATGGGAAGGAGAATTTTAGATATTTTAGGTGTAATAATTTTTACATATTACATATATATATATATATATATATATATATATATATATATATATATATATATATATATATATATATATATATATATATATATAAGGAATATTCAATATTGCATTTTAACTAAATTACAAAAATAGCAGGTAAAGACCCATGATATCCAAAAGACTCCAAGTTACTATCTACCATATTTTACTGTAAGAACATAAGATCATTTTCTCAGACAATATCAAAAATATTGTTTTAAAAATTCCTTATTTATGTTTAGATTAGAATTATAAAAAACTGTACTGAGAATATATATACCCTAATAAATAACCCCTAGTTATTCATATTTGTATTTTATGATAATTTTACAAAATAAAAGATAATTATCACATTTCGTTTGAACTAAAGTTTAGAAAAATATTTTAAATTCAATTTTTATTTGAGTAGTTTTAAAATTTAATACATGGAAAACATATGTTTTTAAGCAATGACAATCTAGGTTGGTTGATCAATAGCACATACATCTACTTTTTGCTCCATGAGTTCTAATGCAACCAAGACTTAATTTAAGTCAATTATGAATGGCTATAAACATCTATGCCCACACAAACCTAATCCAGTTGTGAGTTATGTGAACTGAGCAGTTCTTGAACATGCTCATGAATATAGAATTAAAAAAATAAGTAAGTAAATAAACAATATATTTATGTCAACAGCAAATTAAAATTAATTTTGCATAATTGCAAATTTATTTCAAAAGAACACCCTCCCACCAACTCCCTTTGAATTGCTTTGAGGTGCAAGAATTAAAGTTGTAAATCAGCACTACAAAATTCCAATAAAATATTGAAATTATAAATATACACACACATATATATATGTAATCCATTTTTTAATATAAACTGCTGGACAAGAAGAAAGCTCAACATCTAGCAGTAATAAAAATGCAGTCGGGCTGACATTGAAGAGAACGGCACCAGTCTAAATGAAACTTTATTCCAGAGCTGCTACAACACACATCTATTCTACTGAACGACAGACAAAGAAAAGCCACAGAGATCACTCTGATCAAACAGAGGTGCACTGAAGAGCAAAGACAGAAAGAATTTACCCACAGTAAAAAAAAAAAAACTTAATAAGCGAATTAAATGCAATATCAGCAAAAACGTGAAACCATTTGCCGCCGACAGCTGGGAAACATGCTGAATAGACAGAAAGTTTACATTTTTAGAATAGAAAGCTTTGGGAAGAATGTTAAGTGGAAAACACTCCTTTGATTAAACTATTTAGAGGCTGGGAAAAAGATTTAAAGGAATTAGAATGGGAGAGAGGAGGTTTTTAAGGAAATATTAAAGTTAAATAATTTTGATATATTACATATATATATATATATATATATATATATATATATATATATATATATATATATAACTCAATCATATATCAATTTCAGCTTTTAGTAAACTGAACATTATAATGTATCAATATAGCAACAGAATTTAGTATAAAAAAAATTCTAACTGCTTTCATAATTAGTTTTCTAACTATATTTTAATTTGAATAACAACAAATTCTTTTAAATTACAATATTTAACAAGTTATAGGAAGAAATAAATAATAAAACCTATTATCAAAACTTGATATTTTCACAAGATAAAATGTGTTTTCAAGACAAAATTTCCTAAACTATTATAATAGCTTAAAATTGATGGTAAAACATTTATTTTAATTCTAACCTAATTCTTAATCATAAACAAACATTTGTTTATTTTTAAATTTAAAAATTATGAAAAATGTTTATGCCTATTTTAATTTGCACTACTGAGCTTAAAAAAAGCTTTACATTCTGGTTTTTAAATATTGATATTAATGTTAATCTAAGCTATACAACAAATAGAAATTTCTTTATAAATTAAGCTAAACTAACAAAAATTAATTACTTATATAATATGAAATAATATACAAATAATCTAATATCCGAAAAAGAAAAACCATTTTTCATTTGGTGAAAAGCACTATACTTACTTAATATATTTCTTTAACTTTTCTATATCATTTTGTACCTTCAAGAGCACTTGACTAGATGGCCTATTTAAGACAAAACAAAATTAGGAAAACTAAATAATATATTTGAAACTTCTTAGATATGGTAAGAAAAATATTTTCCAATTATCTATAATTTAAAATAACCCTTTATTAAGACAAAATGGATTACAACCTAGGTTATAGTTAAACTTAAAAGATATTTTAAATTTTAACCAATCTGCTTGTGTACAGGCTATCCATATTTTACCATGACTGGTTTGCACTCTTATGCAAGATAGACATTAATATTTTCTTCTTTTCTTTTTCTGATTTGTCCATATTTTTAATTTTTGTAAAGGGACTCAATGTTAATGAAAAAAATAACCCCAAAAGAAACACAATATTTTTGCCTTAAATGCAACTTAGGATGCATTCTACTATGCTGCAAACTGTGTTTCTATCTCTCTCTCTCTCTCTCTCTCACACACACACACACACAAAATATTAATAATTAAATAAATAAAAAGTAAAGTAAAGTAAAATATAGATTTATGAATACTTTGGAAAAGTGAAAACTTAAAATTTATATGAGAAGTTTTTATACAATCTGAAATATATTTTTTATTGCATATCCAGCAATCTTAACCCAGTATTTCCCAAACGTTTTTAATACACAGCACTTTTTTTTTTTAATTAAGATTGCTTCATAGGATCCAATACTACTAGAAATATGACATATCATAAATAAGAAATAAAAATAGAAAAACTTGTTTACCTACATTTTGAACACATTTGTTCACTTTTTGCTACCTTTTATTTACAGTAATACAAATTAATAAGATAGATGAACATGCAAATAACTGTATAATTTCTCAAATTGTGAAGTTAAACTTAATCATACCCTTCTCAATCCTGTATCTAGGTTTTTGTTTGACACTTGCTCTTTATTAATCCAAGTACCAAAAATCCACTTTTGCGCAGATACAAAGGTGAAAATTGAATTAAAATCCAGAGCTTTATCCCTTACAATGGTATATTAATCTTTTATTAGCACCCAAAATTCTGTCAAATCCACATTGACAAACTTGTTTTCAAACCCTTGTCATTAGACAACTTGATAAGATTATTAAACATTTGATTCAGCTTATCCTAACTATGCTAATTTAATAAAATTCTTATTTGAAAGTATTTCTTAAAACCAGAAAACTACTTGTGATAAAATCAAACCACAAAAATTTGCATATATTTAGATTTTTACTTTGTATTTGGTTTAATTAATCTAAATATTTTTGCCTTCACAGAGGTTCTGTAGAATACACTTTAACAATCTTGTCTAATTAATTATGAAAAGTTTGGAATTTTTTGCAGTGATTCTGTTATAGAGAAGACAATAAAAGACAATGTGGATGCCACAGTACACATCTTGGGAATCTTTGTTTTAGCACATAAGATAACATAGCAGATGATTAAAGAACTTTCTATAAATACTAGGAATCTACTTCCAATCTATTAAACATGTCTTTGAAATGTGAAAAATCCCAAATACAGCTATCATACATCAGGAAACAAAAGTGCTATTCATTTTTATATCTTACATTTAAAATTAATGGATTAGGACTGAATAAATGCAAATTTCAAGAAATTTTCTTAATGAAATTGTTATATATAAGTGCCTTAAAAATTTTAAATTTTAAAATGTACTACTTTAATAGTATACTTAAAATGCAGACCAATTTTAATAAACATACAAAACAGTTCTCAAAAAGTTAAGCTTCATAGCAATTCCTTTCATTTTGAATATTCTCAATATTCCTATACTCCTATGATTAAATAAAAAAAGACACATCAATATAATAGAATAGAATAGAATATACTGTGAATAGAATGTAATGAATTAAATGGCTGACATCTTACATATTAATATTTATTGATAATGGATAATTTGCATGCATTAACAACATACCTTACTATCAATTCTGGTAAAGAAGAAAGCAAATCATACACCAATTTAGCATTTTTCAGTTCATCAGTGCTATACAATTAGAAAATGAAAAAAAATTGAATGAAATTTACATAGTTAAAATTTGTCTTAAAATATTTTTAAGTGCATGTAGAAAAAAGCCATTTAAAAAAATATAATCTGTCACGGGCATTTAATATGCCCCAAAAATAAAGGTATATTAATTGAAATTTTAAATATCCAATCATCAACAATGAAGCTATTATTTAAAAATAAATTACAAGAGGAAATATGCATTACAGAAAAGTATGTATTATCTAAAACTTCTGCAATGATATTTTTAAATACTTATACAATGCTAAGTTTTTAACTATTGATAAATATGAAAAAAAAATTGAGATAAAATATGATTATTAGACAGAGAATGTAAGCTTGAATCTATATTGCAACATGATTTATATATATATATATATATATATATATATATATATATATATATATATATATATATATATATATATATATATATAAAGATGAAAAAAGAATATTATTTCCAATTTATAAGATGATAAAAATGAAAAATAACTTAAAAGGCACAATAATAACACATTTTTTAAAAAATTCAGATTAAATGATAACATTTTAAAAGTAATAATTTTTACAGCAAATAACTATCCAAATACAATTCAGTCTGTTGAAAGTTGGTTCAACTGACTAAATTTTATGTTTGTTCATCAAGTCTGAATTGTTCTGTGAAGTTTTTAGTAGCTTTCATGTATATTTATTTATTTTAAACATATTAAAACACTGATACAAACCTTTCACAATAGTATACACATTCTAGTCCTAGCATAATTAAATCATGAGCATCAGGAATAATAGGAGAGGTCTAGAAAAAAATACAAGCACTGTTTTATATACAAGTACTGAGGACAATAAAAAGCAAGTGATAGTTAAAAATGAAATCCTTTAATCAATTATATCATGTTAAAAATATTTAAAGTTAAAATAATAAAATAAGATCCTTTTAATAATTTTAAAAAGCTACAGCAAATTTTAAAGATTTAATTAATATATAAATTAAAACAAAGAGATAATTATTTCTCATATAATAGTCATAGCAAATAATTTTTATCTGCGTACATCACATGTTCTTTTTTATGAAAAATTTTAATTCCATGCAGAGTACTGCAAATGATAATCTTTATAAATCCAGTTACTAATTTCTAATGTCACAGAATGTTGTTGAACCAATAAATTCTACAAGTACAAGCAGTTATTAGTCATTTCACAGCATCTGAGAATAACTATCAATCTTGCTTTGGTTTTGCAGTGCTACAGTCTACTGCTTTGCTATACAAAGGCTTATGAGATTGAGACCTACTGCTTAAAGCCAATTCTGAATTGCTACAAATATTTATGTCAGCAGGGAGATTTGAATTCCCGAATTCCAGTACCAAAGAGAAATATGCTACTATTTGGGCATCATCCACCAAACTTGGAGGGCATCAATAAGTCATGTCAGAATAAAGCTACACAATACTTTTAAGCACTTTATCCACAAACAACATAAAATTGAATTAATTCAAGCATAGACTTTATGGCCCATTATTAATTATTTAACTCCAGTTTTAAAAATCCAAAAAGCATTTGTTTTATAGGTTTGGTTTGGAGTGGTTTGAAGTGCTACGGTCTACTATTTTGTAACACGCGGGCTAATGAGGCCGGGACCTACAGCTTAAAGCCGATTCTGAATGGCTAAGTACATCCATGCCACAGTGGGATTCGAACCCACAAACTCCGGTATCGAAGGCCAGCACCCTAACCAATCGGCCATTGCCCAAAGATGATCCAAAATGAGAGTAAGGGTCACTCTCAGCGACCTACTTCTATGCACGAAGTAGAAAAAAAAATATTACGATAACAGGAATGAGATCCCAAAGTCGAAAGTCGAAAGCTCCGGCAATCAGAGAGACGAGTGGTCTCCTCTCGAGTTCCACAAAACAGTGCCAAAGCAACTCTAAAAAAAAAAGCCCCCTTCTTGCCTCAGCCAATTTTCTTCTATAGGGATCCCAGTTCCCATCATGTGATTCTTCCAGAACCTTCCAGGGTGACGCAATCTTGCGGTCAACTCTTTTCCTGGATCAGCTGATCCATGTCCAGATGTGGCTGAAAGGTCGTTTTTAAGTCAACTGGCCCAAACAACTTAAAATCCTTTGCAGCACAGGTAATGAGCCCAGATGTACACTTTAGCATCACTCGATTAATAATTATTACTTGAGTCATAATAAAGGCGCAGGCACACTGGCTCCAGCGTACTGACAGTTCTTAATGCCTAAGCGAATGCATCTGGTTTTGTGACTGAAACATTACTACACATATTGGTTTGTCTGGACCATGCGTGTCTACTTACCGCTAACCATAATAGTCCGCTACAAAAGATCACCTTACATTCTTCTTTTGCTCGGGTCATGTAACGGATCATTACAGGACATAGGAAAAAAGTCTAAAGGAGAGTAAACTACCTGAGAATTCTGTGTCCTAATTTAGGACAGCAACTATCTAAGTTGTCTCTCAATTTTCACCTGAGCTTACTTGAGAACCCTTCTTTTTATGTATTGATTCCCTTCAAGTCCATCAGTGGTTAATAGCTGTTTTCCCTGAATTTGTGCTGTACTTTAGTGGGTCACATACATCAAGAAAACTCATAAATGTTAACCAGAAGTTGTTGTTTTGGTTCTTCTACTGGATTTCTTATTATTAATGATACAGTCTCAGTAATCTCCTAGTTCCTAAATTCAAATACCATTCATTCATGTTATTTGAATAGGAGGGGAACTCTGCCCCAATTGTGAAAAAAAAACTGTCTTTTTCTCAAAGTAGGCACTTTCAAATTTTCAACTTATAGTAAACACACACACACACAGTAGTAGTAACCCTAACTTTCAATCCATTGACTGGCAAATCATGAAAAGTGATCTATTAACTATAAGGACAAAATCTTAAGAGTAAATTTTAAAAAACTTAGAAATTTTTGTAGTTCTAAATAGTGTACATATTGAGCAAAAATGTATTCTTTTTTCTCTAAGTGGACTGACCTATGAGATTCAATCTTGGGCCTCCAAAATGCAGACAAACACTAGATTTGACATGTAGTATATTACATACACCTATCATTATAGCCATTATATTGCAACAAAGGTCTTAAAAATTTTTAAAAATCATTTTCAATTTCTTCACTTACATTTAAATCACTTTTGAAGTGTTCTAATATTTTCTTACAGTATTCTAAATCATCTTTCGAAATGGATAGAATATAGCTTTTGAAGAGAGCTTTACCAGAACTGGGATCATGCTTATCACAGCGACTCAGGAAAGGAAGTAACCATTGTTGCATATTTTTTATGAAGTTGCCTTGAGAAGTCTGTAGAAAAATAAATTTATAACATTATAGCTTATGTAAAAGTATCTGTAAATAATTATACATAAATTGTGAACTTTCTGCATTTAGTAATTGAAAGTAAATATTAAAAGTAAATAATGAATAAGACAATTAAAATTAATTTTTTTTAAATGGAAAAAAACCATAGTCACAAAGCAAAGTGCAAGAATAACTAAAATGAGTACTCTAGAAAG
Organism: Pardosa pseudoannulata; assembly: GCA_032207245.1. Classification (NCBI taxonomy): domain Eukaryota; kingdom Metazoa; phylum Arthropoda; class Arachnida; order Araneae; family Lycosidae; genus Pardosa; species Pardosa pseudoannulata. The sequence continues at coordinate 12,804,068 of CM063510.1, forward strand.
ATATTTTACACAGAATTTCAGAAAATTAATATTTGTTTCATAAATTTTTCATTGAATAATGGGACAGATGTAATACATATATTTTTTGGTGACTTTTTATTTACGTTGGCAATAAAAAACTATCATATCAGCAAAAAAATAAATAAATAAATAAAAAATAAAATATAAAATAAAATAAAAAAAACAGTGAAGAATAAAAGAGACTTGTAAAAATTTTGAAATGGGAAAACATAAAAATTGAAAAAAAAATTTTTTAATTACTCTTATTCATGTTATAATCTCTCTCCTAAACAACAGTACAATAATGGTAGCAGATCAGCTAATCTTTTAATAAACACAATTCTACATAACACGGAAGCAATCGATAAATTGCCAAACATAGCTTTTTTTTTTTTTTTTTTTTTTTTAAAGTTTATACTTCTTAAATTTAAGAAAAAGTTATCTTTAAAAAAGTTGCCAGAATTAAAACTTGACATTAGCATCTTAGTAAAAATACCATTGGCTAGTGTTGATCTAGCATTTTAATTTAAAGCAACTTGATTGAAAAATATTTCCCCCCACTTTACCTGCTTGACAACAATTTTGGCTTTTTAGTGACATATTTAAACATTCTAAAAATTGTTTTTTTCACTTCAGCTTATATGCAAGTTTTGAACTTTGGGTAAATTTTTGAAGGAAAATCATATCCTTGCCTTATATACGGTTCAACTTATATTCAGAAATATACAGTGTACTTTTTGTTCTTGCAAATGGTGTATTAAAAATATCCACCTTGAAATATGTCTTAAAAGATAGTTTCAGAAAATTAGTTTTATGACAATGCTAAAGAGAATGAGAAAGAACTTTTACAAATTCCTTTATAAAATGTGACAACAATTCCTATGATTATTAAATATATGATGAAAGTGCCAATGTAAAGTACCTCATAAAATGGATTTATTATATGGATGTAAAAGCAATCACAAATCATTGTAGAGAGATGAATACATCCCAGCCTACCTTGGCTTTGATTAGCATGAAATTATTATCAGATTAAATTATGATGTGAATTACAAGTAAAACAATTACAGCATTGTTATTTTTTTTTCTTAAAAAGCTTCAAAGAAAAATATGCAAATAAAAATTACAGAATACTTTAAATGAACCAACAAGTTAAAGTAGTATTTTGTTCATAAATTTAAAAATGTGCATTTAATGGTATTAAATATGAATTTCAGACTTTCAATTGAAGTTTCTTGTACCTTGAATTGCTTTTCTATCTTTAACTAGAACTCAATTTTGTACAATTTTTTTTTCTTCGCTCAAGAATGTAATTTAAAATCAAGGCTTTACTGTGCATAAAATAGTTTTTAGTGACAGTAATGTTATTTCTTATAAGAATTAAATACATAAATAAAAAAAAGCTTCCCACAAAGGAAAAATAGGTAAATGAAAATTATGGAATACTTTAAATGAACCAATAGGTTATAGTATTATTTTGTTCATAAATTAAAAAATATGTATTTCAATTTAATGGTATTAAATATGAATTTCAAACTTTCAATTGAAGTTTCTTGTACCTTGAATTGTTTTTCTATCTTTAACTAGAGCTCAACTTCATACAATTTTGTTTTTTCTTAGCTCAAGAATGTAATTTAAAATCAAGGTTTTACTGCACATAAAATAGTTTTTAGTGAAAGTAATGTTATTTCTTATAACACTTAAATACATAAAATATCCTCATGATTTAAAACTGTTTTTTTTTTATCTGGATATAAGGCATGCTAAAAATATTTGATCACTTTTTATTTAAAAATGCTCATAATAAGAATATCTTACAAAGATTAAAAAGAGGGAACAGAAAAATGTAGACTTTAAATGCATATATACCTTGAGCTAAAAAATTGTTATAAAAATGTAAAGTATCTTACTGTTGACATCATAAGCTTGACTTTATCAAATTCTGTCAGACTTTGGTAATCTTTTAAACAAATATCTTTTTTGATGAGGCAGTCATAAATTAATATATCCAATGTCATTAAGTCATCATGAAGCTTTTCTAATCCCTGTAACATACATTAACATGAGTATTAAAGTGCAATCTAATAAGATGAAAAAAGTATTAAACAACAGCATATTAAAAGAGTTTAAATCACATTAAGATAATGACTGTGCTATGGGGTTTTTATTGATAGTCCTATGAGATTGTATTGTATGACGATAAAATTTCAAATTAATTATTGAAAAAGCTATAGATCAATTTAACAGCTTGTTAAAAAAGTTTAACATTAAATTAACTATAAATTAATGACTGTCCTATGAGGTTTTTATTACAATTTAGAAATTGTATTAAAATAAAATCACAATAAAATTTGAAATTACTTAGTGAAAAAGTTGTAGATCTATTTAACACTTATTGGTGTTTTATCTCAATTCAGAATGAAAAATATTTACTCAAATGCTAGAAAGCATCATTTCTAATGATGCATTTGTATAATTTTTTAAAAAAAGTTTATAGCATAATTTTTTTTACATAGATACAACATACAAAAATATACACATTTCTTATAAATATTGTAAATTTCTTTCTTAAAAGTTCTTCCCATTATAAATTTGAACCTACTTTTGCAAAAATACTTCTAAATATTCCTGGTCTTATTTTTATTTTATTTATTTATTTTAATATATTACAGCAATTCAAAGTTTATAATTCAAAAATAATCACATGAAAGAGGCCAAGTAATATATGAAGCTATGGTATAAAAGGCAAAATTAGTATTGGCATTTATTGCAAATTCTACAATAAAAATGAACTGATTAAGAGTGCTGTATGATAAAAACAATCAATAAAATCATCTATTAAAGCTCACTGAAGAAATTGACTTTTGTTGTTGAACTGTAGCATAGTGATACAAAGGGTTACGTAAGTGATCTCCAAACTTATGAAGCCTCTGAGCAACCATATCATTTTTAAATCCTACTGTAAGCTATTTCTAGTAAATGTTAAATTGTAGAAGAACAAGACTCATTTATTCGAAAAAGCGTTGTGAAATAATTAATCTATTTTTAGGAACCATTTTTATTTTGTTCGCTATGTTCCACAATAACTACAACAATTAGTATAAAAACATAAAACTTATTTTTAATCAATGTATCGTGAACAAGCAGAAAATATATTATCTAGCTACTATTTCAACTATAAGAATAGCATACTCAGAACCAATAATTGAATTACATATTTTATGTTTTAAAACAGTAAAAAAGGAATAATTCTGAATAAGAATATTTTTTTGCGAATGGTCGATCATATTTAACATGTTTTTCAAGAACACAGAATACAATATCAAACTTGCATAGAAAAACTTAACCAGATCAATACCGTTTTTGTTTTTCTTTTCTTTAAAAAAAAAAAAAACTTTTTCACAAAAATAATGAAAGAGAAAAAAAAATTAAGCTCTCAAAATTTAAATATGCTTCTTTCCTTCAGGATATATACATTATAATTACTTTATACAAGCAATAGAAACAGATTAGTTATTCTCAAAGCACACATTTTATGCATATATCTTGTTCTTAAAAGAAATTAATACATAAAAAAAATGATGAAAGTGAAACAAAAATGAGTCATAAAAAAGGTATCACAAAACGATAATTAAGCAGGAAAGAGCTTTCTCAGCTTACTTCCGGGTAGAAGATACATTTGAATTCCAGATGTGGTCGAAAACAAAACTGATTTTACTTTAGCAGTGAATTTAATCAAAAAGATGATTTTCAGAACACCACTTTATGGAGATTTCATTTTTATAAGAATGCAACACAAAATTCTTGGATGAATCACTTTCACTGAAATGAAAGCACACAATTCTTGTTGGAAGCGGCAAAGATCACTGGAGAACAAACACACAGAAATTTTCACATCGTGTTAGGGCAACACATGTCGAGATGAATCGATACTTTAACAGAAAGAATTTTACCATTTCCCAGGACAGGAAAAAACATGGCATGTGTCTGGATGACACTTTTCCATACCTCCAAAATTTCACGTTGGGTGACACTGTAGAAGGATGAGACTCATTTATTCGAAAAGGGATTGTGAAAAATTAGTCTATTTTTAGGAACCATTTTTATTTTATTCGCTATGTTCCACAACACAATATAAAAACAACATATACAACAATGCACACACTGAGAGAGGTGACTGGCACTATGGAAAAACTTAACTAGATGGCTCTCCTAGTGCTACCTATCATGAAAGGAGAGGGAAGTAATTGTACCTGCTACAAAATCAACTTTAATAAAACTGTATAGGAGAAAAAGAAAGTGAATTGTACACATGAAAAAATATTAAATAAATTATAAATATCAGAACAGGTTGCTCATTAGACTTTATAACTTCAATAAGAAGGATGGCAGTCATTTTAGTCATCAATACAATTTTCAATGTTAACAGAATACATAATAGTTGCTATTTGAATACAGTAGCTCAAATATTCATCAGCTAATCTGCTAAATATATTGGTGTTTTATACATGTCATGCTAGAAAATGAAACATTAAACAGAATAGCTGAACATTACCTTCACGTTTAGAACCTAAACCAAAACTGGGTATTTTTCTTTAGGCACTACTGGCCAAAATAATTTTAGAGCTTGAAGAAAGCAATTTAAAAAGATACAGCAATAATTTAATTCATCTGTCTGAACTCAATGGAACAACTCCGAGTTAGCCAATCTAAGCTTGTCACAGCAATTTATTGAACATTCATTTTCTTGCAAGGTAATCAATGGTTTGGCAATATCTTTCTAATGTGCACTAGTTAATCCTTAATTTGACAAGATGTTTTTTCAAATATTTTTTAATTTCTGTTATTTTCCTATGTCTGTATAGACATTAGGATCTCTGTAAAATAAACAAAAAAAATATATATATCCTTTTCCATTTTTGAGATAATTAATGTCCGCTGTGGCAAACACTGACAATTATGTTATATAGTAGTTATAAATATACATGTCCAGTGTAGCGGCCAGACTTAACCAAATTAAGGGTTAAACAAATCAGTACACATTAGAAAAGCAACAACAACAATTTAAAGGACTATTTTATATATAACGGTAATGATTAAACTATAAAAATGAAAAGCAAAACAGACCTGAATATTTCTTTGAATGCCAAGTTTTATTAACTCTAAAGCATTATCCACTAGGCCAGTTTTGGCTTCAATTTCTTTAGCTCTTTGTATAAACCATTCAGTCACAAGAGATGTATTTAGATTGGTTTGCCTGATGTAAATAAAACAAATAACATTTAGATATTGTATCAGAATTCAAAAGACATAACACAAGTTTTAATATTTTTATAAGTATTGGTGTATTAAATCAACAGAACTATCTTTCGCAGTAAGTTACTTTTGTGATAGAGTACAAACATTCATAATGCCTAATCATACCTTAGATGGAGGCTGAATTATTTCAAACTATCTTTCCCAGTAAGTTATTTTTGTGGTAGAGTACAAACATTCCTAATGCATAATCATACTTAGATGGAGACTGAACAATAACAAACTATCTTTCGCAGTAAGTTATTTTTGTGGTAGAGTACAAACATTCATAATACCTAATCATGATTAGATGGAACCTGAACTATTACAATTATGACAGTCTAATTAGCCTCCTAATTAGACAGTGCATTGTTTACTCATAGCTTTGATATGAGAATGAACCCCAAAACTTTGCAGGCTTTCCAATCTTCTGATTCAGAGATTGCTGCAAGTGTTCTAAATTTATGTTTGGCTACTGAGTGCCCAAATAATGCTTTGATCTTTTTTGTTTGGAGGTTAAAGTGGTGAATTTTACACTCTTTGGTACTTTGTAAAAAACAATACCTTGACCTTGAACTATTACAAGCTCTTTAATCACTAAATACACAAATGTTTACTTAATTTATTTAAATTTCTACTGAATACGATTCATTTCTCATAAATAAAATAGCAAAACTTTAAATGTAAATGAATGTTAACAAATATCAATATAAGTAATACATTTCAGACTTCAATTACTTGTTTCTCAGTACTTTAAGATTGCCAGCTAATTTTTTTTTTTTTTTTTTTTTTTTTTTTTTAAAGAAAATTCATTTCTTTTTTTTAACAATCTTATTTGAGTTTTAATAAGAAGGTGAAATGTTATCATTATATTTAAAATTATCTAATGTTAATAATTAATTATTAAAGGCAAATCTATACATTACATATTCCTGGATGAAAATACAAAATTTTAGTTTGAAAATAAATAAATAAATAAACAAAAAACATGAGTTTGAAACATTTTCAATTACATAATATAATAACTCAGCATGTGTATTGTGTTAAACAATTTTAATAAACAATATTCCCTGATAATTAAAAGACAAGAACTCATAATAAGAAATTGACATGTTTTACCTAAATCTTATCAGTTCATTATGTTTTTCATAAAATTCTTCAACATAATCTTCTGATGCAGTAACATTGGCAATCCTTAAAAATAATTACATAAATAAATAAGAAACAAAGAACACAAACACTTGTTTTAAATATAGAAAAACTTTAATGTTCTACAGAAAATAAAACTGACATTTTAAAATTCAATATCTGAATAACTAGATATAACACTATCTAAAACTATGTATAATTACTACTTTGTATTAATCCATCAATTCTATAGCATATGTCTTATTAGATCTAAAATAATTTTATAAAAATATTCCTAAAACTGAAAAACATTCTATCATAATATGCGTTTCAATACAAACAAAAATTCCATAAATAATTATAGTAAAACTAAAGTTAGTAAAATATTTAGACACATCATTTTATATATCTAATATTTTTCAAAATTCTAATTACATTACAAAACCCTCTGTGTCTTTGAAAGAAGCATTGTGTTAGTAGAGATGAGATCTTGGATTCCTATATTTGTCTTTTTGTGGTACAGTTGGCCCTGATTTCCTTTTAATCACAACCACATGAGGTTACATAGAATTCATCTAGTCAAAAATTTTTGGAAAAAAAAAAAAAAATAGGTATTCTGATGGATTAGCCAGTCAGATCTCCAAACTTCAACCTCAAAGAATATATCTTGCAAGCTCTGGGAAGGGCATTTGCAATCCATGGTCTGACACAATGGTTGCAATAAAATGTAAAAGACTATAATGCAAGCAAAAGACCAATTCATGGCTTTAACTACTGTTTTTTAAGGGATATACATAAAGAGTTGACTTCCTCTGTTCAAACAATAGATCATGAATCTGCATCAAGGAAGTGTTACCATATTATGCAAATTTTCAACAGTTTATCTTTTTTTTTTTTTTTTTTTAACCAGCTAAAAGATGAAAAATGGTCAGAGTATTGCTATCACTAAGGAATAGCTTAGACTGTTACCACTTTGTAATCTCACAACAATTAATAAATTATACAAAGAAAATAAGAATAACTTTGAATGTATACCTGCCAACCTAGTAAAAATTCAGTGAGTAAAATAAAGAAAATAGAGGTCAAGCAGTATTTTCCCCAATTATTTACTTTCAATTGATAAATAACATTTTTTATCGCGATAATATATTTTATGACTTTATAAATGAATATATATACTGTTTGATTAAATTAAATAACTTACTCTTGAGTCTAACAGATTTTACAATTTACATAGGGTTTAAAAACTCTTATTATTAAAAAGTAGACAAAAGACTAACTTTAAAAATTTAGAACCAAGTGTAGCACTGCTTATATTTTTCTATCATTTTTCAATATTTTGAGCAATAAAAATTTTTTACCATTAAACAATATCAAACTTTGAACAAATTAATTATTGCTATATTATTCTACAGTGGAAATAATGGAAACAGTAGTAGGTTTTTTTTCTTAGCTCAGTCTTGGCTGATCACATTTTTTTTAGAAAATAAAATGTAGGTAAGTCATATGAAAATACAAAATGTTGTAAACAGTCAAGACTGCATAAAAATAATGATTAAAGTGTAAAGATTATTTGAAATGTATAAGTTTTATGTATAATGAGTAAGAATTGGCATGTAATCAATACAGAAATACAAATATCTTTTACTCAACCAGGTAAATATTTAATTGTGGGTTTTGTAAATACTTTTCCTGTACACAAATAAAAATCTATAAACTTGAAATTGTATACTATATAATTATACTATCATTTACTACCAAATAGAAGAGCATACAAATATTGAATATTTTTCAAACAATTGCTTACTTTTGAAATCTTGTCTCACACCAATCAGGATCCCTTAGCTGATGTTCATCCCATGGATAAAATACAAGTTCATGTTCACTATGAAAGCATAATTGAATTACTTTAATTAAAAATAAGAAATAATATATTTGCCATCATGTAAAAATATAAAAATCAGATACATACAGACAAAACTATGTTAAATATACATGTGTGCAACAAGAAAAATGTTAGTTTCTACTAGAAAACTTCATTATTCAATAAGGAATACTTAGCAAGTATGAAAGATCTAAATATATTCTATCAGTTTAAATTAAAAGTTAAAGTAAAGAATTCAAAGGAAACCTATAAATTTCTTCTTTACATCTATAAATACAAACTTTAAGACATGTGAAAGAGAATGTTGGATATGTAGGCATGATATTTACAAGTTTTTTACTGTGTAAATAAAATAAAACTGGGTATGTAAGTAAACATCTAGAAATGGAAGGATATAAATTTGAAGTGGTTGATTGCTTCACCTATTTAGGATCTGAGGTAAACAGCAAAAATGATGTTACGACAGAGATCCACAAGAAAGTTATGATAGCAAATAAATGTTTTTATGGCCTACAAAAATATATAAAATCAAAATTAATAAAAGAAAAACAAAAATTTTACTTTATAAATGTCTAACAAGATCAGTTTTAACTTATGCATGTGAAATCTGGGCAACAACTTTGTCAGACAAAAAGATACTGGTGACCTTTGAAAGAAAAATCCTTAGAAGTATATTTGGAGGAATACAAAAAAAATAATATACGGCTCAAGAGATCAAGTTAGAACTATATAATTTATATAATGAACCTGACATAATAAATTTCATCAAATTGCAAAGAATAAAGTGGGCAGGCCATCTAATCACAATGGACAGTGACAGAACAACAAAAAGGGTCTTCGATGCAAAACCTACAGGAACGCGAAGACGAGGAAGACTCAACCTGAGATGGACAGACTGCCTGGAAAGAGACTTTCAGGTACTTAAAGTAAAAAACTGGAAGAATTTGACCTCCAGAAGGATGTCTTGGAAAATGCTTATTGAGAAGGCTATGGCCCATCCTGGGCTATCATGCCACTGAAGAAGAAGAAGAAAAAGAAATAAAATAAAAGGAGGATTTGTCCCTTGAAAATAAGCAGTACCTATGAATATTGAAAAAATTTCCACTGCAAAGCATTTTAAATAGATAATAACTATATAAATGTTAAACTATAAGGGTGCAACCAACCATGGAAGCGTTGCCTTTTCGACGCCGATATGACATCATACAACAAAAGACACGATTTTTTCTTCAGTGCTAGTAGAATTCTCATAAGTTTAGCTGTTTTTATATTTATAACCCGACTACTCGTAGGTAAATATCTTATTTATTGTAATCTTTAAATTTATATTCATAATAAGTAACCTGTTTCAGAATGGAGAACTCAGATATCTCAATAATTAAAGATTTATTTGAAAATACATGTTCTCTGCACACCCTGCATGAAAACCTACCACATGCCACTGGTACATACATAATGCTAAGCCTAATCAAATTAGATTCAAGAATGGTCAGAATGAGTAGTTTCTTTGAAATCTGAAGACTGAAATTTTTCATGATTACAATATTCCCTGTTCGTAGAAGGAAGTAAAAATAAGGACTGAATCTAACTCTTAAATAATAAACCTAATAAATGGCCTACCAAAAATAAAACCTATTAAATTACAACTCTTTATTTTTATTAAAACATTTAAAAAATATTCAGAAAATATATCCTGTTCTGAGAAAAGTTCTATAAAAAGCTAAATCAATATAAATTATAAAAGCTATTTTAATTTTTTTGCAAACGATTGTTTAATTTCAGTATAGCACTCTCCTAGATTAATAGAAATGTTATTTTAAAGTCTTATTGGATTATATCTGCTACAGCCTCATTGGATAATGGCTGAATCAATAAGGTACTACCTTTTCATACCAGAGTCTAGAGGTTCAAACCCTTTATCTGGTATGGATGTTCATAGCCACTCAAAATCAGCTTTAAGTGGTATGTCCTGATCTAATTAGCTCTTGTGTAACAAAAATTGAATGCAGTGGCACAAATTAAACCAAAACCCAAAATACTTCAAAGTCCTATAAACATTCAATTACTGATATTATTCAATGAATAAATTTAGAGGTAGTTAGTGACTTTATCATAGACTTTATGAGGATATGCTATAATTACAAATACTGAATGTGAAATTAAAAACAGTGCTCCAAATCAAACCAACAACCAACTACTATATAGACTCAAACACAGGTATTAACCAATTACAAAATTTGGAGATAATTAATGATATTATCATGAGCTTCACAGGGATATGTATTAACATACAAATTTAATAATATATGATATATATACCATAATAATAGCATTAATTTTAAAATTTCATTACTACTTTGTTTTCAATACTTTATGTAGTAATATACTAGTATTACTATCTAAGAAAACTTCAAAATTATTTTCAAATTTGCAATAATCAAAGTTATTAATAAAAATTTGAATTATACATTTTTTCATTTATATGTCATTTTCTGTTATTCTTTTCAACAACATATAAACAAAGTTTTATTGACATTAAGTATTTTAGATCTTCACTGATTATATAGATAGCATCATTAAAGTTTCATCTTTAATACTCAGAAAACAATATATATATATATATATATATATATATATATATATATATATATATATATATATAAATTCTTTATATAATTTAAATTTTCTATCTAGTTTGAAAAATAACATTTATTCAGTATGTGAAAACAAAAATAAATTTGAAGCAATATAAATGCAGTTTATACTTAATCATTGATTAAAATTATGTGCATATAAGGAAATTATAAAAGAGTAGCAGGTTAATCTTAGATATAATAAGCTATTATAAAATCTAATGAAACTTCAATATAATCAGTTAATCTTTAGATATCAGTTAATTTCAGAAGTAGATGTTAGTTCAGCATAAAAATTAATCATATACAGTCAGGGTTTGATCATGGGTCTTAGATGGAATCTTAGGGTGAGTGATTATACCAATGTTCCCTACATTATCACAAGTACTTTAATTACTAAGAATGCAAATTGACATTTACTTAGTGTTTACTTGTGAAAATTTAAAAAACAATTACAGAAATTCAACTTAAAGCCAATAAATATAGTTTAACTGTGTTAACAACCTTATCTGAAGCTAGGACATTTCAATGCATTTAAGCAATATTCACTAAAATAATAATAATAATAATAATAATAAGTTATATTTCTGGCAATTTATTACTTGCATTTGGCTTACAGAGGAGTACAATTTACGTGAGATTTGACAATCAGGTACAGATGTAAAGGTACTCTTAGTGCAATTTTTAAATTTTGGCATGTTTTAGCTATTTAAAAGAGGTTAATGCACAGGTAAAACTCAAATTTATTTATTTTTGTGATTTTTTAAGTTCAATTTTTTTTTGTGTTTTTCAGTTGTTTTTATAAATTTTATTTATATTTCACAAATATGTATTTAATTTTTTTAGTCATTTTTCTATTTTTCTTTAAAACTAGTTTATTTCTACCATTTATTTTGGTCATAAAGGAAAAAAATTACAAAAAAGGGCCAGTACAGTGTTTCTTAGGTCTGTATGTAAACTGATGTCTCCCCTTTAGTTTTACAAAACGTTAAAAAAATTTAAGGCTTATACACAGAAATATACAATATGTATGTGTCTCTCTCTCTCTCTATATATATATATGTAACGTGCATAATTTCTCTTGCTGTCACATATGAAAATAGCCACTATTATTTTTAATTGCCCGGGCTTACTGAGCCTAACTATTATGCAGTTGTGACTCCATTACAAGGAAGCAGCAAAGCTCATGGTGAAATTTTTAACTTTATTCTAGATTAAGAAAAGATATCTTTCTCCGACAGAGGTAGAGTAATTAATGATACATGAAAAAAAAAATTATTACAAAGTTAACCTACAGCGAGAGAAAATGTGGATTTTCCCACGAGACAAGCACCTTAGTCAGCATTATTAACAGTAAGAAAGGAACTTAGATCATTGTAAAAATGAACCATTTTCTTGGAACAGCTAGACATTGTGACAAGTGGACAGATAATTGGTATTTATTTCAGAGTTAGCTTTGGGAGACTAGTTTGAAAGAGTTTAAGCAGTGGACACTCCTTTTATTTCTGAGATTTTCTAGCTGGGAAAATAGATGTAAAAGAATGAGAATGTGAGAAAAGAATGAGAAAAAAGAATTTTAGTGGGATATTTTAAGTGTAATAATTTTGATATAGTATACACACACACATACATGTATATATATATATATATATATATATATAAGTTGACTTGGGCTCCTTACTCTTTCAGAAGCCCAAGGTTATTGTGCCACTAGATTAAGTGATGATTAGGTTCTATATACAATACTTTTAACTAGCAAACATTTGAGGCATTTTTAATGTAAGGAAGAACTATGTCTAATGAAATTCTATGTATTATATACTACACCTATGATATAAAACTGTTAAAATATTCAAATCAGAGATTATTGAATGAATGTATTTCTTTAAAGGGAAATAATAATAAAGGAGCACATACTTGAAAAGTGGAAGCAAAGACTGATACTCTAGGGGTGAAGTGGTTTCAGGAAAATTATTCAAGATAGATAATCTATGGGCTAATGTCTCTGCACCCTGATAAGTAAATAAAGCTGCCACAGCTTCCCAATTAGAATTACAAGCAAAATAGATTGCAGCTTCTAGACCACACTGAGAACGAAACTTCTTGAAAAAGTTATGATCATATTGTTCATCAGCCACTATAGAACCTCCAAGAATAATCTAAAAATGACAATAAAGAAAGAGATACTTATTCTTTTCACTAAGAAAGCTTGATTATTTTTTAAAACAAATAGATCTAAACACAATTTAAGATGGTTAATAAGAATTAGATGATCTAAAAAAGTTATACTAAGTATTAAAATATATTTTTAAAAATTAAACATATCCATTTCCTAAAACAAATGATTTTTTAAGAACTCATTTTTTAGGAATAATAATTTTAACTCTGTTGTAAGGTTTGTATCCCATATGCATCAGTCTTTAGCCGTTTTATATGATGGAATTACTTCTAAACATAATTCACCTAGGGAAGAGTATGGTACTGCAATAACAGGACCCGTTCTAGCAATTTTGATGATCTGGACAAAATGCCAACCCCCTCCCATTATGCTAAAAATTATTAACAAAAGAAATAAACAGTTGAGAGTTACAAATCTATAAAACTTGAGTAGTTCTTTGATAAAAAAAAAGATTTATTAATAATCATAAAGTAAAAGATGAAAAAAATCACCCTTCAATGGTCCAAATTACTGGAATCTTTCAATATAGTGACATCCAATTGTTGCAAAACTGATACTAAGCTTTCCCATTCTCCCAGGAAAGGTATATAAAACATAGGTTTAACATTCTTGGTTATAAAATTAAATGTACAGCTCTTTTATGGCTGTTTTCTTTAAAATTAAGGATTACAAATATTTTTAGCTTTTAGACAAACAGTTTAAATATGAAAGGTTAATTTTTAATAAAATAAAAAATTGCTATAGATAAATTTTGATTAACTGGATATTTAACATATCAATATCTTTTCTTAGACTCATATTAAAAATGCCAACCCTGCATTTTGATGCCCCAGACAAGTGTCTGGGATGTCTTCCCCTACAGTAGACCTTAGACCTTAGTAGTAGTAAAGCAGAACAATAAAAGTGGTATCACCACTTTTATTGTGATACACCAGTACATCACCTAACTTCTATGGACATTTATGATTGAGGCATAAATGACACACGTCTCCAAAGAGTTTTCAGTTCAGCAGCATGCCTTCATGAAAGGGTTAAGGTTGAAATCATATATTCAGAATGTTATATATGTTATTTTTAGTACATGCAACAAATATCTAACTTTATTATGACGTATTTAATTTTATAAGCTTTTTATTATAATATTAAACTACTGTTATTTGCATAGAAAATTATTTTCCATTTCCAATAGAAAAAAATTATAAAGATCTCTGTTACTGTTTTTAATTTTAATCTAGAAGCAATTGTTATAGAATACCTGAAAACATGTATTATTTTTTTAATAAAGAAAATTATGAATATACACATATAATATCCTTTCTTTCTATTGCTTAAATTTACCTCATAGGTCAGTAATCTGTCCAAATAGGTCAAAAGTTTCAGTCGACACTGGCAAAGTTGTTTCTGTTCTAAAGTTAACCTGAAAAGAAAAAAATATAATAAGTAAGCATAAGTATTGTGCAAGTTAGAACTTTTTTTAAGTGAAGAAAGGATTAGTTATCTGTCAAAACAGAAATAAAGAGCTGAATTTTTATTGATTTAGAAAAATTCTAAACTGTCAACATAATTGTATTTCAAACTGATTAAATATAAATGATAAATATTAACTCTGACTTTCTTTTAACAACCTAATTTCTTATTTCTGTCTATAAGAAATGTACACAACTTTTACCTTGAAGTTAAGTATAACTACAATACCATAATAATCTATAACAAAATAATTGTTTATTTATAAATTGTTATTTAAAAAAATATGTACAACAATGTATATCATAAATAATATATATAGATTATATATTATTTTATTTAAAATAACAAATAATAAAAGTAATAAGAGTAATAACATTTGTTTTTATTATAATAATTATTATTTATTGCTATTTCCTTTTATTTAAAATCCCATTAAATTTGTTGTTTTGGTCTCAGTTTGTTAACCTTATATGCAGCAGTTTGTTTCTTTGAAGAACACCACTTATACTATGACTTATTTATTTTCTATAATTTATTTTTACTAATAAAAAGCCTGAAAATAGTTACATATCATTACGATTTGAGAAAAATTTAAAAAATAAATAAATTTTAAAACTGTAAAGCTTAAATAGTTTCCAGAATTAATAATGCATACCCAAATAATAATAATTTACAAGAGTAATGCCTGAACAAAGAAAAAACTTATAAATAGTAAAGTATTTATACATAATTCAAGGTACCATCGTAAAATGACGTACAATCAAAATTTTAACAAACAGAGATCATTATCATAAATTTATGTAAAAATAATAATTTTACATTTTCCTAAGATAATAGGTATTATTATATAACTGCTTACTATATAAAATGTAAATATTAATTCAATTTTAAAATTGCATATTTATCATAAATTTATTGCATACTTTAAGTACTAATTACACCATTTATATGAATGCAGGTAGGCATTTCACTTGAAAAATCTTTAACCATTGTTTGATGTACTGCTTGTGAGTGTTAAATGATATATGAATCAAATTAAATGCATTAGATGATTTTACACTGGCATTTTGACTTAAAAAATAGAATGTATTTCTTCAATGGAGTCCAATACATCTTTAAAGGAAGGGGGAATAACATCTTCACATTTTCCATCATTACTGCTTAAATGTCTAGTTAATATAACTGAAGCTTTGAATCATACATGAAAACCATCATTTAATGCTCATTAATGCAATTGGACTGTGATAAAATGTCTTATAAATGTAAATGATACAAAAATAAAAAACATACAGTGGTACTTTACTGTAACAAATTTTATTACAAAGTTTAAAGCTAAAACCCTATATTTAACAAAATTCTAAAGGGAATAATAGCTTAACAATTCCCCTAAAATCAATAATATGGATTATAAAGTAAAACACAATCGTTTTATGTTGTCAAATGCATCCATGTTTTATATGGTTGACCAAAATTATATGAAATTTACAGAAATGCTCATTAAGATCTTTTAAGAAAGATTCAAGACGTTATTACATTTCACTAACAGAAATAGTCTTAAATGAAATCGACCATAAATAATAATGATGTCAATAAAAGTAAATAATGTTTTTTGATACAACTATAAAATAAAAGCTACTTTAATCTTTTACAAAGAATAATCACCAATCTCATAATAAAGAATGCAACGAATGATTACAAAAGAATGATAACTTTATCAATCAGATAAATTAGATAAAAAGCAAATAATATATTACACATCATATATAGTTCATACTTTTTAAAGTTCACTTGTTTCAACATTTCAACCCTTCTCTTTTCTTCATACTTTTTCTTGGCTTCATAAATGTCAGAAAATTCGTCACTTAATCCATAAGCAAATGTTTCATTCTCCACTAGCATGTCATCAAATGAACTACTGTTCAGTATAAACCTAAATTATTAGAATAATATAAATTTACTAGAAATAAACAAAATAAAACAAAATTCCCATTCAGATTTCATAATTTTCCATTAATTCTAAATTATTGTAAATAACAATAAATAGCTAAAGAGGGTATGAATGCACACACATATATGCGTAACATAGCAGAAAGTATTGCACAAAAGTCCTTTAAAATTCTCCCATTTCACATTCTATATTTGTAATCTTTAATTTTCCAGCCATCCAAATTAAAATTAAGTACATGATTCTATGAGAGTGCTTTTTTTCTAAACTTCTCAAAACCAAAGCTTTAATAACTGCTATGTGCAGTCTTACACTTTTCCTAAACCAATGTCAATTCCCCCCCCCCCAAAAAAAAGTCACATATTCTTGCTATTTTCATGCCAACGTATGTAGTTTTTTCTGCTACAAATGTTTTTACAGGCCACAGCAGAACCACTGTTTTAAACTCTCACTATTACTTTTACAAGTTTAATTAGAGAAATAAAAGATTTTTATTACGTATTCATCTGTACTTAGAGTCCAAAGTTAGTGCCTTTCTCACCATGTCTGTTGCATCTAAGTTACAGTGCCAAGCAAGCCCTGACAATTAAAAAATATGGGATATTTTCTAAGTGATCAGTGAAATTAAATTCTTACCTTTTATATATATATATATATATATGTGTGTGTGTGTGTGTGTGTGTGTGTGTGTGTGTAATAATATCAATATCTAAGCCTTAAAGTCTATCCAAAATTATCCCTTTTCCCCATTCATTATTCTAGATTTTAATTTCTTCTCTTTATATTAACCATATTTCCCAGCCATCCAATTTAAACGAAGATGTTTTCATTCCTTCAGCCGAATCCTGAAATTCTTTCTTTGATTCTCAAAACAAAATATGATATGGCTGGCATTTTAATTAGAAAGTAATAACTCTCCCAGGAAAATCTATAACAATCAACAATACTCTTCTGAAACGCCACACTTTAGCAGATGGCTCTAATCAAAGGTTACTTTCTATAAGCAAAAAACAGTTGCCTCAGCATTTTTCCCACAACATTAAAACACACACGGGTTTTGGTTGTCTCTCGCAGAAGGTTGGTGTTACAGAGAGCGAGTGTTCTGACACCGTCTGATTAAGACGCCTCTGGATTTTGTGCTATTTTGATCAGATGAAATAAAAGTTATGTTTGGCCACAAAGACTGATGTGTTTTTTTTTTCTAACAGATGGTTAGCGGGACTCTTGGCAGCCCAGCATGCCCGGGCTTAGGAAAATAATAGGAGCAATATCAAAAGAAGTATTCAAGTGAAGTTCGGGGCTGGTTGGTCCCCCTGCCCATCCTTATATATATATATATATATATATATATATACCAAAATTATTGCACTTAAAATACCTCTCTGTAATTCTCCTTTTCCCTTATTCTTTAATACCTAATTTTCTAGCCATAAAATGTGAAATTTAAAAGAGTGGTTACCAACTTAAATTATTTTTAGCTGTCTCCCAAAACTAAAGCTAGAACAGATGTTAATTTTCTATCCACTGGCCCCGCATTTTTCAAGAAAATCTTGAAAATTCTCTGTCTCAAATAGTTTTGTTTCTCCAGTGTCTAAATTGCTGCATATGTGGTTTTCAAGTTGACTAAAACGATCAAAGTTCATTTCTGACAGCCAAAAACATTGAGTAATCTCTAGTTCTTTTGGAAAAAAATTTCAAACAATCACTCACCGATGGGGAAATTTTGTAATCATTCAATGCTGATCTCATGTCTTGATCTTGTCTTGAAAAGGCATTCATTTTTAATGTCAACAAAATTAAGTTTCTCAAAATTAAACTTCAAAGATTTTTAATAGAGCCATGACTGCAAATCATTTAAGATCCCTCATTGCCTAGTAAACTCAGGTAATCCAATAGGGACTATTTTGTGTAATCAGTGAGGAATAATTTTGCCTCGTAACACATACACACATATATTATCTTGAATAAATTACTATGGGGAAGGTTGGTTGACAGCAGTTTTTTGGCAATACATCCTCTTGAGATAAATTGTGCCAAACATAAGACTATTAATGTTAGTGAAAGGGAAAAGATATTATAATTGTAACATATTAATTAATACTTAAGACATCACATTTCTAATTTAATTTGCTTAAAATGCTTTATACTTTTATTCTATACAATTTCTCATTAAGTGTCATTCTGTTTTTTCCTTTATCTACCAAGTAACAGTAAAATAATTTGAAATTCCTGAACATCTCTAACCATATATGTGGGATAAACAACACAGATATGTGTGACAAAATAGCACATTTCTAAGACGGTTTGGTTTTAAAACTTTTAATATCTGATTTTTTTGTACTAATACTAAAAACTAACAAATAGTAATTTTTAAAGGCCCCATGATGCGAAATACATTCATGTAATTATGTATGTAAAATGTGTATATATAAGCAATATGTATACAACCAATGTACATGCAAACACAAATGTTTAATTCATTTATTTACAAATAAGCTCATAACTAACTACATCAAACATCCCCAAACCTTCAATCACAAAATACTATAGCTTGCATAGAAATTTTTCATAGATTGCAATTTCATGCAGTTTCGTGGAGTTGTTCTCCTGAGTCAGATAATTTAAAAAAAAAAAAAAAAAGGTTTATCTTTTAAATAGGTTTTTTTTTTTTTTTCAAACTCTGAAAATATTTAGTCTTATATTTCTAAATAAAAATACTCAATTTTGATTAAAAATAGTCTAAGTGTAAAGATAATGTTCATCTCTACATATATAAATGAGGTTTCCTTTTCCAGTATGAGATTTATAAAAAGCAACATTTATTAAATAATAATAATAATAATAATAATAATAAAAGTAAAGTAAAAAGAAGATTGATTAATGATTATTTGGACAACTGTATTCAAATGGCAGTCACTACCTATTCTACAAATATTAAAAAAAACTTGATGACCAAAAAGAGTGACAACCTTTTCATAAAGTCTGGTGAAAAATTTGTTCTTAAGTTTTTAATTTATTACTAATGATATTTCTTTTTTTTTTTTTTTTTTTCAGTTCCTATTTTCTATATATAGGCTTACTGATATTGTTTCATATTTAGTAGAAATGTATATTTATAGACAATAAACAAATATAAGATTTGAAAAAAAAAAAAAACTTTTATTTTGGTTTCATTCAATAGATCAAAATAGGATATAAAAGCAGTGTGGTTGCTTGGAAGCTTCATAATTTTGGTGACTATTAATTTAGATAATTTAAACTACTAACAAAAACCTTACCTGCCATGATCTTCTCCTTTTCCTATGGATACCAGAGCTTTGACATCTGTCCCTTGAAGGCCATACAATAATAATTCTTTAGCTGCTTCAAAACTCTCAGGTACACGCTCAAGACATTCATGTAAAACCCAAGATCTTTTAGTTATTTTGCTCTAAAAAACAAAAATAAATTTAAAAGTTACAGAATATGAGAGTACATTTTATTATTATAGGAAAAAAAATACACAGGTTTACAGTTTAATTCACAAAGAAATTATATGAGTATATAAACATAATAATTTAAAATTCCCTATAGCAAATGGTATACATATGCATTAGACCATCCTATCTTGAATAACTGAGCAAATAAATTAATATAATATTTATATTACTTCATGATTTCTTTTTCTCTTTTTAGTGTTCCTTATTAATTTCACATGCAAGATTTTAATTTTTTAAATAGTATATATTTATTTAGTTCAATAAATTGCCTTCATAAATTTATGTTCTCTTTATTGAATTTAAATTAAAGCTAAAATGTAAGAAAAAAATATTAATGATAAATTTTTACATCTAGTTATTATATCCTTATATTTAGATTTTTTTTTCTCTTTTTTTGGGGAAATGTTGAAAAAGAGTAACCAGTTAACCCTTAATTTGACAAGATGTTTTTTCAAATATTAATTAAAATATATTTAAATAAATAATAATAACAATAATAATAATAATTTAAATAATAATAATAATAATTAATAATAATATATAATATATTTAATATATTATATATTATTGATAGAAATATATATTTATTATAAAGATTTTATTTATTTGATTGTTCGTTGTAGCAGACTTAGAGAAATTAAGGGTTAAGAGCATTTATTCCAATAGTTTGTATTAGTTCAATAAATCAAACAATTGTTTTAAAAAGCAATATACAACATTTATTGAACTGAAGTATTGAAGCTGAAGTATTGTCAGCTTTATTATATCATTAAAGAGTAATGATATTATAAAGCTGACAATACTTCAAATAAACCACAATTTATGAATTTCATTGAAACTTTTATGAAACTGAATACATAAAGAGAGAAGCAAAATAAAATGACAAAATTTGTATATCCATTTTGCAGGAATGAATATAACTTGAAGATTTAATAATAACAAATTTATACAAGTAAAAAATAAGATGTCTCAGTTGTAAGGGTATGTTTTAACCCCTAGTATTTTGAAAAATTAGATTTGAAAAATATTTATTCAAATGCATCATTTCAAGTATTTTTTAAATATATAGAATAAAAAATAAAATTTACTGTCCAAAAAATGTACCTATAATGAACAAAAAGATTTACATGTTTCTTATAAATATTAAAAATTTTCTAACACAAAAATTGACTTTCCATATGGAATTGGATCTACCTTTTTAAAAATATCACATCTAGATGTTTTTGGCTTTTTTGAATTTCACCAATTTAAAGTTATCCTGTCAAACAGATCCAGTGACAAATGAAACTTTGATATTAAATATAAGCATAGTATTGCCATTTATTTAGGATTCTACTCACACATTGTACTGATTACAGCACTGTAGAATAGCAACAAAATCATTTATTAAAGTTTACTCAGTAAAGTACATTAACTGTTTCTATGTATGTTGTAAACATGCAGTATGGTGATTGTTGGTACAAAGGGTTAATAAAGAGAAATAAATTGAAAATTAGAATCTAATAAACTGATTTAAATTTAACACATCTATTAGATAATAACCAACTTACCAAATAATCGTTTATTGACTCAACAGTTGCAGGCATTTTTCTCCATTGCCTTTGATATACTAAGTCACAGTCTAAATCATATGTTTTAGCTAAAGCCAAAGCTTCTCCATATTCTTCATTATTGATCTAAACACAAATAAAAATTATTTTATTTTTATATAAAAAAATTAAAATGTTTAAAAAAATACAAAATGTCATGTATGTATATACAATATCTAAACTTTTTTTTAATAACTAGAATAAATGTCAGTTAAATCTAATGTGACTCTTTACTTCTTTTTCTGATCAGAACATCTAATGATTTTATGTAATATTATGCATATTTAAGTAAATGAAGTATTTCTTCAGTTTATATTTATTTATAAAATTCTTGGCTTGATTTCTAAGATTTACTTTTGTAAGCAACATGCCTTTGTAAATTTTAACTTTCAATAATGTTTTTCACTTGTCTACAACTTATTAATAAGCAAAATGACACTTTCTACAGGTGCATTATTGCTGAGAACATAAAATCTGTTCAATGTATATTTCAAATTATTGATGTAGTACCATATCATTGAGAAAACTGTACAATCTGTCGTGTACATCAGATCTGGGAATGTATACTTGAAACCAAGGAGTAAGTTAACTATCAGAATTCAGAACAATTCACAATATGTGAGATTTATTAGCATGTAGCCATAGCTATGATACTAGGAACAAATGAATGATTATTTTTAATATTTTGCATCCTTCTGAAATTGCTGCAGTAAGTTGCTATCTTTCTAAAAATAGAACATTTTACATCCTGACGCTCTACTTGGACAGCAGAACATGCTATTTAAAAAGAATTCAGTTATGTTCAAAATGGGACTGATAGTCACATTAGTTAAATTTTAAGGCATACAAATATTAATACCTCCATGTTACATTGCTTTATAAGATAAATTATTTTGACATTAATATGTCAGAATACTTATATTGGGACAAAATCTGTAAGAGCAACATACATTATAAAAATTGGGAATGCATGAGTATTTATACAAAATCAAAGTTTAAACTGGTCGGGTTATCTATTTATAAATTTAGTGTTTCTTTCCTCATCTATAAAAACTTTCAACTCCACTAAACAGGGAGTTTTCATCAGGATTTTTCAAAAGTACCAAAGCACCTAACCATAACCAAAACACATGGTGTTATTAGACAATGATATTTACATAAACAGAACTTTTCAATCATACATGCCATTTAAATATATTTTTGTATATACAATAATGTTTCACATTAATAGAATTATGCCAGTAAATATTTGTTGATTCTGTCATCAGAAAATATGTTATTTGTGTTGAAAAAGTTTTCATTCTTTTTTTCTCAATACATCCCTATTAATCAGTGACATTGTTGATGATCCTATAATTTTTTTTCTTTTTTCTTTTTTTTTTCTGTAATGAATGTAGGCCAATTTCAGCTCCAAAACAAAATGTCATCAGTAAATGCACAACTTTGAGTTATTTCGAAGGAAATTGAGCCTATTACTTAGATCTTTTGAATTTACATATCAATCTTCATATTGATAACTGAGTGCTTCCCTCTCAATAATATACAAATTCCTTTTCTTAATATATAGTAAGCTATAAAAGCAGACTCTATGGCTTCACATCTGTTTAGATATCTAATCATTATTGTCTCAATTGCAACTCTACTGCAGTCACTTGCTTGTGGTACCTGCAGCACACTGGATACTTTGATGGGGTTTGCTGAGTGGGGTGCCTCAGTACTTGTGGCCTGCCAACTACTGCTGGAATAAGCCTGGATGGCCTCATAGTCAAATGGGCCTAGTTTGGTGCATGAATATAATCATTATTGGTATTCTAAATTATAATCTTTTGCTAAAGTTAGTCATTAAAAGTAGGGATGCAACAGTTATCCGGTCAACATACTGTATCCGGCATATTTGGCCACTATACCGGATAATTGGCAGTAGTCAGATACTACAATTATCTGGAAGTACATCCAGTCAAAAATTATATATCGCGAGAAATAAGATAAATATAACAACAAAAAAAAGCAAAATGTTAAACAATATACTATATGAAACAATGCATATAAGTATTTTGGAGCATTATGTAAAAGAAAAGGGGGGGGGTATTTATACATTTCATTACAAAAAGTCATGAATCATTCTTTTTTCAGTCTCAACTGCAAAATTGTGTTTTTGTATCTAAGAACACAAAAGACAAACTTGCTTTTTAAGAGGATAGAAGAATAAAGACAATTTACTAAAAAAGAGGTGGGAGGAATATTTTTGAAATTTTTCATACACAAATATAAGAACCATTAAAGAATGATGGCAAAGGACTATTAAAAATGCTTTTATTCAGATTTGATTTTTCTAATTAAATAATGTTGAGTTAAGTACTGAAAACTTTTTTGAAAAAAATTAAATAAATTGTAGTACAAATAGTTAATTAATTAAAAAACATAAAAGGTGAGAAAAATACTACAATTTGGTTGCAAAAATAAAATACATAAAGCTGATTCGTTTAAAATAAATTTAAAAGGAAAAAGTGTTAAACATACTGACATTTGGCTGAAACTCGGCCAAATATCCAGTATTTGTTATCCAGCTAAATTGACATCCATTGTATCCCTAATTAAAACCCTCTACATAGATTACATAATTAATCTAACAAATAAATGTAAATGCTATTTAAAATTTAAAAATTTTACACCTAGATTTGACTACTCTTAGCTTACTTAAATAAACAAATAAAACCTTACCTTTCTAGAATAAAGTTCTTCAGGTGTTGTAGATTTTAAGCAAAGAAGGCGATATGTTTTTGATATCATTCTAAAAAGAACAAAATTAATTTAAATACACAAAAAAATTTAAATACCTTGCAATAACTTTGACTAAATTATCAAATACACTACAATCTTTTCATACAATGTGAAGAAAAATGATACACACTAACTACTCTACAGTAGATTAATGCATTCTGTATGAAATTAATAAATGTAATAAAATGTTTAAGTAAAAGTCAAAAGAAAAATAATCTCATGTACATTACAATGTAAATTTCATAAAATAAGAAAGAAGAAAATGTTGAATCTTTTGAAAAAGTAGGTGACTTTTTCTTGCATTAATACACAATAACACTAAATTAAAAGAAAAGCTTTTATGTACTTTCAAACATTTGAACTTTGATAATTAGCTTAAATAAGTAGAGTTTTCTTGTTCTGAAATAGTACTACAATTAACAAATACAGTCAAAAGTATAAGAGACAAATAAAAATGTATAAAACTTTTTTAATTTAAAGGATAAATTTATTTTTTATTTCTTTTATTTATTTATTTATTTATTTATTTTTTTGTTTAAATGTTGATTATGTTTATCTTTATCTTACATAAAAATAAGCTATCATTATAGTATTTTTTCCATGCTTAAAGTGACTGGTTTTCACTAAAATTTTGCTTTATAACATTTTTCCCCTTAATAGATGTATAATAATAGTTTACACAGTGATTATATAGATGCTATTTTAGTTTCTGTATAATCACTGTTAAAATGATATTTTAATAATTACTACAGATTACTCTTGTAAGATGATTAAAAATTTCAGTAGTTAAACATAACTCTTTCTGGTTCTGAAAATATTACATTTCCTATATTTTTACATACTTCATTTTTTTGCGAGGAGGCTGAAACCTATCACTGTCCGTTATGAAGTAAAGAGCCTTTTGTGCAAGTTCTGCACTGTAAGCAAATATGGATGGTTCTTCATCTTCACTACTTTCATCATCATCAAAATCACTTTCATCTATTTTTCTCCTCTTACTTTTTACTTGAACTTCACTCTAAAATTCAGAATCAAACATTTTGAACAGTTTATTAAAAAAAAGATAAGATGAAAAAAAATGCAACAATGAAAATCTATATAAAACATTTATGATTATCTTTCAGTTGCTTCCCACCCAGATATTAGTCTGGGTATCTATAATTAGTGGCATCACAAGGTTTTCTAAAGATCCTTTTACATCTAATTTAATTTCAAATAAAATATGACTAAAAAAAGGTATATTTGGCAATTTTTGTAATTTCTCTTTGTACTTGGCTATTGGAAAAGTACTTATATTTTGTACACTATAGTCACATTCAATTTCAATGATACTTTTCATAAAACATAACTAAAAGTACAATCCAGGCCAGTTTTAAACCAAAGGAAGATGTGGAAATGTTACCAAAATACGGATACCAAAATTTATGTATGCAACATAAAATAATTTCATAACATTCACTTTAAAAGAGAGCATTAAGTTTGAAATTATGAGGTATTGTTTCTAAAATATACACAAAAATAGATATAAAGAGGATTGGTTTGGTTTGGTTTAGAGTGCTACGGTCTACTATTTTGCAACACGAGGGCTAATGAGACCAGGACCTACAGCTTAAAGCCGATTCCGAATGGCTACAAACATCCATGCAGCAGTGGGATTCGAACCCACAAACTCCGGTTCTGAAGGAGAGCACCCTAACCAATCGGCCATCGTTCGGCAAAGTGAACTTTGAATCCTTGGTTATAAATGTCAGAACTCTAGCTATTTGGCTATTATCTGGTATAAACACCTCCCAATAAGCTGTCTACTCTGACAGGTTTTTCAAAGAGGCATTCATGATGCCCTATTGAAGAATACCCTTAAATTTAATTATTCACAGGGAGATTTTTGTTGCTGATTCCATACCTCCTCTACCACCCTCTAAAAACAATAATTGTAAACAAGTAATTGTAATTTGAAAACAGTACTAAATACCCTTTTCCTATAACCCATTCTATTTATCAATATTATGTCAGAAATTTATAATGTCTAAAATCGTACTAAACAATTATAGCATACAAACTTTATACTAACATTTTTTTGCTTTCATAAATTCTTCTTAACTAAATGGTATTTAGAAAATTTCATTTTAATACTTTAATCGTGATTCTATAATATTTCTAAACTTGTATATATTAGCTCAATACCCCACAAACCAAAGAAAAAAAATTTCATACCTCCATTGCTAGAAATCCTCGATCACAAAAAGACGTAACAGCAGGGGATGGTTCAAACCATTCAGGTGATATCCCAAGTAAATTTCTGAGAGAAGTAATAGATGACACTGTAACAGCACCACTTCTTCGAACCATTATTACAGCCTTAACATAAGAAAATAATGAAGGCTTATGAGCATTACCTAACATATCAATGGCTAGATAGCACAAAATAAATAAAATAATAATAATAGTAAAAACTTAAAACCTAATTTAGATAAAATTTAAAATACATACATCATCAGACCACCAGTTGATATCGATGATGTGAGAATAAAAACTATCACCAAGAACAGAATCAGTTTTCTTTTTCATACCAGGTTCACATAATTGGGGGTTTATATCAGCATAATTTGGCTGAAAAGCATAAATTACAAGTAAATAATCTGCAAAAAATAAATCAATTTTGAAAATACACAATATTTTTAACAAAGAAAGAGAATCATAAATATTTTGATCAATTGGCTGAACTAATTTAAAATACTCTGAATGCAACTATTTTAATACAATTTTATTGAGGGCTTACAAACAGTTCCTTAACAGATAGGATTATGCTATTATTAGACTTATCCAAATTGTTTTAGGCAAATTATTTTGTAGCTTAAAAAAAATACTAGGTAACAAACATAAAAGTTAGGGACACCAGTAGAATGAGCTATGCTATTATTTTGATAAAAAAATATTATAAAAATTTTAAATACAGCCGTATTACATTTATTTATTTTCATTACTACTACCAGCACCTATATGATGTAATTAACATCTAGCTTACAGATGCTTTTGGAGAAAGGTATAGGATTCTACCAGAAGATGATATCGTTCCAAGGGTGCTGTGAATCTTAAAAGTTTAAAGACTGCTATCTTATATTAATGATAGGAAAAATAGACTGATTATAAAAATGCCATATTACAGGGGAACAATGGTGTTTCAATTCAATACATATATCAACTCTGTAGATATACAACAAAACCAAAACTGTTACTAAAAAGAAAAGAATTAGTAAAAGATTAGTTTGAATTCTTACTTACAAATATTTAAAAACCAGATAAGCAAAACAAATTTTGACTAGAAGGGTGTTTTATACCTGAAGTTGCAAATCCCAAAATCTCTTCAATCTTAAAGATGGTAAATCCCAAAGAGATAATGCCCCAGATACATGAATAGCAGCAAGGATTTTTCCATTTGGTGAAATACTCATTTTAAAAACAAGGTCCTATAAAACAATTTTTGGAAATAATGTAAAGTCTTGAGTCATTTAATATAGTTTACATAAAAATATCAATTAAAAAAGTAAAAATTAATGTTAGATATCAAATAATTTAATAATGATTGAATAATTAATACAGTTATTTTTCTATCAGAGCATACTCTTAAAATGACCTAAAAAAATCCCAAAATCAATAGAAAAGTATATATTTAGAATTGGATTGTTCTATTGCAGTGACAATGAATCTTTTTGAGAAGTGGGTCAGATTTTGTTCATTTTTTTATAAATATTAACTTGTGGGTCATGGTTTGGTTTGGTTTGGAGCGCTACGGTCTACTTTTTGCAACACGAGGGCTAAGGAGACCGGGACCTACTGCTTAAAGCCGATTCCGAACGGCTACGAACATCCATGCCACTGTGGGATTCAAACCCATGAACTCCGGTTCTGAAGGCCAGCACACCACTAACCACTCCGCCATCGTTCAGCTGTGGATCATGAAATTAGTGTCTTTTCTTAGAAAAATGGGGAGGGGTTCCTAGTATTAAAAAAAATACCAATAATTTTGAAATAATTAAAAACATATTACCATTTTTTTTTTTAATTTGCTCTTTTAGTTCTAACTTTATAAATCCTATGAAAATTTATACAATTCCTTTATTACAATATTTATTTTTGTAAATGTAAAGCAAAAAACTAAACTTCATTATAAAATTTATATTAATGATCTGATACTATGAAATACTGCTGCAGGTTAATCCATGCCCAGAGTTGCTTTTGCCCTGAAGATTGAGGTATATTTTGTGAGATACTTCAATTTAAATTTTTTGATTGTCTGTTATCTCTTTCAATACGTGAAAAGAAAGTTTCTAAAAATCAATGCATAAGTCATTTACAAAAGTCTTTGTGGGTGCATCTAACCCACATGTCATAAGTTTGCTATTACTGTCCTACAGTAAATTCTGAAGTTATGTGCATAAAATGAAAATTCAAAAATTCATCTAAATAGTAAATAATTTGTAATATGATTTAAACAACAGCAAATAATAATGAATTAAGTTTTAAAGTGGCATTTATTTTATTTATTAATATTTCATTTGATTACAAAATGCAAAACACTACTAACACAAATAATTTAGAAGCCTAACTGTGATATTATAAAATTTATTAATGATATGTTATTTTAGATACTTTTAGAAAGTTATTTAAACAAAAGACAAAATAAAAAATAAAGCACTGAAGAAAATTACATTGGAACAAATAAAAAATTTTTTTTTCTTGAACCAAACTTCAAATTTGACTAAATACAAAAAAGATAATTTAGTTTTCTCATTTAATGATAGTTTTGAAAATGTCCTAAAAAAGTAGGATAATTACCTGAAAAAAAACAGATACCACAAAAATACAGTTATATATAAAATAATTTCTGAATAGAATAATTTTTAAAATACATATGAAATGGATAATATCAAGAGTTGAAATTAAGTATTTGTGTATGTGTTTGGAAGGAGGAGGGTTACTGCTGAATAGTTAAAATATTTACAATACTTCAGACATGTTTCAAGATGAACATTTAAATAATGTTGTGAAGAAGTTTTTGTTTCAGTGACAATAACAGTAATAAAAGGTGTAGATAAGTCACTGGAAAATAGTTAAAAAGCATACTTTTAAATGATTTTTTAAGAAAAGAAATACAACTGGAATTTAAAAAATACTATTAAATAAAACTAATTAGTAGATGCCTATAAATTGAAAAATTAATTAGGTTCTTTCAAAATTTTGAGAGTAAATAACTTGAAAATTTTATTTGAAAGATTTATTATTCCCCATATAATCTTATTCACAAAAAATTATTTTTGAAAACAGTTGTAATAAAAGAAATAAACACTGCACTTTATTGTTTATAAAAATAAAGCACATTATATTAGTATCCATCTCAAAATACTTAATTTATTACTTAACTTTTATAACTTCATCATACTTACTTTTATTTTAATACAAAATTTAATTTAAGAGAAAACATACTTCTACAGCTACAATAAGTAGAAAACTACCTATAGTCAAATAACAGATGAAGTTAAAAATATGCTGATTATAAGCTGGAAGTGATAATAGAAACAAACACTCAAGTAAGTTTTACAATACATAGTTTAACAAAAAAATTATGAAGTTTTAAGTTTATAGTTAAATTTTAAAATAAAATCAACAGAAAAAAACTAACTTGCTTGGATGTTTTGTATATCTTATATTGATTTATTACACTCCACCAACTTGTTTTAGAATAAACCTGAAAAAAAATTGCACAAACTTAAATAATAATAGCATTATCTTAAGATTGACATTTAGTATTTATTTAAAATGTACATTAGAAACATATGGTTGAAATGAACTATACAATAGTATTTATCTCTCCCGTTAACTTATTCTAGTAGAATAGAGAACTAATTTACTATAATAACTAAAATTATGTGCTTTAAAATAATTAAACACTAAAGGTTAATTTTAGTTTATTTTGGGGTCTGGAAGATGGGAAAACTTTCTACTCAAAATATCCTAAAAATTAAGAAATTATTAATTTTGATAGCTTGTTTATAATGTTAAATAAATTAATTTATAATGAAATTGAAAAGAATTTATAAACACCAAGAAAACTAATTTATTTTCAGATAAGTTATGATATCACTCAAAATAAAGAGCATAGAATATACATTACTTAACCAGTGACATCATGTATCTTTTCAAAAAGACTTTTACAGGCTATTTATATTG
Source organism: Pardosa pseudoannulata (assembly GCA_032207245.1). Taxonomy (NCBI): domain Eukaryota; kingdom Metazoa; phylum Arthropoda; class Arachnida; order Araneae; family Lycosidae; genus Pardosa; species Pardosa pseudoannulata. The sequence continues at coordinate 12,834,677 of CM063510.1, forward strand.
TAGATAAATGACATATTAAACTAAGATTGATGTATTAATTATTTATGATTAATTATATAATGAATTTTCCTTTCTTAAACTTTTAAAAAGGGGTTACTTTTTGGAAGTTTTTAAAAAATTGGTCATATTTTTACAAGCTTTTGAAATATTTAAACAAAAATAAATTCTGAGCTTTAAGATAATAAATAGATTTGGATAGTATAATCACTTTTGCAATACCTACAGAGAAAGATATGTGAAAAATATGAAAAAACTGCTTAAATATTAATTATATAAAAATTAAGTTGAATTTTGGGAAAACAACTTAAGTTGATAATACAACTGCTACAAAATTTAAAAAAACATCAACTATGTTCAATGGTTTGCTATGAAGCATGAAGAAACACAAACCTATTTATTTTATTCATATTGATAACCACTTTTTCAATTATGGAATTTCAATTCTGTAAACTATATAATAATAAAATATGAACTTACTAATATCCCCAAACAAAATACTCATTTACTTACCAGTTTTTATTCCCATTTGTAAAGATTAGTTAAATTTTTTAACATTTTAAGATTCAGTTAAGTTTTTTAAAATAGTACTCATCTGTTACAACCATACCAGTTGGTGCTCTTTTTTTTTTTTTTTTTCTTAATTTGATGAAATTCTGTATCACCAGTTTGATTTGGCTTCTTTTCTGGTGATAATTGTCTTTTAAATGTAATATTTTTCTTACTGTTCGATTAAAAATCATACAATACTTTGCAGGAATCAATATTAAAATTTGGATTTTCCAAAAAATGAACAACCACCTCTTTTTTTTTTTTTTTTGTAATTATTATTAAAATTTAAAGAGGTGTTGTACCTAAAGGAAGTTTTTCAATAAGAAGCCCATAAGAATGAAATGGTTTCATATCAGAAACTATAATATTTTTGTAGCATTTGTTCTTGTCAGGAAAAGAAAGGTGTTTGTACATAAATATGGATTGTTAGGTTGCACATTCTTTATCGATTACAGTCAAATTATTTATTTATGAAATAGAACAAAATGCCAAATAGATATAAATTATTCAGAAAGAAGAGAGACCAGAAAAAACAAATAGGTTGATGCATTCTTGCTAAACTGTGCCATTTTTATACTTATATAGCTGTTTATGCTTTTATTATACTTACGTATATACAACAATTTTGTAAAATAGGCTTAAAAGGAAACCCATCTCTTATTATGTGTTAATTTTAACTGATTGCTAATATTTTCTTTTCTGTGGAAGAATTTTATCATCTTCCATTATTGAACTGTTTAATACTCTTTTTATGAGGAAATAAAAAGTCTTAAAAGTTGGTAAATCAGGATTGTTATTCATTACTTTAAGAGCTTTGTTTAAAATTGACATTCTGTTAAAAAATTAATAACATTTCTATAGAAGTCCTGAACATCTTCAAGGATCCTTTTACAGGGTTTTGTTTTCTTTGGTAAATGTAAAGCACTCTCCCATTTCTACTTCAAATAATTTGGAGAAAAAGGGCTTTACTTACACCACTAGCACATGCTGCATATTGGATTACACATCCATTACTGCAATAGCAGCATTCAAAGCTCCAGTTTTTAGATATTCACTACTATTTACTTCTCTGCTTTGATTAAAGGTAATCAATCTTACCTTTAACTTTTTTTTTACATTTTTGTTCTGCAAAACATAAATTAATAGAAATAACAATTTTTCCCTTCAAAAATATAGATTATGTTTCAATCAGTAATATGTGAAAAAGGAGAAATCCTTTGTTAGCTACAGATTAGCACAAATGAATTATCACTAATTATCACATGATTTTATTTACTTTTGGTCTCTCTTTTTTATACAGACTATAGTGAAAGTAGAAATGTATAAGACTAGTACAGGTCTGAATGGGTATAGACAGAAACAAATAAAAATGGGCTGATATAGAGTATAAAAATATGCAGTTTGGTTGTAACAAAAAAATACCAAATATAAGAGAAAAATATTAACAAAAGCATAAATATAAATTTACCATTTGCTCAGCCACAGACAATGACAGTTTATAATAAGGGGGTCCTGATATTATTCTCCATGTAGACATTCCTAGCTGGGAAGCTTCATTTGATGTTGATAAATCATTTAACTTGTGAGATTTACCACAAATAATTAAAATATTATCTGTAGGATTGTACATAAAGCAGCTGATTCCAAAAGGATAGCAGGAAGATAAAGAAAAGGTATGACTCTCTTGAAAACCATCAGATGGACTGAAAGAATAAAAAGACATGTATAAAAAAGATTACACAGAATTTCATAAAACATTTATTCACATTTCTTTTAATTAAGGTGACCATTTGTACTGGTTTTGCCAGTGCATTACTGGATTTTTGGTTATTGGTCTTTGTATGTTATGAAATAAAACTAGTACAATTTAAGAACACAAAACACCACATATATAAATATATATACAGTGACACATTTAGCATGAGTAAATACCTCGATTAAGGGGGATGTGGTAGGCTTAATGTTTGCATAGAATATATACAGTATCTAGTCAAAATGCTGAGATATTGGCTTGTAGTCAATGTAATTGGAGACTAATTTTTGTCACCAACTTAGCAATGGTTTTGGTAAATTTTGGGTCTGGTATATTACAGAAAGTTCTATGTATAGAGATTGCTTCAGCTTTATGAAAGCAAGGTCTAAGCTCATTAGCTCAACTCAGTTGTATTCAGAGAGCTGGTCAGAATAGATCTGTGTTAAGAAGCTCTCTAGTGTGATGATATGCCATACATGTTGCATTGTAGCATACTGTGTTTCTAATTTGAATGAGTATTATTACCTGATTAATAATAATAATAATCTATTTCACGGTTTATTTAAGAATTTCCATAAATATCTATGGAGTTTTGCCAAATGTCCATTTAATCTGTGAACTCATAAGCTAACAATAATATACATAATTCTACTATAGTACTAATGTCAGGTCTACAAAAGGGGTAGTTGGAAATTATGTGAGTTATAAGCGACCTTAAAAAGGGAACTCTTTTAAAATAATAAAATAAATGAAAAAGACCCATGCCGAGCAAGCTTTTGGGATCATCCGGTCAAGCAGAAAGATTTTTGAAGTATTTGATGATTACACAAACTGATATGAGTTAGTTACGTGTGGACATGGAGCTGTCAACACCTTTTCCATGCTTAGCTCTGCCACGAAAAATGAAAATGGTGCAAGTTGCTTTTAAATGAAATGATGACTTAATAAACTTATTATTATCAAGAAAGACTGTCTTCCATTCACCTTAACACTGGACCATTACATATATATATATTTATTTATATAGAGAGAAAGAGAAAGATACTGACACAAAAATTAGTTATAATAGATCCAATTTATTTATTGGGAAAAAGAAAAAAGGAAAGAAATACAATAATATTAGTAGAATTTTGTACAATTGATCAAAGTAATTGTAAAACTTTAATGTAACATTTAAATAAATTATCCCAATTTGAAAAATTATGATTATAATATGTGACAAATTTTAAAAAAAAGTACATTTTATGAAATTCTTTTCATTAAAATTTTAAGAGAAATTTTAAAGATGAAAAGAGATAAGTATGGCATCTAAACTATTTCAAATGTACTGGTTTTAGATTTGAATAAAATCATCACCTCATTTATATGATGCATAAAATATGTTATAGAAATAGAAAAGTAATTTAATTTTTTTTATCAAATTAACCTTTTTTAAAGCTCAATAAAATTTATTCATCTGTAAAGTAGTATATTTAATAATTTTATTTCATATACTAAGATAAAAAAATTTAAGGAAATTTAAATGGCATGAAACTTATATCATATGAGAAATCAAGTAAAGAAATTGTTAATACTAAGCTTCTGTATAATTCAAAACATGATGAAAGTTGTACATTTTCAGAATTTTTAATTAGAAAAGAAGTTGAAAAATGAATTAAAGACTCTTTTCTTCCTTTGCTTTCAAACTTATATACAGATTACAAACCTGCCCCACAATGTGATCTCCAATACACAAATAGGATGACTAATTGAAAGAAATAAAAGCAATTTAACTCTCTCTGCTATGCATAAGAGGCAAGAAAGGATTTTCTGACATTTCCTCCTAAAAATTGCAACTACATTTAACTTGTTCAGTTTAATAAATATATTTCAATTTTTACCTTACCTAATGAAATAGCCTTTAATAGTTCCTTGGTAATTAGCCACAAGAAATTCAAAAGACCTAATGAAAAAAATATGTCATATAAAAGTGATTAATATAAGTATAAAGGTCTACATAACACATACACTAACACTAAAAACAGAACACTAATTTTTATGACATTAAATATAGCACTGAAATCAACCTTTACAAACAATTTAATGATTTGTGGTGTGTCAAAATATAGGAGAGCAAGAAATAGGCTACAGTTTTAGGTGTCATATGCCTGACATTTGTATAAATAAAAATTCTACATTAGTTAAATGATTGAAAATGAAATCCTTCTCTAGTACTTTAAAGGAATTAAAAATGATAATGAAGTACATAAATATGATACATAAATAATTTCAATTCTCAATGAAAGATTAAAAATCTTTTGTGATTTCAACATTATAATTAATTAAAAAATTAGGACATTCTATTTATACTTCGACAGTAAGCTATCTGTACACTTTTACATACTATAATTAAACTGGAAGGAAATTCTATTGATAAAAATATTCCCTCATCAATACTAGGCATAACAAAACTTGAAAAGCCTACACTCACATAAAAATATTTTATTTATTATTTTATACAGACTGTTATGCAAGTTACAAAGCAACCCCACGAGAATTTGTATTAGGATGAGTTTAACAAACTAAAGTGTAATAATTTCACAAAGTACAATATGTGATACTAAACTATAAGAAAAAGAAAATATACTTGAAGCTGAAAATCCATTAGAATTAATTATTTTTTTAATAATTTTTCTCACTCGATTTATTTATTTGAAATACAAAAAAGAACCTTAAAAACCAAGAAATGCTTATAATTAAGATTTAATTTACATATTTGTAATATATCAAAATTATTACCCCTAAAATATCTATCTAAAACTCTCCTTTTTCTCCCTTCTAATTCTTTAATACCGATCTTCCCAGCCATAAAATGCCATATTTAAAGGAGTGTTCACCAACTTAAATTCTTTTTCCAGTCATTCAAAACTAATACTTGAATAAATACTAATTTTCTGTTTCCTGGCCACATTTTTCAGTTGGCCCAGGAAAACAATTTCATTCTTTCAATAACTAAATTGCTGCTTGTGTGGTTTTTAAGCTAACTATTTGATCACAGTTCACTCTTGACTCCTGAAAATCGCTGAGTAATCTGTAAGTTTCTTGGGCAAAAAATTCACATGGTCACTCACTCTTGAGTTCAAAATTTGTGAAAGAAGTGTATATTTATGAGCATTCGGTGCAAAGCTCTTGCCTTGTAAAGTTGGAGAGTTTTTTATTCTCTATAAATTCAAAGTTCCATAACATTGGACTTTGCTATCTTTAATGGAGCAACAACTGCACTATGATTAGGACTTCTAATTGCCCAGTAAGCCAGGATTATCAAAATAATAGAGCTATTTCCATACGTAATTGGTCAGAAATATTTTTTACTGACTATATGTGTATATATATAGCATCAACAATTTCATGAATATTTGAAAAGGCTAAAAAGTTATTCTTGCTCTATTGTGTTTCTGAAAAAGGTTTTCAACTTTCAATGTTACACATTTCACTTAGGGTGGGTGGAGGAGAAGAGTGGAGGGGTTCAAGGAGCTATGGTTCAAGGAGTGTATGTTTGTAAGTTGCTGTTAAAATGTTTATAATAAAGAAAAATTTGAAAAATGCACAGTAAATTTTTAAGCACAGCAAATTTTAGTTTAAAAAGCTCACCATTGAGTATTTTTAACCCTAGCATCAGAAAATGCCATACCAGCTACTGCAAAACGAAAAACTGATTTTCCATTGGAATTAACATAATCCTTCTGCAAAAAAATACATAAAATATATACATTAATTATAAGAAATGCTTTTAGAAAAGTTAAGAGTTTAGTAAAAAGCATAAGGCAAATTTAACAAGCAGCCCTTATACAAAATCAAAAATAAACTATAAACTGAAAAATATCAAAGATTATCAGTAAATATATGCATGTTATGTAAAAAAAAAACCTGGGTAGTAACTTTATGAATATTTTTAGAATATTTTAGGTTATTAATTTATTACTGGGTAGATACTATTTAATCATAATAAGTTATTTAAACAATTAAAAGAACTAAGATCTAACTATAACTCAACTGACTTTTCACAATGGAATGATATGCACTTCTTATGCTTAGATAGATATATACTTACATATATATACACTTCTTATGCTTCTAAAAGAGCATAAAAAATATACTAACAATAAGAAATTTCACCTAAAAAGTTATGAATATAGTAAAATGCATAAAGCAAATTTAACAAGCAGCCTTAATACGAAATCTAAAATAAAATTATAAACACAATAATATTACAGAACATCTATAGATGCATGTTATGTCAAAATAGAACAGAAGCAATTCTAAGTATTTTAGAAACATTTCATGCTGAAAATCACCCTATTACACCCCAAAATTGACGTCATTTAGACACTGAACTATAAAAGATAGTTTTATTGATTGCTATTATCCTGCAACACTACAATTGACATAATATGATCATAGAATATGTACCAAATGGTGATACTATGTGTTTTCTTAGCAAAGTTTCTTTTATCAATTGATCATAGATATACATGATTATCACTGAAATAAACATTTGATTGTGTTAACTAAAAAATAAAATAAAATCTAGAGATGACAGAAGTACATTTTTCACAAAAAGATAGCTTCTAATTCTTTATGTAAAGATAATTTTTGAACAAATAAATTGAAATATCCATAAAAAAATATGCATTTTTTTTTTTGTTCGTAGAAAATATTTTTTTGCAAATAAATTTCCATTTTTATGTTTTAAATGTTTAAAATAAATTTTACTTTATTTAAAATAATGTATTCTAACACTTGAGACAATATTTTTTAATTTGAATTAGTTAAGATACAAAAAGTTAACTTCATGATATGCAGAAGCTGATTATTTATAATAATATGTATATTTTAACAAGCAATTACACAAACTACAATTCAGATAAAACTCAAATGAGTAGAAGAAAATGAGCAAAAGAAAATGAAAACAGTAATTAAATACAAACATAGAAATCTATAAACAAATATGTAATAATTACATTTTCTATTGTAAACATATGTGCTCCAATTAGATCATAAAAATCTAATTTTCCATCACTATGAGCTAGAACCAGCATAGTACAATCTGGTGACCAAAGTATTCGTCTCCATTGGGGATTTGGGTCTTTGTTCACTAAAATGGAAAAAAATTTGTTCAGCACTTGAGAATATCTATACAACTTTTAAACTACACAGCTAAAATATAATGGAAATTACATGAAAGGAAACTACAGATAATAGTTATGTTCTTTATTAAAAACCTTTTATAAAAATTTTCTAGTTTTGTTTTTTTCCTTAACAAAATTTAAGTATGCTTTGGGATCTTTCCCTTCTCTCAAAGTGTATCCTTATCTTAGTTTTTTTCCAATTTCATTGTATTTATCGCACTTAATTAAAAGTGGTTTTTATCAAACTTTAAATACCTGAATATGCTTTTCATCAAAATGTAAATTAGAATTAGCTTTTGTTCAGGAGTATAAACTAAACATCCAAATAAATAATTCAATATTTTATTTCGACAACCAACAGAATGTTAAGGCAAATACAACATGCCCCTTAGGGAGTTCAATATATTTGAGTTTAATAAAATACAAAAGATAATATTCAAACATATTGAAAAAGAAACTGATTAAAGCATAAATATTTTAGTGTCCAGCTAAGAACTACAAGCAAATATTTCTTGCATTCAAAAGTATGAATAATATCACATAAAGCATAAAATTTATCAAAAAGAAATCATCATTTTAGACAGTATATCACATCACATTCTGTTACTCTTCATAAAAAAATACAAAATCAATTTAACAAAAGCAGTTTTGGATTTACATAATCTTGATCTACATTTAGTTATGATAAAAAAAAAAGACTGATAAAGTTGTTGAAAATGTTGTACAGTAGTTAGAATACTTTTTAAAGCATTAAAATTATAATAAATGGAATTTTATTTCTTAAGTGAAAGAAGATTTTGATATCAATGATGAAGCAAGCTATCATGGAAAATTTTGAAATTTTACTTCAAGTTAATTATATAAAATTACTTTCATCAGAGTTCCTTGTTTTTTAATGAGACATCAAATTAGGTATCACCAGAAAAAAAAATGACAAAAAAAGGTGAGATTTAAAGAACTTTTGTAAAATTTTCTAACTGCTTGGTGCCTTATTGTGACTGAAATTTACTAAAAAATGCAAATTAAAATTTGCTGAACAAACATGTTTTAAGGAGGCTTGTTTATTTCTGTCACAAAACATCATGAAAAATATTACTAGTTTTTAATTACTGAATAATAGTCTTATTTTTAATCCAATTAAGACAGTAAATATAACTAACCTGAAGTTCGACCAATAACAGCCCCATATTCATCTCTAGATGTTCTAAAATATAAAAATATATCAATACTAACTTTAAAAACAATATTTTATTATAAGACAATTATCTATAAAACAAACTTTAAAATTTATAATTTATTTTAAAAAGTTATGATAATCAAAATGATTTATGCAGTATTTTTCAATAAAAATTTTAACCTCAAAGTATACAAGAATTCTGCAATTGCATTAAGCTCTTTTACAGATTAAACATGTTTAACGTTCTAGTAATATTGATGAAGGTGGATGAAATAAGAATAACCCCCTAAATGTTTAAAAGCAATTAATAAGTAGTTTTTATTTAAAGATTTTAGAATTTTTTAACATTACTATAATATCTTAACTTTTTAAATTAAAATGATTATTGATTGATTGAACTGACTATTTTCCCATTGAAAATTATCTCAAACACTTCAAATGTTATATATATATATATATATATATATATATATATATATATATATGCAAGGCTGCGGCTAGTAAGTGTGCTGTGCTTGCATGCATGCAAGGAGCTGATAGAATATCTACTAGGTATATACATCAATAGGGGACAGCAAAATACTATCTTGCATGCAGGTAGCTAATAACCCAGAACTGGCACTGTATGTGTATTTATTATTACACACACACACACACACATATATATATATATATATATATATATATATATGTGTGTGTGTGTGTGTGTGTAATAATGGGGCGTGTTGCTTAAAATATTTCAGTTTTGGTTTAAAAATTCTATATGTCAATTCTTTTAAAAAGGTGATGCTTTTCTGGTTTTGGGATTTGCACACAACACTTTGTCAGTGGGATGGGTTTTTAGAATTCACAAGAACTTTCTATGCGGCAAGATTGGCTGTCTCTTGATGTCAATCATAATGTTGACTCCGGTTTTGAAATGTTATAAATAGGCAAACACCAAGGTACAAAGGGTGGTTTGGCTGTTTGTTGTGATTCTGGCTGTTCGAGTTGTTCGTTGTTGGGTGTTTTCATTGCAATGATGTGAGACTAGAATAAACTAATTTGGTCGAAGCTGTCGGTGCCTCTGCACTCTCCACCTGTTTCATAGTGGCCTCCCAATCAATGGACACGACTGCATTCCGTGGAATAGATGATGTGACAGCTATGGTCGTTACATATATATATATATATATATATATATATGTAACGACCGTTATATATATGTAACAGTCGTTACATATATATATATTATATATATACAGTGAAACTTCTCCGAACGGGCACCCCTGTATAGAGGCCACCCTTCTAAATGGCACCCTTCTAAATAATTTTTCACGACACAGATTTTTCGACTCATAGACCTAATGGTAAAATAACCTGTATCAGCGGCCACTTGACCCCCTCTAAACAACCACCAAGTGGTATTGTCCATTTCATTTTTCGGGAAATTCTACTCATTCCATGCTTTAATTTTGAGAAGAAAAACTCAAGGTCTGGTTTATAGTCGGATAAAAGACAAAGGAATAAATCTCTTTTGTATTCTTCCCATACCCTTCAGATAGGGAATCCCTATTGCACCATCCATAGGAACTGAGGGAGGAACTGGACAATCGAGTGTTGAAGGTGTCCTACGGACTTTGTTTGGAATTCCTATCAGTAAAGTTAAGGAAGAATTGCACCTGTGTCAGCAAAAATGTCATTCACAGCAGTTTCATTTCATTAGTTAGTCAGTGATATGAGTTGCAACGATGTCGTAATGCATTTTTCTAAATTTGGAGCAGAGCCTTGAAGTTATACGTAAATATGAGAATGGCAAATCGACAAGAAAGCTGAATTATTTAACTGCAGAAGAAAGCAAATCAACAAAGTCATTAAAGAAAAGCATTTGATTTTGAAGGAGTACGAAGATTACAGAACAAAAACAAATTGTATCCTTTTTAAAAAAAATCTAAAAAAGCATGAAATAAAGTACTATTTTCTCTTTAGATAAGTTTTAAATTTCATTTACATAAGGAATATATGTCAGACTTGTTTATATTACGTATTATAGTAATTACCTCATAATAGTTAATAAAACTCTTCAGAGCGGCCATCCTCTCTAAGCGGCCAAATATTTTCGATACGGTGGGGTGGCTGCTCAGAGAGGTTTCACTGTGTGTGTGTGTATATATATATATATATATATATATATATATATATATATATATATATATATATACAGACACATTCATTGATTAAGACATGCAACCTAGAACTAATTTGTATGATATTCTCACATTTTTTAGTTAATGTGTCTATGCAACATGCTACTGCCATTAGTGTTTGAAAACTTTATTATACTGGAATTTAGTTATTATAATGATAACAGAAGTTACTTTTGATTGTATGAATAGAAAGATGGAACTGGAAGACTAAGCAGGATTCAAAGATAGAAACTTAAAACTATTCAATGAGAGGTAGGAAATCTGCTGCATGAACATGTGTAGTAATCGTACATGTGCAGAATAAAAATATAATCAGTTAATAATGGTATTCTGATAAAATTCTAATTTTTTATTTTTGCCAACTAAATTAAATTTTGGAAAAATCTACATCATTATTATAGTACCTTTGCATAGAAAATGATTATGAAAACTGTATAGTGCACGGATGGGCAAACTCCGGCCGGCCCACGGGCCAACTCCGGCCTGCTGAAGATTTTATCTGGCCCGCAGATAGAATTTGAAGTTGCCTGTCCGAAATAAATTAAAATAAATATATATTTTTACATTATTTATCCATCTCCTTTTCTACTTTGCTTAAATATTATATCCAAAATTTATTTTCTCACTCCCAGAAGATCAGCAGTATATTTGCTTCTTATATGTGAACAAGTGTTTTAAACTTTGAATCTTAGAAAGAATAATTTCAGAAGTAGACTGACAGATGAGCATTTAGCATCGTTCCTTAAAATCAGTACATCTCACTTCGAACCTCAGTACAAGGAAATTTTAAAAATGAAATCGCAATTTCATTCATCTCATTAATGTATTTAAACCATTAGGTACTTGTATATTGTTTTTAAAATTTTAGAAAAATTTATCTTGGCCCTCCAAACTTATTTTCTTTTGATTTTTAGCCCGTGGCTGAATACATTTGTCCACCCATGGTATAATGAATATACATTTTGTAGTCTGCAAAACTCATATATGCAAAAGGAAAAAATATGAATATATAAATATTTACTTACCTAATTTCTAATGAAGCATCCAATAAAATAGCAATAACTGCTCCATTGCTGTTAAACATATTTTCATTATTAGAAAGATAATTAAAATGTGTAGATGCAAACAAAAAAAAAGCAGTCAAATGTTCATTCTTTTATCATTAAGATATACTATTAAGGTCTATTATTAATAATTTATCAAAAAATCCAGAATATTTTTGGTAATAAAATTTAAAAAGTACAGATTCATAGATTTTATTAAGAAGTGCACATTACTATTTTTAGATACACAAAATCTTAACATACTAAAATGAGACAAAAGGCAACAAAGATATTGAGCAAACAAAAGAAAGCAATTTTATCATTTATTAAATATCCTGAATCAAACCCTAAAACTTCTCAAAAATTTCAAAATGTTTAAACATAATTTGAAAATGTTACATCTTAAAGTTTAAATAAGAAAGTCTTTGAATACATATATTTTTTTTTAATTTCATAACAGTACATATTAATTTATAAATACTCAGTTATTTTCCATAAAGGTACAAAAAAGTTTAAATTTCAGTACAGTTTTCAACATTGATCACTAACCAACCCATAATACTTAACAGTGTCATACCATATACACAGGACCTGATTATCATACAGGTACGTGGGACACATGCTCTGGGTATAAAACTTTTATGGAGCATGAAAATGTGCACACTACTTATTATATCACCTTGATATAAATGATTTACATCACTTTATTTCAAAAAAGTCATTAAAATAAAAAATATTTTTAAATATATATATATAATGTAGAAGTAAAGAACAACTCAACTCTGCCAAAACTAAAATAGAACAAACTATTTTTATTTACTTTCGATGGACGTGAGGTAGACAGCAACGTGTGCAGACAGCACTTCTCACTGACCGCTTTTTGACCACCAATAAGGGCAGTGATGTTGTGCCAGATGGGCACTGATGTCCAGTTTTATTTTAATTCTCCCTAGACACTAATTTTGTATATAATGTGTAAATAGTTTAATTAAATAAGTTCATTTTGGTTGAGCCTTTGCATCTTTTCCACCATGGGAATAAATCTCCCACATATTAACATTTTGAGAATTTTTTAGTCTAAATCAACATTTAAACTGAAAAATGAAAACACATATAAGCTTGTGGTTCCATTTAAAAGACTAAATAATAATGAAATATAACATTTGGATTTGCAACTGTAATTTTTTAATTGGTATTTGTACTTTAATATTTTTTTTATTATGAATTCCTCAAAGCCCGTTACAGGAATAGGTGATATATAATAATTCTGTTGATGTTTTGCATTCTTTTGCCATCAAATCAGTAAAAGTATTTTTACTTATATATTTATTCTAATTCAAATAGTCTTTTTTTTTTTTAATTTTTACATAGTGAAAAAAGTAGAAAAATATTTAAAATCTGTTTTCTAATTTAATGTTAAAATTTTATATGAATGTGATTGTAATTGTAGCTCATTATTATAAATTGAGAGCTCAAAATTTGGAATAGGGCCTGCTTACATAGCCTAAACATTGTTGCTATTTATATAACAGCAATAATGAGTATTAATTTATAATTATAAATGAAAAAAATATTTTCACAATGCCTATTTACAAAAAATTTTGATAACTGAATATCACCATCATAATTTTTACAATTTTAAATGCTAGCTAAATTTCTCGAAACTCTACTTTAACAGTATGTATGATGAAGATGAAGTAGATGAAATAAAAAAAATAATTTGATTATAAGCTACAATTCAATTTAAAAAACACTTGACAAACAATAGAAGGCAAATATATTTAGAATATAAATAATATCTGCATAAATAACAGTAAATAAATATTGTGTACAAAATGAATTGACCCAATTATAAATTTTAATTGTAAAAGATGTACTAGATTAGATTTTATAATAATATATATATACAAATTAGAAAAGAAAAACTTATGCATTTCTGTTACTCTTATTTCAGAAAAATATACCACAAAAATTGATTAAAAATTATGAAATCTATATTTTTTAGCACTGATGTGTAATTTAGTAATTACATTATATTTTTCTGTAATGACTGATGATAATTATTAGCAGTTGGATGGTATGCTACAGATGTAAAAATTTATAGATAAAAAGGGAAAACATGATTTAAAATATGCATTAAGAGAGAATTGATTACATTTCTCAGCTTTAAAAGCCAGTACTAAAAAACAATTCTGATTAACTTATTTAGATCTTGAAAGAGGTAACAAGCTAAAATCACCATATAATATATTTAACACGTTGACTGCTAACTATGAGATTACTCATAGATTGCATTCTTTCTAGGACATCAACTACGAGTTATCTCGTACTGTGCCATTTTTGTGCAGCTACAAATAAACTCATAGTATATCAGTGCTAATACTAATAGATGGCTTCTGGGAAAAGAACAAATCAATGCTCTTAGAAAATAAATAGCTCAGGACTTTGTTGAATTTCTTTCCATAAATTAGAGTTTTTAATAATATAATATGATTAAATCAAATTGTCATTTTAGGCCAGATTTCTGAAAATTGCAGTGGCATTCAACGTGTTAAATAGATACTTCAAATATATAGTATTGAATCTATAAATATAAATTCTATAAATAAATAATAATAAATTAACAAAGTCTTAACTTACCCTCCAATAGCAAATGCCCATGGCATTTGTAAATTTGTTAATTGACAAATCAATGCTGGAGGACAAGGATCTGTAGACAAAAGATCTAGACATTTCTGAATGTATCCAGCTACAATAAAATAAAAATAGATATACTCTTCTGATAAAACAATATTTGGAAGTGATTTAATGAAATGAATAAAATATACTTTAATGTATAGTGATTACTAACCTACCTACTCCTTATCTTGCTCTTATAAATTATCAAAGATGATTAAGAACTGTATCAGAAACCAACACAGATAATTAATATATATATATATATATATATATATATATATATATATATATATATATATATATATATATATATAAGCCCCTAAAATCTATCCAAAATCACCCCATTCCTCCATTCATTATTCTAAACCTTAACTTCCCCTCTTTAGATGAATCCTATTTAGCCATCAAATTCGAATGAGGAAGTTTTTCATTCCTTCAGCTGAACTCCGAAATTCTTTTTTGATTCTCAAAGCTAAAAATGATATTATTGGCCTTTTAATTAAAAAATAATAACTCTCTCCAGAAAAATCTGTAACAATCAGCAATAATAGTCATTCTGAATAACTGCATACTTTTAAAAACACTGAAGGATCTCGTATCTGAGAACGACCACCTACAAGATGGCTAGACGATGTTGAAATTGACCTCAAATCCTTGAAGATTAAAAACTGGAAAAGAGTTGCTCTAGACCGTTTGAGTTGGAGGAAGCGTGCTGTCGAGGCAGCTAGGACCTATAATAGGTTGTTATGCTCATGAAGAAGAAGAAGTCATTCTGAATGCCACAGTTTGACAGATGTCTGTAGTTAAAAATTACTCTCTTTAAGCCATTAATTTTGTCTCAGCATTTTCCCACCAGATTTAAACCCCACATGGTACTTAGTCTCTCTCGCTCAAGGTTGATGTTGCGAGATCTACGCAGGGAGCATTCTGACACTGTCCAGTTCAGATTTTCTCTGGACTTTGTAATAATTTTGATGAGATGAAATAAAAATTACGTTCAGTCATGAGATGTATTTATTTATGACATAAGTTTAACAGGACTCTTGGCAGCCCAGTATGCCCAGGCTGGGGAAATAATAAGGGCAATTCAAAGGGAGTTTTCCTTATAAATGTGGATCAGGTTTTTCCCTAATTACATATATCTACAGAGAGAGAAATATCTAGCACATATATACATTCAAAGGAAAAAAGTGTGTTCAGATTAATGGACCAAATTATAGTAAAATAAATAAATAATAAAAATAAAATCAAGATTGCATAAGAAAACAAACTGACAAACATTTTTTTAAAACCAAATTTCAGCTCTTATTCCAATTGACTTTGCTTATATAATTTTTATAAAATTCTCATTAATTTTGCTGATCTGGCAGGTTTTAGGTGTAGTTTTTATTAAACATGTGAAACATGTCTCATCAGAATAAAGTTTTGACCATGCAATCACTTTAAATATACAATATGGATATTTATCACAGATAGAAAAGATTATTATTAAGAAACATTAGAATGAAATAAAAAAAAAATATTTTCATACTGACACCTCTCCCCAACACTCACACCCAAATAAGCAAAGATTATTTTCTTGATAAATGTGATACAAACTTTTTTTTTTCTTTGTACCTCTTAGTGTTCAAATATATTCAGTAAGAATTTATACATATATAACTAGGATTACAGAGTGCTCATAGTTTCTTTTAGCATAAATCTCCAAACATGAAACTTACTTTAAACAGCATAAATTCATAGTATCTTATTGATTAAAAACTGTGAAGATATATTTTTTATAACAAAGAAATGTACATAAGTATAAGAAGCATTCTTATAGAAGGGACAATTCGATTTATCAATTATAATAAAAAAAATATTTGTAGTTAAGCAATACAATATCTCATACAAAACAAAACACTACAAAACTGAAATAAATATAGATGTTTACCAATAAAATGTATATTAAACAGCTTATTTTAATGACAATATGACATACTTAAACAAAAAAAATTATACTCAACATAGCAATGTATGAAAAAGAAATTGCCATAGGAGAGAGAGCATAAAGGTTTTAGAAACAAAATTGCATAACTATATAAAAGATTTTATTTAAAAAAAAAAAATGCAATCATACTAACCTGTATTTATGTTGTCTTCTAACTTATCTGAACCAGCTTTTGACTGTAAGAGATATACAAGTTCAATAAATGAATGAAATAGTATTAATTTAAAAAAAAAAAAATTCTAAGGAGTCACATAGACTTATAACAATATGATTCTTTTAATATAAAGATTTTCTTCGTATGTGTATGTGTATATATATATATATATATAGAGAGAGAGAGAGAGAGAGAAGATCATTATATATTTTAAAGATAATGATTATTTAAAAATAAGAAACAAGAAGAAAAAAATTTACAAACAAAAAAATTCATAACTTACTTCATAAATATGTACAAATATACATGTGTTTATAAAGATTGTATTTCTATATTCTGTCAATATACTTTTAGGAAAAAACTTTCGTTTACTAAATCCTTTCTTTTGGTCAGATTATTCCTATACCTTGTACCATAAATTTATGCTTACAATAGCCAAATTCTGAATAATAAATCACACATGTCGAATACAAAGTTCTTAATTTTATATTTTAATTTTTAGAGCTTACAAATTATTAGAAAACAATATAAATACCTAAAAGTTATCATTAAATCATATAAATATGAAAAACTTTATTGCTGGTTTCTATATGGTATAATTCTAAGATACCTCCCATATTATATGTTTTATCATCAAATGATAATGACTTTGTAAATGGTATTTACCTTCCACAAAAACATGAAGCTTCACCTTTATACTAATAATTTTATAAAAGGGACTTTTAAAATAAGTGCCACTAAAATTTATCCTCCTTTTAAGACCTTATATACTAGATTTTTTAAAATTAAAATTATGCCTTTCATAATCTGCCACTATGCAGATACATTTTAGTTCAGAAACTAAGAGTAAAACTGTTCCTAAAGTTAGATTTAAAAATAATATTTATAATAATAGTAATAATAAAAAAAATCAAACAGAAAATTTAATTTTATAAATTTGGGCCTCAGGAAACACTGTAGTTACTACTTTTCTACTAATAGTTGTGATGACTCAAAACGTATATTCAAAAACTAAATGTTAAATTATTTTTAAAAACAGATGATTTAACAGAAACTATGTGTCACAAGCATACATTATAAAGATAGAGAAAATCTGATTTTGTTCATGACTGTACATCAGACACTAGAATTTAAAGGTTTAAATTTTTATTTCAAGAAGTAAACATTTAAGAAAAATAAAATAATTTTAATCTGCATTATTATAGAATTATATAGGAATACATATTACTTCAAATTAATTTAAATTAACTTGAAGTCCAGTGGCATGGGAAGAGTGATTTGCACTACCATAACATACGTCCGAGGTTTGATCCCTGGGCTGGGCAAAGTTGATTCAGCCTTTTATCCCTTCAGTGGATAAACAAACTGAGGACCAAGCATGCTTCAAAACTAAACATTGGGATTCCAAGTAGTGTTGTTGGCTTATGCCACTTGGTCAAACCAAACTCTAAATGAGCCAGAGGCTACTCAATTTAAGGCAAAGGGGTGCACCTTTCATTTCAACAAGCACCTCAAGGGCGAAAGTACGACTTGAGCTCAAAAAGGATCCTCATAATTTTGAAGCAGGGACCAATCAGAAGCCCCACAGACTTGGACTGCCACCCCCAGAGGTATTGATTGAGAACATAGAGGACATTGTGACCACGAACATATTTTTCGTGCCCCAGTCACTTTTAACGAACATGGCAGATCTTAGGCTGGCTCAGGTTTCAAACCCGCAACCTCTCAGTTACGAGATCGTTGCCTTTGCCCACTGAGCTGCTGCGGCTCCCCAAGTAGTGTTGACTACCTAACTGAAACATATGCTTTGCACCCCACGATCCTTGGTCTCAATAACGGAGATTGGCACCATAAGCCTTGGCCTCCAAGTTGGGCTGTTCGGCGAGCAGAGAGTAAATTAACTGTATACTGTCTACCATACATAAGCAAACTGCTAAAAGTATAAAACACTAGTTTCATACAAACTACATCATCTTAAATTTTTAATATTAAAACAATTTAGCAAGAGTTAAAGAGACCATGCCTACAATGGCAGGCTCTAGTTTGTTTGTGTTTTTTTTCTTTTTTTTTAGGTTTATAAGAATTTGTAGTATTTAAGTTTTGTGGACAGGTTGATGATTTTTGGTAGCTGCTTAATATGACCAGACCATTACAATTAAGCAGAAAAAGAACGCTACTAAATATTTTATTTTTTAAATACTGAACGCGTTGACTAAATATTTTATATCATAACAAAGTTGATCAATTAGTACACAGGAATGATTAGCATTCTGAAAATGTAGTGATAAATGGATATTGTTCACAAGTGATATCAGGGGTATTAGCTTTTGTTATTAACTGAAAACAGTGTTCATACAACATGTAGATAAAAAAAAATAAGCGTTTTGTGTTAATATTTTTATTTCAATAGAAAGCTTTTAACTAGAAATTTTGAGACAAACTTTAAGGTGATAATGAAAAATTTTAAAAAATTGTGACTAATCCATTGAAATAAATGGATAAAAAGGGCAAATTATATCCTTTAATATTTTTCATTTAAATAAATATTAAATCATATAGGTAAATTCCCAATTCCGTGGGCCCGCCGGATTATTTAAAGTCGATATTATTACTTGAAATTCGGGATCTTGCGTCCATTCAGCGTAAATGAGCAATTCATACAATATATTATTTTCAGAAGTATCAGTATCTGTATCTTCTAACAGCTTCATAATTTCTTTCTTTCAAATGAATGTTCAAAGACGAAGATAATTTAAACCCAATGTTGACACGGAAAAACCATCATTAATCCTCACACATCACCAATCCCCAAACATAAATAAAAAGTAGAAGTGAAAGTTTTTTTAGTTGCAGTAATTTTAAATGATTAAATTGTTGTAATCCTACACTAAAGTATATTTTATAATATATCTATACCCTTTACATCAAACTGTTTTCAGTTGAAAAGTAAGTAATTAAGGAATAAAACAAGAAATTCCTAAATTCCATTATAAGTTTTTAAAACTGTAACTGTACACTGATCTCATTTTCATTTTTTTTAATTCTTCAAGCAGTGCTAAAAGCTAGGGGTTTTAAGTTTCTTGTGATTGTTGGTCCTTCGTCTGTATTGGTTCTCTTTGACATTTAAAAACTGTTTAAGGGTTCCAACATGGCACGTAAGTATCCTATCTTAGATCCCTTTATTTTTGTTTATCCCTTGTTATTTATTTTATGATATGTAATGGTACGCTGAACTGATTCCTCATCCTTGTCATTACCATGCAGGAAAAAAGCAATCATAAAAAGGTTTATGTAGCTCATCTGTTAAAATGTAAACTTTAATAAATTAGTAGTTATATGTGTATTATTCAATTTAAATTCGAACTTTTATTTAAAACATTTTAGCGGTATTTTCAAATCTTATTATTCAGCTCCTAAACGTACGCAATGATTTGGCCTGGATCGATGTTCGTTCGTTTTATATTGCTATGTTTTTTTTTTTTAATGACATACACATAAATTTGTAATTTTTAGATAATTTGAGCAGCATTGGGTTAGACGGGATACTATATCGAATATATTATAAAATACATGACTGAAATATTGAGCATTGAAGAGATTTATATAGTTTCACTGTCCACATCTTAAAATTCAAAATTACAATTATGTAGGGCTAATACTAAAGCGTCATTTATATATATATGCTCAGTTGTTAGAAATAACTTTGCTTGTAGGAGTCATTCCATACCAATCAACACAATTTTAAAACATTTTTTACTTCACTAACTCAGATTTTTTCAAAATTTAGTATATATGTGCCCTCTATATACACTTCTTAAAAAATACCATATTTCATCTTCATATTTGCATTGTTTTGAAAATAACTATATAAAAATAGCTGGAATTTTAAGATTGATTTGTTTAAAATGTAATTGTTTTTGCTTTAATTTAGAAGTATGATAAATTTATAACTTTGTAGCTATTTGTATGCTTGTTTATTTGATATCCAGCACAACTTTGATGTGTAAAATATTTTAAAATTTAAATGTTAATTTTGAACATTTCAAATGTGTTACTTAAAATTGCTTCTTTTTAAATAATAGTTTAAATAGTAAATACTATGTAGAATAATCTTAAATTCACAGAATGTTTTTGAAGTACACCTGTAGATTCTTGATAAGTCTTGTAAAGCTTTAGTAGTTTGTTGGATTTTAATTTTAAAGAAATTGTATATTTGTTCAAGTTATAAATCTATCAGAGAAATAGTACTTTTTTTAAGCACTTAATATCTTAAATCTAATCAAAAAGAACCATAAAACTGACATGTTCAATCTTTTCTGTTTGTAATAAATGACAAATGAGTAGACTGTTTCTTGACCACTGAACCAAAAATAGTTCTAGACGTTATCTTAAAGAAAAAAAAAAAAAGCTATAATTTACAAGAAATTCACAAACTAAGAAAACTTTAAATTCCCTGGGGTTATCCTCAGTATATTTCATGCAAATTTTGCTGTTTAGCAATAAACTTTATATATACAGTACAGTATACAGAAGAAAAACAATTACCTTTTAAAGTTTTATGTTTTTGTTATATTGGAAATTACTTTTCGGACTATTCCACCACTCCCTAAAAGAGGTCGGGGTGTCAATTGGCGCCTTTATTTTAGGGTATTGGGGGAAATGACACATGATTTGAATATCTAACCCTTATTGGTTCCTGTAACTAACAATACTTCAAGACCGCTGAATTTGGATTTTCTAGCGTCCATTTCAAGTCTTTATCCATTTCGGCTGTGCTCTGCAGGTTTGTCCATTTTTCCTAAGCTTTTGTGGTTTTTTTTTTTTTTTTTTTTTTTTATTATTTAATACTGGAGCTCACACCAATACAATTGAGGGCTTGTGGAGCTCAATTAAGAGATCCCTCCACACAGTTCGCAAGTGTGAAAATCAATTTGATTCGTACCTTTGTGAATTTACGTGAAGGAAAATGAAAGAAAATCCGCAAGATGCTTTTCAGAATTTTTTAAATCAGATCAAACTTGTATATCCACCAACAACTCAGGATACTTAAATTAGGTTAGCGCTGTATTTATTTTATATTTTATGCTTAATTTTCGAAGAGTAACAAGTGATGTTATACTTCACATTTATATTTTTTTATTTACTGCTTTTTTAACTTTATTCAAAATTGTGTCTTAATTTAATACAAAATGAAGAAGAAATATTTTTAAACTATATTATTTTATAGTGTACTACATTGTTAAAAGTTATACGCTAAGTAATAAAAGTAATTTTATTACAACCCTCTACTGTTATTGTTACGGACGATCAAGGGGAGCTTTACCTCACTTAGATAAGGAAAAATTATTTCACTCCCTTACTATCTTCAGAATTTTAAGCTAAAAATTTATTATTTATTTAAAACATTTACTCGTTCTTATATTTCCATTTTAAGCTAATAATTTCTAGAAGTAATTTGTACCGTACTTTATAGCTTTTTAATCTTTTGATAGTTTAAAAATAATTTCATTAAATAGCAACCGTATTTTATAAATATAACTAAATATTTTATAAGCATAATTGCCTAAATATAACCAACTAATGCTTATATTTTGCTTAATTTGCACTTATTGCAAAAATTCTGCGCTGTTTAGCTTAATAAACAGTACAAAATCGCCTTTAAATACATTAAAAACTGAAATTTAAATTTGTATTCATCTTAACAAAATTTCAAACCCTTTTTTGTTCAAAATATGCTTTGAAATCAGGTATAAACTTAATACACAAATTGTAAACATCACTTGGCAACAATTTGGCGATCAAGAATAGTGCCAAAAACATGGTGGCGGGGCCCCTGGAACTTGGAATTTACTGAAACAGGCAGACAAATAGTTATACACACTTACATATTTCATTTCTCTGTCTTCATTATGAGAACTGCAAATACAATTTGAAAACCGAAGTAGTTTTTCAATTTCAGATTATTTTAGGCAATTTTCTATGGTAATTTCAAAAGCATTGTAGAGATGAATTTTTTAAATTTGTTTAAAAGTACTAAGTACCAAATTTTATTTCTGGGCTAATTTTGGAAATAAGTTATTGTGATTATTGAAAATAAAAGTTAAGTCAGAAGAAAGCTAATTTTTTTAAATTGTGTGCCAAAATATAATATGTAATTGCTAAATTTTTCCTTTGACAACTTCATCAATGTATTACTACTTTAAAGAATAGTTAAATTAAAAATTACATTTTAATTTGAAATGTAGAGTGGGGTTTTTGTAATGTTTCTAAATAAGATTAATTAAATCATTAATAAATGTAGATGATTGTCCTATTTTATTTACTAATCCTAGTCACAGGGAAATTTTAAAGTAAATACATCTCCAGTAGTTTACATAGGATACTGCTAAGTGCAGCAAAAAGGCCTGTGTCAGAAAAAAAAAAAAAAAAAAAAGGGAAAATGAAGAATGTATTTTATATTTGTTATGTTTAAAGAAGAATTCCTGCAATATTGAGTATTTTATAAATAATTATTAAAGTTGATTAATATTTAAACCAATTTATAAATTTTATACAATTTAATTGAAAAATTAATATTCACCATGTTTACTAAAAATATTTAGTTATATAACTGTATGGCATTCCATAGTT
Organism: Pardosa pseudoannulata; assembly: GCA_032207245.1. Classification (NCBI taxonomy): domain Eukaryota; kingdom Metazoa; phylum Arthropoda; class Arachnida; order Araneae; family Lycosidae; genus Pardosa; species Pardosa pseudoannulata. Next base: position 12,858,006 of record CM063510.1, read on the forward strand.
CTTTCTATACTTTAATAAAAAGTATTTTCAATTTTACTTTCTAAGCAAATTGAAATTTTTATTTTCTTTGAAAATTCAGTTTTTATACTGTAGATTGAAGATTTAACTAAAAGCAGTAGAAAATTGATGCAATTTAATAAATATTTTTCTTATATATATTGTCCAATATATATTGTTCATATATATATATTGTCCAATTTTTTCAGATATTTGTCCTGACATAGTCCAGATATTTTTAAAGTAACTTTTTATTTAGATCTGTAAAGTAATGTAAAGAAATATTTTAATGAGTGACTTTAAAAGTAAAGACAATAACATGCATCTAGTTCCTGAGTGAAAATTATAGTATGTAGTGTTTGTTCTACTCTTCTATATTCTCCTTCAATATTGGAGATGGTATTAATCACTTTCCAAAGAATACTGGTCAACATTAAACCATCTTGTATGAATTGATTGTACATAGAATTTCTTACCTGAATATTTTTAGGTCCTAAATTTAAAAAAATATCATTTTTACTATTACTATTTATATTTTATATCAGTATGTAAGGCCTTTATTTGAAAAATAAGTCATTTTTAGCTTATAATGGTATATTATTATAGAAATGCATACTCTTTTGTTGTAGCTGGATGATGACCAAATTAACCGGACTGCTGGTCTTTAGAACTAGACTCTGGGCATGAGTCTCATTGTTGATATGGATGTTTAACTATTCAGAATAGCTGCAGTAGGTTCTGGTTTAATTAGTCTATGTTATAGAGCATTGAACATAGCACTGCTAATCAGACATCTGTTAGAAATAGAAAATGATGCTTTAAATGACAGTTTATTCAAACTTATAAAGTATTTAAAGAATTTATTAATGGGATAAAGTCCAAATTTGCATTGGTCTATTTTTTTTCTCTTTTTAAACTGATTTTCAAAATACCACTAAGTGATGTTAACACTTTGTATTTCATTTATTAAATCTTGAAATTTTGCATAAAGGTAACTAATTTTAGGTAGATAAGCCACCTTGATGTATATGCTGCTCTTGTGATAAATGACTAAAAGATGATGATAGTTTATAGATCATTAGTTCTAGTGCAATTACATAGGAATAGAACTTGCTGATAGCATATGGCATGCTACATTAGGTTGATACTGTATAATGTTGGGAAAAAAGTTCAGTTAAAAAAATATCTGAAGATGGGTATTAAGAAAAATAAAAATCTTTTAAATATGCCACAAATATTACATTTAAATTAAACAAGTATAAGTACTTAAACAACTATTTATGCACCCAAAACTACATTAAATGGAAAATTTAATAATATCACTTAGGTTTAATTTAAATCACAAAAAAAAAGTGAAATAGTATAATTTAAAAAAAAAAACTGAAAACATGAGCTAAACACCATGATACAACAGCCCTAATAGGGAGCCCAGGACTTATGGTGCCAATTCCTTATTTGAGACAATAGGCCCAGGGGTGTTCAAATGTTCAGGTTAAATGATTAACCTTTTGCAGAACCCCCAGTGTTTAATTGCTAAACAATGCTTGGTCAATTCATATACCCACTGAAGGAAAGAAAGGCTGAGTTAATCTTACCCAACCAAAGGATTGAACTTTGGACCTGTGCTTTTGTCTATATTTATTTTTGTCTTATAGCTTTGAGAACCTGCTAAAACACATTTTATTTACAAGATAAAAATTTCTGAGGTACAACCATAGAAAAGCATATGTGCAGTGTGCAGCACCATCTTTGCACAAACAGCACAATAACATAAAAATCCTGGTGCCCAATAACAAATCATTAATTACATGAAATCAAATCCTTATTCTTAAATTTAATATTAGTTATAAAATTGACTTTTTTACTTGTTTTATTATATTTCTTTAAATTTTAAAGATATTAAATGCAGGCTTGAATTTTCTCCTTTACTTATTTTATGTATCTAATTGTGTTACGTAGTTTTATTAGTATTAAGTCTTAATTCTGACAAAATTATTTTTTATTAAAAAAAAATTATTTTGATTTAATATTCTTTATTTGAATGTTAGCAAAAGAACTAGGCATAAACTTAAAAATATGACACTTTTATCTTTTATTTTAGGTGGAAACCAGCGAGAACTTGCCCGTCAAAAAAACATCAAAAAGCAACAAGATTTAAAAAAAAACCAAAGTGCTGAAAAAAAGCAAGGAAATAAAGGATTGAGTTTAGAAGAAAGGCGTCACAGGTAAATGAATTTTAGATCTAAACATGTTTTTACAATATATTTATATGCATGTCTTTTCCATAGTCTAAATATTTTTGATTGGTAAAGCATTAGAAAAATTAATGCATAATAAATTATTTGATTAAAATACTTTCATGGAGAGAATGAAAATAAAAATATAATTCGTTTTCTTAAATTTCAAGAAAAATTGCAGTTGTCTTAAATTTTTATTAATTGGAAAAAAAAATTACCTGGCCCAGGACATTAATGCTGCAAGACCTAAACTTATTATTGTATAATTGTTATATTTTATTTAATTTTCTAAAGATTTATGGCTTAAAATGTCTTATTAACCACTTCCTAGTTTTGCTAGAATGCTGTATAAGCATATTTTCCCCCCTGTTAGGTGGTATGGTTATATTAATATACTGATTTGTTCCACTTTGGATGAGAAAAGTGATTTTAGAGGGCTGAAATATATATATATATATTTGGATGCAAATTTAAAACTCATTATTATAGTTTTAATTATTCAGAAACTAACAATAGAACAGTTAAACATTTATAACTGTACATAATTTTAACAATCAATAAAATTATTGGATAATGTTGTATTAACTATTAATCAGTGGTAGTTGTTTAAATTATAAATGTAATGAATCCTACTATGGGCTGCAAAATTTTACTGGGCAGACTACATGTGCTCTGTGGTTTGGCCCCAATCTAACAGATTTTTCTGGAAGTCCAAAGTTTAAAATTGCAACAAGTTTTTCTTTTTTTCTAGATCAAGGATTTTAATTCTTTACACAGAAAAACAAAAACTGTTGAATGGTTAATGTATTAATGAAGTATATTAAATGCAGGATAGGAAGTATAAAATGTTACATTATTTCCAAATTATTTACATTTTATTTATTTATTTTTTTTTTCATAGGGATGCAGAACAGATGAGGTTAAAGCAGCAAAAGGCACTAGAAAAACAACAAAAAGCTTAGACACTGGCTGTTTTCCAAAAGAGCAGTTGACAATTTTACTCCATTCATCATTTTTTTATCTATACTTTTTGGCTAAAATGAATTTGTCTGTATTTCGTTTTTATTAAATTTGTGATATTGTAAATAGAATGAGATTATTTAACAATACTTTCATTTGAAATAATATGATGGCATGGCAGTTTTATTTGGCATAAGTATTTCGCATGTGTTCAAAAATAAATTACACTGATTTTTATTGGAAATTTGTTTTCCTTGTTTGGAATGGAGTGTGGGCTGTGAAATGATGTAGTGGTTAGTATGCCGGGTTTAAACACTGGCAAGTGCCTGCTCAAAAGATCTGTTGGGTATAACCAAAGAACATGCAGGATATATCTGAGGATTCAAATTCCCAGCAAGTGAGAGAAAGGTACATAATCAAGAACAAAACTTACCTGGGGACGATCAAAAATGAGGGGAATTTCTAACATGGCATCTCAAGTGCTACAAACCACCAATCAGGGATAGATGGTTTATTTTGAGTTATCAAATAATATTTTTGAGTTTATAAATGTATTATAAGTTTGATTAAATATATTCTTTAAGCTATATTTAAAGTCAAAGCTTTATTTTAGATATTACCATTCACAGAAATTTAATATTTTCACTATTCTACAATTTTCTACTGCATTAAATAATGATTTTCATGTAATGGTTAGAAAAAACTAATAAGACATCATTGTCATGTGTTGAAAGAGCAGTTTTTTCCAGCAGGATTAAAATGTAAAATTCACTAATTGTTTGACTTTATACTTTCGAGTTGAACTCTCATGATACTGGATACAATCTGCCAACTCTCCAGATTTAACCAAGCAATACTGGATTTTTTACCATTTTGAAAGTTACTGAAGCAAATGTACACATTGGCAGGTTTTTGAAGGAAAAAATAAAGCTTTCTGTTTGCACCCATTTTTGAAACAAAAAAACCAAATTTTTCCTTGTATTTTTGGGGCTAATAGTGACAATGCTATCAGACTGCAATCAGAATTTTGCAGTCTAATACACAAAGAAATCTCTATCAAAATTTCTGAAGAAACAAATGTCGATGATACCCAATGGCATTTCATAGGACAGATAAAAAACAGTGATGGATATTTTAAATATAAGAAACCCTCAAATTTCATGTTTTTAATTTTAACAATTCCACATAGTAGTATAAAATGTGGACAATTTGTTTTCATTTCACAAAAATAGTCCTACTTTTTTGTTCATCAATAACAAATGAAACAATTGAAAACTTGATTTGTAAATCAAGGCAACAGGGACCATGCTTGTTAACCATGTTACAAACATTTGATTCTAATTTTTTAAAAGCAAAGTCTGCAACTGTAAATGTAGTACAAAAGAAACAATTGAAAATATTTTAAATAAGTATTCAGTATTTTTATATCTTAATTTTTTTGGATATTGTACAAAAGTCACTATATATAGAAATTGAATATAATTTGCCTGTCTTATAATTTTTTTTATTAGTGGAATTTAAAGTCCTTGCATTGATTGAAAAAAGTTATTGCAAGATTTTGGACTTCTGTGGCTACTATCTTATAGCATTGTTCTCTTATAATTAATTTCATTAGTTTGTGTTTAAGTATCATCAAAATAATCTACTGCATGTACAAAGTAGGGTTCAAAATTTCCTTGACTGAACCTGTAGCTTAAAAATATTTGAAGTAAAGCAACTATCATACTTGTGTTATTATGTTCTTCCCTTTGGTAAGTGATTTGATTCAAATTATATGCTCACCACAGTTTAATAATTTGTAATTGACAATTGAAAGAAATGCATAGGGTGAGTTGACACATTCCCCATTTGTTAAACAAAAACCAAAAGGAAATTCAATGGCAAATGGAGGGGGACTTAATTTCAGCAGTTAATAAAGATATTTCTCTACTTAGCAGAATTGTTACTGGAGATGAGAAATGGTGTTTTTCATATGGCTGACAATCAAAAGAAAACGGGGTATTAGGTGTGTGTTGTTGCATAGGGATCTTATTTCAAAGTTGGTTATGTTTTAGCCTTTGAATTATACTGGAACTTTTGAATCCTACTACATATTGTGTAATGATCCCTTTAAATGGTTGTTCAAGGGTCCATTCATTGTTACTGCTGGCTTAATCAACAAATGGTTAAGAGTATCTATCTGCCTGTCACACTGAAAGCCATAGGTTCAAATCCTGCATAAGGCTTGTTTTAAATTTCTCTCCTTCCTAGAGTAAAGGTGACTGCCTTTAAGGTCCTCGCATAATGAAATGATCAACAAAACCTACAGCACAAATGGGAGAATACTTAATTCATCAAAACCCAGGGATTTTTTTCTCCTTCTGGGATGGTAGAAGAAAAGTAGTTTGTAATTTAAATTTTTTTAAATGAAATTATTGGGAAAACTATTTAAAATTTTTATAAAATTCAACATCCTCAAAAAGGGATGCTAGGTAGCAGTAGTGGGTAGTTTTTCATTTATAAAGAAACTTGGAACTAACTACTCTATTTAGAAAAAAATTTACATTTTTAATTGAAACATAACAGTGAAATAAAAATTTAGCTTTTATTTCATTTTTGGTATTTAACGAACACTTATTTTTTGCTTGCTTCAGTTATCAAGTATAATTTAAATTTATAATTTACACTTGACTATTATTATAATTCTGAAAGTTTGTGTTAGGTAGCACAAGTTTATCACTGCATATCTATATTGTACTTATGAGTATGAAAATAATTAATTCACATCTTTTATTTCTCTTTAAAATTTAAGTTTAGAATTTCAACTGTGGAGAATTAATTTAGAAGTAAATTTAATTTATACTTTTATTTTGTATTTACTCAAAATTTTAAGTTTTTATTTACTGACAGCCAAATCAAAATTTGATTTAAAAAATCTGGTACAATTATGTAATTAAATTACTTATTATAGGATAGCCTAGTATTCATTAATTGCTCTTTAAAATGAGCATAAAAATATATGGATAATTAATCTTTAATCACAACAATAAAATAGCATATTTGGTACCAGCACTGCATTAAAAATGATTGAGAACAAATGTTTTGTTCTGGTCCACTTTTAAAATAACTTCATATTTGATGGTTGTTTTAGCCATGCCAAAGGTATAATTATGCCATAAAAGGATATATTAATTACAAATTTCTACTAAAAATAAATATTTTTCAATATTTTCACCATTTTATATTAAAACCCATAAATTTTATGGACAATCTGTAAAAGTTAGGTGTGAAAAGGAATTGAGGAGGCAAACAAGAGATTCAATCTTATGAGAATTATACATAACATTTCTCAATAGGTGAAGATAATTTAATGATTTATGGTAGCAATATATGTCTGAAGATTTATTTCTACACTGCCCAAAACAATTAGGGGAGCACATGGTTTTGATGAAATTACGCATATACTTACACCAATAAGTAACAAAATGAATCATCCATAATTTAAAGCCTAGCAGGAAACAGAAAAAACTTTGTATGCAAATAAAGTACATTACGTAAAAAAACAGAAAAAGAATATACAGGCAGAAATCGGGATGTTGTAAAAACGTTTCACTGCCTTAACTGTGAAATTCGATTGCTCAGTTATTTTTCTCTGAGAACAGGTAAATGTCTCAACATGATTAACCAGAATCCATGGCATATTATAGGCTAGGCAGGCTTGAATCTGGGCACAATGTAGTGTGGATGGTCTTGGTGTTGCTAGAAGTGTCAGTGTAATGCTATGGAATCGATTTCAAGAAACAAACACTGTTAGCCATCGATCAAGACAAGGTCGGCCACATGCCACTACAGAAACTGATGACTGATATATACTGTTAGCAGTTCGAAAAAACAGAACAGACAATACTACTCAGCTGCAAAGACAGTTGCTCTTGGCAACAGGACGAAGGGTGTACAGCCAAACAATACGTAATATGCTTCATCAGGAAGGTCTTTATGCAAGTAGGCTAATGGGCTGCTGAACATCAAGAATGAGAGCAACATGATCGGAGCTAAGTGCTGTTTCAGTCAGGAGTATGACACACAGTGTTTTGGTATAGAGGGAAATGGGCACTGGAAATAACCCCACATTTGTTTGTGAAAGGTAACAATACAGACAAGCTGGTTGAATGGTATAGGAAGGGGTGGAATCAGCATAGGAGGACCCACAGACCTGCATATCACTCAGAATGGTACTTTGACAGCCCAAAGGTATGCAGACGAGATACTGAAACCTCATGTCACACCTTATGCTGCAGCCATTGGAGATCCCTTTGTTTTACAGTAGGATAATGCCAGACTGCATACAGCTTGTCTTGTAGAGAACATGTTTGAAGCTAAAACAATACGGCGTATGGAATGGCCAGCGTGCTCTCCTGACCTCAATTCAATTGAGCATGTTTGGGACATGCTCGGACAACACATTGCTGAGAGACCATGGCTTTCTTTTACTTTCCAAGACTCGGAGATTGTACTTCTTGAGGAGTGGAACAGTATTCACCAAAAGTCTTCTATTGATAACACCATCACTTCCATGGAAAACAGGTGTGTAGCTGTCTTAGTTGTTCGAGGAGACCACATGCCATATCATTTCTAAACAATACTTTTTTTTATCATTAACATGTAACCAAGTTGTTGCCCTAAATCTTTTTATGCATTTACATCTTTTATTCTGTATTGTGCATTGATACATGTGTATTATCCATTTTATGCCAATACGTGGCTGTCTCACATGGTTTTCTTAACTTCTTTATTTGCCACCACCACCCCATATTTTTTTAGCAGCATAAAAAAAGTAATACTTTTCATATATACAACCTCATTTTGGTTTATTTAGGATTGCTAAGATTAACTTTCTGTCGCACAAAGACTAATTGAACTGCTTAAAATTAATCCTGAATGGCTACAAACGTCCATCGATTCAGGTACTAAAATTCAGAGCTTGATCACTGATTAACAAACCCACTCTGGTCTGCAAAATCTTAAGCAATTTAGTGTTTGGTTTGGAAGTGAATAAGACACAAATTCTGTTAAACTTAGAAATAACTTTGTTTGGGAGATATTTGTGTATATTACTAATGATACAGTCATGATAGTTTGTAAAGTAACATAGGATGCAAATTCAACACAAAGCATAAAAATATATGCACAAATATAATATAAATTTTAGTATTCACAGTGATTACATATGAATGAAAATGCATTTAATTTGTCAAAAAGAAATCAATGACAACAATTTTGAGATGCATGGCAACAGCAGCGTTGACTCTTTTGACCCTGAAAAGAAAAAGTTCATCATTAATATTTCAAACTGACCAGAAATTCTTTTCGAAATTTATTGAATCTTTTTATATGTTCGCAGCACAACAATTTCAAAAACCCTAAAAAATTTTCTGTTATTTAGTTTCCCTCCCTTATCCGACACATTAGTTAAAATGAATGCATTGACAAAACCTCAACTATATAGGAACCAAAACATGCATTTGATACTTTGAAGGAAGAATCCCATGTGAAAATTCTCATACGTGCGAGAAGCCAACTACTCCCGGGGTATACCTAGATGAATTAATGCATTAAAGAACCAAGTGGTTTGAGTTATACCCTGCTTTGTGTAATTGCACATTCCTTTACAGTTTAACATTCCCCAAAGTAAATTTTAGAAGAAAAAATAAATTTAAAAAAAATGGGAGAAAAAACAGGAATTATTTTCCTCAAAAACTTGTAATAGTGAAGATTTGTTTTGAAACAATATAAATTTAGAGAATTCATACTTATTATAAATAAGAAATATTAAGCACTTATATCAGTACACTTTTTTATTAATGTGTATAACATGCACACACTCATATATATATATATATATATATATGAGTAATACATAAAAATGCAGCTTGTATGTTAACAGACGCTGAAGTCAAAAATGCAGGAAAAAAGGAAAGTAAACCACAATTAAAATGTAATACTTTGGTTTACATAATGCAAAAACAAGTACTAAATATGGAATATGCAAGAAAATAAATCACTTTTTATCAATATAAACAAGTAATCAAGTTTCCTAATCAAATAAAATCTAATACAGATTCACACCAGATGTTTCTTTAGTATGCCCAATTAAAAAAAGTTAATTCACAAAAACTGTTCAACCTCATTATATTAAACTTTCAGGAACCATGTTTTATTTCTTATACCTGAACCTTTAACAAAAAAACTAGGTCTCACAAAGTTATAACTCAATACAGATGTAATTGAAATATTAAGATTTACCTAATCTTATAATTGAATAGCTACGGTTTATTCTTTTGCTACACGAAAGTTAAATAAGACCAGAACCTACTGCTTAAAGCAGATTATAAATGGCTACGAACATTCGTGAAAGTAGTGAGATTCTAAACCTTTGAATTCCTGCACTGGAAAGCAGCACCCTACTCATTCAGTCCAATGTCTGAAGGAAACAACTTATTGCAGCAACGAAATTCTTCTTAAAATGTATTAGCTGTTCAATGATGCTACTTCTGAACTAATTCAACTGTTGTAAAGATGTGTGAAACACATAATGCAAAATTACTTTATGGAAAATTCCTTTAGGTTTGTAAATTTTCCTAGAGTTACTAAAAACAATAATTGTTAAAATGCCTATATTTTCGGCATAAGATTTTGAAATGAGATTTTTATACAACTTACATTATTCATTCGTCTATCTACTAATTCTAATATAAAAATTACATTAATCATGCGTGTGCCATTAAAAATTGCTTGGTTAAAATTGATCACATGACATTAAATTTTTATTGTGAAAATTGTAATGTGTCATTTATGCTTAGAATTAGAATATTAGTTTTGAATCATATTTTGATCAATAAGCATGGTTAAAATTTGGATACCTAAAAACTAATAAATTACTTAAAAACATTCAGCACAAAAATTAAGTATTTAAATATTATCCAGTTGGTTATTTTGTGAAAAAATTTTATTTTATATAAGGTATTAAAACTGTTTAAACTTAGACATTAAAAGAGTGAGAAAATCTTGAAATCAATAATAAAAATTAACTGAATTATTAGATTTGTCATTATTCATATTCCTTTTTAGTTTTACATAATGATAGAGAATTTGTGTTTTTAACTACACATTTTACTTTTGTGTTTCTAATTTATTCCATTATTTCATTCAAAAAAAATTGTTTGTACTGGTTACTGGGTACCCTCAGTCAAAACTTTTGTCTTTCAGTTTTTAAAAAATTATAAATAGTAACTTTATGAATGTTTTAGATTATAAATGAATGTTTCTTAGTAACGAGTAAAACTAATGCATTTATTAGCTTGTTATTAACATTTTTAATTCTTTCAATGCATGTTATCAGAATGAAATTAATTTTTTAAGTAAATTAGATAATGTTAAGTACAAAGTAACCCACTCATAAATTAAGTTACATCAATGTATTAAATTCATAGTTTTGCTATTATTATCTGCAAATTCAAAAGATAGATCAAAGTATGTAACTACAATTAAGATTTTCATTTATTATTATTAAGGATATGTATTTCGTTCTAATTTTATTTCAATAAGAAGCATGAGTTTGCTTACACTCAATAGTAGATAGTGCCAATGTTTAAGAAATGAGTAGAAAAAAAGCAGTTCTCACTTACTTGCAATGAAAGAAATTTTTAAAAAAAGTAAAAAGTCAATAAATTTTATTTTTAATCATGAAAAATACTAATAAAAATATCAAAGATTCTATATACTACTAGCTTATCAATTCAGTGATTTAACCTTTAGTCATCGATGAACACATATGTGTAAGTTAACAAAAGCAGTTAGTAATAAAAAATATTTAAAATTGCAAACTTTTGTGAAATAATTTTACTGATTCCAGTTTAAAAATTTAAAACTTTTTCAAATATGCTTTAAATTTCAATGGGAACTTCCATCTCCAGATTTACCAAGAATAAACACCTTTGAAACCCTTACAACACTATATAAACTTTATCAAAAAACTGTTTAAGACCACTTAAACGGTCTGGTACTATTTAGCTATTACAAAAGTCACCAAATTTTTCGTATTCCATATTGTAGAACTTATAAATTAACTTATTTAGAAAAGGATAATATTACTACATAAGTTATATTTCTTCTTTATGCATCATCAAGTAATAATAATAATTAGCAAAATGAAAAAAAGCAGATTTTATTATTTTATAGAAATATCCGATTGTTTAAAAATATAGAATACTTTTTTTAATAAATAGCACAATAATTATTAAAAAGTAAAGCCATAAGAGGCACCTTTAAAATTGATGGACTATCTTGATGTTTATGTGAGAAAACAAGTTTATTATATCTAAACTTATCAGGTAAATTTTTGAAGTAATCTTAAAAAGATTTGTTTTCTTTCTGTGGAGACAAATAATATTCATTTCATAGTGAATAATTTTGAAGACACAATAATATATCTTCAACTTAAACTAATAGACTGTATTTTCATAAAACTGGGCAATGTACAATCAGATAGTGACTGTGTGCAATCAGATAGCTACAGATAAAAGCTTAAAGTATTAATATTTTAAAAAAATTTTCTTTTTACATCAAGAAAAGTTTGAGGAAGACAAGCAACTTGGAATCTAGTTTTAGCATTCAACTTTTCACTCGGTTCCTAAAATGGGCATAAAGTATGCCATTATATAAATCCTTTTAGGCACTAATATCCATCTGAAATCAGTTTTAGATTAAAATATTTTCTCAAAAGTTGAGTACTCCAGGAACATTTAATCAAAACGTTACTTGGGAAAATCATATTAAAAATTTATTGCAAATTTAAGTAAGCATGGTGTTTTATTTAACTGTTACTTTCAAATTCATTGTTAATTAGCTTAAAGTGAACTTATTAGGGAAACTTAATAATAAACTTAATAATATCTACAGGAAATAATTCCTGAAATGGCATTGAGAGATTCCATATATATATGTTTTACAGGCAAAGGATTAATGACTGATTATGCCTTTCATTAAAGAAATCAATGATATATCAAATAAGTAAAATGCAAACTAAAAAACAAGTATTTTAAAAAGCAGATTAAGAATAATCTGATTAAAAATCTTTCTAAAATACAATAAGCACATTTTCAATTGCTATTTGAAAAATTTAAGATACTTATTTAATACACAAATTAAAACATGAAAAGGATAAAAGAAATTATGCATAACTGTGATGTATAACAAAGTTTAAACAATTTCCCACAGAGGGTAAAAAATAAACCATTAAATATCAACATTTTCTCAATAGTTAAAAATTACATTACCTGGTTAAAACCTGTATAATAGCCAGCCATATACCATGATGTTATCATAGCAGTTAAGGAAGAATTCTGGGATAATTCAGGGCAATGTGGCATAGATGAAAACTGCGGCACCACAATCTATACAAATTTAAAACTTTACATTAAAATTCACACAAAATCAGAAATTAAGATGCAAGAGATAAGAAGAAAGAAAATATGCATAAATATAGCATATTACAAGGATTGAATTATTTACAATAAAAGGGTTGCTCATTTACCATTTTCACAAAAGTTAATTCACACACACACACACACACAACATAAAAAATTTATATTAATAATATTTTAAATCAATGTTATACAATCTAAAAGATTATGTTCACATACATTTAATTTTTTTAAATGTTTGATCCTAGCTTATACTTTTTAACTCTCTAGCTCTCAAAGAGTAATTCATCAAGCTTTGATCAGTTACTTCAATTAATTTCCAAACATAACTTGTCAATAGGAAAATTTTTAAGTACCTAATCACTAATTCAAAATTTATTACTTATTAACACTTATACGATAAATGTAAGATTCAAAATTAAATTAATTGTTCTATCATAAGAAAATTTATCATTAACAAGACAAGATAAATTTTTGTCTTCAACAAATCATCATTAAGTGTTTTTATTCACCACTAATTTAGCTTCAATAATCAGATTATGCAACAGGTAGATACAAGTCTTTTATTTTATTAAAAGAAATCTGCTATACTTAATTATTACACCTACTATAAATAATAGTTAATATATACATCTCTTTTGTTTGAAATTTTTTTATGATTTATATGCATTTTATTATATAAAAATTATATGTATTTTATAGATATCTCTGAATGAAAACACTTTCTTATTTTAGCCCTTTAAACAGAATACTGACAAAAAGAGAATATTAAAGGCCATGAAAAATTTAGTCAATCTGAATTTCTGGGAGAATTGTAAATGATAACTATTTATTTAGCCTCAATTTTGTTGCTCTACAAACTAAAGTGCAGCGGGCCACTTTTTGCAATAAACTGAAATTTAATATACTGTACTTTTTGTTAATTTAGATTAACTAATGATATATATATATATATATATATATATATATATATATATATATATATATAAAAGCATTTTATTTTTAAAACATAACCTCTATAAGTTGTTTTAAGAAAATCTTGAAAAAAGTTACTTAAAAATGCAAAATTGTACCAAAGATTTGTTTTCGAAAATTTCAGACCAAGTTAACAGCTATAAAGTTCTAAATTTTGATATTCTTTTAAAAACAAGTTTGTAATGTTAGTAAATTTTTTAAAAATAGATATCAATGATTTTTATAATTACTGTAATATTTGTAAAAATCCTTTAGTCTCTGAAATAGAAACAATGAATTTACTACAAGTAAATTCTGAAAAATAACCATTGTTCCAAAAAGTGGGGTTTAAAGTGGGTATGTCTGAAAAAACTGGATGGGATTTTTTTGGGGTGGGCCCACTAATGTGAACCCTGATATGGATCGATCAACTACTTTATAACATTCTAACCAGCCTAAACCTGACTAAATTAGTAGACTTACAGTGTGAAATAGTTATCAGTGCATAACATCTTGAGTGATATAACCTTAACACAAATAAGAAGCCTATTCACAAGACTTCACTCCAAACGTATCCTATCATTTAATGGATTGTAATATCTTTATCATAAACAATGGCATCAGCATACATAATTCAAACTGTAAACTTGTTTATACTTGAAAGCTGTCACCACTAATATGTTGGATTATATTCACTAGAGCTTGGATGAATTGAATAGCACAATTATGTATGTTACCTACTTTCTAAGGTCTTAACAGAAGAAAAAAATATACTCTGAAGAAGTTTATATAACTGGATAAAGGTAAAAGCTTAAAAACAGCTTAAACAATAAACATTGAATTTCTTAAGTTATCAGTATTACATTGGTAAAACGGAGTGTGAGGTAGAAACTGGAAAGTTATTTAGTGAATGCCAAATACAATATTTCTCCATTTGAGAAAAATTAAAAGAGGCTTCACTTAAGTACTATCAAAATTAAATTTTTTCTTTTTTAAGCCCCAAATTTATCCCACTAAACCCAAAAGAGGCATCATAATACTTAAAGCTTAAATGTAAAAGGATACTTTCACAGATTTAGAACTTTAATCATGCTGTATATTTGTCTGTTTTAAGACACCAATCTTAAAATTCAATCTGAATAAATAAATACAGCATACTTACAGGAGGAACTGGTGCTGCATTACTGTGAGTAGGAGCTGGTGCTGTATTACAGTGAGCAGGAGCTGCTGGATATACTGCTGCATTACTGTGAGCAGGAGCTGCTGGATATACTGCTTGGAATGCACTCTCAACAGTTGGATAATCAATAGAGTGATTGAATGTATGATTACAAGGATTGCTACCTTGAATCTTTTTCTTTGAATATACTGGAGTACTTACACTGTTCCTTACATCACAAGCACTTTCATCCTAAAGCAAAACAATTTTTTATGAATTATACACACACATATGATATGCATTGCACGTAATTACTACATACAAATTAAATTTAATAATTCTGAAAAGCTTTATAATTAGCATAAACTGACAATTTTAACTCTTTTTAGCAGCATTAAATTCAGACACAAGATTCACCTCAACATTTAAAATTTTTAGACAATTTTTTGACAGTTTTAGCCTTTTGAGATATTTTCATCTCATTAGCAATTAGGGCATTTCTTCTCATTGAAGCTTCGATCACATATAATACCAGTTAACCCTGTTGATAATTTCAATTGTTTTTTTTTTTTTTCAAACCACCTGTTAAACCAGTCACAGATGAATATGTACAACAAAATGAAATGAATGGAGATGTTCTTTAATTGCACAGTGATTCTTCTCTTGGAGATTTTCATTCTTTAAGAGAAAATCTTCCTTCAAACTCAGTGTTGCAATGGAGGAAAGACAGATACCTTTCATAAATTTTAGAGATGGAATGTATTAATACTTATTCACCTGTTATATAGAAAATTCAAGCATTCTTTATTCTCATTAAAATTGAGCTCAGATTGAAAGGTGCTTCTTTGACATAAATCCAAGTACCTCTTTTTGATTCGATCCCCTTCTATATGAGAAATGTTTTTTCTCACAAATTCTTTAAAAGACTAAAAAAAATCTATCATCCATGTACAGCATTTTTTTATCACATCATGAGGAAAGGCAAAAAAGACCTTTGACAAGGCAGTTTGAAAATTATGACTTGCAACTAATTTTCCAAAAAATATGCATTCAGAAATATGCGCAAAGCTTTATCCATTTTGAAAAAAGAAGTGCTTTCAGTCTCTGACATTCTCCTTATATTCTGCCCTGGTTCAAAATCCAACACTCAATGTTTGCAACCAAAAATGCATTAATAAATTTTTATCTTATAGTGATTGTAGCTTTTTTACCAATTCCAAACTAAAATATAGTGGTTTTTTTACAAAATAAAAAAGCAACAACTTTTTGCGGAACATCACATGCTACATGTTTCACCATACAGAAAAGGTATTATTTGACAAACCTTGTTTTTTTTTAAAAAAAACTCCAATTTCATTAGTTATCAACTAATAATTGTAAAAAAATATAATTTGATGATCAATGCATACCTTTCAGATTTTTTTTTTTTTTTTTTTTTAACCAGAAAATTTTTACTATCTAGAGGATTTTTTTTTTTTACATACACAGGGATACTGCATCCCTTCTAGCATTTTAGAAGTCAAAATTTGCAACAGGAAAAATATTTTTGTAGAAGCCGAAATAATGAAACTGCAGTTTTAGAGGAGTCAGGCTAATAATTTACAATCATTGGTTGGTAAAATCAGAACACCAAACTAGTCAGTCATTGCTAATATGGTTTGTTGGTTTGGTGTATGCAATATATCTTTGTGCTTAACTGTTTGTTATAATCTTTTACAAGATTATACCAAAGTATTAGCAGAGAAAGAAAGCTGGAAAATTACTAGCAAGCCCCTTTATTACAGCTTCAATATATATTCATTTATTAACTAGAAACCTTGCTCCACAACATGATGCTTCAAGAGTTGCTATACATGATTACAAACAATATCAGTAGAAAATACGTTTTTCAGTCACAAAATCATGTGAAATACTACTAAAAAGAGGCCAGGACAGGCAAGCCATCTTTCCTCATTCAATGTAATATTATAAAATATGTCAAGTGGTTTTTTGATCAAGATAAGAAAAAATGGTACTTTAGTGAGACAGATGCCTTCCTCTTTCAATGTTCTGGGGAGAGTTCTGAACACAGATTAGCTCACAAATGAGAATAATTCACAAGGTAAGAAGATGCAGATGAACATCCCTACTGCATAACAAAGCATTCAATCAGAACTGTTAATTAAATTTTTTTAAATTATTAATCTTATTTTTCTTATCAACTTTTTTTTAATTTTACTGTCTAGTATAGATGTTTAAATAAATCCACATCCTTTTCTGACATCCTCAGGATTTGTGTGTCACTATAACATGCATTAGGACTAAGTGATGCATCAATTTATGCGTGAAATATCAATAAACTGTTATCCATTGTGACAGATTTTCAAATTATCAATTCAGAAATGAATCAAGATGTGAATAAACACCTATATAGCTAAATCAATTGTTGATCTCTTAAGTGAAATCATCTTTCTGATATTATCACAGTATTAGAGCATGCACAAAGTTAGTGTTCTAATAAGTCATGTTCCAATATACAAACATCTCTGTAACAATTTCACTCAGTGACACAGTACATGAGCAATATAACATCACAATATATGAAAGTCAAACAATGGATGGGTAGAGTGCCGCTTTTTAGTACTAGTGTTTGTAGATTTGAATCCCACTACTGTTACAGATAGTCTAACCATTTAAATTGACATTTAAGTATTAAGTTACAGTCTCATTGGCCCATGTTACAGTAAACCATAGTGTTCCAACCAACCGATATGCGAACAGCGTCTTTTTGATTTTCCAACATTGTGAAAGGGACATACAGGATATAAATCATTGGAAATTTATCTACATAATGAAATCTTTATTTTGTCCTCAAATGAAGATTCCTGACACCAACCATAAACACTAGGAATAAATAAAAGGAAGTGATACATGAAAAAGAGAAAACCTCAACAATTCACAAATATGAAACATGAAATTCAACTAAGAGCAGCTGAGTGTCTTAAAACTGGGTGGGATTTGCATCAAGGGATTCTAATTGTGACACATTTGTACACAACTACAAATAGTAAAGGTATATCAAGATCCATGTCTGACAGATGCGGGAGATTATTGTTGTAATAGGTTTATGCATGTTTGTTTGGTACCAATTTTTTTCTGTTGGTGAAAAATAACTGGCAAAATAAAGTCATTAGAGACATTTTATTATTTCAACCATTGGAACCTTAATTTCTGACTTCCTACTAGAACCACTGGAAAGATGAAAATAGGACAACAGAACCAGAGACAAAGAAAAGTATAAAGGTTCATTTTAAAATGAATGTACCGCCCTGCATCGGGGGAAAGAGTGTAAACATTTCCCTGCTGTACTTCATCCAATATAGCATGACAAAGCAGGCAAAAATTATCTTCATGTTTTTGAACCAGTTGGTATCATTTTATAGCAGTACAAAAAATTTCAATTGAAAAAATTTGTGACCATTCCTAATAATACTGTGACTTTGCATAATAACTTGATAACTCCAATACTATATTCAGAGTATGGTGTATTTCTCTTATTTTTTTTTATAACATATAAGAATACTTACAGCACTAGAAGCATATGTTTTTGTTCTACTAGCTTTCTTAATCTGTTTTTTCCGGCTTTTTTTCCCTTTACTTCTAGCTAAAGAAGTAATATCAACTTCTAACTCTTCATCATAACCCAAAAAGTCAACTACACAAGTATCATCAGATAGGGAAAGTATTTTAGCTTCATACATCAACTCATCCCCTGGATACAATGCTTGGCAAAAATCTCCAACCTTCCACTAAAAGAATATAAAAGCCTTTTTATTTTAAGTACAAACTTAAAAACAAATTGTGAAAGAAGAAGACAGCCTAACTACATTTTTAAAATGGAAAATTCTGACTATAAATTTTAAATATCTAATTTAGAATAAGTCCACTATTTCAAAGAATAAAATACGTTGACAAACAAGTGGAACTAAAAATTAGATATTGAAAAAAAATACACCTTGAAAATTATATGAAAACTATTTTAATTATTTGCTTGGGAATCATGATTTGTATAACAAAAATCATATATTTATATTTCACACATTATTTTTATAAACATCTATAAAAATCAAGACAATAATAACTTATTTAGATTTCATTATACTGCTACTTATTGCAAAATAAGTTCATAAACTTCATTTAAACATTATCATCCTTCTATTTTTTTGGTTGGCGTGTATTTCTATGTACAAGCCAACAATTTTTATAAAGCTTAAGTAAAGGATTGGCTTATAGGGCTGAATTACTCATCAATATATTGTCAAATATTGATATACTTTAAGTATTGTGTTTACTGTTTTATACTTAAAGTATAACAATATTAAAATCCTACTCTGTTGATATATCACCTGTCTGTGATACTGTTTTTACTTCACGCCTAATATCGTGGATTGCCAAAAGACCCTGAATATTCCACATATTTCAATATGAAATAATATTTGGTTCAAGTTATTACATTTGTTTTACATATTTACCCATGTACTTGATACAAAACAAGCCTGATAATTTGCTTAAAGATTATCAACACTGTCTAGGTCTTTGGTAATATATCCCAATCATAAAGTATATTTCCTCTATGATCCCAATAACATTGCAAAAACAAAGCTTATGGGTCAAGACCAGAAATTCTAATGTTTATGTTAGTCGTAGACAGATTTGATTGCTTTACTTTCTACCTACTACTGGTTTATTGGAATATATCAAGGATATTGATATTTAGTCCCAACAGTCTGTCATATGTGTCCGTGTCTATATAATATTTCGATATCTTGCTGTGGATCATACATTTCTACTAATATCAGAGGCATATGGGGTTTTGGGTGAATATTGGAATAAAAAATGAATGCTCAGAATTGTGTTAATTGCCCATAGTATCATAAATTCCTATAAAAAAATGTAATTAAAAGCACTGTTCGGCAGTTTTTTAGTTTACCACAGATGAAAATGGCAAAATAATCAGTGAAAATAGATTGATTTGCAATTTAGATCTGTGTACAGTTTTTTCAAAGGCTACATCTAATTTATGGAGCTATTTGAAATATTATCCTGCTCTACAATCTTAATTGCAGATCTAAATCGGAATCTAAACTGCAGAAAAACTATCTTTTCATGTTTAAAAATTTTAAGATATTTTTAAATTACTTAATTTTTAATAATTTATTACTAATTTCAAATTTTGTTTTACTGAATTTCAATGAATCATCAAAAATTTATTCTTATAAATTATAAAAAAAAAGATATCTGCATTAAATTTAGGAAAGTAAATTTTTCAGACAGAAATTGTGTTATTGTGTGTTTGTTCACAGAGTCTGTGAAAAAGAAAAGTTTTAAAAAATATTCTCAAAATATCCCTTTCAATTGAAATTGAGACACAATTATTTTATTTCTTCCAGATAAACAGAGACTAGAATTATAAAATAAAGTATACTTTTGTTTGCAGTCTTCTGTTTAAGAGTACAATAGTTTTTATAAATATTTTGATCATAATGATCTGGAAAGTTAAAACTGACCTGTTTATTAAAGTAAATGACTGATTTTTAGAATACCTGAGTCCTGTTTAGTTTATAACTCATAACTTTTGCATGCTGAAAGTTGTACGTCATATTACACTTCTGCCTGATGGATATTTGACCAATGAAACTATTTTGGTTTGGATCGATATTATGCACTATTTTTGAACTATCACCATCTTCTACTACTTAAAGCTAATTCCAAACAGCTATGAACAACTATGGCAAGAGCGAAATTAGAACCTGTGGAATCCAATACCAAAGATAAGTTTACCAATGAAAGGAGTTAAATTTCGATTTGAGAGAAATATAATTCAGCACGTATAGCAGGGTTGGCAAAAACCCAGGTTTTTTCAGAAAAAAACCAACCCAGTGGGTTTTTGAGGTTTTTACTATACTTTAATAGGTTTTAGATGCTTTTTTGGGGATTTGAAAACTATTCAGGTTTTTTGTTATGTAAGAAGACAGGATATATGGCTTGATTGAACGAGTAGGTCCCCCCTGCCAAATGGGCGATAACGTGCCTATTTTGGTAACCCCATCTACTTTCTCCTCTCCTCGCCGTATTTTTGTCTAAATTAATGGAAATTTTGAAATTTTAAAATAAATTTTTTTCATATTATAAAATTTTTCTAACATCAAAAAACTAGTTTTGAATGGCAATTATTTTATACTAAAAGTTGGTTTTGAAATAGTTGCATTTGAAGTTTTTTCTTTTCAATAAAATGTATCAAATTATTGCTCTATACTTGTTAACAGTATTGTGTTATTAAAGCATTCAAAAGATATTTTTTTAGTTAATTTGTAAGTTATATATGATAAGTAGCAGAATTATATATATATATATATATATATTATCCCCATGTTTATTTATTTGCAGTTATATATTTTTTCCCAATTTTTCATGTACATTTTTCAATTAATTTTATCACTTGTAATACTTCAATATTCTTATTTTTTGCATCATACATTCTTATTAACTTTATTTAATTTAGATTTTATTGTATTTGTACAGATAACTATTTTTCCCTGAAAAATTTTTGTTTTTTCTAGCAGTTTAGACCCCCTCAAATTAAACAAAATCTAGGATCATTGTCAAAGATGAAATATGTAATATATATTATAGATTTAATTCAATATATTTATTCTTAGTTAAATTTGTGGAATTTGAAATAAAGATTTTGAGAACCCAATTTTGAAAAAACCCACTTGGGTTTTTAAATCAAGTGGGTTTTTTTGGGTTGGGCAAATGAAGCCAACCCTGACATATAGGCAATATAAATTAGAAGTAATAGTTTCCAATTTAAATAAACAATTCTGTTTAGTATCTGAACATATTACTTATGAACAATATATATATAATTTTTTCTTTTAAGTGTTAAAATGAATCTCCTAAAAAGTTGTTTTTAACTTTCAGAAAATTTAGGATCAAATAGTAATTCTAAAAATTTTAATTACCATGAAAAAAAAAAAAGGTTTGGAATGAAAGAAAGCTAAGGCTATTCAAAAACAGTAATACTAAAAATAATATAACCTACTACTTTAAAGTATTATTGTGATATATCAATGATATCAATAAAAATTTTGGGATATATTGCAGTATTAAATTTCTGATATCTTCCAGCCATATTGACTTACATACAAATTTTCAGAACTGATACAGTCCTTCTTGACATTTTATGCTTACCAAAAAGTCGTAAATTCACAAAATTAAATTTTTTTATTTAAAAATACTGTAAAGAAAATACACAATGGCAAAATATAAATGAAATTTGAAAAAATTATAACACAAAAAATTGAAAAATAAATTTATAATGAGTCTTAACTGTACTATAAACATGTCAAAATAGAAATACTACATTGTAACAAATTGGCAAATTTTAAATACTTTTACAAAAGCAGGTGTCAAGCAGTAAACTGCCTAAAGAAGCACACTTTAACTTTTTACAGATTTCATTGCTTTAAGGAAAAGTGCTAGAGCTTCAGATGGAATTACCAAAGATGTATCTATCATTATTGATGCCTAATAAGTAAAAATATTAACTGCATGGTCTAGTGCAAGGATTCTCAAACCAGGTACTAAAGCAGTACTAAACCAGGTAAAAAGCTGCATAATCTTGTTAAATTAATTAAAAAAATAATAAAAAAAAGAATGAAGGTATTTAAACCATTGATACAGCATTTTACTTTACAGCAATTTAGTTAGAAAATATTTTACCCATCTTACCTGCTTGGCAATATATCTGAAAGTTTAACTTTTTTTTTTCTTTTGGCTTAAAATGGGAAATTTTCATTGGGGAAATAAAACTGTATACACATTATATCCAGAAATAGACAAAAAAGTAAAACAATTATAAGAAATTTCTTAAGTGTGTGTTCATTTAAAGTATTAAATCTATAAAACCATACTTTTCTCTTAGATTCTTTTTCATTTTCGATTTCACTTAAATCTCCGTCTAATTGTCTTGCCTGAAAATTAAAATATAAATCACATGAGCAATTATGTTTATGTTCTTGAAAATACTTTACAAATTTATTTTAAGCCACAAAACAAAATAGTCTGCCTACGCAAGTTTTTCTCTTAGGTTTCAAGAAATTCAAAATCTACTTTTAAATCACTTCAGAAAAATAAAAACTTTTTTTATATCTTTAGAATAAAAGATCATCAAAAAACTATTTATTAATTTCATTGTTACTCTTAAAATCTCATTTTTCAAGTTAATATAAATGGCTGTACCCAAGTATTCATAAATTAATCCAAATTTTAAACTTATTTTCACATATTTATCATTCAATAGCATGTTGAGAAATATACAACTTATATATTTATTTTTCTATTTCTTCTTGATTAAGAAAAGAAATAGAAATCAAAATTTTAAGATAATTTTTTGCTAATAAATTTTATTACAAAGTTTTGATTTCTACTACGAAAAGACTGTACAGTTGTAAGATAACAAATTGGAATTTACTCATTAAAATAACTACGAAGACAAATAGAAGTATTACTTGAAAAGGCTAATGAAACAAAAATTAAATATTAAGAGTACAGATTTCATATAACACAACACCTAATTGAGTTTGGGTAACTTATTGATGATGGTCTTATTGGAAACAATCATTTTGTTATAATAAAATTAGTAACATGCTTCGCTTTTCTTGCTTTTTCATTTTTAAATGAGATTTTTTTAAATTGTACAATTGGAAATTGCCTAACATATAACCAAAATATGAGACATACATGTTTAACCCACTGAACGGACGCGTCGACTGGGGTTCGACAACAAATTCCTGTTCGAAAACGGACCTGTCGACCCCTTCACGTTCGCACTCGTATAACTTGTATCGCACACTTTTGAGGAAAAAAAAATATTGCAAAGCGATAATAAATGAAAGAAACTAATTTTGAGTAACGGAACTCCTTTACCTTGCAGGGAAAATAATTTAAAAGTAGCCTGACAACTTTTAAACCGGCAACTCTAGTATGGTACGGTAAGTTCCGTCTGGAATTTACGAAAAGGGTGACTGTTTTGAAAGGGAAAAAGATGGGGAGGGTGGCCGGTGGATGGGTTAATCAAGAATTTATTTTAAAATTTAAACATAAAACTGTTTATTTCATCTCATGAACAAATTTGTTTCAATTTTCTTGGCGCTTCAAACTATAAAATTTGATTTGTGGTTTTTTTTAATACTTGAGAAAATTTTATATAAAAATAGCAGCAAGACAATAATTATTAGCATAAAGCAAAGTTTATTCAAGAGTACCCACAGTGTTTACTGGATTCTGTTCAATATATGGTTCATGTCTAGCATGTAATTCTAGTATTTTGGTTTGGTTTACTTTAAGAGCAATAGGATTGATTATTTTACTAAACAGAGGTTTATAGAGTATAACCTACTGTGTAAAGTCAATTCTGAATATTTGCAAATATTCATGCCAGAAATAGGACTGGCAAATTTTGATTCCAAGGAGCAGTGCCCAACTCATTCAGTTATTTTACAGCAATCAATTTTTGAATACATACAAAAGAAACAATCATATTAAGATATGTATAAATTATTTCCATTTTAATGTAATCTTTTTTGTTTAATATCAATAAGAAATTTATTGCAAATGCCTTGGCATAAAAATCATTACTGTTGCGGCTTTCACGTCAGTATGACGTCATTCATTTTTGGGGACTTGAGCTGTTGTATATTGTCACTGAATTTCCCCATCCTTTTTAATCATGAACTTCAGTTTTAGCCTCCTTAATTTATATTTTACATTTTAACCTTAATTTATATTTTATGATTTGATTCATTCACATGTTGAAATGAAGTGAATACAAGTAACATGGTAGATGCTATAAAAGAGCAGTAGTGTAAATATTGTTATGCTTTTTTGAGTTGAATTAAAGTTGTTGTTTGATATTATCTGTGCGATTTCTTGCTTGCTTGTTCAAACACTGCAACCATTAAGCATCGGGTAGATGCACTGCGCCCCTATTTCAGGAAGAGAGTTGATTTAAAAGTATTTTCAACAATTACAATTCTATTGAAAAATAATGCTTTATCAAAAATGTGAATGGCTGCAAAATGTAGTAACCCAGAGGTACAAGAATTTAGTGCACCCAAACATACAAGTTGTGTAATAGGAAATCTGTTCTAGTTTAAGAAAATAAGATTATGCTTTCTTTAGATTATTATATTTCCTTTAAACAGAATGCCTGTTAACTTTTATGGATTCTAGTTGGTAACAATGTCAGAATAAACATTACTTTTTTTTTTCTTTTCGTAATTTTTTTTTTTTTTAAATATGGGTGTATGTGAACTTAGCATAATATCTATATATAAAACAGAATGCTTAATAAAAAGTGATTATCTGGTAGTGATAAAATTCAAGTAGTACATTATTTGCATAGTAGTAAATTATTCAAGAGAATAAATATTTTTTAAATAACAGTTTTGTTTTACTCACCTTCATACATCTATCGTATGCTTTTAACAAGGCAGTATCATCCCAGTCTAATTCACTTAAATTCTAAAAACAAAATTTAAAAATTTTATAATTTAAAAAAAATTACACGTATAGATGAAACCTTTATTAAGTTTTTAACATCAATTCAATGATTGTGTTAATCAATAATGCTCAGTTCAATTGAATTGAACAAACAGTAGTGTATTATTAAAAGTTAAAAAATAGCCATGAAACATCTGTATTAAGAAACTATTAAATCCACATATCTTACTGGGAATGTGCTGGTAATTTAAATTTATGTAATTCAGTTTTTGAATTTTACAATATGTAGCTGAAATGTGTGCATAATATCACTGTCTTCTAAAAATTCATATTTTCTTATTAATTGTTATATAAAAAGTGGGATGTTTAAAAAGAGCCTTTTATATCTCAATAAAGAGAAAAACTATTTTCGTATATATTCACACACTAGTATATAAAATAATACATAAATTAAACTTAATCTATAGTCCACGTCTCTAGAATATAGGGTATCTCATGGCAAATTTAGTGAAATTATTGGTACTATTTAATACAACAATTAATGCAATAGTTCATGCTTTGGAGACCAAATGCAGTAAAAGGAATATAAACAAAAGTAGAGTTTATGCTTAAAATCTGTCAAACCGCTGTGTTTTTCAATACAATTTTAGAGTGTTCTTGACTATTTTACATTTAAATGTAGACTTCAGTACATTTAAATGTCTGGACTAAATTTAGCCTCCAGGACATGTTTGGTTTAGTTACAATCTAATTTATTTCTACACAAGGGCTAATGATACCGAAATCTACTGCTTAAAGCCGATTCTGAAAGGATACACAAATTCATACGCGCAGTGGGATTTGAACCTACGGACTATAGAACCGGTGAGGTGTACTATACAAAGTTCCGAGACAGTACCAAAATAACAACAATCTTATTGAAGCCAAAAAAGCTTTTATTAATTCATAAGCAACTGTAAATTACTCATAAGACAATTAAGTTTCCACTTTTCACCCTAAACTTCTCAAGAATGACAATAGAAACACTCTAAATTGGAAAATTTCGCCTTTACTACTACATAGGCACTATACATAAATACACATGAAAGACAATAAAAACGCAACATAAAATACACATACCACGAATTTTTTCGCCATCTTTAAAGTTAAATTAATTATCTTAATAATTTTTCTAAAATTTCAATTAACAAATCTTTCTTTGTCCTGGGCACAAACTGTAACTTAACGTGCTAATTTGTCGGTTAGCATTCATTACAGGAATATTCCATGACGCGCTTTTGAAGCAACCCTACAAATCCCAAACATTGGCGATATTAAAAACTCGCCATAGAAGAGGTATGGAAAAAAAAAGTCTGTGTCCATAAAACTTCCACCTCTGACGCATGCGTATTTGAACTTCCCCAAAAGGACGATTGGATCGGGACAGCCAATATTGGTGCTACGTTTCACAGAGTAGGGAGGGGAGGTTTAAGCTGCACAATTTTTGACAAAGTTTTTAACCCTTTTACTTTAAAAAGATATTTATGAAAATGTATTCGCGATCATCAACACTTAGAAGAAGGAGTAGTTTTAAAGGAATTCAATACTTAGTGGTAAGTACTGTTGCATTTTCTAATTTAAGTTTTCACATTAAACATATATTCTAGTACAGTGAATTTTATATATCTTCTATAAATATTTTCTAAATGATTTACATGCTTTAAAAATTGTCTCTTATGTGTGTTTAATCTGTAATTTTCAAACTTTTGTATGCATAAATGAAAATTTTTAATTAAAGTTTTCTTCATTTAGAATTTATTACTTGGAAAGCAGAAGAAGAAAAAAATGACCATGTCAAAATATGTGAAACAACGAGGAATCAGGAGTAGTAAAATTGAAGACAAAATTATGTCCTACCACTGTTGTTGAAGTGGAACTTCCTAGGAGCCCTAGGGGAAAAGGTGTGAAAAGTTTAAAATCTCAAGGATCTGTCAAAATTGGAACCAGTTGCCCAGCAGTAAGGAAGGTTAAACTGAGGAATAAAAATGTAGTAGTACATTATGTTCCAAAGCATGAAAATCATAAAACTCAGAGAGAGCATTTAACTCTATCACAGTCTGATAGGACAGCTATTGCTATTATAATATTTATTTATTCGTGTTATAAGATCTCTATAAAATATTAAATTCAGAAGTATGCTGTATATTACATCAAATTACACTAATTTTATCATTTAAAATTATATATGAATTTGTCTTAAATGCAGCAGACTGTAGTGCTACCAATTGTCATGTGACTTCAGTCTTAGTTTTATGTATCTGCTGTGGCAACACTGCGCAACGTCAGTTGCTGACCTGTCTTTGTTATGTCTGCGCGCATATCACAGATTAAATATGTGTTCTCACTGCTTCATACTGCCATTACCCTAACAAGTCTTTAGTAATAGAAATAATAAATACTACATGGTGTCAGAATGCCTAGTGACTCTAGTGCTGCAAGTTTTGCACGTTTACCTTAGGAAATAGAGGTTTCCGATCCTGGAATGACGGTTAAATGGAAGCTGTGGAAACACAAAGTTTTGATGAAGTTTCCACAGCCTTTCAACTGACTGGCAAGGCACCAGAAGTTAAAGTGGCTATATTTATGTCTGTTATACGTCCGGCTGCTATGGTAATTTTTATAATACTTTTGAGTTAATGGACAACCAGAAAAAGGATTTGTCCGTAATTAAACAAAAGTTTGATGAATATTTTTCTCCGAATCGGAACTAGACCTATACGTGATATTTATTTTTCAGCTGCAGGCAGGGTAAGCAAGAAACTTTTGATTCTTATTATACTAAGTTGAAAACCAAAGTAAGTTTTGGAACTTTACAAGATAGTTTAGTACTTGATCAAGTGGTGAGAGGCATATGTTCTGACAAGGTCAGGGAACTGTTGCTACCGAAAAGAGACCTAACATTAAATAAAGCTATATATATTTGTCACGCTAGTGAACAAGCTACTAATCAACTGAAAGATATGCATGACAGTGATGAATTAGACAAGGAAGTAATGTCAATTAAGTGTTTTAATTCGAAACAGTTCCAAAAAGTTAATAGTGGTAGACAGTGAAAAGACAAGCAAATCAATGTCATTAATGTCCATGTTTTGGAAAGTATTTAAAGTTTCTTGTCGAAAGAATAGAAAAGCTAAGCAAATTGTGTTGGCGATGTAATTTGTACATGAAACTGTAGTCGAATAATAGAAAAGGCATTACGCAAGACAATTTGAACTGCAAAGGAACAATCAAGTTATTACAAGATATCTTTTTCAAATAATACATCGATTTTTCAATACTGTCACGTATTTAGGGAAAATCATTAAACTCAATTTTAAAAAAACTAAAAAATCAATAAGGTAATTTTCAAAGTAAATAAAATCTAAAAAGTAAAAAACTGTGCTTCAAAAAAAAAAAACTTTTGAAATAAATAATAAAGAAGAACGGAAAAACCCGGATTATTATGTACAGGAATTTTGGGAATAATAAAAACTAGAAATTTAAAATTTTATATTTTTTGTTTTATATATAGTATACTTTTAAGAAATATGAAATATATATTCAAATGCTTTTTTATGTTACTTATGTATTTTTACCCTGTTAGTATTTTATAAAACATAAATGTTGCTTCAATTTTAATGGCTAATATAAATATATACCTTATTTTTTATCATTATTTATTACGCAAATTGCTTTATGCCCCTCCTTTTATATAAAAATAAATATCTTTAAATTTAAAATAACAGTTTTTTTTTTTTTTTTTTGCATATCATCATTTAAAGGTGTCATCAAATGACACTGTTGAATTTTGTGTCCAATTCCTACACACACACATTATATATATATATATATATATATATATATATATATATATATATATATATATATATATATACAGAGAGAGAGAGAGAGAGAGATGTTATCCAAGAAAAATAATGATTTATGGGTTTTGTGACACTACAGATTATTCCCTAATATTTATGTAATAATAAAAATATCAGATATTTCTTAAAGGAAAAATATACTCATACATTCATGCTAAACATCATACCTTGCCAAATATAGTTAGTTAATCTCAATTATTCAATTCTTTTCATACCATATAATAGCTAAATTTTGTGAAAATATCAACTTTTTAGATCTTCAACAGACAGAAAAAAAAATGGTTGTTCTCATTGTGTCATAGGACTTGGCGACTTCAAAATACTTCAAAATTCCCATGTTTGGGAAATTTTCAAAATTCCCTTCCCAAAAAACCCGGGTTTAAACCGGGTTTTTTCCACTGCTCACAACTCTACTCGCGCGTCCCCGGCTGCACTTCCCGATACCGCAAGCCTCGTTTCTGCACCTGCTCGTCTATTTTGCAGGTATCTTGGGTTCGATTAAAGCCTATGTTGTCGACGATGAAGCACAGCAGCGACAAAACTCTGGATTAAACATTTATTACTAAGAAGATTTGTTAAAACATATGTACACTACAAATCATACTCAAAACAGGGCCGAAATAAGACCGAGGAAAAAAACAAATGGTGCCGAGCGGAAAGCACCTCTCTCGGTCTCAGCTCCTTTCACCAGAATGTCCGTTCTCCGTCGTTTCGACCGGGCATCATCCTTTTCACTCCTCTTCGCGAGGGCCGGGGTGGAATCCCCCCTCGGTCAAGTTTTCGCCTCCACTGGAAAATGTCCTTCTCCGCAGCTGGCGCGGGCGGGGTTGTCATCTCTCGCCCCCCTCCTGTAGAATCTCCGTGGAACAGCGCTTTCCCACCCTCTCTTGGGGTGTCCGTCTTCGGCCGCCGAAAAAAACCAGGGGGCCATGTAACACCAACTCGAGTCTTGAGTCTAGTATTACAAAATCTCCTGCCTTAAATCTGGATATTCCAAATGAAGTCGATCGTGACATTAAACCACCAATTTTTTGGCGAAACAAACCGAAATCATGGTTTTTACAGCTTGAAGCTCAATTTGCAAGCTGCGGTAATTCTCAAGATTCAACTAAGTATAATATTGTCGTCGCTGATTTAGACGAAATTGTTTTGTAAATGATATTTTGTCCGATCCTCTGACAGATAATAACCCCTCAGGGGGTTTACCTACTTTAGGTAAACACGGGTGTCGCAATCCTGAGGTACCCCAGCGATCTGTTTTTCTTTTCCTTTTCTTTCTTTTTTCCTCTTCTCTTCCGCTTCCTCTCTCACCCTCGCTGTGGTAACCTTTTCGGAGGCGAGGACTTATCGCGTAATGTTGTGTTTCTTTCTGAACACAACATCTCGCGATTTGTTAACCACCACGTATTTTCCGTGCATGGATACCTGTGTCCCCGGAAAGGGGGATCCTGGTAATTGAGGAAAACCAACACATTACTATGGCCCCTGCTTCGGGTAAACGGGAGGTGTAGAATAGTCCCATCTGCATCAGTCAGCTGGTTGGACGACATTTGTCACAGGCCTGGGACAAGCAATCTGTTACTTGCTAAGCATTTTACTGGGTCAAAGCGGCTCATGGGGTATCTGTGCGCGTATAGATCCTGGTTATCACTGGGGAGTCGTTTTTGTCTCTTTTTCGGAGCGTTTTAAGCATTCCCTTTTTGGGCTCCATGGTGGGTGGTGCGGCCGGGGTCTGAACACCAAACTATTTATTATGGAGAGTCTAAACCCCCACCCCTCCCCTTGGGTTATAAGAGGCAACAAAATCTTAACATTGATTCAACTCATGCAAGAT
Source organism: Pardosa pseudoannulata (assembly GCA_032207245.1). NCBI lineage: Eukaryota > Metazoa > Arthropoda > Arachnida > Araneae > Lycosidae > Pardosa > Pardosa pseudoannulata. The sequence continues at coordinate 12,889,055 of CM063510.1, forward strand.
TTTTTATATTGCAGAGGAAGAAAGATTTTCAGCTGTCTCACCTTTCCTCATATATAAATGTATACAAAGTGCTGTCGACCAAGTAAAATCTACTAAAAAGTTACGATCTGGCGACTTACTAGTTGAAGTAACCGACAGTAAGCAAGGAACAAAACTGTTACAATGCACCATATTTGCAAACATTAGTATTCAGGTTAATGCTCATAACTCCATAAACTTTTGTAGATGTGTAATATCGGAAGGAGAACTTTTTAATGGACCATCAGGATGAGGTTTGGGTTCAGCGTCATCTGGGTAGAAATCCCACGGGCGCCGGCATTTTCTCTGTAGTGGCTTGTCGATAGGGGTCGGCTAATTGTTGGTAAACAGAAGGGAGAAGGAGAGAGTAAAGGATAGAGTCAAATATTCACGAACTTCATGAGACTAGAGTCCGGGAGATAATACTCCCGTGCACTAGTGAGGGATCAGAGAGTGATCAAAAGGAAAGGGAGTTTTTTTTACCGTTATGAAGAGAAGGTCTTCATAGCGTATTAATTTTAAGAATTTTTAATAATTTTTTTTACCCTGCAAGCACGTATTATTTTTTAAAGAGTTATGACATTTTTATTTTATTATAAAAATATATAACAGTATATATATATATATATATATATATATATATATATATATATATATATATATATATATATATATATATATATATATATTTTAAATAAGAAGGAAAAAATTAAAGAGTAAGCGCGGCTCTAGGCCGCTTTCTGTTGCAAGCATCGGCGTGGTCATAGTCGAAGTATTCCAGAAGGAGATCATTTTTTATATTATTATAGAAGTTTTCTGCTAAGTGTCTGTAGAAATTTAGAAGAGTGGGGATATTAAGTTCCTTGTGTATGTCTTTAATGCGGACATACCAGTGTGCATTTGCGATCATCTTAATAGTTACGTTCTGTTGGGAGGTGAGAAGCTTAATGTTGGATACTGCTGCATATGACCAGGCCGGGGCCGCATAAGAGATTAAAGGGCGAAGGAAACTTTTATACAGGAGCAATTTATTTTCTAAGCTTAAAGAGCTGTTTCGAGCAATTAGGGGGTATAATAGTCTTTTAGCGGCTCGAAACTTATGCCGAATGTCGGTGATATGATTTTTCCAAGTAAGGTTTTTGTCGAGGGTTACACCGAGGTATTTGACACTGTTAGACCAGGGGATGTTAGTATTGTATATTTTGATCTTATTATTATTGTAAGAAGAGTGTCTTTTGCTAGTGAACATGACAGCGATGCACTTATCAGTGTTTAAAGTAATTTTCCAGGTGGAGAGCCACTTAGTAATAAGAGCGATGTGTTTATTGATGGCGAAGACTATTGATGGAAGATGGAAAATTGTTAAAGATCGTTAATGTTGTATCATTTTTAAATTTTGTTAATTGTGCTATAGCTTATGAGGAGAATTGTTATTTTGATTGAGGTGGATTAGAGTTATGAGAGTGATGTGGGGGATGTAATTTAAGTTGTAAGTAATAATTTTATTGTTATGAAATGTTTAGGCAGAGTATTGTTATTTTAGATCTGGTGAGATGTTTAGGCAGATTTGATGTATGTTAATCTGGGACTTTTGTTAGGATAGGAGTGAATAATTTTAAACCTGAGAGGGGAAGAATTTAGGGTGAATAGTTAGAGGAGAGTGGGTTTATTGCTGTTGTGGATGGTAATAATTTTTATTGGGGAAGTAATTGATGAAGTGTAATTAAATGGTTTTTTAGGGTGAGATGAGGAGTAATTTTTGTGTTAGGGGGAGTTTTATGTATTTATGAGTGGGGGAAGAAGTTATATTGTGTTGGTTTATCAAATTATTTAGTTAGGAGCTCCAAATGGAGTTGTTATGTGGGGGTATTGTTATCATTATAGTGGGGTATTTTTAATAGTTTTAAGCGTTTCGCATTCTGTGTCATTAATGTTTATTCCAGTTTTGTTGCAGGCGTGAGAATTTTTCCTGCTGAGAATTCATGAGTTTTATTAAGTTCTGTTGAGTGCGTGCGTTATTATAGTTTTAAGGTTATCGTTAGACTTGTTATTCATTATAGTTTTATGAGTGGTGCTGATATTGAGGCTGCTTATTATTTCATTAGTAGTGGAAATGACAAGGTTATCAAGATCATGAGTATTATTGATGTTGGTGGGGAAGAAGGGAGTGTTGTGGAGAGTATGTGTGAACTGCTTCATTAGGAGGAAATATTAGACGGCCTAAAACAGCAACATGTTTGTGGTATTTACCGTGTTACAATTCGTTTTAATAAGAAGCTGCTTCCCACGAAGCACCTCATCTTGACATTTAACTCACCATCTTTTCCATCTCATATTACTGCGGGTTACCTTAGGTGTCATGTACGCCCTTACATTCCCAATCCATTGCGCATACTGAACTTCAAGCTGTTGCTGTGCAGATACACATACACTCTCTAATTACTGTTTGTAATATTTATCTCCCTCCAAATAACAATATCAGCCAGAATACTCATGATAACCTAATTTCACAACTTCCAGTTCCTTTCATTATAATAGGTGACCTAACTGGCCACAGTCCGTTGTGGGGGTAGCCCCCGCCTTAATAAACTGGGTCATAAAATAGAAAAACTTATTTCCGACCATGATTTGTGCATTTTCAATAAAAACAAACTAACATACCTCCATTCTCCCACCAGAACTTTTCACTTATTTGGCCCTCTGTAGCCCTCAAGTATTTCCTTTTTGGAAATTCGATGTCGATTCCTACCTATATAATAGTGACCATTTTCCTATCATCTTAACCCATATTGGCTCCCATGGCAGTCAGCGGTTACAGCGTTACATTCTTGCTTCCGCTGATTGGAACAAATTCCGCACCCTAGCTAATATCTCTCCAGACATGGTCGAAAATAACAACATTGACCAAGCAGTTAATGAAATTTCTAAAACAATAATTTCTGCAGCCGACACTTCTATTCCGAAATCTTCCTGTCATTCTTATACGAACGAAGACTGGCTTATAAGGAGAAAAGAAAAGCGTTTTCAGTGTTCAATCGATATCCGACCACTGAAAACTTCATTATCTATAAAAAGTGCAAAAGCATTTTACGTCGAACTTTAAGGCGTAGCCAGAGAGATTCGTGGGTTAACTATATTAACAGTGTTTCTTCTTCTATTTCCAGTAAAGCTTTATGGGTAAAAGTTAAGCGTTGTTGTGGTGTTTACCCAAAAAACCAAAATCACATTTTAAATTATAATAACAACTTAATATCTCTTCCTGAGGATACTGCCAACACAATAGCCTCATTGTTAGCTAAAACCTCTTCATGCTCAAATTATACACCCTTTTTATGGATTCAAAATTTGGATTTTCATGGTATTCAAAAGCCTTGCTGAGAAAAAACCCACAAATTTCGAAACTAAAGAAAACTTTCCTTACAATAGGGATTTTATTATTTTTTAATTAAATACAGCTTTGCATAACACCCATAAAACTTCTGCTGATCCTGACAATATCGCTTACGAAATGGTAAAACATCTTTCCGCAAATTCATTGTCCAATCTGCTAATATTTATATTAGGATCTGGAAAGAACATAGCTTTTCTTCCTCGTAGAGGGAGGCTATTGTAATCCCTATTCTTAAGCCGGATAAAACCCCCACGGATTCTCTCAACTACCGACCTATTGCTCTGACGAACATTCTATGTAAAATCTTAGAAGAAATGATAAACGTTCGACTCATATAATGTCTAGAAGAAAATAAATTCCTATCTAATTTTCAGAGTGGTTTTCGTTGTGGTAGGGCCACGCTCGACAACATGATTGACCAGGAAACCAAAATCCGGAATTCTTTCGTTAAACGAAACCATCTGGTTTCTGTTTTCTTCGATATTGAAAAAGCGTATGACTGCACTTGGCGTTATGATATTTTACAGAAGGTTTATGATTTAGAGCTGTGTGGAAATAGGCCTATATTCATACAAAATTAACTTAGCATAAGAACTTTCAAAGTTCATATCGGAAATAACTTATCTTGCACTTTTACTCAAGAAGAAGGGGTTCCTCAGGGAAGCGTTTTGAGTGTTACTTTATTTATCGTAGCAATTAACAGGATTCTAAATGAGATATCACCCTCCATAAAGGGGAGTATATATGTCGACGACCTCCACATCTCATGTGATAGAGCTGATATGAGATATATCAATAGACAACTTCAGACTGCAGTTAACAAAATCAGTAAGTGGGCGAGCAAGAATGGTTTCAGCTTTTCTAATTCAAAGACCTCATGTGTACATTTTTATAAAAAAAGAAGTCTGCACCCTGATCCTGAAATCCAGTTTCTTGGTAATAAGATCACCATTGTGAATGTGGTGAAATTTCTCGGCGTCATCTTTGACAAAAGACTTACTTTTTCACCTCATATCACAACCTTGCGAAAGAATTGCGAAAGGAAGCTCAACATTCTAAAAGTCCTTTCGAAGACCTACATCCCTAATTAAGATATACAATGCACTCATCCGCTCAAAACTGGACTACGATGTCCTGTGTATAGGTCAGCACGTGTTTCTGTTCTGAAAAAGCTGAATACCATTCACCATTCTGCTCTTCGATTGTGCTCAGGGGCTTTCAGAACATCTCCTATAGAAAGTCTCTAAGTTAACTGCTGTGAGGCTCCTCTTGAATTACGTCGTTAGGTGTTGTGGCTACAGTACTACTTCAGAACAGCATCATATGTCAATCATCCCATTCATCAACATACTCTCAATCCTTACCTCACACGGCTCTATGATGCTAGACCTTCTTGTATTCTGCCCTTTCAGGAAAGGATAAAAGGAGTTATAAGAGATCTTAACTTTGACAATATTGATATTATTCCTATAGATATTAGAATACATCCTTGGTACAGTCCTAATTTTACTATTATAAACCCTTTTATGTCACTTGAAAAAAGTTCAACTTAATAATGTTATAACTTTATAAATTAAATTTTACCATTATAAACCCTTATTAACTCCTAATTTTACCATTATAAACCCTTTTATGTCATTTGAAAAAAGTTCAACTGCTAATAACGTATATCGTATAACGTATATTTGAAGATCACAAGTAATATTTTACAAATTACACTACTGTTTTTACCAATGGCTCCAAATCCACAAACTTTGTTAGCTGTGCATACAGTATCGAAGAAAGGATCAATAGCTATAGACTGCATTCTAAACTCTCCATCTTTTCTGCGGAAGCCTTTGCTATATTGAAGGCTTTAGATGAAATGATACATCACAATAGTACAAATTTTATTCTCTATACTGACTCTCAAAGTGTTTTAAATTCATTACTGTCTACTAATTGTAATAACCCTATTATTTTCAAAATTCTCACTTTAATAACCAATCTTAAATCCAATGGAAAGTGGTTAATTTTTAGCTGGGTTCCCTCTCATGTCGGCATCAAAGGAAATGAACATGGGGATATAGCTGCCAAGTCTGCAAAAAACTATCTTAACACTGGCCTTCCTTATCCTGACTTGAAAATTTACATCAAAGATTTAGTTCACTCTAAATGGCAGAATGAGGAATTTTCACGTTTTCTAATTTTAATTTTAAACAATAAGACAAAAAAGTAAGCAGGACACTACCTATTTTTCTTTCATTTGAGGGCCTAATTAGTGATTTCTGATGGGTTTTATAGCGAACTCTTTAACATATCTCAAAAAGGATACTTTTCTGCGCCGTGTTTGTGCCGTCATCGTTCACGAAAACACCGACCGCCTATGTTGTTTACATGTTAAAAGTCTACTTTTAATTTGTTTCTATGTAAAGTATCACATAAGATAGAAATTTTTTTATTTTGTCTGGCATTAAAAAATCATATTCTAAATATTGCATTGTGCCACTCTGTAAAAATACAGCAACTAATTGCAATGAGAAGATATTTTTCAGCGTTTCCAAAGATCCACATACACGTAAAATCTGGACAAATGCGATGAAAAGGGATGAGAAATTAAACTCCAAATTATCATATAAATCATCTCTGTGGGTTTTTAACACCATTTTTCGGTAAGTAAATGTTTGCTTTTGTTTAAATATTACTAACTTAAAACAATTAAAATATATAAAAATACATCTATACCTTTAAAAGGACTGTTGATTAACCAGTGCTATTTAACTTTTAAAACTGCTAATTTTCGAGTATTATCACAGAGTTCAAGTACAACAAATGTTTGATAAAGCATATAAATATCGTAAAACATACAAATATTTAAAGCATATAATTATCTAATAAATAACTCGGGGGAGAAGGTTATGTATTTTCAAGGTATTATAAATATTTTCTTCAGAGATGCATACTTTCTTAAATGTATCAATTCACAGAGTTATTTTTCGATTAAATTGGTGACTCATTTGAAAAAAGTATAATATTTTTAAAATACTTAATAATGATATAACTTTATAAATTAAATTTAATTTCAGAAGCTTTAACATTTTTTAAATTTAACATGAAAATTAAAGGCAATAAAATTGTATTGCTATTTAAAAAGTATAAATAATTAAGTAAAGCATTTTAAAGATTTTAAATTTCTTTTCATCCAATTTAAAATACTTAAGATTTAAATTAAAAATTTAGATTTAAAATACTTAATAGTGATTAAAAAATGTAAATTTAATTTCAGAAACTGTATACATTTTTTATTTAATATTAATATTAAAAGATAATAAAATTGTATTACTTTGAATATAAATATGAAATAATTGGTATTTTACACACAAAAAAGTAAACGTCTAAGAATGTTAATAAATTTTAAAACCATAATGGTGGTTTTAATACATAATTTTGATGTTTTAATCCAAGAATGATTTTTAATACATTTCAAACTTCAATATTAAAATAATTTTCAGATATCTTTTGTTTTAACCAGATCAAAATAACTTCCAATAAAATTAAGTATAAATACCTCCTCTAATTTTTATTTTAATATTACACCCATCTCTATTTATAAAAAGCGATGCTACTACAAATGTGTGTGTATATGATATATGTATATTTATTTAACTTGTCTGTGTCTACAAATAGAAGAGCTGTGATTAGCATGAATAAAATTTTAATACATGTTAAGTAAAATTGGATAAATATAAAAATGATTTTACATACCAATCCTTTTCTTTTCAAGCATTTTCGATACTTGCTAGAAAGTCGTGAATTTACTTTGCTCACAAATCACAAACTACTCGTTTATGCGTTCCGTCAAAATTTGGAAAAGGCATCTCCACGTCAACGAAGGTATTTGGAATTCATTAGTCAGTTCACATTAGACATTCAACACATTTCTGGTTAAGAAAATATTGTTGTTGATGCCTTATATAGGCTGGAGGAAATTAAAATGTCATGACAAATTGATTACGAATCCATAGCCAAAGATAAAAAAATAGATACGGAGTTAAAAGAAATAATTACATCTCAAAACTCTTCATTGAAAATTGAAAAAAATCCCAGTTTTTGGCTCTTAATTTCGAATTACATTGTGATACTTCAACTTAAGCTATAAGACCATTTATTCCAGTCAAGAGAAAAGGAAAATAGCATTCCATAGTATTCATCATCTTTCATACCCCGGAATTAAAGCAACTATAAGATTAGCTTCATCGAAATTTGTTTGGTCATCTATTAATAAGGATATTCGCAATTGGACAAAAAGTTGTTTAAAATGCCAAAAATCTAAAATAATTAAACATGTCCATACTCTATTACAAAGTTATCCTACAACAAGCCAAAGATTTCAGCAAATTAACCTAGACCTTATCGGTCCGATGGTGGTAAACACCATAGGAAGGATTTCATTATTGTCTTACAATAATTGACCGCTATACACGATGGGCAGAAACTATTCCTCTACCTGACATTCGAGCAGAAATAGTAGCTGATGCTTTATTGAAAAATTGGATCACCTGTTATGGCATTCCGACTGCAATAACAACATATCAAGGTGCTCAATTTGAATCTCAGCTATTCGAAGAACTTTCAAACTTTTTTGATTTTAAAAGAAATAGAACAACCGCATATAACCCTCAAGCTAATGGTTGTATCAAACGTTGGCATCGAACACTGAAAACCAGTATCATGTGCCATGAGAACCCAAGCTGAACGAAATCACTTCCAATTATTCTACTTGGTTTATGCACAGTGTGGCGGGATGATTTTCAAGCCACTCCGGCTAAACTCCTGTATGGTGAAAATATAAAATTACCATGCGATTTTCTTCATAATTCAAGCTTTCAACCACAATATGAATTTATCCAGAATTTGAAAAGAACCATAGAAATATTTAAACCCGTTCCCTTTCATAATCATTCAAGCCAAAAAAAGGAAAAGATAAAGTTTTCACTTTAAAAATAAATCAAAAAGAGGTCAACGTTTCTGTACACAGAATAAAGCCTTATTTTTCTGATAATTCAGGCGGATGTAATTGCGAAATTAATAGTAGATAGATTGTCTCTTACTCTTAAAAAATCTCATGTTACGAGATTAAAATCGTTTAATAATGGTTGTATACCAATAATGGGTGAAGTGTATATGAACTGTAAGATAAGAAATCAATCGGGAAAATTTAAACTCATTGTAGTTGAGGGAGAGTTTAGTCGTATTCTAGGGTGTAAAACTTGTGAAGAAATTGGTCTAATAAAACGAGATATTGAATTGGTACAGTTAAATGAAATTAGCATTCCTGAAAAAATATTCGATGGTATTGGTTGCATTAAAAATTTTGAATATGATATTGAGTTTCAGGAAGGTGTAATTTTTACTATATACCCACCACGTAGAATACCATATGCTCTAAAAGAAACTGTGAAAAAAGAAATTGACTCTATGGTTAAATTCAATATTTTAAAACCGGTTACACATCCTACTCTAGCCGTTAGCTCTTTGGTAATAGTGAAGAAAGGTGATAAAGTTCACATTTGCATGGATCCATATGATTTAAATTAATTGATAAAGCTTCGCCACTTTCCTCTCAAAACTGTAGAAATCATTGGAGCCCGCTTCGGAGCTACCAAATATTTTACACTTCTCGATGCAAAGAGAGGGTTTTCGCAACTTCGAGTATCAGAACGAACTTCCGATTATTTAACGGTGAATACTCCCTGGGGCCGTTACTCGTTTCTAAGAGTCTCGTTTAGGATAGCTTCTGCCCCAGAAATTTTTCAACAAGCAATGCAATTGATTTTGACTGGCCTATAAAATGTTGAATGTTTAATGAATGATATTTTTGTTTGGGCAAATACACAGAAGGAACTTAACAAAGTTACTGAAAAGATTATGCACAGGCTGGCAGAACATGGAGTCAGCTTAAATAAAGAAAAATGCATGTTTGGGAAATCAAAAGTTAAATTCTTGGAACATACTCTTAGTTCTGAAGGTATAGAAGTAGGTCCTTCCAAAGTTTCAGCCATTGAAAATTGGAAAACTCCAAGTTGTGTCACCGGTTTATTGGTATTGTAAACTATGTAGCTAAATTAAATGAATAAATAAATAAAATGAATGTGAAATATTTTATTATAAATATGACATTTTCATGTTTCTTTATTATTAAAATCCAAATGAAATTTAAAAAAAAAATTAAATGAAACATGTTTTGTTGGTAGCACTATAATCTACTGCTTTTAAGACAAAAATTCCTAGATAATTTTATATGATAAAATTAGTGTAATTTGATGTAAATATACAGCCTACTTCTGAATTTAATATTTTATAGAGTTCTTATAAAATGAATAAATAAGCTGTAACCAGCAACAGCTGTCCTATCAGACTATTGTGATAATGTTAAGTGCTTCAGATGAGTTTCATGATTTTCATGCTTTGGAAAATAATGCACTAGGCTAGGGGAATGTGTAGTAGTTCATGCACACCTTCCATTGTTTAACGGAAAGTGTGCATATTAAGTGTGCAAAGTGTGTATTAAGAATCCTTGATACGAGATCACTATTACTTAAATAGGTTTAGTTAATATATTAGTAGAACTGTAGCACCGAAATTGGCTGTCCCGACCCAATCGTCAAAAGAGAAAGAAACAGTACTCTCAGAACAGGTGTCAATATTTGGAGCAGTATCAGAATTCATTTTGAAATACTTTCTACGTATACTTTAGTGATTTAATTTCAGAATTAAGAACGCTATAATATTCTCTATGGGTGACAATAGCATACCAATGTAATTACGTATAAACAAATCATACTAAAAAATATAGTATAAACAGAAATGTAGAATTACTTAGATGAAATTATAAAAATTTTATATGTATTTACTTAGATATAATTTTAAGAGTTCCAAATAGTAAAATGGATAATTATCTTAAAATATGTATTAGTAAGCTTTTGAATTAAAATAAAATTATAAAAATGATATAGCCAAAAAGGGATTCATTAGGTATGTGCATTTGAGGTAGACACATCATACACTATTGAATTTCTATTTAGTAAACTTTGATTTAAGCATCTAAAATGTTTCATAAGTCAGAATGTACATTAAGATAAGTACAAAATAATATACCGTAGCTCAAAATAATAACAAATTTAAAAACACTAAACCGTGACGAAATAAAATATCTAAAGCACATTTTGTTAATTACACATTTTTGCACGTTTGTGAAGCTAACTGCAGGAAATGTTCCAGCCTGCATCTAAATTTTAGGAAGGTTTGGCCATACAGAAAGTGCATATTTGTAAACAAATACAAGTGCTGATTATAAGTCAACTTTTCGTTGGCAAAACATTGCTTGTTTTCATTGCGTCTTATGAGTTTCGATATTTATCTTGTATACAATACAACTAAGTTTTATTTAAGGGAAGGTGAAAGAAACATCAGAAACTTGCGAAGTAATTCAAAATAGATTTTTTTAGCACTTACAAAATTATAGATACATTTTTTTAATTAAACACTTTATACAGTACTATTAGGTAATCAAAGTATAACTACTTATTATGTTAACAGGCACAATAAACTATTACATAAATAAGAACCTAATAAAAATGTGCAAAACTTGATCATTTTAAGGGAAAAATAATTACATTTATAGGTACAGTACTTCTCACAAAAACATAGAAAATACATTAGAAATATGAAAAAAAAACTTAGTAATAATAAAAAAATTCTTAGAGCATAATAATTTTATATAATCTATTACATTACAGCAAGGTTAACGTTTTATTACCATTCTGAAAATGTTTGTCGCAAATTCTCGAAGAACTTGGAGTTTTGCCTTTTCAAAGTTTTTATCCAATGCATTCGCAATGTAGGATCTTTAGGAAAGCAATAAAATCCAAAATTTTCGCCTTTTTTGAAATGCTTTGTACAGCCATACGTACAATAGTTTGTTACAATTTTCAGATAATTGACGAAATTAAAACCCCAATAATAAGCACGTTCCGTAGGAAATTCAAATGTTTTACCAACGAGGAAATTGAGATGAAATTTTTGCTGCATTTGACGTCATGCGCACATTCTCTATAGACTAAACATAGTATCACTGTCTGTGGTTGTGGCCAGAGACCCCACGTGACCTAGTTGTGGCAGCAACGTTCCAGACAGGAACGGCCCTTATTATCAGCTCATTTTACAAACATCTCAACTCGTAATTCTTTTATAAACAATCAAATATCAAACAACGTGGTTCTGATTATTGCTTGTGTCTAAATTTTGTTTGTTTTGGAGTAAAAACAAAATCATGGGGAAGGCTAAGGCAAAACCGAGAAGTAAAGGAGTAAATAAACCTCTATCCAAAGCAACCCACAGCTTAAATCCAGGTGAAAAAATATTTTTTTTAATCAAAATTTTAATCTCTCCAAAGATGTCAATATTTTCTTATTAAAGTGCTCAAAATATTGACTGTTTAAATTAGTATAAGAAATCGAAAAATTTATATTTTTAAGTAATATTTATAAAATTTTATTTTCGAACATCTTGTTTTCCCGCTGTTGAAACAGAAAATACCTTTTACCACGATATCGGAGATTTGACAATCTTTGAAGACCAGTACACTTAACCAACATATGAGTACTTATATTTTTTATAAACGACAAAGATTTCGCATAAAGTAACCCCACATATACATTTCTCTTGTTAAAAACTTAAAAATATGCGAAGCTGAAGTCTGATCTATGAACAGGGTGATTAAAGTTTTCCCATTACATCATAAGATGACTGTTATTTGTGAGTTTTAAACGCATTTTCAGTAACTGGTTAGTTTATTTTAAATTTCTATAAAGTGAATGTAATACACAACTTTGTTTCCTCAGAAGCCATTTTTATTATATGTCCATGTATATGCAGTCTAATATTGTTCCACTTCAACAGAGCAAGAGTCTGTACTATTTTTTTTATAATCGCCATAGTTTTATTTATTGTTTACTACTAAATTAATTCTTTTATCTCTAAATACTTTCTTATATCACCATTCATATTTTATCTCTACAAAGTTATTTTTTGTTTTCACCTAAACTGTTATTTTCTAGATCGGGAAGTTGCAAAAGGTAATACACACATGAGGGACAAATCAACTATAAATAGGTTGTTGATGTACAAAAATTTTAAAGCTAAAAGGTAAGTTTACAACTATGAAAATTTATTTCTTATAATCTATACTGAATAATGTATATTTAAAATTACTGTAGAATTTTACTTTAAAATATTTAATAAATAATTCTTTACCAAATATTATTATTTCAACATTTCATTTCCATTACACTGAATCCATAAAAAAAAAGTGTCATCAAAAAGTAGTTTAAATGCAAGATTTAAAAGGTTTTATTAGGTAAAGGTGTAATATGCTTTTTTAAATGTCAATTATTGTTGAGAATGAAATGATTTTTCAAGTGAAATGAAGTGATGCTGCCCAAAAGTAAAATAAAAACTACGTTGCTACTCAAGAGGGCAGTTATTAGCCTGGCTATAATCATTCGCGTTGGAATAAAGAATTTTGTTACTTGACACAAGCATTGATTTTCCTTGACTCTCGCAGAATTCTTACAATTATTTTTACATTTATACTAGGGATGAGATAGTGATTTCTTGGTTAGTCAGATATCTAGTTCTCAGATGTTTTTTACTATGGTGTTAGAGCTTGCTATATTAGGTTGATACTGTATCTATCTATCTATCTATATATATATATATGTATGTATGTATCAAATAAATTGTTAAATAGAGGCAAAGAAAAAATGTCCAGTTAAACAAAATTTTTTGTGGGCTGATGATGTGTGCAGTTGTGTTATCTGTATAAGTTTTATTTTTCAGTACTAGCTTATTTTTGCTTTAAAGATGAATAGGAGGAGAAATTCTTGTATGGCAAATTTTAAATTACAGGTGATCATGTTTGCTAAGCATTCTAACAGCCATGCGAACTATCCCAGATTCTCCGGAGCAGCTTCGTAAAAATGAGAAAAGTTGATAACCATGGAAACTTCTGAGATTTCTCCAAAAAATAACAAAACTTTTGAACAGCTAAAATATTACAATTCAGTAATTAAATACAAAGTTTTGCAAAAAATAATGCTGAATATGTATACTCTTTTCACACAGTAATGCTGCATGTTAAAAGTTTTCAAGTACTGTGTAGAAAACCAAACTGAATTTAGGTCAAATTTGAGTAGACAAACTCTAGAATCCCTAATGTAGATATATTTTAATAAGGGTCAATGTTGCTATAAGGAACACTGTTTTGAAAAATAAGTTGTTAAAACTTAAAAAGCTACTCATAAATTTTTAAATGCATTAAATTTAATTTACCTTTCACCATGATTTACTACTATGTAAATATTTTAAATTTAATTGTAATTTAGGAACCAATAAGATATGTACTTACGTATGATCTATAATTAATATGTTAAAATTTCAAACCACGCTGTTGCTCCGGACAAGTGCCTGATTGTGGGCATGTCTGTTCTAATAGCAATATTACTAAACACTTTTCAGCAAATTAAAAAGAAATTCAAGAATAAAAAATAATTTTTTTTCTCTATGAATTTGTGGGTTATTAAAATAAAAAAAGGTAGCAAGTTGTACAAACCATGATTATGAATAATTTAAAAAATAAACACCTTGTTTACATAAACTTGAGAAACATAAGCTAAAGAGAGGGGGAAGGACGAAATGTGCAATTTTTGGCATTATTTAGGGATTTACTGCTTGTATCCAACTAATGAAAAAATAAGTTTATTTTTTGTGAGATTATTTGATTTGTATATAAGCTGATCGACATCTACACTTTTTGCTTTTGAGAAAAGCCCACAAAGTTTCAGCGTGTGCAAGAAAATATACAGTATGTCTAATACTAATAATGCTGCATAGAAAAAAGTCATTTTAATCACTAAAATAATCTATTTATTTCTATTATTCTGGTATGATGAAATTAAACTTTAAACAAATAAATTCATCAAAAAGTAGGTTTAGTTTATACATTTTTATAAATACTTCTAAATAAACAAATCCAGAGCTGTTCATGGTGGACTTGCATGCTGTGCGTGCATGGAGGCACCAAACAAATCTTAATGTCCAAATAAATCATAAGGCCTTTTAAGCAAGGTAACAGGCTTCTGAAATGTTCTGAATACTTAGAAATGGTATTGAAACCTGAATGAATTACAGCCACTGCAGCCCAGCAGACCTAATAAGATCCTCCCTGATCAAATGACTGATGGCGCCTTTTTTTTTTTTTTTTTTTTTTTTTTTGCAAATGCTCCAACCCTATTTTTTTACCCTGATTTTGTGTCATATATCCAAGAAAGAGAAAGTGTTAATGAACTCATGCAAATTTCTTGTCCTATCTAAGGTTAGTGGATTTAGCATTCTTTAAAACTCAATGCTACACAGAAAGTCAAGTTCCTTAACTCTAAGGCACTGCAGTCATTTTGTACCTGCTTGTCCAGTTAAGACAAAAGATATTACCTCCCTCAACTGATTGAACCCCCAATGGCCAGGAGTTCAAGGGAGTTTTGATGAAAGAAATGAGGATTGAGAGAAATCCTCCTGTACAGTTTTTCATTAAATAATTGTCCATAGATGTTATTGTCAATAACACAACTGAATAGAGTTTGTTTTATACATCTCTTCTCAAGTTATATGGCTTTATAGTCTGTTATCTATATGAGTTTTGTATATTTAACAATCAGCTTGATACTGACTAGTTGCTTGATATCTATTCCATCCCTTATTTATACATTATGGATTTTTAAAAAAATTTTTGTTAGAGTCAAAAGTTTTTGTCTTTTAATCTTAATGTATTGCATTTAATTCCTTTATTTTTTTAGTTTTGTTAATTTTAAAGTAAACAATGCATGTGAAAGTTGTAGAAAAAGTTTAAAATTTGTATAATATCTAATTTTGTTTTTAGTTAGTTTATTACTTATTTAGTTTGATTAATTATTTATTTCTTGAAATCACACATTTTATTTTCAAATTTATTTTGAACTTACTAAGAAGTGATTATAGACTTTGTTTCTGTCAAACACTAAAATAATTTTTTTAGAGCATGTATTTGCTTGTATATTATGTATTCCTTAGCTATTTTTGCTGAAAAATGTAGCAAAAATAAATTTTGATGAAAAATTCAGGCCATTTCTAAAAATTGTAAAATATAACATACTATGCTTATATATTCAGTCACAATTAAATTCAATCAGAGAGCTTTTTTAACAATTCAGACTGGAATCATGAGTGGAGCAATGTTGTAGCGAGGGGGGATTGAAATGCTTGATCCCCCTCCCACTTCCAATTGTACTGTATTACATTTTAACATGGAAATAGAAGTGTTAAAATGTAATGCAGTACAATTTGATCATATCAATTTTTTTTAAATGCATGCTCCATAAATATTTAATTTTTTAATAAAAGTTTAATTTTTTAAAATTTATCTTTTTTTTTTCAAACTTTAATGTATTTTTCCCAAATGGTTTTTTACATTTACTGAGACTTATTACATAAAATTGTGCATAACTTTTTAGATTAATATGATATTAAATTTTGAATAACTTTTTACTAAATTTTATGAGATTCCTTTTGTTAATAAATAAGGAAATATCAGGGTGGGATTAGATTAATTTGAACCCCCTCCTCCAAAACTATAACATAGCATCAGCCGTAGAATAAAATACTACCATTAAATGTGTGTATACTTTTCTAATACTTTTTCTTTATCATCTTAATTATTTTTCAGAAATCGCATAGGAAAAATTATAAGGCCTGCTCCTTTTCAAAGTGCTTTAACATCTGGTTGTGTAGCTAGAATTGCTCCTAATCAAAAATGGTTTGGTAAGCTCTTCTTTTTTTTTTCTTTTCATGGTTTATTTGTTTTCTTAAACAAACAATAAATGTTTTCTGTTTGTGTATTATGATTTTATTGCTAATGTATATAGTTATTTCTCTTAAAGGAACATTTTAGAGATTATTTATGGTAGAATATAATTTTTTTTCAGTTTTTTTATTAATCTAATATAAATTCCTTTGGTTAATATAATAAATTAAAAGTATTTTAATAACTAGGCTTTTGTTATTTAAAAAAAGTAGTATTACATAATCATTTTAACATTAGAAAGACAACAGTTTCCTTCACCTAGAAAGAAGTGGTCATTTTTACCACTCTCTCTGAATGATCCAAAGCCACACTTTTTCTGTGATTTGTTTTCTGTAGCAAGTTTTTAAGTAAATTTAACATTCCCATCACTTTAGCTTCCTTTTTAACTCATGACTTATTTCTATTCTTTTATGTTCATGGCAATACAATATTTACATGATGTATTTTTTAATTAAATACTATAAATAAAAAGATAAGACAGACAATACAGATGAAATTTCTTTGAATTACACAAATTTAAATCAAAATTGCATTTTATAATTACTTTAAAAAATATATATCTTTAGAAACAAATATTATGATATGGTTACTTACATTTTTCCCTTTTATAGTCTCTATAAATACATATTTATGACATTGCTTATACAGGAGCCTCAAACTATTGTTTTGAAAACAAAATTCATAGCTGTAATGAGGCAGATATTAATATGAAGTTGTTTAAGTTTTCTACTGGAGATAGGGATGTAATAAAATTGGCAAGTATTATGAAATGGTTTTATCAAGCAAAATGCTGCATTTTATAAAGTGGTGTCATCAATGGGTCTATTTTAATTTTTTTTCCAAATTACTGAAAGCCACTTAATATATATTTTGATGTAACATCAGTTACTAGTCAAAATTTAACCCCCAATTCATCTGGTTTGTGTAAGTTGGAAAAATGCTTTACATGGAAATAGTTATTCATCTACCATTTTTCACTATTTTATGTGAAAGTAAATACTTTTCAATTTTTTGATGCTAGAACCAAGTTATCTGAGGTTGTTTCAATTTTAATTCAAATCTAATCACAAATATTTAATTTCTTTAAAGTTTTTGCAAGCTATTGTTTTGTGAAAAATGTTTAGATCTCTTGTCTAAGATCACAAATTTGTTATTAAAATATCTATAAATAAATGCTTAGGTGTTTTTCATACCAACCCCCTCTCCCCTTTTTTTTAAATATCCTTCCCATAAAAAGGAGCTAAATGTAGACTGTAAAATACAATATAGGCTGAGATATTTGTTTAGCAGTTAAAATGACTGAATCAGACTTTCTAGATATACATATTGATTGCATTGATAATAATAAGTAAAAATAAATAGTCTTTTCATTGGCATGATCTTAAATAATTAGAAAAAGTCAATGAAATAATAAATGGCAAGCTACTTGTGTACCTCCATGTCACCTATTTGTTTCATTTTACTTCAATATAAAGTAATATTTCTGTACTATATATCTAAATTATATCATTAATGTATTAATGATATCAATCTATCAGCATTTTTTTTCTTTCCAAATTAATAAGATTTTTAAAAATATTATTGAATGTGTTTATAGTCTTAACACTATAACTGTTGACTATTTTAATTGATATTCAATACTTAATTTATATCTGTGCTTTTTTATTATTTATTTATTATTATTATTATTATTATTTTCTAGGGAATACTAAAATAATTGGTGAAAATGCTCTTCAGAGGTTCCAGGAAGAGCTTGGTTCTGCTCTTAAAGATCCATATCAAGTTGTGATGAGACAGACAAAGCTTCCCATTACTCTGTTGAATGAAAGAGCAAAGGTTTACATGACTTTTTTTTTTCTCCAAAAAAGTATTAAAAAATTGATTTTAAGTTAGTTTATTTTAAATATATTACTTAATTAACATAAAGAATTGGTGGTTTTTATTTGTTAGATACTTGACTCTGACTACTAGTTGAAGTCTGTAGTATATGTTGTTTAGATTCAGTATGGATTGGGCAAAATATATGCATTTAATAATGCAAATCATGTTTTTAAGCTTCTGAATACTCATGCTCCAGGTAACAGAAACAGTGCCACATGGTCACAGGTGTCCCGGATAAATTTGAATCCTTGCAGAGAAATTTCAGAAACCCCCCTCTCTAAAGGGGAGGGAAAAATCATAGTCATTCATTTTTGGTAAACAAAGCATAAACTCTCCTTTGTGGGGTAATATTTGGATGGATTGCAAACTAGCACCTGTACTTTGTGGAATATCCAAATTTCAAATGAAGTATGTATGATGTCCATTCACACTCCTTTCCTTTTTCACAAGGTGAAATCAATACATGGGTATAATTTTCTTTTGTAGGGCAAGAGAAGCATCACATAAATCCCCTTTCTCTTTCTTTTTCCAAGCAAAGAAAATTTTCTGAAAAAGTTTATTTTTTGTAGCGAAATTCTAGTTACATTTGAAAAATGTACTATGACACATGACTTCTCTTATCTGCCCCTACCGTAGTGTCTGTGTATCTGCAATGCAAATTTCCACATGTTTATTATCTGAAAGGTTTAAAGGTATTGGGTACTACTTCACCTAATGCCCCAACATGTATGTGCTTTGCCTTGAAGAGTTGAGTAGCATGGCTTCTCAAAATGACAAAGTTTCCTGTGTTCATTGTGGTGGGCAAGTTTTAGTAATAAATCTAACTACACATAATATCTACTCACCTATATTAAAAGGTACAGTTTAAATCCACCATAAATCAAAATTTGTTAATTTATATATGCACTTTATTTATGTATTAGATTTATTTGACAGAAAAGAACCTTCTCAGAGAAATGATCCACCCGCTCCATCAAAGAGGAGTAGTGATGATTCAATTCAAACAGAAATGTTGAATATTTTTACCTATCAGGGTTTTCCTTTTTCAAAAAAGCCAATAAGTATAAAATCTTTGTGTTCCACAGCTAAATTTAATGAAGAGGATAAACTTTTGCACTTATGTAACATAAAATATTTTGCTGTATTCTTAACTGCCTTCCAAGATCAGATCAAAAGCTACACACACAACAAAAATTAGTACATAGATGATATTTTGGATGAAGTTGGTGCCTTTTCCAGTCAAAAGTTGAGTGATATTACCAAGGAGTGATGTTTCTTTTAAATTTGATTTCTATTCAAAAACTTTTTAAAATTTAGTAGCTAACTTTTCAAGTCTGGCATCCAATGTTAAGATACTTTCTTCGAATATAAACAACTATGTGGTTCCAAACAAAAATATCTGTAGGCAGAGAAGAAAATGTTGTATCTGACCTAAAAGCCCTTTTCATTTTAAAGGTCTCCAACTAGGTAATTAAAATTAAATCTAAGAACAGAGCTGTCTGGAGAATTATTGTATGGCAAGTTGGGGTCTACCCTGGAGATGTAATGCCAATAAGGAAGATGAAAAGACCTTTTCAAGCTAGAAGTATTTAAGCTAAAAACTAAATTTCCACTATTAATGAAGTTGATTACCTGTATCTAAAGCTGTGTGTGAAAGTTAGGGATCATTTATAAGTGATGCTATGCAAAAATGGCCAAGATGTGATGATGGGAACTATGAGTATATTGATATCTTGTGACTTACTTGTTTTCATAATTCTCCAGTTAATTGCAAAAACACTTAGAAATTTCTAAAAATTGCAGTAATTGAAAAATATAGTAAATCAAATTTACAACATTTTAAGCGTCTATCTTTACATGTTGTATTTAAAAGTTTAATAACATTAAAGTTGTGAGTTGTATAGAGCCTAGAAATTGTTCACCTTGCTTCCAATGAAATGATAAATTGCATATATTTCTTGAGACTATAACTTCCTTTTGTTGTTATTATTTGAACTTTTCCCTTTAAAGTGCTTTATATTTGGAATTAAAAATGTTTTTTTTGTGGAAAGGTAATTTTAAAAATATGTTTTATAACAGTTACTAAAATTGTATATAGTTGGTTTTACACTGCAGTGATAATTTTATGAGAATAGAATTACCACTGATGTGATGTAAAAAATAACTTTGATATAAATGTTTTGTTATAACCAGGATTTATATCACGAGTCTAGTAATGCTTAAATGATAGAAAACTTGATGCTATAACAAAAATCACTATATTATGGCTGCAGACGAATTTTATAGTTCTGGATGGGTGTTGCAGATTCATACAAAAGTTTCTGCTACAGGGCTTATGTTTAATGCATTTCTCCAAATTTTCTCAGTTTTCTGTGCCATTCTTCTTAAGAAATTTTTCTCAGGAAATATTACCAGTAAACAAAATGTATCTTTTATTCAAAAGTTCCCAAATTTATTTTTAATATTTTATTACATATTGAAATGTTTTAATTTATATAAAAATCATGTTAAAAAGAACTATTATATTAAGAGAAACATCTTGCTGACATTAGTGAAAAATCCTTCAAATTAAGTAATTGTAATAAAATTACTTTGAGTTTGGGTGTAAATTAAATTGCATTTATGTAATTGACAGCTATTTGTATTATTACTCTTATTTTCCATTTGTCAGATTTTTAAGAGGAAAAAAATATTTTATAAAAACTTTATAATTTATTCTTTTTTAAAAATATTTACTTTTTTTTGAATACATCCAAATAAGATAAAATCATCTGAAATGTATTAAATATAAATTGTTTAGTACCACAAAAGAAATAAAAACAAGACATTAATTACATTTTTTAAATTTAAAACAGTATTGCTTTACAATATATAGTTATAACTTTATTAGTTATATATTATGTAAACACATTGATTATACTTTTATAACAGTATGGTATTTATTTAATGCAAGAAGTTAAGTATTTAAAAGTATGAGAATAGAGTGTTTAAAAAATAGAAATTTTGAGACTAATATATATGTCTTAAAACTTACTAAATTGCATAGAAAGCATCATATATATGCTGGTAATCAATTTTATATTCTTAAGCAAGTATTCTAAGAATTTCTGTGGGGAAAAATAATATATGAACAGCCAATTATTTGCTTCTATATAAGTAATTTTATATCTAAATAAAATTAGAAAGAAAAAATATTGCATATGTTTTGAAAACAGTTTATTGTTATGTAAATAACAGAAAAAAAAGATTAAGGAATTTAAAAAAACTCAATAAAAAGTGATGAATGATGTATGTTAAAGAGATTTTGTATAAACTTTTTTTTACTCCATTTCATTTTTAGAATAAAAGATTCCACATATTAGACACTGAAAGCTTTCAAGTGACATTTGGGCCTAAAGCACTAAGGAAGAGACCAAATCTTAAGACTTGTAGTTTGGAAGTATGTTATTCTTTAATAGTGTATCAGTAGTTTTGTTAATACATTTATTGCCTTTGTAATATTTAATAACCCAAATCTGGTTTTTAAAAACTTTATAGACTCATTGGGGTATCCCCCCTCAAAAAAAAAAAAAAAAAAAAAAAAAAGATTGATTATTGTGTTTAACAAAACCACTCTGTGTGTGTATAATGTGTATGTAATTTTTCTTTTAAACCATTGTTAGAGGAGGAATTTTTTCAGGTTTTGTAAGGTAATTTTAATGATAGTAAGGGATTTACTGTAATCAACTGCAGAAACATTCCAGCATTTTTGTGTTTAAAACTTAAAACTTTCAATGGATATGACATTTCTACCGATACAGCACTTACATGCTATTTTTTAAAAAAATCATGCTTATTAATCTTAATTGAGATTTTGGGACAATTATATTCTTTCCTCATTCTGATGAACTATGGAAAATTTCAACAAAATTTATTCAGCCATTTTGGAATGCTTAGCAAATAGATACACATACATACAGAAGATTCGGAATATAAAAATATGTGTGTATATACGTAATTAAAATTTAAGAGGCAATTTCATAATTTTTCTCTAAAACTAAATCATTTCATCTGAAGTATTAAATGTATTTGTCAGCATAAGTCATTAAAAAATGGAAAGATTAGCCTTATTTGTATTGTGTCATTACTGAGAGAGGTTTTATATTCATTAATCTAATTATGAAGTTTTAATTTGTTCAAAACTGTTCTTTTAATTTAGCTGTTGATGGTAAAAGAGTTTGGTGTTTCAATTTTGTCGGATTTATTATGTAACACAAATTTCTTCTCTTTTTCGTAACGTGTGATATTGAAAATTTTTTGTAGGAACTTGTGTCTTCGGCTGAAGAATCAGCTAAAATGTATGACATTTCGAAAGATAGGAGTCGTGTTGATGCTGAACCTGAAGATAAAAAAGAGGCCAGAGAAATGATAATGTTCAAAGGGCAATCCAAACGTCTTTGGAATGAATTGTATAAGGTAAACTCAAATGTTCTAAATTTAAACAGTTATTAAGTTTATTTAGAAAGCATTTTCCTGATGAAAACTAGTGCCTTCTAATACTGGGAAGTAATCACAGCTAAGTTATTAATAATTTTCTTTTAATGTCCAAGGCATTAAATTTCAATTTTATTAACATTTGTTATTATTTTGTGGCAATAAAAGCATTACTCTGAGTTTAGGCCTTTAAAAATTTGTTATATTTTATTTTTAATGTACAGATAGGTGTCCTTATCAACTACCTTAATGTTCTTAATATTACAGATACCTAAATAGATAGGCAGCACAAAAAGTTATTTTCTCATTAGATTATGTTGTTTTTTATGTATAACTTTTTTTTAAAAAATTTATTATTTTATTTAATTTTTATTTAAGTTTTTGTTGTCAAAATAATTTTTAAAATAGTTCATATTTTAGAATCTTAATGCTCTGTTTATTACTTTACAGGTTATAGATTCATCTGATGTTATTGTACAAGTTCTTGATGCAAGGGATCCTATGGGTACTCGCTCAAAGCATATAGAAAACTTCTTAAGGAAAGAAAAGCCTCATAAACATGTAATCTTTTTGATGAATAAGTGTGATTTAGTTCCACCATGGGTTACTGTAAGTTGAACCTTATTTGAATTGGATAATTTCATAAATGAACAATTTCCTTCTCAATAATAATGTTCAAGTAATTCTAATCAATATTTTAACAGTTACAATTTGCTTGTAGGACAAAGTTATAAAATGTGTTATGTGGAAATATGTTACATCCTAATTTAATAAACACAAGATATTTATTTTTCATAACCTCTATTGAAGTAATTGTTTTTTAACATATATATATAATCCTCAAATTGTCTATTTAAATGTATTATGAGATTAACTCTTTAAGGACTACAGGAGCAGATGATTTTATTACCCTTAAGTCCTAAAGTTTTCAGCAGGTGAAAATGTAAAATGGACTGGCCCATACTCCCCACCCCTCTCTCCCTTCTTCCTGGAAAATGGACTCTGGACCCATGAATGAAGTAGGTGGGTCACAGGTGTCATCTTAAATTGATTGTGTTTCTTTACTTCCCCACGTGGAAACAGGGATCCACAAGCTACACCTGTACTTCTAGAATATACACACGTTTTTAATTTATCTCAGAAAGTAAGAAGTTGAAAATAATTTGATGGGCAAGTGTATGTAGGAATTAAAGTGCTAAAACCGTTTGTAAACAAATACTTAATAAACAAAGAATAGAAAACTTTTAATATTCAATGAAGCAAATAGTTGTATTTAGAAAACTTGAGTGACTCTTGTACATTTGTGTATGTGAGTGTGTATGTACACATAACAATATCAAATTAGATAAAATACCAGTTAGTATCCTCGTCACCCCCCCATCCCCGAAAAACCTGACTCTCAAATACAATCTGCTATCATAATACAATACTATATCTAGTAGCCGATATATGCATATAACTTAAAAATGCTATAGCTAAATGCTTCGCAATTTGTCGCCATCTCAAGTCAAATATATATGTATATGTATAAATCGATTAACAAAATCCTAGACATTCGATCAAATGAGTTCAGATACACCCCGATTATAACTTTTATTCTAACAATTTTAATATTATTTATCTTTACCCTCTTTCAGAGAATTTTATAACATAATTTTTTGAATCAAATATTGCTACATTATTGCCTTATTACCATTTATACCCTTCATATCTTCATTATATTTCTTAAATGGTATTTGGGGTAAACAGTTTTATATATCTACTGAAATAAAGGATTCAATGGAATAAAAGATTCATTATATATATACAACTATCTTGGCTTGTATATAATTTAATTTTTTACTTCTATTTATTTTATTTTAGTTTTATTTATTAAAAATTTTAATTATACAATATATTATTGGTGTTTTATAGCTTATAGCCTCAACAGATCTAAATCAGATTAAATATTTACGAAAAACGTGTTTTGCCATTCTGTTCTCCCCCCCCCCTCCAGGTAGGGCTTTGCCTTTTACTAGCAGAATCTGTGTTCGAATCCAACAAATTATATTGATTTCTACTATAAGGTTGAGATGTAAATTCCAGAGTTATTAACCCCATTTCTTATAAAGAATACTATAATATCGTTCTAGCCACGATTTAAATAGAAATTTAATATATTAGTTCACGCAATAATATAAACAAACACACTCATATCGAAAATATACAAAATTTAAGCTAATTTTTTATAAGTTTTTGCAGAATTTAATAAATAAGAGTAATTTTTAAATTAAGAACTGCAAACTTATTAAAACATTTGTTAGTATAAAAAAATTAATAGCTCTACAACAAAGAAATTATAGAAAACAAAATCATTTTAAAATTGAGAGCATTCTAAAAACGAAAAAAAGTAATTCATAGTATATAATTCATTTCCTCTGTCCCATGCTAAATATGACTAATTCAGTTTATAGCTTTTTATTTTCACCACGTTATCAATAGAATTCATTTAAGAGGAAAAATTATGCATTGAATCAATAATAAAAACAAAATTGTTTAACTATAAATCTATAATTTTTCAATAGCTTATGTATATGTAAAATACATATAAACTCAACTTTAAAATATGTATATCAGCATAATATAAGTTTAGAATTATCTTAGAGAATAAAAAGAAAGTAAAAATTTATTACTAAGATATTGCTAAAAACACCTCAAAATGTTGTCTAGCTTTGCTATAGGCAGTAATCAATCAAACTGTCAACTGGTCATAAGATGGGGTAGGTGAAAAGAAGTTCCCTGCTAGACATACCTATCACCCCTATTTTTCAACCTTCCGGCCCATTCCGGTCAAGGCCGTCTTTAAGTGCTTCGGCCGGTATGGGCCGGTGTCGTCCCCAGGGAGTTAAGTTAATATTATTTTACTCATATATTGAACTCCATGAAATACAGGCCATAATAACTCTTGTTCTTGTAGTTATTTTTTTTCTTATTCTTTGAAAAGATATTGGTTTTTATTTTTTTAATTCAAATTTTTTTAATTCTAGAAAATTACTAAATCATTATGCTAATTATCTAGTAGTAGTTAATAGAATATTAAAAGTTATTTCTATTTACAGCAACGCTGGGTAACTATCTTATCTAGTGAATGCCCTACTATGGCATTCCATGCTAGTATTACTAATCCATTTGGAAAAGGAGCATTAATAAATTTACTTCGTCAGTTTGGAAAAGTAAGTATTATACTTTCTTACATTTTGAAGTCAAGGATTATATATATATATATATATATATATATATATATATATATATATATATGTATTTATATATATATATATACATATGTATATATATGTATACATGTATATATATATATATATATATATATATATATATATATATATATATATATATATATATATATATATATATATATATATATATATATATATTTTATGTTCTTCAATACTTCACTAATATGAAGAAAGATAAGAATCCTTTTCAAAACTTTGTAGTGGCTAAGCTTGAATGAAGGTGATATATTTTCTGACAAAGAAATTGTTTGTTTTAAAATGTAGGACATTACTCAGATTTTTTTTTTCTTTTCTTTTGGCACCTGAAAAAAAAAGAAGCATGAGTTTAATACAGTTTTATTCTCTATACTCTTTTTATCAGTGTGATCTGTGTATATAAAATCTTGATGCTTGTCTGTCTGTTTACTAACATTTGTACCATTGATCTTCATGAAATTTTGCATGTTTACTCGGTGTATACCCTGTGAAGATTATAGACAGCATTACTGAAAAGTAACAGCTTTCCATTGCTAGTGTAGGGTCTTTTTTTTTTAGTGTGTGTGTGTTCCTTTGTCAAACTAATTTATTAAAAAAGAAAGTAACACAAAATAGTAAAATGGAGGGGAGGGAGATCCTCTACAAGTTGCCCAGACAGAGCTGCACTTCTAAGAGACTGTTGTTAGGGGGAAAATGAATATGTAATAAATTAATAACACTTTTGTTTTTATCTAAATAGCAAGGAAATGAAATATCAGGAAATCTTTACATTGTTCGTTCAAGAGGGTAAAGAGGAGAAATTTTTAAAATAGGCATATTCAAGCAATTTTATGTAACTTTATGGTTCTCGCAGGAATTAAATGTTAGCTTCTAACTTAAAAAATATTTTGTTTATTTTGGGGCATAAACATTTAGGTTTTACTTGGTTGACCCATATTTCTTCTCCACCAAGCTTTTTTTTTTTTTTTTTTAAAGATGTAATGTTAGAGGGCATTTAAGTAAGTAATATTTGGAATTTCCATGAGTATGGTAAATACATTTGCTATTGTTATTATTTAAATTTAAATGGGAAAAATAAGCTGGAAAAGGGCTGTGGTCTGTAACCATACATGAAAGTGCTGTAGTATTTGATTTAAAAGAGAGAGTTACTTTTGGGAAATATAGGTGATATTGCCTTCCATTGTGAAATCAAGAAAATTGCCATTGTTTTAAGTATCCTTAATTATTAGTGATTTGGGTACAGACCTCTGGTTGCAATAACCTTCTCTTGGGGAATCTTAGAGAAGTTGGCCTAAAAGTGAAAAAAGGTGGAAGTACTTGTGATTTAATAAGGTTTTTAGGTGTGTGAAATTGATTGGAGGTCAATGTCTTCATGGAGGTAGAATACTTAGCCCTCATTCATGCTTGGTGACCATATAGTAAGATGCTATTGGATAAATTTTTCTATTAATGTGTTAAAATTATTAAGATTTTTTAACTAACTTCATTATTAGTGTTCAGAATGTGTTTTAATGTAAGTTTTGTTGCTATTTAAATTATATTATTTAATTTTATCAATTTTTATTTGGAATATTTCTTTTTTAATTTCAATTTTATTTTTTTCCCCATACCAATATTTTTTTTGTGTTTCTAGAAGTAATTGTGTGATTATCTGCAAATTTAAAAATATTGATCATTTTATTTGTGACATACGTTTAATTTTTTTTATTTTTGTGGGTAGCTTGATTCCCTTTAAAACATAAATTTTCCATTAGTTGAGTGGAATGGTGAATTGCCAAAGACATCACCTTTATATATTTATATGTATATATATATATATATATATATATATATATATATAGAGAGAGAGAGAGAGAGAGAGAGAGAGTTAAAAAAAATATAATATATTATGTATTTTATGATAAGTTATTTTGTTTCCAAAATCAATTATTTCTCTAATATGTAGTGCAATGTAAAAATTAATTTTAATTTTTAAATACATGCATTTTTTATTTTGAAGCCCAATGGCATTGGGGTAGCGCTTCGCGCTCCCACGACACAGGTCCGAGGTTTGATTCCTGGGCTGGGCAAGGTTGACTCAGCCTTCCATCCCTTCAGTAGGTAGATGAACTGAGGACCAAGTGTGCTTGGGAACTAAACACTGGGGGTTCCGCATAAGATTGACCACCTAACCCGAACATATGCTTTGCACCCCAGGGCTTTTGGTTACACAAACAGAGATTGGCACCGTAGGCCCTGGCCCCCTAGGGACTGTTGTGCCGAGAAGTTTAGTTTTATTCTTTATTTTGGAAACCTTAAAAACCTATCAAAAGCTGAGCATAAAGCAGTTAGTATTTAATAAAGAATTGATTTTATTTAAAGTATAATTTAATAGGAATTTGTATGTGTGAAAGGATGTTGCATCATTTTTTTAAATTAAAAGATCACCTTAACATAAGAAAACAAATTTGAATTTAAATCCTTATTATTATATTTATGGTTTATCACAGTTGAAACTTAATGATTACATGTGAATATTTTTAAAAATTATTTAAGAGTTTTAAAGCTTTTATCTTTAAATTTAGAATTATTTTGTATGTGAAAGTTATTTATTTATTTTTTTTTTCAGCTCCATGAAGATAAAAAACAAATCAGTGTTGGCTTTATTGGTTATCCTAATGTTGGTAAAAGCTCTATTATAAATACTTTGCGGTCTAAGAAAGTTTGTAATGTTGCCCCAATTGCTGGAGAGACCAAAGTAAATACTTTCATTATTAATTCTTTTAGAATAAATTAATTTACTTGTATTCATTTCGAAAAAAAAAATAATAATTTTATGCTGAGACCATTTAGCCAAATTAAATCTTTTAGAAGGATCATAATTAATTTAAATAATATGTATTACATGAAAGGTATAAATATTATTATGAATGATTTTACTTGAATGAATCAAACACAAGGCAGTTATTAATGTTGTATATTTTTGTAAAATTATTATTTTTAACAGTGATTAGATGTATAATGTGCCCTGTCATTAGCAATATGTAAATTGCTGTGTATACTGGATAATGTATAATGGATTTCAACTGTTAAAAGTTTATTGAAATTGAACTAGCACAGGTTTATGTCATTGAGTATTTTACTCCTAAACAAGATAAGATCAGATTTATTTGTGGACTACAAAAGATTTTGAAAAAGGCGGTTTGGTGTGCAATTAATGCATGCAATGTGCAGGAGTAAATGTGACTGCAGATTTGACCAGCATTCTTGATATTTATTTATTTTTTCTTTTTTAAAATTTGGATTTATGGAACATTGATTCATTTTTTTTTAAAATTTAGTTTTTGAATAAATATTTCAGAGATTGCTTAAATTTGAAATATTTAAACTATATAAAATTTAAACAAAAGATCAAGCTTCATGTCTGAGTAAACTAAAAAATGTGAACTTGTTTTTACAGTTTTGTATTGATTATTTATAGGAATTTTGAAAATTATTTCAAATTTGAGCTGCATACATAGTGACTTAGCAAATGAGGGAGGGATGAAGGAGTTGATAAGATGATTGCTGTATATATTTATTAAATATGTAAAGTTTGCTGTATTAATTTTTAGATATGATTTGAAGGGGAAGAGCCCCCAATCCTAAAAAATTTCTTGTCATGCTCATGCGTATACGTATCCCTTATGGGATATATATATATATATATATATATATATATATATATATATATATATATATATTTATTTATTTATTTATATAAGGAAAATTCTCAGGGGTTTTCAAATCTGAAGTCAAGGGCTGAAAATTCCTGCATCCTTTTGCATTTCTCTTTTTAACCCCTAACCTAAATTTAAATTGACCACTAGGATTACAGTGTTTACACCCTCAGAAAAGGGTTCTGACCAATTATAACTCTACATTGCCCTAGCAGATTTTGGAAATTTCTTAACAATAAGGAGATGCATTCTGTTGGAGGCAGATTTTTCTAGAGATTTTCCCACAGATGTTGACCAGGTGTTAAGGGCCTTTCTACATGGGATATAAAAAAATAAAAACTTTCGAATACTTTAAAAAGAAACTGTATTTTTAAACCAGTATATGTGTGCTTATAGCCCTTCCCTTTTTTTTTTATTTTACACTATTTCAAAAGACTGATTTTTTCTGGGAAAAGAGTGAACATTATATATATACATTATATATATATATATATATATATATATATATATATATATATATATATATATATATTAGTTCTACTGTTTTGGGGATTTATTTAATTTTTTTTCAATTATGAACAGAGGTGCTTGAAAAAAATATCAGGTTTTGGAAAAGTCATTGAAAAGTGCTTGAAATTTTCAGAAGCAAAAGAGTGGGAACCATGTAATGGTATACTGATGTCATCACTTCTGTTACTCAACTGTTGATCTATTCAATATTGTGTGTCTTCAAATTTATATCTTTTGTCTACAAAATAGATAAATTAATATAAATCTGAAACTAAAATCATCTTTGAGCATTTTCTGAGTTTTCTACAATATATAGTGTTTTATAAAAGTTGTGCAACCGTACAAAAGTCAACAGCATTGTTATCTTCTTGGATGAAGCCCCAACAAATTTTAAAATCTATTGGGGATACCTCACATAGGTTTGAATCCTGCCAGCTAAAAATGTAACGACAAAAATTTTACTCACCGCTACACATGAATTAGACCCTATTATTTTTAAATCCCCAGGCTTACTGGGCAATTAGTGACCTTGAGTAATATGCAGTCGTGGCTTCTTTAAAAGAAAGCAGTAAATCTGTGTTTGAACTTTTAACTTTTATATAAGACTATGAAAGAACATCTTCACCTAACAAAAACAGAGCATTGAAGTAATTGATTGCAAACTGAATTTTGTATTTATTACAGATTAATCTGATTGCTATTTGGAAATTGGCTGGAGCATTTTTCCTCCCAAAAGGCAATCTTTTCAACAATAGGTATACTAAGGGGATATTAGCATATAAAATTAGATGAAAAAGACTTAGAAAAATTAACTTTCACATCTAATTTTGGATTGTATGAGTAGAAAAGATTCCTTTTTGTGTGGAGAAATGCTCAGCCATTTTCCAGAGAGCTCTCAGACAAATCTTAAATAAATATAAAATTCAGTTTGCAATCAGTTATTTCAATGCTCTCTTCTTGTCGGGTGAAGATGTTCATTTGTTAGTCTTAAATAAAAGTTAAAGTTCTATCACGAACTTTGCTTCTTCCTTCTAATGGAGCTGTAACTGCATATTACTTAGGCTCACCCATTGCCTAGTAAGCACTGGCAATTAAAAGTAATAGCTAATTCATGTGTAGAAGTAAGTAAAATTTTGTTGTTACACACACACACACACACACACACACACACACACATATATATATATATATATATATATATATATATATACTTTTTTATAAAAATAAAATTTTCAACAAAAACTGTAGCATATGTTTTCAGTTAAATATTAAAAGGTACCCTTGTATAATATTCTAAATTTTAGATGAAAAATCCAAAATTGAATATAAGATGTTGGCAAGTATAAAAGATAAATTTATATAATAGTGTAGTGAAACTTAATTTATATTGCCACAAGATTCTCACTTCTGAAAGTTTCCAAACATTCCAATTAGCTGATAAGAGGGGTGAATTATACTATAAAAATTAGGACAATTGCATGTAAGAGCATATTTTGGACATTTTTGGCTTTATTGATATTTGTGATTCAACAATATGCTTGGACAAAGTCACAAGTAAGCATGAAGTCATTAGTCACTGTACTGATTATTAGACTTGATTTAGACTGTTCTTAATAATAACATATATCATGATCATAGCAGCAGTATAATAGACATACACATTTTCTCATATTTTGGACATTTTTGGCTTTATTGATATTTGTGATTCAAAAATATGCTTGGACAAAGTCACAAGTAAGCATGAAGTCATTAGTCACTGTACTGATAATTAGACTTGATTTAGACTGTTTTTAATAATAACATATATTATGATCATAGCAGCAGTATTACACATTTCAGACATACACATTTTCTCTTGGTTTGGCTCAACTCAGCTTTTACAAGTTTGTTAAATGAGCATTTAATCCCCAAGTATGGTACACCACACTTATTTACTGATTGGGAAGGAATACATACTTGTACCTAAAGAAGTTTCTACTTTATAAAAAAAAAATGTTTTTTACTTTTCAATTTTTTGTGTTTGAATAAGCTAATTTTTATTTAATTACTATTTCTCTTAGGTTTGGCAGTATATAACATTGATGAGAAGAATATACCTAATAGATTGTCCTGGTGTAGTATATCCATCAGGTGATACAGATACTGAGATTGTATTAAAAGGAGTGGTATGTATGCATCTCTTACTTCTGTTATGTGTTTATAAATATTGTGTGCAAACAGTAGTCAAAGCAAAAAATTTCACCAGGACTCTAAATTTTAATTAAAGAATTATATATAAATTTTCTTTCAAGCTTTATGACTCTCTTTTAAATAACAATTAAGAAAAATCGTCATATATTCTCTAAGTTATTTAATTGTAAAAGGTTTTAAAGAATTAACTTTTATTAAGGTAATAGATGGCCTTCTATTTCTTATTACTTTGAGTTATTTTAATGATTCATAAACTATTTTAAAAATTAAATAACTGAAGATTTTCTGTGCTCCAAATAAAACTTATTCTACAAAAAATACTTTATGTAAAAATATTAAAATAGATTTTAAAAAGATCTTTCTAAATTTAACTTACTGATTACATAAAACATAACTGTAAACATAACTGTATTTTACTATAAAAGTTGAAGCATCAAATTATTGCCATTTAGTATGTGATTATACTGCGTTTCATTTTATAAATCTTAAATTGAAAATTCTTTGTAAAATGTCTTTGTGCCCTAAATCTGAAATTGTACAAATTTATATATGAGAATAGCAATTTTAGACTACATACCCAACAATTATATTCTGTGTATTTACAATAGGAGTATGGAGGTCTCTGGTTTTCCCCCTGTGTGATTACAGTTAAGGAATACTTTCCCTTTTTTCCACACTCTGCAAGGGTTTTGTGCTCCTGTAATTTTTCACTGAACATCTTAGAATTTCCAAAGAAATAAAATTATTAATACTTTTCCTGTACTTCTTTCTGTTTATTTTGAAAGCTAATAAGAGAATACTGATTCGAATTTGATAAGCTATTTAATAGCTCATTGCAGGAAGGTACTGAAAAGGACAAGGGGGATTTACAATTTAGAGGGGTTGAAATGCTTAGTGATAAAAGCTATGGAGTAAGACTATGAAAGATCAGTTAAAATTTAAAGCAGTAAATGAGAATTCATTGAAAGTAGACAAAATTATAGACAATACCCATGAAAACATACATGTCATATTAGTTAAACAAAATATATTGAAACTTTTGTCTTTATTTAAAGAAATAGTAAAACATAATATTTTAAAATGTGTTTAGCGTGCTTTGTTATATTCAAAGGATTCTTATATTTCATCATTTTTTATAGAAAAGATTTATATCCCTGTCTAAAATGTCATTTTCTAAAATTTGTTTTTGCATCTTACTTAACGATGTCTATAAAATTTTCCAGGAATTTTTTTCTGGTCCCACAAAGTTTTTGTTTAGTTATGTATTATGAAAATTTAATGGAATGAAATCCAATTTTCTTTATTAAAGATAAATGAATCTCTTGGCTTTTGAAAAAATGTCAGTGATTGAGTATACCAATTTAATGAAAATTTAACCAACTAAAATAAAAAAAAAAGTTACAACTGTTTAAAGTTAAGATTAAATGTGATAATTGAAGTAAATGTATGCATTGTGTATTGTGGAACAATTGAAAAATCTTAAACAGGTATAGTGAAAAGTTTGAAGTGTAGAAAATTAGTGCACCTGTGTCTGTTCCCTGGTTGCTACACTAGTAATCAATGATGTAGGGAATGCGGATACATTAACTTTACATTTCTATTGTAAATACACACCCTATAACATCAGTTCAATTATGTGTGACTTAATTTTAGTTGTGTTCTTACCTCATGGAATTACTGTAATTGGATATTCTTTAAAAAAAAAAAGGAAAAACTTTTTGATTAAGGAATGGAGAAAGGAATAATTACCAGTTCACACACTTTTAATTCATGCTTTTATATTTATACATTTCCTCTATTAGTTAATTTTATAATGTATATAATTATTGTACTAGTAATGCACAGGTCATTGATGCTTGAAAAGCTATAAAAAGATTTTGTTGTATAAAAATAATTAACTTTAGCAGATGTTCTTTATATTCTCTAGAGCTTTTGAACTATTAATTTGTTAGTGCATTCATTATTTTATTATTCCTCATTTCAGGTCAGAGTAGAAAATGTTCAGACTCCTGAAGATCACATACCTGAGGTTTTAAACAGAGTTAAGAAAGAGTATTTGTTGAAAACTTACAAAATAGAGCCCTGGTCAGATCCAACTGATTTTCTTGAAAAATATGCAAGGCGTAGTGGAAAGCTTCTGAAGGTGAATTTATTTTCTTTTTTCAATCATAACATATCTTGAATTTTACAGACAATTAACATTATTTATTTATTTTAACTTTTGTCAAATTAAGACAGTCTTACATTAGCATAATTAAAAGTTGAGTGAAGATAAAGCTAAGGTTGTTAGGCATTTTGCTGGAGTACTATTGATATTTTAAACAATGTTTCTTGTGCATTTCCCATGAAAAAGTGAATGAATTTTACTTCTAATATCCATTTCTTTCTGTTTTTCTAATAAAAGCTTTTGTCTAGATCAGGCTTGCCCAATCCAAAAAGTTCTGTGGTTTGCATTAAGAATGCATCTGGTTTCAGCTAGACACACTCTGTGTGGTTTATA
This sequence comes from Pardosa pseudoannulata, assembly GCA_032207245.1. Lineage (NCBI taxonomy): Eukaryota > Metazoa > Arthropoda > Arachnida > Araneae > Lycosidae > Pardosa > Pardosa pseudoannulata. Next base: position 12,923,919 of record CM063510.1, read on the forward strand.
TATGTAATGCCATAAAATTAGCATGATCAATTCTTAGATTTGAAATTCATCCCTTACTTTTAATTGATAAAATTACTAATTTTTGGCATAGAGGTATTACGTACCAATGATGTATACCAGGTCATTCTGAGATAACACAAAGAGTTAAGACACCAGGTACAAATGAGCAAAGACTTACCGTTTTACAGACTTTTTTTTATTTACAAATTTAATCTTGCACAATCTGGTGATGCAAGTAAAATATATTCAATTTTAATATGGAGATGCCATAAACCGCTGAAATATGGAAGCAACTCCCGCTGATGATGCTATCTTCAGATGGACAAAAAAAAGTTGAGTGTTCCCTGCCTCTGCTGAAGTTCTCTTCACTTTGTCTTTCCTCTGAAGGGACCTTCAAATCTGCTGAGAAAAAATTCTAAAAGCTGCTGTTGCCAAGGCCAGAGACAACTGACCCGCGTTAGCCACCCCTCTTGTCCAATGGGGTCAAAGGGGGGTGTCGCCCTCATCCCTTGGTCAGTTTTCCATGTTGGTGTTGGCTAGCAGTGTTACTCATTGTTGCAAGAGATAATGCAGACATGGAATACTTTTGCTGTGGCCTAGGCTCCTGTTTAGCATGTGTATTGTAGTATAACTGCAGTGTCATCAATTACAGATATAAAACATAGGTACCATGAGAGCAGAGTACAAGTATGATGCAATGATTTGAGCTTATAAAGTTATCTGTGTCTTTTAGTGGCTTTTCTTGCAGATGTCTAGAAGCTATATTGGATGTTAGCTAATTCATAATGTTATTATAAGAAGAGAATAAATGGGATTGCTCTCCATGAACAGTGTTTGTGTCTTCTATGCTATCCAATGAAGTTTCTTAGTAGATTAAATTTGTGAACTTTACATATGTGTATATAGATGAGAAATTTAGAGTAATGCAATATTAAAGTTTTTATTATTATTATTATTATTATAAGTGTACTATAGAACAGTTAAATTACTTAAAATTACCATAATTTCCAAAATAAATGTGTTTAAAGCTTAAACTTTTAGCAGGTGCTGTTTTTCTACTGATGCAGGGCTTGTGTGTGACTAAAAATAATAGTATCTTTTTCAGCTTAATACATCAAAACAATTACATACTATGTGTTTAAAACAGCATTCACATCAGTTTTAAATGACATAGAATCCATACCTGTAATTTTAAGCTTATTGAAGCTTTTCATACTAAACAAATTGAAAATTTAACAGTAGTACTTTATTAGGTCCAAATTTTTAAACTGTGTTGTCTACACCAATACCGTGCTTAATTTAGTTGGCACTGCTTTGCAATTTTAGTATTTTATTCACCATTTTCCTTGAGTTCTATATTTAATGCTGATGCAGCCTTTTCCCCAAAAATTATGGTACATAAATAAACATAACAATTATGAATAAAAAATTCAAATATTATATTTACTATATTTGTTTCAATATAATTGTTATGAATCCCACAATGGGCCTCAAAATTATAATGGAGTGAGTTGTAATTTGGCCACCCCTGATCTTAATTTCATTTTTTAGTTTTCTGTATACACCATTTGTTTTCATCTTGCATTTACTTTTATGAAATAAACAGTTGAAGAAAAAAAAAAGTTGGGTTCAGTCTTTGATATAAAGTAGAACTCTTTGCAAAATATTAATGTTCTTCAAATTTTACTTAATTGCATAGGCAAAATGCTATTAATCTTTGTATTCTGTTTCTCATTTATACTATTTTTTCTGAGAAATTGTTTTCTTTGTATTGAAGTTTGTTATTTACATGACTATAGTATATAGTTTTGTGTAGGTAGTTCAGTTATATAAAAACGTTACATTTAAAATTAAAAACGTTCAAAATATTATAAATTGAAAATTCATAATACTTTTATGCATTCTTAAAAGATAATCCTTTGTTATCAGGTAACTCCTAATTTAAACTAGTGTCAGTGTCTTACCTTACAGCAAAATGTAAACCATTTTAAGCTGTATAAATTTTAATAGTTTTGACTTCTTAATAGTTTTAATAGAGTGTTAATTAATGGTTTAAAAAAATTCAATATTCAATGTTTTACTTGCATAAATAATACTTTTATAGAAAATGGTATAACATTCAAGTTAATAGTCTGTAATTATCCATTTTATGAGTTAAATGAGAGTCAGAGACATACTATAACATAAAAATTGTGCCATGGCTTTTATTTTGAAGCATATATCCACTAATATTCTCATCTTGTTTTATATTTGTAAATTGATTAAATGTATTTTGTATTTTGTCACAGGGTGGTGAACCTGATATATCAACAGTTGCAAAAATGGTTCTTAATGATTTCCAAAGGGGGAAGTTACCTTACTTTGTAAAACCACCATTAGATGAGGTAAATTTATATTTTTCTATGCATTTAAATGTGTATATATGAACATTATTTTACATTCTCTGTTAAATTTGAGAGAAAATCTGCAAATAATTTACTGCTGTTCTTACAGAATATATATGTAAAGCTTAGTAGTTTTTTTATATTTATATTTATTTATTACATCATAGTGAAATAATGTATACAAAATCATTAACTGCTAATTTACAACAATAAAAGTGTGAATATTTTATGTAAATATATCTCTAGTCATTCAATATGTAATTAATTTTTTTGCTTTGTGCTATTGCTAAGATCTGCTTTCATTTTACTATATGTAAGCTTTAAACATATAAATGTATTTTACTGCTTTATATCTTTAATTTTTGAGTTTTATTGATTTTGATATGTAGGAAAGCTTTTCAATGTATATACATAGCTGTCAGCTTGTACAATTTTTTTGTACAATTGTAAATTTACAGATGTCAGTACAATTTATGAGGGATTTAAAACCATGTACATTTTAGTCATTTAAAATAAAGAAAGATACACTTTTATTGTCTGAATTTGAATATTTATTACTGATTATTAAAATAATCAAAAAAGTTGCTTTAAGAATTCAAAGAAATTGCATGTAATAGCTTTCTGTTTATTATTCATTTAATAAACACTTCATTTCTGTGCATTCAGATTAGGCATTCTTCCAAATGTCAGCTGCATTGTTTTTTATTTAGTATCATTTTAAGGAAGTTAGCTACTTACATATGTTTATATGTTATAAATTTTTGAATTGTAGCAATCAGGAGTATGCAGCATGTATGTTTGTGTGTGTGTATATATATATCAAGGTTCGTACGGTGCTTAAAAGTGCTTAAAAACTGCTTAATTTCGAAACGCATTTTTAAGGCCTTAAAAAGTGCTTAAAGAGTGCTTAATTTTCCCCTTACCGACAGTTTTTATTTGAATGTTTCGAAATCGTCTATGAAAATCATAAAAGATCGCTCTGGATTAATCATTCAGTGTGAATGAAATCAAACACTGCAGCGCCCCTTTTTTTCCTCATTTTCCTTTTTTCTAGAAATCTGTCCTTTATTTCTTATTTTACGGCATTCTTCCTTTTTTTCGGCTATTCCCGCCTTTTATTCCTTTTTTCTTTGGGCCATTCACTCCTTTAATTCGTTTTTTTTTTCTCAACATTTACGGAGTTATGTAATGGTGGAACCTATTACACACATCGTCTTTCCCATGTTTTGATAACATCTTTGTTTTTCTAACATTTTCTTTCTGTGGGATATTCACCTCCCCCCCCCCTCGAAAAAAACTTAGGCTATTTATTGGCGGTACAGGTGTTTGAAAGTTAACAAATAACAAATAACGATCAAAGTGTCAAAACCAAAGGGGGTTCCCGAATTTTTCGATTGTAGTGTCGAGAAATCTGTTTAACTCGTTTCTGAACTCCAAGGGGGGGGGAAACCGTTACTCCAAGCTTGTGTGCTTAAAAATGGACTGACATATCGAATATTGAATTCAGGGATGATTCTGATCCGAATGTTTTTGTGGGTTTGTTCTAAAAAAACAGATTTTTTCGGAAAAAAAAGGGGAAGAAGCCATTTATTTATTTAACATATGTATAAATTTTGACGATAATCTGAAAGTTTTCTTTTTCTCATCCTTTTTCTCTTTGCCGCGTCCACAATTTTTTTTTCTGACAAAGAGTAGGAAAGTGTTATCAGTCGATACTCGCAACGCATGCTTCAAGGTCAAAAAGCCGTGTGACGCGGTATAAATGAAACATATAGGACTTCTGTGGTTCTAGTTATAAAAGTACAACTATGCCTTAATTCTATGTTTTTGGTAAAAAAAAAACAACCATTTTCTGGATTTCGATTCCAGAAAATGCTCATTTTGTAATGGACCATTATAGTTAATAGTGCGATCCTAATATGGGGCTCTCATACGGTAGAATTATGTTTTAACAACCTGCATACTTTCTTTATAGATATCTCCCGAACTCACGTGCATATAGACCGAACGTAATACTGTTTTATATATCTGTATTTTTTTAATATCGCGGTAACAGTATTGAGATTCCAATCCCTCCTATAGTTATTTCAAACGGTACTTTATCTTATTGACTGAATTTTCTGCTATGGGTAGTGTCTGTGAGAAAATGACACTGTTGCAAAAAACTTACGAAATTTTGGATATGCACGGAAGTTTATTGTTGAAAAATCCGCACCTTTTCTTTTTGTTGTTAAGTTTTGCATTTGCATTGAAGTTGATGAAAAATCATAACTTTTAACGGCAATCCCTATAAGAAAACAGCCCCTATAGCTGAATCGGTAGGACGCGGCCACGGGTTCGAATCCCGCTCTTTGTTCGTAGCCGTTCAGAATCGTAGTAATTAAATAGTAAATTCCGATGTCTTTAGCCGTTGGGTAACATAAAATAAAACTCTAGCGCTCTCAGACCAAACTAAATGGTTACAAATCTGTTAGTCTAAAGTACAATTCGAACCCCCTGGCTCAGATACCGAAAAAAATCCCAATTCGATCATCGTCCCGAAATATTACTATTTAAAAAAAAAAAATTTTAATTTTCCACTTAAAAAATAGCCTTATACAGTGCATATATTATTTAAATCATGAGTTTTTACACATTGATTTAAATTAAATCTAATGATAATTATTGTATCTTTCCAAACTAATAAGGTATAGATTTTATTACTATTTAAGAAATTCTGCAGTCACAAAATTAAAAATTTGTTTATAGAAATGTCTTCTAAAAATTTGATATCTAAAATGCGCATTTATATTATTATTTTTTTTTAATTAGGATATTTGAGAAACTTTTGATTTGAATCTGTTTTTAACATTTTTTGATTAGGAGACTCGAGTGATTGTTTATATTAGTAAAAATTATTTAGCTTCTGGTATATTTGATACTTAGGTACTTGTTTTTGCATTGTGTAAATCAAATAAATATTTTAAAATTGTTTTTTAATTTCCGTTTTTCCTTCTTCATTTTCCTCCTTTTTTTCCTTCTAATATTTATCATCTGGGTCTGCTACTTTTATTGAAATTTTTTTGAAATTGTCCATTTAAAAAAATTAGACTTATACTGTAGTTTTTAAACATTAATTATAAATCAATCTAAGAAAAATTAATAGAATTTTACAAACTAGTTAAAAACAAATTTTAATGTTACAAAATTTTTAAGTTTTGTTTAGAAGTGCATTTTAAAGCTTTGCTATTTGAAAAGACTTTTAAATTATTGGTGTACTGTTGAAATCCCTATTTTAACAAACCAGCTTATAACAAATGAAAATTTTGATCTCATGATTTTCCTTTTGTTTGCATGCTAATTTATCCATAAATAGTGAAGGTCCATTTTATACATTTATAGTGAATCTTAGGAATGAGGTAGAAGGATCCTTTTTTTTCAGTCATTTACTAAATTTTTTTTTCTTCAATTTTTATAAAACTTTTTTGCATTTATGAAAAGATTTAAATATATGTGTCTAGATTTAAAAACAAAGTGCATGAAATTTATAACATCTTGTTCACCTACTCACGAGTGTTGTAGGTTGTCTGGGGTACCTGGGCCGAAGGCCTTATCCCCAATTGGTGAGAAATATAAATTCATGAAAAGAGTCCTTCCTTTAAAGTTACATAAACACAATTATAAAAATATGCAGGTCTTTTAATTAAAATTATACATATTAAGTTACGATTATATTTAAATGGCCCAAAAAAAAAAAATAAAATAATAAATAAGCAAAATAAGATAAAAAATAAAAGAGAGTAGGAAGATTAAGGATAGCAATATTAGAAGAAAGTTTAAGGATAGGAAATAATATTTTTGATTTTATAAAATTTTTTAAATTTTTATTTTTATTTTATAATTTTTTAATAATTTTTTTTTTTGTTTTTTTCATAAGTCCTCCAAAAGGAGAAGGTAAGCACAAAGTGCATACATAATTCACATAAAAATAAAGAAATTGCATATTGCAAGTGAAAGGAAGAATGCAATAATGCTAATGAAAGAATCGAAGCGATCGGAGAGGAGCTCAGATCAGGTTCTGTGGCGCCATCTATTGGATAGCCGCGCGATCGGAAAGTGTAAGGGGAGAAATTAATGAAGGGACTTGGCGAAAACAATTAATAAGTTATTCACCTACTCAAGGAAAGAAAATGTTTTTCGTTGTGTAAGGCAAAGAAATTCCTTACACTATCTTGATACTGGCATCACGTCTATAGAAGATTATAAATTAATTCAGTATTAAAATAGTAAGCAATAACTAGTTTTGCATTTGTCTACATTTTTGGTCATTCAAATAGGCAATCCATCAGTTGTTTGGTTTTAGTCAATTAAGATCTTATATATGTAAATCTTATATAATATGTAATCTTATGTAAATCTTATACAAGTTATAATTTTCTGAGATCTAACATTAAAGAGTAGAAAAGTTTTTAAAGGTTCTTTAAGAACCTTTCTTCTAAGGTTTCTTCTGAAGTTAAGTCCAACAAACAATATGGTTCCTCAAAGTTTAATATAGTAAAGTTCAACTGTATTGGTGAATTTATTTTTTTAATTTAGCAAATTGAAGAAGCATCTGATTTGAATCTGTTTTAAATTATTTTTTACTAGGAAACTTAAGTACTTGTTTATATTGATAAAAAATTATTTAGATACTTTCATATTTCATATTTAGGCACTTGTTTTTTGTATTAAAGTAAATCAGAACATTAATTTTAAATAATTATTCAACTAATTCTTTTTTTTGCATTTTTCTGCTTTTTTCCCTCTTTTCCCCAAAATATTTTGACTTCTGTGTCTGTGAAATACAATGATTTCTCACTTATACACACTCTCTTTTGTTCATGTTTTTGTTGAACCTAATGTAATAACCGTTATTTTATCTGATATGTTTCTGATAAGAGGTGCTTAAAAAGTTTGAATGGTGCTTAATTTTTTCCATTAAAACAGTGTACGAACCATGTATATATATATATATATATATATATATATATATATATATATATATATATATATATATATATATATATATATATATATATATATATATATATACATTGACACATTGCAATTGCAAGCTAGTAAAATTGGGCTAATTTTAAAACTGAACTGTTAGAGCAGTATGTATGTTTATATATTTTTCTGATTATAAGTCTTATCAATATAAGCCAGGATTGCAATTTTTTTATCAAAAATTTGCCTTGAATTCAAAAGCCATATTTAGGTGAAATTAAAAAAAAGTGTTAAATGTTTAAACACATTGCCTAAAAGATGTCAAGTAAAGCAGGTGATATATTTTCCAGTGAAATCATAATAAATTAAAGTTCTAGACTATATAAAGTAAATATGACCAATAATGTTTTTACTTTATGCACTAGCTGCCATTCATGATAGTTTTACTTCAGAACACAGGCATAACTTCAGAAATAAAACAACTTATTTTTATAACAGAAGGATTAATTTTATTTATGATTTTTTTAAAATGAAAACTTAAGTAGTATAAACTAAGATTTAAATTGCTATTTTGGCAATTTATCGCTTGCATCTAGTTGATGGAAAAGTATGTTTCTTGTAAGGGTAGTAAATCCATGTTACATGCTGGCCCCACAGACAGACATACACACCTTAGCCTTAGCAAAAGTTCCTAAAATTATCAGCCTATATAGAATGATATATGGTTATGTTCATATAAAATCATAAAGTTTTCATGTATATGTATATCCACAATAGTCATTATCAGTTTGTAGTGACATTTTCATTATATTAAGTTATTTGCCACTAATACTGTGGAAATTCTTTAGAAAGTGATTAAAATGTTTAAAACAGTTTGAAATGGTGAGGAGTGTATATTAAATATTACTTGCAAATATTCTATAAATATTGAACTACACCTGTCACAGATTCTCAGAGACAGTTTTAAAAAATAAAATTTGTATTTTTATGCATGTAAGCAAAATATGTTTGTGCAGTATAATTGAGTATGCATGTATAAATTTACAGTGCCACTTATGGTAAAAAAATATTAATTTATTTTTCATCTTTTCCAGGAGAAATTAAAACTTCAGCAGGAGGAGAATCCTGAATCGGCTAAACAAGAAACTTCTGTTAAACTTGAAACTTCTGTTAATGCTTCTGAAACTGTCGAAATTGCGGAACAAAATGTGACTGTAACAGAAGAACAACAAAAAGTTAGTAACATTCAGTCTGCTTGATATTAACTTATTTTTACATAAATTGAGAGTGAAATATTTTAAAAGAAATCTACCTATTGATAATTAATTTCCTACATTATTTTGGCATTTTGTTTCATACTTAAGTTATCATATACATTTTTGTGAAATGCTTTAAAAATCCATTTTATGTAGTAACCTTTTGTACCATTCTGATGCAGATCTGCAACTATAAAAATTAATGTTATTTTAACATGTTTTGAAAGATTATTTTGTTGTTACTAGTTCATACTTTTTCAACTAAGGCAATTTAATCAAATCTATAATAAGTGACAACACTTAGTTTAATTTTCATAGCAAATTTTCATTTATTATTTGATAGTAGCACATGTTTATTATTTGAAATAATTAAATTTTGAATTTGTTAAATTTTTGAAAATTGTGACAAAACCCAAAGTATATTAATCACAAAGATAGTTATAATGTTTATGCTGAATACCTTAAAATGTTTAAATGAAATATGTATTTCTTTTGCTTATAGAAAATACTACAAGGCTCCCACGGTCCTTAAAAGTCCTTAAGAATTCCTTAATTTTAGCTTTCAATTTAAAGGTCCTTAAAAACTCCTTAATTTAAAATTTGGAACACAATCAATTTCTCCATTGACACGATTTACTGTCGTCACATGATTAACTATCAGTTTTTGCTGTACTCTCAGAACTTTGTGGTTTTGTAAGTTCGGAGTTAAACTTGCCTGAAACCTATTCTAAGAATGCTATTGCAGATGATAAGTACTCGTCAAAGAATATATATAAAGGATATGTAAAATATTTGTTAATGTTCATAACATTCTTTTCCATTTTCTAGCCAAAAGTGCAGTATTAATAATAAAGAAAATCCTCAAATACATATATGTTTTCAGTGTATTACTGTAGTAAATTCTAAATTCCTTTCCTTGATATCCTTAAAAAATTATGAAAATATTTTTAATTTGTTAGTACTTTTTATGGTTGCAAGGTAGAAAACTTATTTGACAAATAATCTTTTGCATACTGAAAAGGTTTAAAATATAAAGTCAGCTGCCATTTCCTAATAGCTAACAGTCATGCAGATTTTAATTAAATGAAGCATGGAGGATGGGGGGTTTAGATATTTCAGTTACATAATGAAAGTTTAATTTTCTTTGCAGTGAATGTATAAAACTTTCTTTTATCCCAGGCAATGTCAGCTATAATCAGCTAGTATAGACAAACATATATATATATATATATATATATATATATATATATATATATATATGTCATTTTTTAAACCCTCAGAAAGTATTATTTATAATATTGTATTTTATTCATAATTTATTTTTTTGTTTGATCATTGAAAAAATTTTAGGTGTGTATTTTTCAAAATTAGTTTTTGTCAAATAGATTTATCTTATATTAATTTTTAGGCATTTATAAAAATTTAATCCTGAAATATTGTAGGTCATTTATTGAACATGCCTTGTCTGATTCATAATCATTAAAATATGTTTCTCAGGAAATAGGCTTTATGTTGTTATGCTGTGTAATTCACGTAGGTCCTTTTAAAAAGTTAGTTTGGTCCTTAGAAAGTCTTTAAAAAGTCCTTAATTTTTGTTCTGGAAAAAAGAGTGGAAACCCTGTATTAATACACTTTCTTGTGAATAAATGTATTAAAAAAATCATCTCTCTCTTTTTTTAATCAGGAAATAAACACTATTGGTAAATAAATACAAATGTTTTATATTCTGCATATATTTTAAATTACATCTTCTATATTTTTGTCTTTAGAATATTGATCCTGATACTGAAGACAATATTGAGGAGGAAGTTGAAACTGAAGTGAATTATGATGATTTAAAAGTGAAATTTGATTTTGAACCTGAAGATCTGAATCCTGATGTGTGTAAAGAAACAGAGACAACTGAAAATAAGGACTCTACTTCAAATGAGGCTGTTTCAAGTATTCAGAAGCGCAAAAAATCTGTTAGTTTCAATCTTCCAGAAGATGAAACTAAAGATTCTGTTAATGAAGAAATAAAGGTTTGTATATTATGTACTGTTTTAAAATTTGCTTTTTTTTGTGGGTGATATTAATATATACTTTCATTTTTTATTTTAGTTTTATTTTTCGAAATCCTGTCTAATCTGAGATATTTACAAAGTTAAACTTTTGATTTAGATAAAACAAAGTGTAACTATACTGAATCCTTTTAAAAAAAACTATAAATATCTGCTTCTTTTTACAGGGTTCACACATTCCTTTTAAATTCCTTAATTTTAGGTACTCCACTAAAAACACCCCTAAAGTTCGTAATTTTCACATTGAATCCTTAATTTTTCAACAGTTTAATAATTTTTTAACAGCAGCCAAATTTATTATATGATTATATCATATGAACCTGAGGGAAGTGGTGTAATCAAAATTATAAGTCTGAATAAATCTATATCAATTACGACTTGTTTTAAAGAACCTTTTTGACTTCTCAGTCAAAAATCTCCTTTAAAACTTCGTGATTTTCATTTTCAGAGAGATTCTTAAAAATTCCTAAAACTTCCAGTCATTATGTAGCAAAAGGTAGGCCATATTGCTCCAAAGCCACTTACCAATCCTGAAACTTACCTCCTTAAATTTCACTTTGATAAGCGTGTATTAAGGAGCAGTTTTGAAGTTGAGGAATCATTTAACTTTTTAAGAGTTTCTTCTAATGCCTGCCACATTCACAGAATGACGAAAATTCACAATACTTCCAGTGTTTAATCATTGATATAAACTTTAATTTTTTATTTTAATTATATTTGGAGAGTTCTGCCCAATCTGGAACATTTTCCAAATAAAACTTTTGTAATAAATTTCTGCTGCTTCCTAAACAGCAGTTTTGAAGATGACGAATTATTTGTTAACTTTTTAAGTGTTTCTTCTATTTCCTACAGCATTCATAGAATGCTAGAAATTCAGAATATTGCCAATTGCTTATCTTATCATGGTAGGCATAAAGAATATATTAAGATATACATTGCTTTTAATTGAATGCGGAAGTGACTAGCAAAATTCAAGTTTTCAAAAAATTGTTCCTGTTTAGTAAAGTGGCACTTTCAACACAACATAAAGAATGAGTATTAATTTCTTGTACTGGTAGTCTTTATTGTAACTGTTACCTTTGTTTTGTACAGGATAAGAAATTTTCAAAAATTTATTCTTAGAGTGCTTTTTAAAAGTAACAAATTTCCGTATTTTATTCAGTTAGGATTTTTAATTTAATGTATCTTTTGTTGATGTTTAATAAATTGTATAAAATACAGAAAATAAACATTATGGATTAAGGTTGGAAAAGAATAGTTATACTTTAGCACATAATACACAATCTTTAAAAAATAAAAATAATTTTGTACCTATAATGGATATAATGATTATGGAAAGATATGTATACCAAATTGTCTCATTTATTAATTTGAGGAATTATGACTAAAGTTCACACTCTAAACTGCATTATGCAGTTAATTATATATATATATATATAATATATATATATATATATAACAGGGTTTCCACGGTCCTTAAGAAGTCCACAGTCCTTAAAATTCCTTAAGAACTCCTTAATTTTAGCTTTCATTTTTAAGGGCCCTTAAAACTACTTAAATTTCTTAAAAGGTCCTTAAGAACTCTGTAATTTTTAAATTGGAATGCAATTTCTCCATCGATGCTATCTCTTGCCGTCGTGTGATTTCCTCAGTTTTCTTATTTGACAATATTTTCTTAGTTACATATTTGACAAATAAATAATCTTTCGCACACTGAAAAGGTTTAAAGTATAAAGTCAGCTGCCGTTTCCTAATAGCTAATAGTCCTGCAGATTTTAATTAAACGAAGCATGGAAGATGGGTGTTTGTAGATATTTTAGTTACTTATGGAAGTTTAATTTTCCTTGCATCGAATGTCATAGAAAAGCCTAAAACTTTCTTACTACCCAGGCAACATTCGGTATAATCTGCTATATAAAGATATATGTATATATATATATATATATATATATATATATATCAGAGTCATTTTTAAACTCTTGGAAAGTACTGTTTATAATATTGTATTTTATTCACAGTTTATTTTTAGTTTGATCACTTAAAAAACTTTAGATGTACATTTTTCAAAATTGGTCAAATAGATTTATCTTACATTAATTTTTAGGCATTTTTAAAAACCTAATTCTGAAATATTGTAGGGCATTTATTGAACATGCCTTATGTGGTTCATAATCATTGAAATATGTTCCTCAGGAAATAGAGTTTAATGTCGTTATTCTGTGTATTTAAAATAGGTCCTTATAAAAAGTTACTTTGGTCCTTAAAAAGTCCCTAATTTTTGTTCTGGAAAAAGATTGGAAACCTTGTATAAGAGGGGGAAGGGAGTCTTTTTATGATTAGTACTTAATTGTTCAAAGAAAATTTTATATTTTAGTAAACATTTCACACAATATCTGATCTCAATATTGTTTTTTCAAATTGAGTTCTCTATTTCTTAATGAGTTCTCTATTTCTTAACTGATTTTTTTTAACAACAGCCAAGTATATTATTAGATTATATAAACCTGAGGAAAATGGTGTAATCAAAATTATAAATCTGAATAAATTTATGCCAGTTATAATTTTCTTTCTTAGTAAAATTTTTTAAAAAGTCAAAAGTCTCCTTAAAAAAACTTTATAATTTTTATCTTCAGAGTGTATAAAAAAAAATTAAAACCCTAAAACTTTCATTAGTTCTCATGTGGAAAAAAGTTGACCATATTATTCCAATTCTTGTTACTTAACCCTGAAAATTCCTTAATTTAAACTTTTCGTTTAAATTTTGGATGCATTAAGAACTAGTATAAAAGCTGATTAATGAAACTTTTAACAGCTGAAAAGTATTACTTAAGAGATCTTAGCTTAACATGCATTTGATAATTAAATTCCTATTTAAGTCATAATTTACAATATGTAAAAATTATTAGATTTATAATTTCATTGTAAGATTATATTTATGAAACTAAAACTTCTGTATCATAATTTGAAGGTGGATGCAAGTTCAAAGGAAAGTATAATTAACGACACAGAGGATGAACAAGTTTCTAAGAAAATGACCATACATGTAAGTTAAATATTTCATATATGAAAGAAATTTATGAAAGCTAATGTAATATACAATATCAATTATTCTATGAAAATAGAAAATAAAAATTGTTTGAGATTACGTTGAAGATTTTTTTTCTTTTATTTAAAGGGGAATAAAGCTGGCAAGTCAAAGAAAAGGAAATTTGATGACACAGATGAAGATGAACCAACTTCTAAAAAATTGACTGCTAAACAAGTAAGTTAAAAAAAAATAAATGTTGCATGCTTTAAAATTTCTTAGTAGTTTTTCTTCATAATAATCACTTATTGTTTAAATTATTGTACATTCTATGTTATCTTAAGTATATTTTACAGTGTCAAAATAATTAATGCTTTCAAGCAAGGATTTCAAGATCATTAAATATTTCATATGTTTGCTTTATGCATTTGTCAGTGTCAAATTTCAAAATTAAAATTTTATGTAGATTTTCAAATAATTTTCTATGTTTTCTTTACTTTTTACAAACTGGTATAGAAAAATAAATGAAATTGTAGATCTTAAAAATCACATGTGTTGAAACAAGCTGAGTCATATATCTCTGAGACATTGCTAGTTAAACATTTAGCAGAAGCTTATGCAATGTTTATCAAGTACCCCAATGAACTGTTTCTTTTTTTTCCTTTCCTTTATTTTTTTTCTCTTCTTTTTCTTGGGTTTGGGTACAATAGACCTCTGGTTGCAGTTCCCTGCTTTTGGTGAATTCTCCAGGAGCTACCCAGAAGGCGATTTCATTCATTCATCTTGGGTGTGTGTGGTGATAACACTAGAAAGCTTGTAATTTTGGAGCTAGTTACTAGATATTTACTTTTAAGAGCTGTGAGAAAAGAAATAAAAAAAAGATTAAATTGAGTTAGCTTCATCTCTGTTTGTCTACAGTTCTAGCTATCCTCACCATTATTCATTGGTATCTGTGGTCTGACACACATATATGTGTCTAATATACTGATGTATATCATGTCCCTCCAGGATGGGTGCTGTTGAAAGGTGTCAAAATGGGGAAGAGAGGAGAACCAAAACTCAGGAAAAACAATATAGGTTCATTTAGCAAGACGAATTGAACTGTTCGGATAGGAAAACATAAAATTATATATTAAACTTGTCAGGATAGAGTTGATTATTATCCAGTTATACATGATGAAAGAAATCAAGGGGGGGGGGTTGCTTATGACAGCTCAGATTTTATATACGAGGGTCATGTAAGGAAAACAAGTGGACAAAAAATATGGCAAGGGGACATGGTGCTCATCAACAGGGAATTAATTTAGAAATGAGATAATTATATATAATTTAGAAATAGAATTTTAATTATATAATTTAGAAATAGAATGAGAATTTTGTCAAAGGACTGGAAAAGTTGTCTTTTTAGATATAGGATTTCCGAAAAATATTAAGAATAATTGTTATTAAAATTGTTTAATTGGGCTAAAATATTGTTATATATATATATATATATACACACATACATATACATATACATTATTTATACACATACTTTCACAGTGATGCATTGACTTATGATTTTAACTCATCTCTGACAACTTGTAACTTGCATTATTCGAATTAATTTTTCCCATTGAAATGCTACTAATCCATTCCAGAACCCCTCATGTCCATTCACACATCTAAATCATCATCATCATCATCATCATCATAAAAAAAATTATATATAGCAATAAAGCATATTAAGTATTATAAGTGATTTGAATAATAAAATACAGTATTTGCATTTAAAGAAAAAAAATATTACTTCCTGATAAAGTTGGGGAAGAAAGACTGAGCTGAATAATTCAATTATCACAGTAATTTACTTTGTTTATTAAATTAGTTGAAGAAAAATTAATTAATATTAATTTACACAAATACATCCTCAAATGATTTTGTTACACATTTTTAACAAATGTGCTTTTAAAAAAATTATTTCTGTACACAAGCATAATAAAATTTAATAGAAGAATACATAAATAAATTGATTTTATGAAGTGCAGTTTAGCTACTTTATTGGTTTTTTTAAAACTACATTTACATATCTCTCTTTCTTTCATTTTTTTTCTCTGTGTGTGTCCAGAGCTTACTTATATCTCAAGTACTTGCTCATAACTCGAGGTAAAGTAATTGACTGAACAATGATTTGTATGTTGAGGCCCTTTTTAGATAACACTTGTGTATACATATATGCATTTATAAATATATATATATATATATATGTGTGTGTGTGTGTGTGTGTGCGTATGATTTATTTGGAAATTAAATCATAATTCTTACACTGAATATGTCATTTAATTATTTTAACATATTTTCAAGAAATTTACTTTCTCTTTGTGAAGTATCATTCATGATGTCTTTTTAAAAATTCAGGTATGCTTGTAATTTTAAAATTCATGGTAGTAATTGCAATTTAATGTTTCTTTTTATACAGTAACTTTTGTTAATGCTAAAAGCTGTTTAAAATTTATGCATTTAATCAAATTGTTTGAAATTCTAGAAAATAAAATTATTACTCTTCATACCAGTATATTACATTTCAAATCTTTGAGTCTAATATTGTAATTATTAGGTAATTTTTTATTGTATTGTGTGAGTGATACAAAAGTGTGATTTTATGTTCTTGTACGTTCAAAGTTAAACACTAATGTGTATTGATTTTTTTAGAGAAGAAGACTAGAAAGAGCTCAGAAGGTCAAAAAAATTGGTGTGCACTTTTATGAAACTGCTAATGTCAAAAATAGGAATCGGAATAAGAAAAAAAATAAAATTTAATAGAAGAAGACATAATTAAATAAATTGATTTTATGAAGTGCAGTTTAGCTACTTTATTGATTTTTTAAAACTACATTTACATCTCTCTTTCTTTCATTTTTTTTCTGTGTGTATGTCCAGAGCTTACTTATATCTCAAGTACTTGCTTATAACAGAGGTAAAGTAAATGACTCAACAATGATTTGTATGTTGAGGTCCTTTCTAGATACCACTTCTGTGTACATATATGCATATATATATATATGTGTGTGTGTGTGTGTGTGTGTGTGTGTGTGTGTGTGTGTGTGTGTGTGCGTGCATGCGTGAGAGAGAGAGAGAGAGTTATTTATTTATAAATTCAGGTATGCTTGTAATTTTAAAATTCATGGTAGCAATTGCAATTTAATATATATATATATATATTATACAGTAACTTTTGTTAATGCTAAAAGCTGTTTAAAATTTATGCATTTGATCAACTTGTTTGAAATTCTAGAAAATAAAATTATTACTCTTCATACCTGTATATTACATTTCAAATCTTTGAGTCTAATATTGTAATTATTAGATAATTTTTTATTGTATTGTGTGAGTGATACAAAAGTGTGATTTTATGTTCTTGTACGTTCAAAGTTAAACACTAATGTGTATTGATTTTTTTAGAGAAGAAGACTAGAAAGAGCTCAGAAGGTCAAAAAAATTGGTGTGCACTTTTATGAAACTGCTAATGTCAAAAATAGGAATCGGAATAAGAAAAAATAAATTATTTTATTGTTGTACAAAATAAAGAAAAAGTTGTAAATAAAGAACTATATTTGCACTCTTATTATTTGTATTTAAACTTATCGTGAATCTAAATGTGAAGTTTTAATGTTTGTAATTATAGAGCACTAGTGTCCAACTTCTTTTAATATACGAGCTCCTTAATCTTCTAAAAGTATAAAAAATCATTTAATTTATAATTATTTTATGCTCAATGCAGGAACAAAAATTCTTTAAAAATGTATTCAAAATACTGAGTTTGTTGGCATAATTATTAAGCAGTGGCTTTTTTATGCCTCTTTCAGTGTTGTACACCTTACTGGTACTTATAAGTCTAATAGAGGCCAGAAATGAAAGTAGCTAAAAGTATATTTTAATTTGTGATTACAGATTGTGCCTCAGTTTCTTTGATTTAAATATGCTCAAGTATGTTCTGAAATAGTCTTAGTCAAATTTATTGAGATAAAAACTCCAAAATTTAGAGTCATCATTTGGTTTATAAAGACTGGGTCATTGAAAACATTATTTAACTTGAATCTTCTTATCTCACAACTGGTGTAGAATTTTATTTTGATTACTTAGGTCCTCACATATAAGAAAAAGGAACCTACATATCTATGATTAAATGAGCATTACATAGTACAAATAAAATAGTGGCATCTGAGACTTTCACAAATCCCTATGTAAAGAAAAATTTTGATTTCATTAAAATTATCATTCTAATGTAGAATTTTTTTAGACAAATATAAAGGTATAGCTGCATTATATTTATGTTTAAATTAATATGGAATTGCAAAAAAAATCTTTCAAAAATTTCCTTTTAAGGTAGAAAGTTTGTGAAATATCTTAAATCTTTTATACCAGTCTTTTTGTTGTAAAATTGTTCCAAATGTTCAGTTCTGCTTAACCCTTTTGTGGGCCGTGGGAAGATTACTTCCCACCTACACAATCTTACAAAATACACCTGTGGGAAGCGCAAAAACCATTATAATATATTGGTCTTGTGATGGAACGACTGGAAGACTGATTCCCGCTTCGGTTTTGCTCTGTCATCAATTATTAGATAGATTGAATAAAATTATCAGCTCTGTTTTGAAAGTTTGGAAACTTGGAGTGAGAAATAAATGACCCACGAAAGGGTTAAGGTGTCTATATGCTTCATGGGTATCTATCTGGAAAATAAGTCTCCCCCCTCCCCTTCTCCTGAAAAGTACTTTCCAATCATTGCTCTTTTTTTTTTCCCCGAAAGTAATTTAAAATACAAACTTATTGCTCTACTTTTAAAATTTTGGATGTTTTCTCTGTTACTATGATTATTAGTTCCATTAATTTTCACAAATTTGTAGAATTCATATTTGTTTGCCACTGGTTATATTCCATTTTCTTGAAAAAAAAAAATTATTTGATCATAACATGATGACTTTACTGGAATTTGTTTTAAAGAGCATGACAGTGTAATAACTTCATCATAAATCCCAAACTGCATGACTCAGTGTAATTAGCTCTTATTCTTGTATATAATGATGTCACCCTTTGCTTTATTGTACGAGATGTTCAGAAAAAAACGAACAAAAATTATATTAAACTTTATAAACGAACATACCATTTTGCACATTTTGAATTTAGTAATGATATATTTATGGATAATAATGTTAAAAATGTTAGTCTTTTCACTTTATCGGGTAGTTTCAGTAATAAAATAGGAAATTTAGTTATTATAATATAATATATCGAAATAACTTCCATATGAGGAAATGACTTAATCTCCGATTAACTGTAACCGAAATTAGTGACAGTGGCCTAAGTCTTTAGTAAGCACATTACTCACTAAGAGGTGCAGGTAGATTCCTTTGACTACACAGTCAATAGTAGATCTAGTTTTCATTAATGAATAATTAAAATTGCTTCATATATTACACAAGATAGCGTAATCTTTTAATCAACATCCAAACATGATCATCCTGATTAAATCTGTGTCAATTTACAGCAGTTCTTGGACATACTAAAGTTGAATATTGTTCAGGAAAAGAGCTAAGTATAAGATTATTGATTAATCAGGGGTCTGTTTAGGTGAAATCTGGGTGCTTTCTTCACAAAATATTTTATCTTAAAAATGGATCCTCTAAAATGAAATTTTTAACATTGCTAATTTCAAATTCGTTAATTTCTATATTTGAACAAATACAGGAAAAAACTGAATTTTGTTAATTTTCTTTAATTCTTAATTTAATTTCTGAAATTAACTTTAATTTCAGCTTCACAAAACGAGTAGATTTTTCACAAAAACAGGATTATGAAATGTCTGGACATACATCCGTTAATAAAATGTGACAGTAGACAAACAATCGTAAAGTAAAAGCAATGTCTTATCCTTTACGGCAAACGATTTTAAGGGTGCTACCATATTGCAGTCGAGATACATCACAGGTAACAACATGTCATTATGACATGGCAAAGAGGGGCATTTATGGTATCAAATTTTCGTCTGGCCATTTCTGACGTGTTTATTTCGCAGAGTTATCCGTGGCATTTCTCTATATCAATATGGTAACACCCAAAGTGACTACTACTCTATAAATAGAATTTGTACGATGTCATTTAAGGCGTTTTCGTGGGTTCAAATCCCACATTGGAATGGATTTTCGTAGCCGTTCGGAATCGGCTTTAAACAGTAGGTCCTGGACTCATTAGTCCTCGTGTTGCAAAAAGTAGACCAAAGCGCTCCAAACCAAACCATATTGCAGTCGAGATATGTCGCAGGCGACTTCTGCATCATAATGATGCCAGGAGTAGTCGTAGAGGGGATTATATGGTACCAAATTCTCTTCTCTGATCTCATTATGTCGAAGAAGTCGGATATGACATGTCTCGACTGCAATATAGTAACACCTTTATTCTTCCCTTCGTTTTCCCATTATTTCATGTTTAATTCTATTCTCTGTCATTAAAGGATTGTAACGATGGATGCGAGGTAGCAGTCGAGAGATATCACAGTTGACATCGCGTCATAATGGCGTCAAAAATTACCAGATATGGGAATTTGGTACTATAAATTCCCTTCTGTGACATCATTATCACGTAGAAGTCGTCTGTGACATCTCGACTGCAACATGGTAGCACCCAATGATTAAATAAGGCAGATAAACTACAGACGGAAAAAAAAATCTACAACTATAAGGCGATTTCACGCAGTAGGGCAAATTCTCAAATTATGACAATTCTGGTTTTAGTTTCAAACGGAAGGTCAGTTTATTCTTTGTTTATTGGCTGTTGTAAACATGAAAATGAATGGGAAGGGCATTATAGTAGTTCGTGACGTTGCGACAAATTGCCTTATTGTTGAATGTGTTTGAAAAGTAAAAATGGACTTTATTACTAACTTTGATTCATCTGCAACTGTAATTAATCCGTAATTTAACCATCGATTGTTATATTTCGGATAATTATATTTGAAATGTGGCAATCATCATTCTTGACAAACTGATAATGGTGTTTGATTTTGTTTGGATACATTAGAAATTTTATTGAGAATCAAATCAAAAAACTATTATAAAAATGGATTATTGTAAGTAAATTTATCATGTTATTTTTAAAACTTAGTTTGCATGTGTGCCTACAATGCAGAGCTGTTTAAAATGAATTCCCTAAAAGGATTATTGATAATGTTTTACTGAGTACTACTGAAGAATAGGGTGCCCCTTGGCAAATTTGGTGAAATTATTGGCGATGTTTACTAAAACAAAGGTATTTCATCCGAACAACAATGTATTACTTGCTATTTGGGCGACTTTAATTGATGTAGATTACGCCATTGTAATAGAATTATATACATTCCTTAATTAACCAAAACCACTGAGAAAGCGGGCATTTATATTTATGGGTAATTATCCCTTAAAAGTTTACAAAGCCAACAACTCAGTTATTAAAAATTAGCCATAGTAAAACTTTATGGCTTATTATATCTAATATTTTTAAGCATCACGCGCATTTAATATATAAGAAATTGGTTCCATAAGAAGAGCTGGATACAAATATAATATGAATTAAAACATAGATTGTTTGGTCAAGGCGAGATCAGGAGAAAATGTTAGAAATGTACATCTTCTCCATGTGTCTTTTTTTTTTGGTCGTCTAAGAGTATACATCAGAATTTGTTTGATAGAAGTATATAAGTTTCTATTTTTATTTAAAAACTTGTCAAGATCACTAGGAGAAATAGTAAACCCTAAACCTATACATTTTCTTCCAATCTTTTTGATTGAGGACAGATCTCAAATCTAGTGAAGAGATTTTGTAAATGAGCGGTCCTCTCTAGATTTGCTGAGGGCTATGTAAACAGATCTTGTTTATACCCATCGTCTCATAACATCTATTTGATATTGTAAAGAAGTAGACATTCATGAATATTTACAAAGAATGTCTACTGATTTTGCTTAGACGCTATTGTTCTAAGTCTTCTTTCCCGAGGCCACAACCAAATGATTGTGTATGTGCGTGAGTTAACTCCCATTTATAATC
This sequence comes from Pardosa pseudoannulata, assembly GCA_032207245.1. Taxonomy (NCBI): domain Eukaryota; kingdom Metazoa; phylum Arthropoda; class Arachnida; order Araneae; family Lycosidae; genus Pardosa; species Pardosa pseudoannulata. The sequence goes on from CM063510.1 coordinate 12,945,670, forward strand.
TAAAAAAAATGCTGTTTGATGTTTTTGTTCAGATTTTTTTTTCTTTATCCTAGAAATTAAATGCTCATCTGCACCAAAATCATTTATATTGTAAACCTTTTCAAACAACCCCTCCCCCGTTAATTTGAGGTAACTTTTGAAAGGCTTTGAATATTTGTATCGACATATTTTTCTGAAAGAATCTGAAAAAACATTTTTAGTTTAATCTCCATTGCTATTCGTCAACCCCTGAACAGTTGTTTTCTGCTTTAATTTTTTAAAAATTGTTGAGGAATTTATATTATGAGTTATGCATTTAAAAATCCAAATGTATATGCTTTATTAAAATATTTTCACGGAGAAACGTAAAACTTGACTCCTTCGCTCTAAAATTTCATACTAGCTAAGTCACTGTCATTCCCTGACAGTTTATGTGTTTATAACTTTTAGCTGTCTTTATACTCTTAAGAATAGAAAATAAAATATTTAGGGCTTTTTATTTTATTTTTCTGAGTAATTCTTAACATTCCCCCAAAATTCATTTGTGGAAAGCAACCATTAAATCTTTTTCACAGATAAAGATTAATATCTCAAGAGAAAGAAAAAGTATTCAGTTTTTAAACTTTTATTTGCGTCAAGGGGAATGAAAAAGCGTTTGACCTCTTCCACATATTTTTCGTGGTTATATCCTATTCTGTTTTCTGTAACGTATGCATTCTGAACGGTCGATGACATTGCTTTCAGAGCTTTTCAAAGTGGGCATCAACCAAGATTGGCCGAGCTAATTCGAAATGCATAGCGATGTAACGTCATGTGATCCTCGGGTAGCGTGTGGGTGTCGAAGTGGTTATGACACGACGTACAGCTTAGAAACAATAACAACGTTTATTCTTGATTAGAATGGAGTATGTACAAATTTTCCAAATGGAAATCACAGAGCTCAGGCTGACTGGTGCGGTCCTAAAAGTCCCAGGTTCAAGGCGAACCTAAAATACAATCTGCGGACAGGTGCCAACAGATACCGTTGTACAGGAGTACAACTGGGTCTCCTTGAGTCCCACACAAAGCTGGAGAAAAGCTCTCTCAAAAAAGAAAAAAAAACGTCACAAGTCGAACCTCTGTTCGATCTCTCGTCTTGGGGATTCTCCGGCGAAAAACTCGCGCCGTCTGACGTCACCTTTCGCCTCTTTCCATTGGCTTTTTCTTCCCGCCTAGCTGTTCTGGTAGCCTCTGATTGGCTTCTTCAGTGGCGCCTCACTGTCTGACATTTCGTTGTCCCGTCCGTCCTTCCGATTCACCTCGGACATCTCAAGGCGTGGTCGAAGCGACAACACTTTGTTGTGTAGTGTCAAAAACCCAGACAGAGTGTCGCCTTGCCCTGGGCTTTAACAAAACCTCTTTGTGAGGCCAATGGGGTGTAGCGACGTCACAGCGAACATACGCACCCATATACATATATAAAAAGCATTATATATTTACATAAATCAGGATTAAAAAGTTGCGTGTTTTTTTCTGGAGTTTTGATCATAAATTTAAATGGGTTGGATTAAAAAAGCAGGTTTTTTTTTTCAAACCATGATATATTTTTTTTCTTCTAGATGATTGTGATCTACCTTCTACTGACTATGTCAACTTTGGTGAAACTGAGTGGAATCTTCCGCTTTTAATACAGCCACGCAAAACATTGTCTAATGCATACAGAAACAGTGCTCCATATTTTTACAGGTATCCAAGGAACGTGTATCCATGTCACTCGAAAAGACACAGAGAGTTTCAGTCTTTTCAGAATAACCAATTTTCTAAAAACGAAATCCATCCCAGAAAATCTTGTCCTTCTCACGACTGGAATTTTTCCATAAAAAATGTCCCAACTAATGCCACTCGATATAACGCTACCATGTTATCTCGGGGATGTTCACCTTACAATCTGAGGAGTAGATTTAACTCTCGCTACACACAATCAAATGGTGACGAATTTCAGCTGCAAAAGTACCCAAGCGAACTTAATTTCCCAACGAATACAGCACATATGCAAAATATAATGCAGTGGGAATCGGAGTATTCTGAAATGCAAAATTTTGGAAATTTTAACCTGCCTCCAGATTTGTGGGACTATAGCATTGTTCAGACATCAAGTGATCCATCCTGTAATCGAAATATAGGAAGCGTTTGCGAAGTAATCAATTCTCAGAATAAAGAAATTCCCTGTATTACTTATCCTCAACGAAATTTGGATTCCACAGAGCCTATTATATTAAGCTCACCCCATGATATTCAGACAGTTTTTATTAATAATAATGCTCTTAATACTATAAACTCAACCGAAAAATTTAATTTATCGTTAGATAAAATTCATGATCAAAATATCACAGAAAATGAAATGCCTCTCAGAACTCCTAAAAATTCATTGGATTTGATGGAAGAAAATGCTTTATCTGCATACTTTTTAAACGATTTTTGCCTTAATTCACAAATTGATGATAAAATGTGCGATTTATCCTCAAACAATCAAAATATTTCCTCAGATAACATGTTTGAAGACACAACGGTTAACAGTTTAGAACATGATAATTTCTTTGATCAAATTAAAGATCTGGAATTGGGAATAACATCCATAAATAATGAACTTAACGCTAATGAAACAAACTTAATTAAAAATTTAAATGAAAAGAATATGACAGAAATAGGAGATATACAGTATAAAGAAAACACAAACGAAGTTATTGAAGAATCGTCCGGCTATTTAACAGCTAACACTCATGAAAAGTGTTCTAGCAACAAACACGATGATGATACACATCTTTCTATTCACCCATTTATTAAAGAAACTGAGGAACATGTCAACGTAAATGATGCGAACTTAAGTGAAAATTTAAGTACAAATACTCTAAAAGATGTCGAGGATTTTTCGTTTAAAGAGAATACGGATACATCTGGACTGAAAGTATCAAATTCAAACGTTCTAGATTCTTCTCATAATAATTGTTCACATAGGAAACTAGATAAAAATGGTAATTTGAGCATTCCTACTAAGAGAATGAAAAATAAAATAAATGTTATTAAAAATAAAAGAAGTTCTATAAAAAGAGAATTGGGATCTGATTGGAAGACCGTAGAGGATAAAATAAATAAGTGTACAGCAGAACAAAAGCTTATTTTCCATGCTCCCATCATAAACATTAATAATCAAAGTCAGATTTCTACATCATTTAATGACAAAAAGTTATCAGATGTTCATGACAGCAAGTTCTACAATAAATTGGGAAATGATATTATGGAATTATTATGTTCTTTTCAAAATAACAGCTCTGTTGGACACAATTCTGATGGAAAGTTTTCCAGAAAGGACACTTGTCTGTCGTCTAAAGAAAATTTTAGTTTGTCTCCAAATGAAAGAGATAACAGCCAAATGAATGCAGAAGTTCTAAATTCATCATCAGAATCTACTTTTATGTATTCTAAAGATTTAGAAACCTTACCAAATCAGATTGAAACCTCTTTGAGTTCAGTGACAAATTATATTTTAGATGAACCCTTGTACACCCCAATTACGCATTGTGATACTGCATCAGGTAGCAATGAATATTTTCCACTCAATAAAAACCTAGAGGATAATTCAGAAAGCATCAGAGAGAAAAGAACACGAAAATATCCAAGAAGGAAAATGCGTAATAATGAAACAGGTCTATTTTCATCACTGAAATCATATCCAGCTTCAGAAAATTTCATTGATTCTTGTATGACGTTGCCAGAGAACATATTCCAGCCAGACTCACTTGAATATTCATCAACTGTTGAACACCGACATCGAAAGATACCACTGAAAAATAATTTAAATCGTATTAAAAATAAACGAAGAAAGATCAACTGGAAAAAATGGAACCATATAATTAAGAGGCTAGTACTCTCAAAACTGGGTTCAATAGGTATCTTGACAAAATTCTATAACTGTAAATTAAAATCTAAGTATAGAAGAAAAATAAAAACTTTCAACCAAAATTCAAATAATTTATACAAAGAAGCTTTTTCTCAAACTTATGAAACAGAATCAAATTTATTAAGCAGAGCCGGTGTTATGAAACAAGATGCACAAACGCAGTGGGATATATCAGATATAAAAGAAACCCAGGATAGCAGTGAACAGGAAAAACCTGGTTATAAAGAAACGAGGAATGAAAAAGCAGACGATATCCTGTGTAAACAAGAAGAAATCAGAAAGTACAAAAAAGAGGCTGAATTCAAATTTGAGGTAAATAATATATCAGATTTAAAAGAAAACTATGAAAGCAAAGAGCAGGAAAAAACTGATCATAAAGAATCGAGCAGTGAAAAAGTAGATAAAATTCTGCGTAAACAAGAAGAAATCGTTAAGTACGAAAAAGAAGTGGAATTCAAATCTGAGAGAAATAAATGCAACTGGAATCTCCGACCAAGAAGGTTAGAATCAGCTGTTATGAGTGTAAACTCTTCTTTAAAAAGAACTAGAAATGAAACGAACGTTCACAATGCAAGACACAAGTATCTAGATTTCTCTACAAATATAAGACAAAACAATAATAGAAAGAAATCATCTAAAATGAAAAATAAATCATCTCCCTCAAAAATAGATGAGGTGTCGGAAAAGCAGATGAAAAATTCTAGTTTTACAAATAAAAAGCAAAATAAAAAAAATCACAGATGTAAGAGAACAACTGAAAATTTTCCCCTAGGCAATCAGCGAAAACATGGTAAATTGAAGAATAATCAGATGCTTAGATTTGGGTGCAAATCAAACAGTTTCTTCGGCGGGAAGTTGCGCTGTAAAAACAGCCAAAACTTCAAACCCCAAAAGAAATAAGAAAAAATTGAATTGCTTACGTATAGTCTTCATAACATTGAAAGTTTAAAGAAAATTTTACTTTGAAGATTAAAAAAAGATAGGTTTAGATCATCATTAATGAAATTTTAAATTAAAATTCCTTTATTTTACAATGATTCTTTCACTTTTGAAAAATCACCAATTGATTTTACAATGAACTACGAAAAAATAAAATTAATGTAAACAGATAAATTCGCTCTTTTTTAATTCTAATTAAAGTATTGATTTTATAGATCAATCTTGTTTCTTAATTTCTTGAGTCGTTTTCAAAAGTAAAGCTTTTACCTGTAAAATAAAATATCGTTTATTTGTTTTTAATTAATTTATTTTTCATTGATTAATGAATGCCGTTTACTCTAACAAAGAAAATATTTCTAGAATGCGTTCTGATATTGAAAGTTCTAGAGGATAGGTTCCCAACGGGGAGGTAAAGCTCCTCAGTGAGAGCTGAAAATTTCTATGGGGGAGGTAGCTGGTTTTGACATAAATTTAGGGTTAAAGAATTTAAAGAAGGCATTCAGTAGATACAATATCTATAAAAAATATACATTATGCTTATAAAAATAATCAATAAATCAATCAAATAATATTGTATTTGTCCTAATAAATGCGATATTTGTTTCAATTATAAATTTCGTGAATTACACCACAGATTGTCGTTTGGCGACCCGTGGACTGAAGTACAGTTTTAATTGCAGTGTAACGTCACTGGATCCTCGAGTAGCGTGTGGGTGTCGAAGTTGTAGTGACACGACGTACAGCTTATAACAATAACAACTTTTATTCTTGACTAAAATATAAATATATTTACAAATTTTTCCGAATGGAAATCACAGGACTCAGGTGAGCTGTACGGACCTAAAAGTCCCAGGTTCGAGACGAACTTAAAAAAACAATCTGCTGTCAGGTGCCCGACAGATATACGGTTGTACAGGGGTGCAACTTGGACTCCTTGAGTCCCATAAAAAAAATTGGAGATTGGCACTCCAAAAAACAAACCTCAAATCTCGTCGCCTTCGCTAGATCTCCTCTCTTTTCTCGTAGTCAATCTTCCTCAGGCGAAAACTCGTGCTGCCTGACGTCACCTTTCGCCTCTTCCCATTAGCTTTTCCTTCCCGCTTCGCCGTCCCGCTAACCTCCGATTGCTCCTTTCTTTGACGCCTGACAGTCAGTCCTTCCCGCTTCGCGTCCGATCTTCTGATTACCTCGGACATCTCAAGGCTTGTCGAACCGAAAATCTTTTGTAGTTTAATGTCAAAATTCGTGACCGAATATCGCCTTGGCATGGGTTTTAAAAAAACCTCTTTGTGAAGCCAATGGGATGTAGCGACGTCACAGTAGTTCCTTCGTTGTATTTGGCTGAACTTGGGCTCAGTGCAGTAGTTAGTAATTGTCTAAGAAAAAGGAACATCGCTGAAAGTGGAGATTTACGAATGATGCTAATTGGAACACAGTATGAGCAAATTGTAAAACGCCACCAACCTCAACCATCTCATTATTTTTAAAATTTCTTATTGATTTTATGATAGTTAAGTTTTTAAAGAATTTTATTACTGCATTTGATGGACGTTTCAATTAATCTATGATTTGTAATTATTGATAGGTAGATAAAATTTAGACAATATACAAAATTTTTTTACTATTTGGCATGATTAACTTTTATGGTTCACCCGTGTGGTGACCGGGTGTGAATAGCTCATGCATGTCGTAAGAGACGATTAAAATGAGTACCCAATGCTCGGGGGTATAGCCTAGTACCCTGCTCCGGGGGATTATATCAGGGGACTGGCCCTCCAGGTTGGGAGTTGGACATAAGGGTAACATCCTCCTCCCATAAAAAATTCCTTGTTCAGAAATCTCAAAAAGTAAAAACCGGATGGAATATACCCAGACGACTCGTAAGGAATAAGGATATGAAAATAGGCTTTTGGAATGTGAGCACTTTATATAAAGGAGGATATGGCTCAGAAAACGCTGTATGAAATTGGAGTCAACCAGTGAAGAACTACAGCGGCGGATGGTTCCAGATGGGAGAAACTTTTAGAGAAAGCCTTGGCCTATAGAAGGCTGTAGTGCTACAGAAGAAGAAGAACTTTTATGGAAAAGGGGGCGTTCGAATATTTTTTTTTCTTGTAAAGAGGTAGTGACCCAGAAAAAGCGGTTCCTCTGGTCTAGAACGTATACCAGGAGCATATACTAGCATATTCCAGGGTTGCCGCTGCAATAATCAAGAAACGTCGGCTGAATATTGTGAAAATATTGAACACAAAGACACTTAAAAGTTAAAATTTAACTTGTCTTCTCTCGCTATTGTCTTGCTGTCGAAATGTGCTAAGAATTGTCCTTGTATCTCGAGCTGCAATCGATTTTCAATCTCCGCGGTTCTCAAACTGGGTACTGTGGCACCATTGGGTGCTGAAAGAGGATTCAAGGAATGCCGTGGAGAAAGAAGTTTGAGAACTGCTAGAGTGAAAATGTCCAAAAATGTTCAAAATGTAGAAAATTTAATATTTGAAACTTACTTGCCTCCATACATCGGGAAAACATTTTGAAATTATACGTTTATGTATTATGTACAAAATTGAATAATCTTTTCCTGTAACACACCATCAAGGCATTATGACAACATATAACTCTTAAGTATCTATTAATAAATATTTTTTAGAATTGGTTCTGCAATTTAAACAATTCAAGAAATTGTAGAAAGTAAAATTAAAATTATTGTTTTAGAATTATGTCTGAACAAATTAGGTATAAAGAATTAGGTACAAAAATAAACATCTATAATTTGCGGGGAATAATTTTGAATTTTTACTGTTTTTAATTTAATTTTTCATGTTTAATTTTTCATTATTTTTTAATTTTCTCTGAAATCATCACTGTAATTAGTCAATGTTTATAAAAGATTCGCAGGCAACTTACGGAGGCCTCACGGTTGACGTCTAGTCCTCCCATGATATATATTGGAACCTTGAGCTGTCGTTCCCGTATTATTAGTTTGGGATTCATTTGATGCCGAATTTAGTCACATGGACCCAATGTTTTTCTGATGGATTCCTCGTTTTCCTGTATCAATCGCCGGGAAACTTTCAGTCCTGTCTTTCAGGAGGTATCGTTTTTTGTTTAACGAAGAGCTACAGTCTACTATTTTGCTACACAGGGGCTAATGTGGTCAGGACCTACAGATTAAAGCCGATTACAAACGGCCACGAACATCCATGCCATCAACAGGATTCCACAGCTTGAACTCCAGTACCTAAGAAGAAGGACCCTACTCATTGGTTCAAGTATCATTTTTGTGGAACTTAGGTAAACGAGGGAAATGATTCTGTGTTGATAAGAATTTTTCAAGATCGTCTGGACAGAAAACAGATTTCTGGCTCATCTGTGACTTTCTTGGGCCTCCAAAATGTTAGTAACATAAAAATTAGCGAGATTACAACAGTGGAGGACCTATGAGCAGACTAGAAGTAAGACCATGAGAAGGGAAAGAAAGACAAAATCAAACATGAAACAAATTACCAAGTTTTTCTGAAGCAAGAAGCTTTTACAAAATTAAAATTATTTTACATACCTGTCCACTGACAATGATAATGTAGAGGACCTAGAGGCTATAGAACGCTCATGCTTTGTTGTCAGGTAATTCACTGGCACTATGAAGACACCGTTTGTTCAGAACACTAACGACCGGATGAGATGGGTCCCACCTACTTGACAGACTACAATAGCGCTGCGACGCAGTGTCTGGGATATTGACAGTTTGGTTGAATAGGCGTCACACCCTGATCGGTCGCGGTAATGATTCCGGAGCATTCCCTCGAGAATTCCAGAAGTGGACAGCTAGGGAATGATAATTCGACTAATTAACTAGCTGTAACATTAGCTGGAGTTCTCGGGTAACTGGAATCGTAACTGACCAGAAAACGGTTGGTGGGACCGTAACTGACCCCTAGGTATAAAAAGACTTGGTGGAGGCTTCCGCGACTTTTGACCGGAGCCAGCTTTTTAGAAATTACGTTCAGGAGATTCGTAAAGTCCGCTCATATAAGGAACGGCAGGGTGTCGGACACCGAACGGGGGATAGATTGGGTTCGCGTTGCACCCTGCAAAAGCCTCCCCATCGTGTGAGAATATTTAATTTTCTTTTAAGACTGTGATCGTCATAGATGTGTTATTCAAGAAACAATCCTTGACATTTCGCATTGTTTTGGGATATTAGAATCACTTTGTATATAGCAATTATTTACGACAGAAAATAAAAGTGATTTCCAATTCTGTTAAGTCTGTGATCCTTCTTCACGCTACTACTTGACTCAAGAACATTGAAAGAGTCACAGTACAAAGCGGTTGCCAATTACAAAGTATTTTTTAAACCGCTAAGTGTGAGTTTAAATATATTTGTAAAATGTTTAGTAATTCCAATTAATGTTCTATACATCTAATTTATTGATATTGACATATTTTACCGAATTTCTACATCGATTTCTTACATCCATCTTTTCGTGCATTCATCGTTTTCCAATTCCATCTCTTTAAAAAACGAAGGTTAAAGTTTCCCCTGTATATGAATATATATATATATATATACATATATATATATACATATATATATATATATACATATATATATATATATATATATATATATATATATATACATATATATATACATATATATATATATATACACATATACACACATATACACACACATATATATACATATATATATACATATAAATATATATATACATATAAATATATATATACATATATACATACATACATACATTTTTTATATATATATATATATATATATATATATATATATATATATATACATATATATATATATATATATATATATATACATATATATATATATATATATATATATATATATATATATATATACATATATATAAATATATATATATATATATATATATCTATATATATATATATATATATATACATATATATATATATATATATATATATATATATATATACATATATATACATATATATATACATATAAATACATATATATATATACATATATATATATATATATATACATATATACAGACATATGCACATACATACATACATACATACATATATATATATATATATATATATATATATATATATATATATATATAAATTTCTAATAAAATATTATATTTTTCTTCAACTGACAACAGTCGTTTAAAAATCAAAAGTAGCTGCTTTGCTCATATCTGATTTGAAACGAAAAAATTTAACGTAAGTTTAAACGGAAAAAAAAATCTAGAAGTGGTTTTTCCCCGTTTGTTTGTTTTAGATTAAAGTAACCTTTAAAAATGCAGGTTCAAAAATATTGCGTTGAATAAAATGTATTATTTTTGTGTGCGTGTTTGGTCCTTTCGTATGAATCCCTACGGATCTGAAACAAGAAAGAGTATTTTTTTGTTATTTGAAAATGTACTGGAGAGATTGCGATATCTGAAATCAATACTGTATTCTGCGTATTTATTTCGACACATTTGTTTCAATATATGTTAGTGCTTTTTATTCCGAAATCATTTTACCGAAAGAAAGTTATATGTATAGAGACCAAAAACTGTTATAACGAACTTCAAGGAACCAGTTTTTGTTCTCTATCCAAACCGTCAAGAAAAATATTAGATTTCACAAAATGTACAACTCATTAATTTTGTAGTGTATATAAATGTGATGTAAAAGAAACAAATGTTTAAACAAATGTATAGAAAAAAAACAATAATTAGCCAGACAATGGTCGGGTTGGTAGGGCTCTGCCTCTCGTTATCACAGTCTGTGGGCTTGAATCCCTCTTCTGATATGGATGTTCGTAGCGATTTGGAATTGACTTTAAACAGTAGGTCGAAGTTTCACTGGCCCTTGTGTAGCAACATAGTAGGTCGTAAAGCTCCAAACTAAACCAAACTAATATGTCTAAAATTTTTATACGGTATTTTTAAAATTCATAACTAAGATTTTTTTTTTTTGATTAAGTCGGCAATAAAATAATTTGCAATATATTATTTAAAATGATTTCAACGCAGTCATGGCTAAGAAACTACACTCAAGAGCTAAAACATTATGATCACCTGTCAATAACGAATTGGCCCACCTTTGGCGCGCAACACAGCTTCAACCCGCCTTGGAATGGATGCCACAAGTCATTGGTAGATGGCCGGAGACAGATTGTACCAGATGTTTAAGCATCGGTTACGCAAATCCCAGATATTTCGAATTGGTGGTCTTTGAACTCTGAGCTGCCGTCCCATGACATCCCAAATGTGTTCTATCGGATTTGGATCCAGTCATTAGGCTGCCAGGACATTAACTGGAATTCAGCATCATGTTCCTGGAACCACTCCAACACAATTTTAGCCTTGTGACACGGGGCATTGTCCTGTTGGAACATTCAATTTCCAGCTGGAAAAACAGAGGCCATGTAAGGGTGCAACTAGTCTGCAACGATGTTCAGATACCTTGTAGCATTCATGATCTGCTCTACCACAACCACGGGTTCCAGAGACGCCCAAGAGAACGTCCCCCAAAGCATAATACCGCTACCACCGGCCTGTGTATGACCTACTGTACATTGAGGGAGCAACTGTTAGAGGAAGACGGCTTATCCTGACACAGCCATCGGCGTGATGAATGACAAACCGTGATTCATCTGACCAGGCAACTCTCTTCCACTGATCCATGGACCAGTCGCGATGTTCCCGGGCCCAGCGTAGGCGCAGTTGGCGATGACGCTTGGTCAGCAAAGGCACACGTGTGGAACGTTTGTTGCGTAGCCCCATATCCAACAGTGTCCGCTGAACAGTGTGCTCCGATACTATTCTACTTGGCCCTGCATTGTATTGGGTTGTCAGCTGAACCACTGTCTAGCTCGGGTTGTGCTTCATTATGCGAGACAGTCTCCGGCGACCTTTTTCTTTGATAGTGTGTGGACGCCCAACACTATGTCGTCTACTGCTGGTTTCACCACCATTCATCCACTTTACATAAGTACTAACAACTGTAGATCGCGAACAACCCACGAGTCGTGCAGTTTCGGAAATACTTGTTCCGAGCCTTCGAGCCATTACAATCTGCCCTTTATCAAAATCGCTTAGATCCGCAGCCTTTCCCATCATACACTGAAGTAAGTGAAAGAACGATTCTTCAGACTCTCCAGCAGCAGTTAAATACCACTTCCACCTGATCACGTGCCTTCCACGTCATCCAGGCGAGTTCATTGCAAAATGTAGGGGTGGTCATAATGTTTTGACTCTTGAGTGTATATGTATGTGTATATATATATATATATATATATATATATATATATATATACATATATATATATATATATATATATATATATATATATATATATATATATATATATGTATGTGTATATATATATATATATATATATATATATATATATAAGAGAAAGAAATTGGGAACCCGAGTTTTCATTCTTTAACAAAATAACACCTACAAAATATCTTTAATAATATTTAAGGCGTCTGTATTTACAACTTAAGATATTCACGCACACAAAAATTTGAAAAAAAGAGCACAATATTTTTAAGGGATAATATTTTGTCAGGGAAGAAAACTGCGACGAATGAAGGGGAAAAATATTTTTGGCTTTCGATATTTCGACTGTGGCCAGTATGCGAGTTTGATGTGGTTGGATTTAATTTGGAGCAGTATTGTTTACTGTCTTGCTATACGAGTACTAATGACCCCGAGATTTACTGCTTAAAGTGAGAAACGTTTCCTATACGTTTATAAAATACATGTCTTTTGGCTTTATCTGAATGATCATCATAGTTTGATTTAAAGTTATAGATCTAAAATTCAGTTTTAAAGAAAAACTTCCATAATTTTGCATTATGCCCGGAAGAATAAAAATAAACTATATATCATTGATTACTATTTAAAAGATAAGAATCTTAAGGTATCCGTCTATGTTCGGAGAACTTTTTTCTTTAAACGTAGAAACTAGTTCATGTTTTTACATTTTTAGATTTATTTTTTATATTATCATAGACAGTTGCACCTCAAAAATTTATTCCTGGAGAAGTTTTTATAAAATTTCTAATAAACGAAGAAAATTTAACAAAAAAATCGGGTTTTTCAAAAGGTCTAAATTTTTAATAAATTAAATTATTTCAATATTTTTTGATGTAACACATTTCTTATACACTGGACAAGTGAATCACCTAAAACCTTTGCTTAATTTATATTTGGTAAAAAATTTTGGTCCTTCGAAATCATACACATTGAATTTTTAACGAATTTTCATTACTTTAATATCTAACTATGAGTGTAACTTCATTAAAAATTATCCAAATTTAAAGCTTTTAGGTCACACACTAGTAAATACTATCAAAAACATTCATAATAATTTTCAACAAAATATTTTAAGAACTTTTTGAGAAATCACATTCAATTTTCACCATTTTATTAAAAATACCGTTCTGAGAAAAACGCATTTGAAGTTTATGAAAGCAACTTTAACTATTAAAAAATTAAAATACATGTTTAAAATTCCCCACACTTTCTTGCTTCAAAACTTTCTAATTGCCAAGTTGCTAATTATTAAAAATACTAGAAAAATGTTTAAACTAATCTTCATGAAAATTTAAAAAGTTTTGTCCAAAAAATGCTCTTTAAAAGGCTTTAAATTCACAACTTCCGGTTCCGAAGTCGCTACTTCCGTTTTGTTTTAGTAACTGTCACTGATGTTTAAACAGCTGTAACTTTTCTTTAAAATGTTGTAGAGACAAAACAAAAACAGATTTAGAAGCCTAAAAGTTGAAATTTTACAATAAAGAAATATAAAAATTATGATTTTTCTAAAAAAAAAATGACTTTTTTAACGTAGACGGATACCTTAATAATAACTTTTATTAATCTTGATAGCAAATTTCTTTCTTATTTCTATTTGATTATCAAATAAAAAAATAATATCCGCCTTGAAAGTAACAAAAAAATTATTAACATTAATATTTAATGCAAGACATCTTGAATTTAATAAAAAGTCACTTGACTTAAAAAAAATTGAAGTATGTTGTTAATCGAAACTACGCATTTTTTTTTACCGTGTATAGTATTTCATGGCAAATTCCTATCATTAACTTAGAAAAGAAAGATTGGTGCATCTCAGATTTCACTAAAGCTTGAGTAGATCAAAAAGAAAGTTTTGTCAACTTGAAAGTCTTAATTTTTTTGGATACCATGAAATTGTTTACACATTAATATCACATCAAAATAAAAATTTGATCAGTGTTTGAAATAACAGAACAAATCCCCTTAACAGTGGTATAAAAATAAAATAAATAGAAAACTAATTTGAATTAAAAAATGGTTTTGCGTGGTGTCACTAAGAATCATGTACCGAATTTCGGGTATGTAACACTCAACGTTTAAGTACTATTATGTTTAGAGACAAACGTTACACACAAACGTTCTTCTTTATTAATATTGTAACCATCCGTTACATGACCTGAGCTAAAGAAGAACGTAAGGTGACCTTTCGCAGCGGACCATTATGGTTAACGGTAAGTAGACAAGCGTGGTCTGAACAAAGCCATTTGTGTACTAACGTCTCCGGCACAATGCCGAGGCAGTCGCTTAGGCGGCGGTACATTAAGAACTGTCAGTACGCCGGAGCCAGTGTGTCTACGCCTTTATGATGTCTACTGCCGTCAAAAGACTCGGGTAATAATTATTAATCGACTGACGGTGTAATGCACATATGGGCCCAGTTACCGGTGCCGCAAATGAATTTAAGTTGTTTTGGTCGGTTGACTTAAAGACGACCTTTCGGCCACATCTGGAAACGGATCAGCTGATCCAGGCAATAGTTGACCGCAAGATTGCGTCACCCTGGTTCTGGAAGGTTCCGGAAGAATCACGCTAGGGGAACCGGGACCCCTATAAAAGAAGATTGGCTGAGCCAAGAAGAGGGCTTTTTCTTTGAGAGTTGTTTTGGAGGAGTTTGTTTTTGTGGAGCTCGAGAGGAGTCCACTTGTCTCTCCGATTGCCAGAGATTGCTTTATTTTAGAGACCGCCAGCGTCTCTGCTTTTTGCTAAGAAGTCGACTTTCGAATTTGGGATCTCATTCTCATTATCTTAAAATTTTTTCTACTTCGTTCTTAGAAGTAGGTCGCTGAAAGTGACCCTTACTCTCATTTTGGATCGTCCTGCATCCTTAGTTTCATAAACGAACTCTAGCGTGATACGCACTCTGAGCGTTTGAGCCTCAGCGTGGAAGCCGACTGTACTGATTGTCAGCCCGGAAATTATAGTTTTAGAGTTTCGGCACTAATTAGCGAACTGTTTCAGTGTTTGAGGAATAGCTTCACTGTACCCATGCACTGTAATTGTGTTAACGTTATGTAAGCACGAGATCTTAGAAGAATTAGAATCTACTGAAACCTGTACATAGTGTACATAATTATTCACTCGAATAAAGTATTTAATCCAGAGTAAATGGAAGTCCAGCCTGTATCATTGACGGCCTCACCTACCCATACGTTAGTACGTCACAATATAGGTTACAATAAGGTTGGTTGGTTGGTTTGGAGTATTAAGGTCTACTGTTTTGTCTCACGAGAGATAATAAGATCGAACTTACTGCAGTTGATTCTGAACAAAAACAAGCATTCATACCAACTACAGGATTTGAACCTGCGCATTCTGATACTGAAGAGAAGTGCCCTACCATTCAGCTATCATTCAGCATTACAATAAGGAAAACAGCTATATATAATTCAAGTGTTGTGTTAATCACTTTTCACTCTGCCTTAATAATAAACGTAACGTTGGCTATATTTGACATTAAAAAACATAGGTGTTTGCAATTACTTTTTTATTTATTTTTATTTATTTATGTTTTACTTTAAAAAAAATTATTTTTGTTAACTAGGAGAATTTAATATAGATGAATCAGAGCTTGCATTTGAGAGAAAGTTCATTTCACTTTCCGCGTATGATATTTTTCTTCCGGCACTAGTTCTAATATTACTGTATACGCCGCGCCGAACGATGGCCGATTGGTTAGGGTGCTGGCCTTCGGTACCGGTGTTCGTGGGTTGAATCCCACAGGGGCACGGATGTTCGTAGCCGTTCGGAATCGGAAGTTCTTCAGATCATTGACTCTCTAACAAAACTTTTACTTTCTTCTCTCTCTCTTTCTCTTTTTAATATATTTGCTTTTTGCTTGAAAGTGAATTTTAATTTTAATCACGATTACCTTTCTCTCTGTTCTGTTGTCCATTTCTCTAAATGGTCTTCTGAAATAAGCCAAGCTATGACACCATGCTTAGCAAAATAGTGATCAGCAGCCTCCGCACACCATTGCCTAGGTCCACACTAGCATATTAGCAGAGTAATATTGCTCACTGATACATTATGGAACATGGATAAAAATAAAAACAATAAATTGTGTAATAGAGACAACACTTTTGTTTCTGTTATAGTATATGTACGACCGAAGCTAGTATCGTGTAATAGAGGCATGTGTAAATGTTTCACTAAGAAAAATATTTTTGACAGCTAACAGGAAAAGTAAAACTCATTCAGATACACCGCAGATGTTAAATCACAACTTCTACACAAGTACAAGCCGTGGCTCATTTGTCTGAAATCCCAGTACTTATTTCATGTGAAAAGAGGGCGGACAGATCAACAGATCAAGCCATCGTGAATAGTTATGAAATTATTAAAACATAAAGTGTAGTTAATGCTTGTTTTGAGCTGCTTCGGAGAACTAAAGAAAAAAACTTAGATCAAGACATGAAATTAAGAGATGGCGTTTTATGGGCCAAGTCCTACGAATGGACTCTGGAGAAATACCCAATGATGCCCTAAACTGGCCACACAGGGACAGTCGACGAAGTGGTCGTCCTAGACTGACGTGGCGACGAATGATGGAGAGAGCGAGGCAGGACAATCGAGCTGCGCTGAGGCAAAGAGAGTTGCAGGTGATGGGGGAAGGATGAGAGCTAAAGTGAAGGTTTTGTAAGCCTTTGAGCATGAAAATAAATAATGATGAATGCATGTTTGGGTCATTATCGATATTCGTAAACTATTTTCTTCTTATTTTTCTTCAATGGCTTCTCCAGCCAAAGGTGGGCCATGGCCTTTCGCAGAATCGAGTTCCAGGCGTCTCTTTTCTTGGATAGACTCTTCCAGTTTTTGATTTTTAGGATCTTTAAGTCTATTTCAAGGCAGTCAATCCACCAAATTCTTGGTCTTCCCCTTTTACGAGCTCCCAATGGTTTGGCCTCGAAGATCCTCTTGGTGGTTCGGTCGTCATTCATTCTAATCACGTGTCCTGCCCATTTCAAACGTTGAATAGAAATGAATTTTATTATGTCTGGCTCCTTAAAAATCTTATAGATTTCGGAATTTGTTCTTCTCCTCCAGGTGTCGTTGCATTTCAAACCTCCTAAAATGCTGGAGTACTTTTCTTTCGAAAACAGCCAGAGTCTCTTTGTTTCTTTCAGTTAATGCCCATGTTTCAGCAGCGTATGAGAGGATTGGTCGAATTAGTGTCTTATAAAGCAATAACTTTGTTCTTCTGTTTATGAGATTAGATTTGAGATATTTGTCGACACCAAAAAATCAGAAACTCTGTTGCGAACCTCCGGCTCACTATCATTGTTAACACTTAGTTTAGAACCTAAATAGGTAAAGTTGTTAACAGTTTCGAATCTATAGTCATTTATTTCAAAATAGGGTTCCCTATAGCTAGTATTTGTCATGTATTTGGTCTTTTTCTGGTTGATTGAAAGATGCATCTTCTTTGCTTCATTTTCTAAAGAAAGGAAGGCTTCATTAAAAGGTAAACTATTTTAACCCCAAAATATCTACTAAAGACTTAAAGTTGATTTAGAGTTTCCACTCTTAAAGGTGAACTGACCTGTAAATATGTTTTTACTCTTAAAGCTTACTAATTTTTTCTTACACCAAAAAAGGCTTGTTTATCCTTGAGTTAGAGTGTTATTAAAGATATTACATACCTATTATTATAAATCAAACATAACTTTTTATTTCATATTCATCTCCTAAAAGGTTGTTATAATGATACTTTTCCATTCGAAGTGTCCTGTAATTCTTTAAGGAGCCTGGGTAATAATGAGTCAAAAATTAACAGACTTAACAGACCTTTTAAGAATCTTTTTCATAAATATTTGAGAATCCTTTTCAAATGTTATTTTTGCTATTTATTTAGAAATATCTAGTTAGAACTAAAAGATACATAACGTTCATATTATGAAAAAAGTAATTTTATAATTTTGTCTTTACTCTCTGCTTTAAAATGCAAAAATTAGAGACACGTGAGTGCAAGTTATCAGGAAGTATTTTACACTAAGTGTATGAAGCATCCGGCGGTGCCTGGATTTCTAAATGCTTTCCAGTATTTATCAAAGGCGCCAAAAGGTAAAAAATGGAAGTGAGAAAACCTATGAATCTCTTTGTTATGTTTAAAAGTACATGGATGCATTTATAATACACGATGACTTTCAAAATGCTTATTGTTATTCTACTATTTTATATTTCAAAATTAAACTTACAGCTTATATTATTAATTTCTCTATAGCGATCATGTACGTTCAAATTTTAGTTTAGATGCATAAAAAGAGAAGTCCCTTATATATGCAGGAAAGCATTAATTTATTTAAAAAAAATCAGCTGTAAAGTTTATTAACAAAATTTATATAAAAATATAATTAAAAAAAGCTATACAATTTGTTAACAAATCTTTTTTTAACCACTAAGTATATTATCAGAAGCATCAGCGTTGCCTGGATTTTTTAATACTTTCCAGTATAAATCAAATACGACACAGGGTAAAAAAATGGAAGTGAGAAAAACTATGAATATTTTTGTTATGGCTAAAAAATAATGAATTACATGGATGCATTTGTAATACACAATGACTTTAAAAAATGCTTATTGTTTTTCTATTATTTTATATTTCAAAATTTAACTTAAAGCTTATATTGTTAATTTCTCTATGGCGATCATGTACGTTCAAATTTTAGTTTAGATGCATAAAAAGAGACAGTCCCTTAAATATGTAGAAAAGTATTAATTTATTAAAAAAATCATCTGTAAAAATTATTAACAAAATTTTATATAAAAAATATAATTTTTTAAATAAAAAAGGCATAAAGTTTTTTAACAAACCTTTTTTTTAACTACTAAGTATATTATCAGAAGCATCAGCGTCTCCTGGATTTCTTAATACTTTCTAGTATTCATCATATACGGCACAGGGTGAAAAAAATAGAAGTGAGAAAAGCTGTGAATTTCTATGTTATGGCTAAAAAGTAATGGAGTACTTGGATGCATTTATAATACACGACGACTTTCAAAAATGCTTATCGGTATTCTACTATTTTATATTTTAAAATTGAACTTATAGCTTATATTATTAATTTCTCTATAGCGATCATGTACTTTCAAATTTTAGTTTAGATGTATAAAAAGAGACAGTCCCTTATATATATATAGGAAAGTATTAATTTATTTAAAAAAATCAGCTGTAAAGATTATCAACAAAATTTTATATAAAAAATATAATTTTTTTTTAATAAAAAAGCCATAAAATTTTATAACAAACCTTTTCTTTAACCACTAAGTATATTATCAGAAGCATCAGAGTTGCCTGGATATTTTTATACTTTCCAATATACATCAAATACGATACTGAGTAAAAAAAATGGAAGTGAGAAAAACTACGAATTTCTTTGTTATAGCTAAAAAATAATGGAGTACATGGATGCATTTATAATACACGATGACTTTCAAAAATGCTTATTGTTTTTCTACTATTTTATATTTCAAAATTGAACTTACAGCTTATATTATTAATTTCTCTATAGCGATCATGTACATTCAAATTTTAGTTTAGATGCATAAAAAGAGACAGTCCCTTATATATGTAGCAAAGCATTAATTTATTTAAAAAATCAGATGTAAAGGTTATCAACAAAATTTTACATAAAAATATAATTTTTTTGCATAAAAAAGGCCATAAAATGTTTTAACAAACCTTTTTTTAACCACTAAGTATATTATCAACAGCACCAGCGTTGCCTGGATTTTTTAATACTTTCTAGTATAAATCAAATACGACACAGGGTAAAAAAAATGGAAGAGAGGAAAACCAAATGTAGTACATGGATGCATTTATAATACACGATGACTTTAAAAAATGCTTATTGTGTTTCTACTATTTTATATTTTAAAATTGAACTTACATCTTATATTATTAATTTCTCTATGGCGATCATGTACTTTCAAATTTTAGTTTAGATGTATAAAAAGAGACAGTCCCTTATATGAGTAAGAAAGTATTAATTTATAAAATAAATCAGCTGTAAAGGTTATTAATAAAATTTTATTTAAAAAAATATAACTATTTTTAAATAAAAAAGGCATAAAATTTGTTAACAAACCTTTTTTTAACTACTGAGTATATCATCAGAAGTATGAGCGTTGCCTGGATTTCTTAATACTTTCTTGTATTCATCATATACGGCACAGGGTGAAAAAATGGAATTGAGAAAAGTTATGAATTTCTGTGTTATGGCTAAAAAATAATGGAGTACATGGATGCATTTATAATACGCGATGACTCAAAAATGCTTATAGAGCAATTTGTCGCAACGTCACGAATTACTATAATGCCCTTCCCATTCATTTTCATGTTTACAACAGCCAATAGACAAACAATAAACTGCCCTTCCGTTTGAAACTAAAGCCAGAATTGTCGCAAGTTGAGATGTGACCTGCTACGTGAAATCGCCTCATTGTTTTTCCACTATTTTATATTTCAAAATTGAATTTTCAGCTTATATTATAAATTTCTCTACGGCGATCATGTAAGTTCAAATTTTAGATGCATAAAAAAAGACAGTCCCTTATGTATGTAAGAAATTATTAATTTATAAAAAAATCAGCTGTAAAGATAATTAACAAAATTTATATAAAAAATATAATTTTTTTTTAAAAAGCCATAAAATTTTTAAGCAAACCTTTTTTTTTTTGAGAATAAAGCAATTTATAACCTGGTTAATAATAAAAAAAGACTTAAACACATTATCTTAAATCATTTCATTAAAAAAAATAGAATGCTCCCATTTTCTCCCAATTTTTAGTCATAATTAACCGAGGAATAAATTTAAAATTTAAGTATATAAAAATCAAGAAAAAGTGTTTTACAGTTTAACCCTTTAACGAGCACGCTCTAGTTAACTCGAGCACGCTAAACTGGCCAAACTGTGCACACTCGAGGTAATTCAAGTGGCGTTGTACTTTTGTAGATATTGCGCTGTGTGTTGTGCTAAAAGAGATAGCAAAGGATAAAGGAAAAGAAAAGAGAGTCGTTACATACGTAATAGTTGCAATGTTGGGCTATATGCTGCACCTTGTTTCGAAATATATCACACAAAAGAAAATTTTGATTAATTTTATAAATACTACTATTGTTATTATTTATGTTTTAAAAGTATAAATAAGTATTTTTACTGATAATAATGTTTATCATGAAATGGGAATTCTAAGAAGGATAAAAAAAATGTCGATGTGCTTGTAATTTTACAGTATTCGACTATTTTCTGCAATGTTATCAAAATCCAAAATTGCAATAAAAATTTTAATTATTTTTGTATTTTTGTAATTTTCTTGGCAAGACAACGTTCTAAATTGTGTTTTTTGCATTAAAAAATTGATTTTTTTTACCATCCTTTTTCAAAAAAACTGTGCATTAACGTTTGGTTTTGGAGCGTTACGGTCTACTTTTTTGCAACACGAGGGCTAATGAGACCGGGACCTACTGCTTAAAGCCGATTCCGAATGGCTACGAATATCCATACCATAGTGGGATTTGAGCCCACGAACTCCGTTCCGAAGGCCAGTACTCTAACCATTCGGCCATCGTTCGACCACTGTGCATTAAGGGGTTAAATTATGTAGAAACGTGAGACATAATGTAAATAATGTAATTGACTATAATCATCATTTCCTATGCGATAAAGCAAAAATAATTAAATTAAAATGTGCAAAAGTGTTTAAAATTCACTGTATAAAATATTCTTTCAAATTAAAAATTCTAAAATTTTAATAGTCCTGAAAACCTTTAATGTTTCTATTGTTCTTTTTTTACCACTGAAATTCTGCATTTTCAAAAGAATTTATTTCATAGCTTGCGTATTATAAAGTTGTTTACAGCTTTCATACTCATATTTATCGCACACATTTCACTTGTCACAAGCAACTGAAAAACCTTTTGAGTTTTTCAGTTTCACATTCCGCAAATAAAAGCGAGTTACGCATTTTGGTGAAAAGCTCTTTAGATGATGGTATTTTTCCCCCAGGGAAAACTCGCCCCGAATATAGAGAATGCGAATTTAAAAGCATTTAAAGAGAAATGCCCTTCATTCTCACTATTTGTTGAAACGTCGGACTGTATAAGATTTGCAGTTCAGTTGTACTTCTTTGACGAATTCTTTCTACTGTATGTTTTATTTATCTGAAAAATTCTCTTTCACTAGTATAGTTTTTATCCTTTTAAAGCAAACTTTTGCTCTCTCTCCTTCCAAGAACTGTTGTCTCAGTTTGAAGCTATAAACAATGCACCGAAAAGAAGCAATGTTTGAAGAACACAAGTTAGACCTATTTTGGAGTTTTATTGGCAAAGTATTCAAATAACGTATTTGCGATGTAGAGTTTGTAGTGGTAGCAAATGTGAACACAATAATTTTGGCTAAATCCCAGTTCAGGGGGGCCGCCGAACCAAGTTAAGTGGGCACGGCAAGCGTGGCCGATGTCGCCAAATTCTAGAACCCAGTTTTCTGGCAAATATGAACACACTAATTTTGGCTAAATCCCAGTTCAGGGGGCACACAGAGCGTGGCCGATGTCGCCAAATTCTAGAACCCAGTTTTCTGGCAAACATTGCTCTATTTATTATTATTTATTTTTTTTAAATGTGTATTCATCTTAACAAAATTTCAAACCCTTTTTTGTTCAAAATATGCTTTGTTTGCTTAAGTTTATACCCGATATAAACTTAATACAAAACGAAGCACAAATTGTAAACATCACTTGGCGACAATTTGGCGATCACTTGTACAAAAATAGAGCCAAAAACATGGCGGCCGGCTCCCGGAACTGGAATTCTACCCTATTCTTTTGTACGCATGTAAAAACAAGCATTAAATCAAAAAGATACAAATATGCAATTTTATTTATAAAAATAAAGCAATTGAATATAAAATTATTTAGTAAACTTAAAGCTCAAAATAGAACATCCAGCATTCGTAGTTCTTGGGCGAAGTTGATAAAAACGGCAAACTCCGCAGGGGGAAGAAAATTAAGGGATCAGGGTCGAGATCGTTGACTTTTCAACAAAAATGCGAAAATGGGAAAGGTTCCCCATTGCTTTCGTCTGGACTACTCGGAAATGCGTTTGCAGGTAAAAGCTGATTGCTGCCGGAAGAACTGCTGTACCATACCACCTACTCAGGTATTGCCAAGTAGTATTGGCATTGGCATATGAATTTTTGGGCACCGATGGACCGAAGGCTCTATATTTTCGGTATTGAACATTAGAATTAGTGGACATAACGTTTACTGTTGTGAATTGAGTGATCTAAACATAATGAAAAAATAATAAAATAAATAATTAAAAAACAAATAAGTAAAAGTTAAAATTTTCAAGTAGAAGACTTGTTTCTTTATTTAAAGTGGCCAGATACGAGCATACGCAAATTTCTACCCACTGACCATGGAGTTTGTATAAATATTTGCAAATTTAAAAAAATGAAATATAATTATTTATAATTGTAAAATAAATGTACAACATTGTGGTTACCACAAATCGATCACACGTTACGCAATAAGTTTTTTTTTAATGATGCCAATTTAGTTTTATTCATGATAACGACATTCAATAGGTTTATATTTAAGCTCTACCCAAATCAATATATGGTTTAAATGTTTTGGGATGCAACGCATTTTTTAAATTTTTTTATAAAATTTTAATATGCACAGAGATTTTTTAAAAATCGGTCGCGCCGGATGAGGGATTACTCCCATGAGTACATGATCTTACATAAGCGTAACCTGGGAAAAGAAAGACAATTACATATTTACAAATTTATAAATTTCAAGAGATTTTTATACATTTATTTATTTATATATAGTCATATCCTGGATAAAGCAATTATGAAGGGTCCATTATTGTCCTTCTAAAGTCTTTATTCATTCTTGATATTCCAGTACATGAGCTCATATGAAGTATGGGTCACACGAAGTACTGTGGAGACACAAAGTCTGACTTGAGAGCTACGGATCTCAAAGACATGACTAGTCTGATTGACACGACTAGTTTAACTCACGGCTGGGACGAGAACATACTAACTGACTAGCTGACGGCTGGGGACAGAAAGTCTCCTTTTCAAACTGACAGCTGGATACAGAATATGAACTCTTTATCGAAAACATAAAATCTTACACTATGGGTTTTTTCTTTTCTTTTCTTTTCTTTTGAGGGGGGGGGTTGGAGCTGACCATTTAGAATTTGCGAGGGCGTGTTTGGGGCGATCTTGGACCTCTTCATTGGTTTTTGCTTTTTCCTTTTTGTTTTTAGTCAAGCCGCACAGATAGCGTGGGACACTATCCCGTTTGGCTACAGGTGGCTGTTGCGAGGGATTAACTCCCTCAAGTTATGTGATTCTAAAGTGTCACGGAGAATTTACCCGTTTGATTTTATGACTTCTGTAATGTCAAAAGGGTTTAAAATTTCGTCTTCATTGCCCACAGGTGGTTCACATCTGTGTGTTAGCTGGATGTCTTGTTTGTTTCCCACACTTAAGGTCTTTGTAGGGGTTTTCCCCTTATAACTTTTTTTCGGGGGGCTTATTCCAAGATCTGTTATTCTTATATTACACTATTCCCATATTACAATAGTATTTCCTTCCTATATTACATATATATCCATATATATCATAAGAGGTGAAAAGTGATTGGTTTTTAACCAGTGAGGAAGATGTGAATTTGGTTTTCCAATAATCAAGAGAGATGATTCTGAGACAGGGATTAACAACTTAAAGCCTATTTCGAACCTCTGCAAACATCTATGCCTAAAGCAGGATTCGAAGCCGTGTACTCCGGTTCCAGAGAGCAACTCTTCACACACCCATTCGGTCATCGTGCATATGATTTAGAGGGAGGAAAATGATTAGGGATTAAATCTGTATGACGGCATAAAAACTGTTAAAAATTATACAAAATCTCACATGTTATTCTAATTAGGTTCTTGAATCAAAAGTATTTTTAAATAAGAGTTTGCAATTCGGAACTATCGATTATTTTTCATGAGTAATAGTTAAACAAAATACCACAAGTTAGCCTAAATTAGTCTTAAACAAACGATTTTAAATAAAAGTTCGCACCTTGAGATAATAGTGATTATTTTAAGGGAAAATTTCTAAGAAACGTGGCGATAAATATATAACGTAAGTATACAAAATAGAATTTAACAACTATCTTTTGCTATGGAGTACAGCAGAGGGAATTGGAAGAGAGTCCTTTTTGCTGATGCATCAAAATTCAATTTGTTTTCATCGAGTGGAAAGATAAAAGTGTAGGAAGTCTCAATAAAGATTGATAGCCAGCAGATGGGAGACAGCTGTTTTTAAAATAAGGAGAAGGAAGTGGGATGAGATGGGGGCATGTGGCCCAGCAACAAGCGTTGACCGACTAGCGTTTATCGAATTAACAATGGATCTGTATATTTATATCAACTGTTTAAAAGATAATTTAAAACTCAGTGCATAATGTCTTGCAAACTGAACCACTTTTGAATATTATCAGGATTATGATCCAAAATATTTTACTATCAACAGCTGCATGTGACAGCTGCTATGCAATTGAACCAAAGTCTTTAACCCCCTCTTCCACACCTTCGCCAGAATTGAATAATATAGAAAACTAGCATATAGCCTGTCATATGACGTGATCAGTAAAATTTTTAATTTTCCAGAATTTCAAAGTACCCTATAAGGCAGATAAAAAAATGGTTTGTTTTTTGGCTGAGAATTATCTGGTACACGCACAGTAATTTGTTTATCTTCATACTCGTCTAAAGTTTCTCAATATTGTGGATGCAGTTTAGAATCACGATGAATTTATTTAGTAAGATAATTCAAAGTTTTCTTAGCTAAGTCTAAATTACAGTTAAGTTCTTCAAAAAATTTTTTTGCCACAGTAATTAATGGAAGTAAAGGAATAAAACAATCATTTCCACAACACCATGGAGGTAGATAGAATTTTTTGTTAATACATGTGATAAATTTTTCATTGCAACAAAAAATAATCTATGATTAAATTTAAAATTATTCCATATGTACCTAATTTATTATTTAATCCAAATATAAAAGAAAATTATTTATGTCATATCTAAGTTCAGTGATAAAACGTATGAAAGTAATACAGACGATATATAAATAATTTAAAATAAGATATTATTAAATGAGATGGTTAAAGGAATGACTTCATAATGCTTAAAAAATAAATGTTATTTTTACCTTGTAGCGTTCTGAGGCTCTAATTGAGCTCGAAAAAAGGATAGAGGAGGCCTACGTACAGAGTACATATCTTTATTAGAAACACAATGTTGAAGTTATGATAAATACAGGTGAAAACGATGAATATCTGTAAATGAAAATGATGATCGTTACAGGAATCAGCTTCCTAATCGTTTGGAGAGAAAAAGGGGGGAGATGACACTCTCAGTAGCTCGCCTCGACGTTCTCGGCCGATGAGTTCACAGGAGACTCGATCGATCAAAAATTCACCCTGGGCCATGAACTCCGTTCTTTTTATATCATCGTCTGACCGCAAATGTCCATCTCAGCTGATCGGACATCTGGTTGATGACGTGGTGAGGAAACCGCTTGTAGAAATTCTAGCTGGACAGGTGCAAACTCGGATGCAGTGATCGGGAGCAATCTCGCCGATTATTAATCGATGTCTCTGGACAAACCTTTGGAGAACAAGGTAGGAAAGTATTGCTGCTTCTTTTACAATGTAGAGGACTCTGTCGTGTGAGATTCTTTCTTCGGGATGCCATTGAAACGAACACTGGAAACACTTCGCCAGCATCCTAATGAATTTCTCAGACAAAATAATTGAGATGGTCCTCGGTGTTAACAATCCTCTATTCAGCATCCTATTCTGCGCGAAACAACGTCCTTTCACTAGGTAAAGATGAACTCAGTTCAAGTGCTCACAAAAAGCACGTTCACTATTTCCACCGTATGCCATTTTTTCTCACGGTCGTAGTTAAGTCTGTATCTGGAAATTTAATATAACGAGAATTCGTTACAACCTATTTATTATGTGATAAATTGATAAATTTAATTGCCTCCTCTTAACTGGGGAAATAAGGGCTTGAAATAATGGCATTAAATGCTAGAAAAGGGGGGAAGGGGGGATTTTGAACGTTGCTAACCCTAACTCATCAAGAATCCAATATGGATGCCTCTATCCATTCCAGGTTAGACCACTTCATAAATTTGAGGACAGACGGACAGATAACTTAGGCTATTATTACATAGGGGATTTTTGTCATGGATTAGATGTTGGGATAAGATATCCTCATATTTCTAACAAAGTGACTTTGCAATCTTTATAAATAAACATACAAAATAGGATGGAAAGTTATTTTTTTCCTAAAAGAAATTACAGGA
The DNA here is from genome assembly GCA_032207245.1 of Pardosa pseudoannulata. Taxonomy (NCBI): domain Eukaryota; kingdom Metazoa; phylum Arthropoda; class Arachnida; order Araneae; family Lycosidae; genus Pardosa; species Pardosa pseudoannulata. The sequence goes on from CM063510.1 coordinate 12,973,297, forward strand.
AAGAGAGTTTTATTCGTTTTTAAGTAATAAAAAAAGTACCCATACATCAAATGTTCACTTTTAAAACGTCATGCGTATATGAAATCATGCGTATATCACGCATACATGGAAATGATTTAGGCCATCGTTTGTTCTCTATTAAAGGCAGGAGAAAGAGGCCCTTCTTTCGGGAACACTCTTTTTTCGAATAGGTCAAAAATTGGTTTGGTTGGGATAGCTACAGACTACATTTTTGCAACAAGAGGGCTCATGAGTCCAAGATATACTGCTTAAAGCTGTTTCGGCTTTAAACACCCATGCCACAGTGGGATTCGACCCCACGAACTATAGTTCCGAAAATAAGCGCCATAACCATTCGTCAACGAAAATTAGTAATCCCGTATAGACGTACTCTTTTACTATACAGCGTGGGTTCGAATTCCACTTCTAACTTGGCACGTCATCCACGTCCGACCGTCGATTAACCAGCGAAGTTAAAAAATTATCCAATAATAAAGATAATTATTGGCAGCCTCTAAGTGAGCCTATAATGATTGCTTTGGAGTGCTACGGTCTACTTTTTAGGAAGACGAGGGATAATGAGACTTAGACATACAGCTTAAAGCCTATTCCGAACGGCTACGAACATTCATACCACAGTGGGATTCGAACCCACGAACTCCGGCACCGAAGGCTAGCACCTTAACCAATCGGTTACTGTTTGGCGAACCTATAATGAAGTTATGAGCAAGTCTGCACATTATAAAAACAAATGTTAAAAAGGTAAACGCCTACCACATGTGAATAAAATCTACAGTATTTTTTAGAGCGAATAATGAGATTTATATTTCTCATTTTGATAAATATAATCATTTCGGAAAGAAAGTAAGTAAAAGGAATATAATCGCAATTAATGTTGCAGAAGGGTGAAATTAATACATTATGATTTAATTTTTTTCAGACCTGAAAAAATTTTAAAGATAAAAATACATTTATTTTTTACATTCGAATGTAATAAATAGCTTTCTTGAGATATAAAAAATAGTTAATCGATTGAAGAAATAATTATACCATTATCCATAACCATATCACCAAAAGAGATTACAATAGAGAAAAAAATTAAACGCAAAAAAAATAAGTAATAAAAAATTAAAACTATGAGTAATCCTTGAATTCAGAAATAAAATATTCATAACTAAGATTATACTTTACATTGAAAAAAGAATAAATAATTTAATAGTATTTTTATGCAACTAATTAATGTAAGGATATTTATTAAACTCTTAATAAATGGGTCTACGGTGCTCGCACATCTAGATCCAACAAATGTTCAGATGAATGATGAAGGCTAGGAATATTCGCGACACACATTTAATAAACATTAAAATTACAGAAATAGATTGAGCTGCGTTAGCTCTCAACCACAAGGCCGTAGGCAGGGGGAGGGATTTGGGGGACAGGTCCTCCCCCCAAAAAACTTTGAAAGACCATTTTGTTGATAGACAATGTCCCACGTTTGTGTGTTTATGGGCTATCTGCCTAGCTGTTAATGGACAAGGACAGTTATTCTCTTAGGAAAAAAAAAAAAAAAAAAAACGCTGAGACCATAAAAGTTTTGCTAGGCCGCTGGCCGGAAATACAACACTGTATTTTCTGTTTTGTATTCTGAAAATGCAGTGCTTTTCCTTACATCAATTGAAATATAATTCACAAATAAAGATGTCTTTCTCCCTTGGTCCCCCTCCTAAAATAATTTCTGGCTACGGCCCTGCTCAACCATAGCATCACAGACTCCAGTGAGTGTCTGAGAGTCTATTGTCTCTGATTATGGCGCCTCTTCTGGCGGTTACAGTCAATGTACTACCTTCGCTGCCAGCGGTCCGAGAAAGTCATGGAGTATGCACGCGCATTGCCACAGGTCTGTAAACCCTAAAAAACTTCACAGTGGCATCGCGAATGGGCTGGGGCAGCTATGTGGGTTCAGGCCCCTCCAGGAGTTCAGATTTTTCTTACTTTTTAGAACTTTTTAAATGTTCATCTACCATATTACAAAATATAACAATTTTAAATTTTTTAGACTTGTTTTATAAAAATAAAAATGACAGATTACATTGTTGGCAATAGGATACAAATATTTGACTTTTAGTTATGTTAGTTTTTTTGCTTATAAAGTTAAAGAGGAAAACTAATCAGCGTAATAGCTATGGTGTCAGTGATAATACTATATGGTATCTTACGATATTTTAGTGAACATTTTGAAGTCTTGATCTTAGAGTAAAGAATAATCACTGCAGTTGCAGTTAATATTATAGACAACTTATCAAAAATATTCTCGCTTTATCAGATGATTTTTATCGAAGTAATTTATGAAAACTCTGCTAACTTTCTGAAAATATTTTACAACCATTGCCGTGAACAACTTAAAAATCAACATAATTTTAGTAAAGCATTAAGGCCTTATCCCACGTAAATATGTACACGTTGAAAAAACAACAGATACAGTTTTCTATTCCTTTCCCTGATGAAGAATGCGCGGATTTCTCATGTAATAGCGAAGAATTTTCAGTCGATTTAAGGTCTTCTCACACGCCAAATTGAACTATAATTAATGAGCTGATAACTTTTCGCCATCACACAAGAAATCCACGCATTTTTCATCGGTGAAAGAAATCGTAAACAAACTGAATCTGTTGCTTTTTCTACTCCTAGAGGTAATGTGTGATAAAGAGTAAGTTTTACTCATTGGCACTAAAAATTTTAATACATTACATTGACTTTACCGAAAAGCTAATAGTATAGTGCTACAATATGCAAGCTTGAGGTTTCAAGTTTGATCATATGTAATTCTTGTAAGGAATTTGCACCCCACGACCAGTGTTTCTCATATATGTGCCCTTCTTGATATCTGCAAAATCACCTACATTGACCCCTTCCACCCGGCGTTCATTGGGGAAATAGGAGCCGGCCGGCTAGGGGGGGGGGCTGATTAGGTTTTTTGGATGTGTCTCTTTTTGTTTATGAAGGGCATCTGAAAAGGAGGATGTGCTTTTTTCGGAAGGGCTCAAGTTTCCAGAAGCTGATCCTCCGAGGAAGGGAGAGAAGATCTGCAAGAGAGTCGGAGAGTCGAAATAGAGCAGGCGGCCGGGAGACATCTCTTTGTGCTGATGTGAGGAAAGATTACGCTCGGTTATCTAAATCTGGCTGGCTGTAAGACTCAGAAATATGTTATTTTGATTTACTTTAATTTTTCATAAAATCTTGAAATAAATGTGTGTTGTCCATCTAAGCTTTTGGAGGAATTGTTTTGGTTATGCATCCCAGCGGCGATCTACGAACATACCGACAGGTCACACGCTAACATTACCGCACCAGAAAGTGGGTGCGTTAATACGTGGCCCCCGGAGTGGGGTGCTATTACAATTCTATTTGAGGAATCAAAATAATGAAGATATCAAAATAATGAAAAGCATAAATAAAATTCTGAAATAAAATACAAGAAATATTTTTAGCTGTTTATGTAAAAATAATTTAATATTTAATGGTAGTTTATTCTTTTAGCGTTTGTAGTGTCAAATATTTTAAATATTTGACATTGATAATTTTTTATAGTCCATTACTGAATTTTTGCTGTATTTAATTTGTTGCTTTTTCAACGCATCAGATTTATGTGTGATAAGGCCTTTAGTTTCTTTTTTACAGCTTAGGTACAAAATTCTTTAATCCTTTACATCCTGAATTAATTTACCATCAATTTTCTTACTGCATTTTTGTCTCATTAGATAAGTTTTAATGAAGAATAATCATAGAAAAAAAGAAAATTATTTTTACTGTATTTTAGTAGTTAATTTTGCAGCTGGTACTTTCTAGTGTCAACACATATTTTTGACTCTGTGATAGAAAATAAAACACTAAATTATGAATAAAACAAATGAAATTTTTACCCTTGAAGTACAGAAGTATCTAAAAAATAATAGTAGCAAATAACTGGTAATAAACCACTAAACTTACTGAATTGAACCACATGGGTATCAACTCTACTACAAAATGACCTTCGAATGCAGCACGCCAATCATAAAATCCCTACTATGCTAATGAAAAGGATTCCTGATTGGTGCTGTCATTTATTTTCTGCTGTAGGAACTGCATCGTTCATATCCTTGTGAGTACCGTCAGGAAAAACGGTTTTATTAGGAATATATAGGTGTATGATTGAGGTGGTACTTATAAGTACCGTCAGGATAAAAAGGGTTAAATCCATTAAGTTGGAGAGTTCTCATTTAAAATTACTGTTTGATACTAACCCTTTCCAGATAGAAGTTCTGGGTACATCAATGGATCATCACATTACAATTATAATGAACTAGATCAAATCACAAGATTTTTGCAACACGAATAGTGTTAATATTGAAGAAACATGTTTGTAGACCTAAACCACATAAATTGTATAGATTCAAGTGGGCATTTGGATAACATTTTGGGTTGAGCATCGGGTTCTTAGAATGCAGATGGATAAAAAAAAATTTCGGTAAATGTTTAAAATTTATATGTGTGATAAGGTCTTTAGTTTCTTTTTTCCAGCTTAAGGTACAAAAATCTTTAAATCCATTATGTTGGAGAGTTCTCATTTAAAATTACTGTTTGATACTAACCCCTTCCAGAAGTTCTGGGTGCGTCAGTGGATCATTACATTACAATTATAATTAACTAGATTAAAAGACAAGATTTTTGTAACACGAGTAGTGTTAATAGGGAAGAAACATGTGTGTAAACCTAAACCACATAAATTGTGTGGATTCAAGTGGTCATTTGCATAACATTTTGGGTTGAGCATCCGGTTCTTAGAAAGCGGATGGATATTAAAAAAAAAATCCGGTAAAGGTGTGAACTTTATATGTGTAATAAGGCGTTTAGTTTCTTTTTTCCAGCTTAGGGTACAAAAATCTTTACATCCATTATGTTGGAGAGCTCTCATTTAAAATTAAGATTTGATATTTTTGGCAGGTTGTCAATACAGGTTTCTAGTGGTAGTGGCCGATAATTTTACATTTTGTTATTCGCTAAGCTGTTACAAGCTTTGCCGTTATTGGCCATGAGGGGTTAAAACTAATCTCACGGAACTTTAATCCTGGGGCTTATCTCAGGGTAAGCTAATTTACAAAGTTTTTACTACCATCTTTATCCTGCCTCAAGCCTATTTACGACCTTATGGTACCTAAAAATATAAGTTTTAGTCCCCTGCAGGTGCTAGTCGAGATGATAGAACTTGCTTGGGGCATGTTTACTATGAATTTAAAATAAGGGGTTTAGTATCATTAGTGCCAATTTCTTAGGTGCCACTATATTATTTTCTGTTAGGGTTTATGAACATGAATTATATATATATATATATATATATATATATATATATATATATATATATATATATATATATATATATATATATATATGTGTGTGTGTGTGTGTGTGTGTGTGTGTGTGTGTGTGTGTGTGCGTTTGTTTGTGTTAGGGATCGTCATAGAAATCACAACACCAATACACTCACAAATTGTTTATTTTAGGATCTATGTATAGAAAGACAATGGGTTCGACATCAGTTTCATTTTCTTTGTTCCATTAGCACATATAACACCGGTGAGATGTTTCCAGCCCAGATCCACTAAAAAAGTGTCTAACTCTTGCCTGCGTAATTTCTTATTTTTTTTCGCGAAATAACCTTGTGCCCGTATTGTTTTCTCTGTTTACTTTAGCTGACATTCGTGCTTCTCCTCATTGTCATAATATTAATTAGTTCAAAGTGTTTTTGGTGATAATTCTCTTAATTTTCATTCCCCAATTTCCAATTCACACACACACACACACACACACACACACACACACACACACACATATATATATATATGTGTGTGTGTGTGTGTGTAATCCAGGAATTAAACAACCGGTGGATACAGTTGAAATTATAGCCCCTATTCTTTTTACTTGCCCGGGCTACTGGGCAAGGGGAAGCCTAGTCAGCTAGCAGTAATAAAGATGCAGTCGGCCCACATTGAAGAGAACGGCACATCAATCCAAGTCTAATTAAAACTTTATTTTAGGGCTGCTAAAAAAGGACATCTTTACTAGTCAACGACAGACATGACAAAGACACAAAAATCACTCTGCTCGAACAGAGGTGCAAGCAAGAGCGGAGATAGAAAGAATTTTTCCAAGGGACAAGAAACATAGTCAGCGAATTAAACTGTTGAGATTAGGAAAAACACCGAACAATTTCCCTGCGACATCTGGAAAACGTGCTGAATAGACAGAAAATTTACACCTAGAGGACTGAAAGCTTTGGGAAATGTATTGCAAGTTTTTTAAGTCGGGGACACTCCTTTGATTAAAGCATTTAGAGGCTGGGAAAAAGATTTTAAGGTATTAGAATGAAAGAGAGGAGGTTTTTTAAGGAAATATTAAAGTGAAATAGTTTTGATATATTACTATATATATACACACATGTCCATACATATATATATATATATATATATATATATATATATATACATATATATATACATATATATGTATATTACTATATATATATACACACACATGTACATATATATGTATATATATATATATATATATATATGTGTGTATGTGTGTATATATATATATATATATATATATATATATATACATATGTAATGTAAAAAGTTAATACTTTAATCATAAACTGAAATTACTAACTCCTCTATTAAAAAACCACCAAATCCCCAATTTCGTCATCTTTTTAGCGGCCTTTCTGCATTAAACTCTTTTGTCTCCTTCCTGTTGGCGAGATTAACTCGCCAATCTTCTTTGCTGATTAAGAACAGTTCTACTTTGCTGATTCAACAAATTCCTTTCTCATACTGGTGAAGTCCCCAAGGTTATAAAAGGCTGTACGACCATCCTTTGTTGGATTTTTGCTATGGACGTTGTTAAATAAAGCCGATGGAAAAGTTTCTCCTGAAAAATCGCATTCTTTTTCGATCACGATTCATCCCAGAAGCATGGCAGGCCAAGCTATGTTTCTCTCTCTCTCTCTCTCTCTTTCTCACACACACACAAACACACACACACATATATATATATATATATATATATATATATGTAGAAGTAAAGAACAACTCAACCCTGCGGAAACTACAAGCGAAAAAAGAACTTTTTTGTTTACTTTCGATAGACGTGAGTTGGACAGCAACGTGTTCAGACGGCACTTCTCGCTGATCGCTATACCGCTATTTGGCATCCAAGACGGACACTGATGTCCAGTTTTATTTTAATTCTCCCTAGACACCAATTTTATATATAATGTGTAAATAGTTTAATTAAGTAAGTTCATTTTAGTTGAGCATTTGTGCATCTTTTCCACCGTGGGAATAAATCTCCACACACACACACACACACATATATATATATGTATGTATGTATGTATATACATATATATATGTATGTATGTATGTATATATGTATGTATATATATATCTGCGTGTGTGTTTGTTTTAAGAAAAAAAATTGTGACCTTCAATTGCATTTTGGGTAGACGAGATTCTTCTTTTACATTCTGTAAAGCATAAAATATTTGGCACTTTCAGACCATATATATTACAATATATTAGAATGTATGTACTTGATATTGACGTTTACAGTTATGAATTCTAAAATTTCTTGTATCTTTAATATCACGCTCTCATATCTTATTTTACCCAGTTCAGAGTTTTGAGTTATTTGGGCACGTTTGGAAATGTCGGCATAAATATTACGTGCAAGAAAATGGTATACCTCTGAGAGCATTAACCATGTGCATGACGAAAGTAAAAACGAACTGTTCTTCACAAAAGAATAAAGACCGCCCTAGGGGCAGAATAGAAAAGCGTGTGTTACTTGGATTTAATATACTGTTATTGAACACGAGAAATTCAGAATTTTCTTTAATAGTTATATAATATAAATCATTGAGCAGTTTTCCAAATTTCTTAAACCCACTTTTAAAGTTTGTAAATTGATGCTTTATATCAAATTATCGGAGAAAAAAATGATAACAAGAAAAATTTTACGTAGATATCTGGTTAAGTAAATTGTATAGAGGCTAATGATGTTATGTTAACAAGTTAAATTTTTTTTTCCAATGCAGCTGGAAATATGGCATCTGTCAGATATCTTTATACCAAGCACAGCTGAGACACTGGTATTCATTTAGCACTACGCGAGAAACACGTGTAGGTTTGGGAATCTACGGACATAAGTAACCCACACAGTACTTTGATCACTATTAAACGTTTATCAGTTCATAAAAACGTGCAACTTTATTAGACATTGTGAACACCCTCCTATGTTCAGAACACGAAAGACCGTAATAAGCTGATTTGAAACCGTCCTGTTTCGACCTGGCTACAATAGCGTGGCGACGATGTGTCTGGGATGTTACCAGTTCGGTTGAATAGGCGTCAAGCCCCTGATTGGCTCTGGTAATGATTCCGGAGGATTTCATGGAGATGCCGGAATCGGGACAGCTAGCGAAATGAGAATTTAACTAAAAAAATTAGCTGTAACCTTAGCTGAAGTTCTCAGGTAACTGGAATCATACCAAAAAAAAAAACGGTTGGAGGGACCGTAACTGACCCCCAGGTTTAAAAAGCCTAGAATTTTACGACTCGGGGCTTTTCGACATTTTTTCACGGAGGTGCTTCGACCTCGTGGAGACTTCCGCGATTTTTGACCCGAGCTAGCTTTTTAGTGATTACGTTTGGGCGACCTGTAAAGTCCACTCTTATAAGGAACTGCAGGGTCTCGGATACCGTACGGGGGATAGATTGGGTTTGCATTGCACCTGGAAGAGCCTCCCCATTTGTGAGATTTTTTAATCTTTTTTTGGACTGTGACCGTCATGGTAATGTTACGGAAGCAACAATCCTCTACATTTCTACTTGTTTTGGGAGAATTAGAATACCGTTGTATATATAACAGTATTTACTACAGAAAAATAAAAGGGATTTCCAACTCTATTGTGACTGTGATCCTTCTTCACGTGCTGAACGATGGCCGAATGGTTAGGGTGCTGGCCTTCGGAACCGGAGTTCGTGGGTTCGAATCCCACTATGGCATGGATGTTCGTTGCTGTTCGGAATCGGCTTTAAGCAGTAGGTCCCGGTCTCGTTAACCCTCGTGTTGCAAAAGTAGACCTTAGCACTCCCAAACCAAACCTTCTTCACGCTTCTTCTCACTCAAAAACATTAAAGTCATCATAAAATCAAAAAAATTCTACATCGCGTAGAAGGGAGCTTGATAAGAGCTCCGAGGTTGTTCTCTTTAAGATTCATAAGATGTCTACGATATCTAAGCGGTGCTGGACGTCAATTAGAGGAAAAAGTATAATGTCGTGGTTACGCGAGTTAGACGTTTTAAACCTCTAAGTGGTATTCCTCTTTAAAATATTGTGCATTACGTCATAATATTTTTATAATTAGCTTAATTCATTTTGAACAATTTGCATTTTACTAAGACACTTTTATGCAAAATTAATTGCTACAGTGATTTTAAAAGGAAAAGGAAATTTATGGAAGTATAAAAAATGTATAAAAATTGTGGTATATATATTATTACTTACGTAATAATCAGGGTGAAAACTTAACTTTTAAAGTTCCCTGATTTCTTGACAGTTTTTTTAAATATATATATATATATATATATATATATATATATATATGTATATATAAGTATATATATATATATATATGTATGCATATGTATATACCGGTTGGCCATAATTAAACTGACAGTTCTCGCAGTGTTCTGTAGTACGATCTATTTGCAAGAATGAAGAAACATTTTGTAGGAAGATTAAACAACACGGGGGATGAAGGATTCCGGGGAAAAAAATTAGTTCCAAAAGTCACCGCTAGGATAATATTTGGCTCTGTGTTATAGAAAATAGTGTGTTAACAAATGCAAATTAATACGGAATAAAATTACCTTTTATTATGCACATTTTCTGATTTAGTTCAAGTGCAATATGGAAACACTTAAATCTACATAAAATCTACATAAACACCGATAATGTCTCGTGATCTGCAGTATCACGTACGCTGAGCAGCAGAAGAAATTCTTTATTCAAATTTCACGTTACATCCATTGGCACAGTTGCATCTGGTTACGTTTTAAAAGGCAATGTTACTGTTACGTTTCGATTCAATCGGATTGAAAGTTTATCTGCAATGTCTTCTTCTTTAGTCGAGCGTGCGTTACTGGTCAAATTCTTTTACCTCAACCAATGCAATATATCAGCTACTCTTCGTACTTTTAGAAAGCACAAAAAATGCTTAAAGGTAACGGTCCTGTGTCAGTTAATGGGCTAAAAGTAATAGTTGCGACGTTTGAGAAAACAGGTTCTCTGAAGGTTCAGTCAGGCAGAGGACGAAAACCTGTACCACAGTATACAATCGAAGTAGTTGCTATGGCGATTGTCGACAGAGGACCAGACAATATTGCTGCCACCTCTAGCGCTCGTGGAGTAGCTCGGAATATGGATATGCCTTACAGTACAATATGGAAAATCTTACGAAAGATTATCAACTTCTATCCGTACAAGATCAGCCGTGTACAGGAGTTACTGTACCCCGACCATGATAAGCGATTGACTTTTGCTCTCACCTTTCTTGCCAGAATGGAGGTGGATGATGCTTGGCTGTGGAAAATCTTATGGGGAGACGAGGCCCACTTTTACCTGAATGGAACTGTGAATACCCAGAACTGCCGAATTTGGGATGACAAATCACCACATGCAGTCACAGCAATTCCCTTACATTCACCAAAGGTAACTGTTTGGTGTGGGCTCACAGCGGAATTTATCGTAGGTCCATTCTTCTATGAGAACATTATCCCGACAGGACCGGAAACGTGTTCTGTTACCGGAGAGAAATATCGCCACATGATGAACAGCTTTGTCCTTCCTGCACTTCAGCAAAGACAATGCCTGGGGTAAATCATTTTCATGCAAGATGGAGCCCCTCCATACGTTGCTGTACGGGTGCAATAGCTGCTACGACAGACATTCACAACAGAAAGAGTCATTAGCTGCTACTTTCCAACTGCATGGCCACCTCGGTCGCCTGATCTTATCCCATGCGACTTCTGGCTATGGGGTTACCTTAAGTCCAAGGTCTATCAAGGAGTGATCCAGGACCTGGCTACATTGAAGGATAACATATCATGGACTGTACGGGAGATTCCTGCAGACATGTTACGTTCTG